>JACJUM010000875.1:13876163-14037601 GCA_020976665.1 Heortia vitessoides | reverse complement strand
ACGGAGGGCAGATTTAGATTGTGTGTTAAACTTGTCTTGAAGATGATGATGATGATGATGATGATGATGATGAAAACAAAAACCGAGGGTAGATTTGGATTGTGTGTTAACTTATCAATGGTGAGAAAGTTTTAAAACTTAACTCATACGTGGTAAACTAAAGATTCAAAGTAACATACGTTTATATTCCAGTGTACCAAAATTTCAACACTGAAACTTGTCTTGATGATGATGACTAAGGTGATGATGACGTCGTGATGATGATGATGAAAACAAAAACGGAGGGCAGATTTAGATTGTGTGTTAAACTTGTCTTAATGATGATGATGATGATGATGCAAACAAATATGTAAGGTAGATTTAGATTGTGTTAACTTACCAATAGTGAGAAAGTTTTTAAACTTCACTTATACGTGGTATACTGAAGATTCAAAGAAACACGTTTATATTCTGTACCTAAATTTCAACACTGAAACTTGTCTTATAATAAAAATTAAAAACACTTTAAAAACGTTATGCCTAATGATTTTGAGTTTAATAACCTGAATTTAATCGATTAGGGTAAACAAATAAACTCCATTAGATAAAATAAACAAGCTGTTTATTGATCAGTAGGTCGCATTTTTAATTACTCGATTAGAACAGAGTTCTAAAACCTATTTACTTAGAAGAGACGCCTTAGGTGCGCGCTCTAGTGCCCTCATGGCGTGTTAGGGTGACACTGCAGATTCAGTTTATTGAATAATAACGTGAAGTAACTCCAGTACAAGTTCTTATGCGAGGTCAGGGAAGTTGACTGGTCGTCTTGGATACCCAGTACTCGAGGACAAGGGTATTCCTCTCTTATGCTCTCTTATACTCTATGTGTGTGAATTGTTTGCGTTTACTTAACTATTGTAAAAACTAATTCTCAGAGACAAAATCCTATTTATACAGTTAAAAAACGTGTTAGGTATTATTCGAATTAATAAATCTCAAGGTGTTTTGTTTATTTAAAATGAAGGTACATACATTTTTCTAGCCTTGTTTATAAATAACTAAGTTTTACACGAACATTAATTTGCGAGCGATTGTATTTTTTTTAATTCAATGATTTGTAATGGATATGCAAAGTCATGATCATAACCCATCATGACACTGCATATGAATTTTACAACTGGATTAATTTAAATAATTAATAAATTATGACAAATTAAATACTGTAAACGCGATCAATGTTAATATTACCGCCACTGCATTGCGACGCAATAACAATGAGCAATAACATTCCTTAGCACCAAATAATAGATAATCATAACTTACACATTAAGTATAACATTAGCACTGATTAAATTTTATTAATATTAGGCAAAGAGATAGTCCAATAAGCATTTTAAATCATTAATAGATATAAATTGTATCACTTCTGATTTTTAAGTAATTCCATCACAAACTTGGAAAATCGTCCAAAATAATCATTTACAGCATTTGCATGAATACAATGCTATTGGCGTGTTCGTAAAACTATCTTTATTTGAACTAATACTATGTAAATAGTAGTTTTATAAAAAGTGTCTGTGTGGTAGTGGTAGAGTAGAATACGCCTGTACTTGATGTCATAAGACGCGACTGAGGTATCAGAACCGTCATATGGTGGTTAATCCGAAACAGCGTAGATCGATTGGTATCCTGTATGCTCAGCGCGGCAGTTATGGCCAAAATTACCCATAGCAAAGTTATAATAGTACTTATAAAAGTAGATTTTTTGTTGATTTGTGAAATTAACACAGGATAGTCCTGCTAATATAATAAACTTGAGATTTGTATAAACAGATGTATGGATGTTTGTTACTCTTTTACGTCATATCAGGTTTGATATACTCTTTTGACTGAGATATAATACTCTGAATCTACAGAGGTCTGAAATATAAAATAGGCGATGTTTCCTCTCAGACAAAAGTTCTACTTCATTGAGATTTGGATAATTGATTTTTTTTTACATAAAATCGACATGAAATTTACAAAGTTTAGAGGTTTAAGACCGACATATGTACTTTTTTCCCGGAAAAAGGAACGGCTCCCGTGGGATAAAAATGTATTCTTCTTACGGAGGGATCGATAGCGGTGTAGCGTTTAGAGATTGATACAGGTCACTTTCGGGGATAAAAAACAAGAGATCCTAACGGAACTGTTCAATAGAGAAGCGCGACGCGATGGGAATATTAGGGAAAAATTTTCGATTTCTTGTAGATAACTGTTGTCACAGCTCATACGAATTTATAATCTATTTATAAATAGTATAGTAAATATAGACAAGTAGGTATAACGAAACGTCACAAATTATAAAACTAAATCTTCCGTTGGCTCGCTGTTTTTCTTTAGGATGCCTAGGATTACAACTAATATAATAAATATATATTTTAATTTCTGCATTTTGACATACATCGACCTGACTCAGAGATAAATGCTTACAGAGGAATTATAAATATAATACTAATATATCAATAATATATTCTTTATTGTATACATACATTTAGAAAGGACTTTCGTTTCGTTTAAATTCGTAAAATTGGCGGCATTATCGCTCTAAGCGATATCTTCTAACCAACCTTTAGATGGACATATGAAAGAGATATCTCTATCTCTTAATAATGTAATGTATGTATAATAGTAATGTATGTGTAAAATAATTAATATATTATTATTATTTTAGTATTATATTTATAATTCCTCTAAAAGCATTTATCTCTGAGTCAGTTTGGTGCGTACATATATACAATAAAGTTACATGTAATATATAAATTCCCATACTAATATCCCTACTAATATTATAAATGCGAAAGTAACTCTGTCTGTCTGTCTGTCTGTTACGCTTTCCTGTTTATACCCATAAACCGAATTTGATAAAATTTGGCACAGACAATCTTTAGACCCTGAGAAAAAAAATAAGGCTATTTTTAAACGGTTTTATTTAGCTCACCCCTTTATTTTATTTATTATTATTTATTCTTGGGTCAAATTTAGTAATTCAAATTTCACCCTCTTCCTGTCAACCGATTAATCTGAAATTTTGTATGCACTTTGGATTCTGGTGACAATACAATTATGTTTATTCATTATCATTATATATTCAAGATGGCAGCCGCTTTAAAATGGCGGATAACATAGATTTTATCAATCCCATCAATATGGGTATCAAATGAAAGGGCTCAACAAGCAGAATACAATTTACTATGCAAAATTTAAATCTAAGATGGCCAACGCTACCAAATGGCTTATAACAATTTTTTATCAATCCCACCAATATGGGTATGAACTAAAAGGGCTTGAAAAGAAGAATACAGTGCACTATACTACCTCGATATTTAAGATGGGCGCAGCCACTAAATAGCGTATAATAATAAGATTTAAATTTAGAAATTGAATATGTAATTTAGGTATCTGATTAATCCAGCCTGAATCCACCACCCAAGTCAAGATTTTGTATCGTGTTGAGGACTGTGTGGCGTTAGGATGGCTAAAAATGATACGTCGTTAGCGGTACACCACCCAAGTTAAGGTGAAAGGTTAAAACGCGCCGAGAACTGTATGGCATTAGGGTGGATAAAATGATATGTCGTTAGCGTTTTCCCTTTAAGACTCAGGCGCATCTTGTTGTACATAGCCTTGCCTCTTTACTGGACCTCTGGGGTGTCGACCGTTTACATGTCCATTACTCGTGGGAACAAAATGGTAAAAAAAAAAAATAATAATCAAATAAAATAAAATGCAGGGCAGCATTGTGGATCACGCAGTCGTATACTTAGGTGCAAAACTGTTTGAAGAAGTTCAAGCCTACGTGGCTCTTAGTAGAGTAAGATCTTTGCAGGGACTACGTATAGAGGAGTTGGACTGCAATAAACTATCGGGCAAGAAACCTTGCCCGTTATAAGGCACTATGAATCACTAAATAAATTAAACAGAATGCGAAATAAAAACTAAAAACTATAAACTAAACATAGGGAAAACACTTTTTAATTTATTTTTATTTAATTCGTAAAAAGGGTTGTGAGGGATCGAAAGGTTGGATGACAAGTTGTATGGAAGTATCGTTATTTTTGGACCTTGAAACTTCAAAACTTATTTTTCAAACCATTGATTCAATTTAAATAATTATGACATTCAAAGTTTATATAAGTAAAGACAAAGAGGTATGGTACCCAAAAAAAAAACTGTTCCACACGGACGAAGTCGCGGGCACAGCTAGTATATCAATATACACATTTGTACATGCGAACATACATAAACAAAACATACAGACATATTCAAATTATTTTGCAGATTGTAGTGTTAAAAAATGAACCTTTAACCATACGTTTAAAGACTGTTATAGACCGAGCCTGTCTGGTTACGAGAGGGAGCGAGTTCCATAGTAGAATAGCTTGGACTGTAAAACATTGACTATAGAAGCTCGTAGAATTTTTAGCTTTGAATTTCTCTGACTGAAGACTTCTGATGATCTCAGGAACCTCTCGTAACACCAAGGAAAACAAAACTTTTCTGAAGATAAAATGGAGGAGAATGATATAAGAGTATTTTGTAAAGGAGCGATGAGTATTCCAGCGAAGTTGAATTGAGAGCCATTTGAGCTTTGTACCAAATTCTGAAACATGGTCATACTTTCGTAATCCGATTTATGAGCTGAAGGTTTTCAGTGAGATCAATGTAGCTGGAATGACGGAAATACAGTCCAATCGATTTTTGAGATCAATATCGAGCTATCGCGTACGCTTTAACTGGGTTGATTTGAAGTCCGAACCTTCTGCTCCAGTCACTAATGAGGCCAAGGTCGCTATTGATAATATCGATAACTCTCTTAAGTTCAGCAGGTACTGTTTGAAAATATATTTGTAGATCATCTACATAAATGTAGTAGGTAGATTAAAGATTTTGTGGTTTGAGAATGTAATGGGAATAAAACGCTACCCTGCGATACACCAGCAGTCTCAGAACACCAAAATGACAATGTGTTTGTAGATGCAGATGTGTTGACGGCGACTAAACAGATAACTACGAAATCAGTGGAGATATGGTAAGAGAGTATAGTACACTAAGCAAGATATCATATCAACATCATTATCAAACCAGCCATTGGAAATCAAGTGCCGGAAAGGGGGAATTTTAACCCATAATTGCCGCGCTGGACATGAGCCAGAAGGATTTTGGCTCTCGTTTCAGGTGGATGGATCAATATTATAATACATGCTTTTAAAATCCTGATTAATTAATATTTTGTGTAAATTGGTTTAAACGTGAAGATGTTTGTTGGACAAATCGTAAATATCATGCTGACTGAAAGCTACTTTCCGAAGCGAAAGGGCGATATAGTTAATATCACTTATCGGATGGCTGTATGTATGAACTCGATAAACTCTAAAACTAGTGGACAGATTTCTATAAGCTTTTACCTAATTGTATTTGTTGGAAAGTTCAAGGTGTATTAAATGTAAATCAACTGAAATATGTAGATGTTCTTGGAATATGTCAGAATAAATTATAATATGATTAACACATGTTATCTAATTACAGTGGAAAACCACATAAGTCCTGAGGACCTGCAGGAATTCCTTAAAATGCACAATCCTAAAACGTCTTCTACCACACCGAAATCGAGGGATGATTTACAACCAGCACTAGCAGAGGTAAATTAAATTGTTAATAATAGATTTTGGGATAGACTGGGTTCATACTCAATTCTACATTATCATTGATTTTGCTGACTCTGTCATTAACAAATGAAGAAAAAAGATGTCAATAGTGAATAGAGTGGTCAGCATATGATGAAATGTTACTAGCTAAAAAAAATCATTTCACACAAAAGTTTTGTTTTGTGCTCTAATTTAAGTTTACAAGAATAAAGTTTAATGTGTTTCTTTATAAAGCAAGTTACTACATTATTTAATGTCCTCAATAAAATCAATCACAATCCTGTGATTACTTTTAGAAAGAATGTATCTTTTTATAGACTATTAGCTAACTTCATTTCATCCTACAATATAAAGTTTATCCCAAATTAACATACACTTATTGCTTAATTCTGTAGAATAAGTTATAAATTTTTTGTTACAAAACTAATATACAAGCATACGGTCTGCGTGATAGTAAGCTTCACCGCAGCCCTTAGACGCTTGTTATATTACAAAGATATCACTAGCCCGTAACCGACCTTGAGACTTGAAGATGTTATGTCAAACTACCCTGTCATTTCAGTGCCTCTCTCACTTCAAACCGGAACATACCTATCTAAAATGTTTTATTCTATTGTAGTCTTTATCTGTGGTAGTATTGTAGTTCTATTCGTATGTTTTCTTTAATCGTATTTAAATCATAACATATATATATGTGTCACGTTCAAAATGATTGTATATCCAAGCTGTGTTAAATTTTAGTTTTTTTATTCCCAGATTTCGTCACATATAGATAATTACAAGAAGATGAGGATAAATAAGCACCTGTGTAAACCGAGTGTTGTAGATAGTTATAGTTAACTAAATTTGTGATAATGATCGTTATTTGATTACAGTCCGATATCATCAACGACACAGTGCCTGATATAGTAGACTGTTTCGGCTTAGGATCTTTTGCAGGCCAGCTGCTCGGCATGTTTATGAAACCAGATTCCTCGGAAAAAATCAAAACACATTTCTACTTCTCCTCCAGACATTCGCCTAACAGGGTTCAGGTACGTTATACATTTTAATGATTAATAATGTTTCTTTGATTATGACTTCATTTAGAAACACTAATTCTATTTCAGGTTTGGCCAGGTTCTCAGTTCGGTTTAGAGTGGGTTGACTTCAAACCTAGCCGTAAGACTGTGATGATAGTGCACGGTTTTATGAGTCACAGTAATGCATCGTGGGTCCATGATATGACCAGAGCTTTTTTACAATGGGTATTTAATCAGTTGATCCTTATTTTTACTAATATTAAAAAAGCGAGAGTTTGTGAGTGTGTATGTATTTTACCCTTTCACGCTAAAAGGATAAAGCAGATTTATATGAAATTTGGCACAAAGATTTATTGATAGCCTGGAATAACTTATATGCACTTTTATCCCGAAGACATGTTCTCGTGAGACAGATCTGGCTTATTATTTATCTTCATGAGGTACCGACAGAGTAGAATAGTATTTTCTCCTGTATCAGGCGTCGTAGGTAAAACATTTCAGTTTTAATGCACAGGGCGGGGATGGGCAGCAGCATCCCCGTCGCGGATGCAGCGCTCTGCGATTGCCAACACGCTTGCCTAGTACGGCAATTATGGGCAACATTCGCCCTTTCTTGGAGAGGCCTATGTCCAGCAGTGGACTTTCAATGGCTGGTATGGTTCATCATCATACCATATTATTTTTCTCAATAGCATCAGAGACTTTGCACAGTTTAGCTTTTAGGGAGTGACATAGGATTCTTCTCAGAATAAAAAGGGATGCGATTAAGGTTTTGCAGCCAAAGTCACGGGTGGAAAGCTAGTTTACTAATAATTGAATTGTCATCAGTGATTGGAGTTATAAGAGCTATTTTCGTTCAATGTTCCCGAAGCGCGAATATGTTGTATTGACTGGTCGTGATTGATGTTACTTTGCACATGTCACTGGAATACTATACAGGGACATCTATATTATATCAATAAATTCAGATGCAACACCACCTCATACGTCACATATATAATAGCTTAAAGCACTTGTGTCTCGGATATCAGACTACAGAGGAATTACTGACTGACCTGACTGAGTAATACCTAGACACAGAATAAACATAGATGTCCATCACATACATTTGGCGCACAAGACACACACAAAAACGAATGCGCCATCGGGCCCGTCAAAATAAATTAATACATATATGTTAGTTAGCCGTGGGGTACCGGCAGAATAGAATAGTACCTCCCACTGTAAGGTACCAGAAACGACTGATGGCGGTACATCTATCCGAAACAGTGTACCTCAAATGCACAGGGCAGGGACGGGCAGTAGCATACTTGTCGCTAAAGCTCCGCTCTGCGATTGCCAACACGTTTGAAAAATTCCCCCTTTCTCGAGGATGCCATGTCCAGCTGTGGACCTCCAATGGCTGATATGATGGTGTTATTTACATAAATGTAAATAATTGATTGCCTTATATTACGAATCACTTTATATAACAATATTTCTAGCTAATGCAGTATGCATATAAAATATACGCGCTTCATGATTTAAACTATGAGCCGATTTTGATTTAGTTTTATGGAGAACGTAGGTCCATGACAACCGATAAAACTACAGCCTACCTTAATAACAAATTTATTACACTGATATTTTAGTTTGAACTATTTTCTAAGGTGCCTCAATAATATTATTTTATTTAAGGGTGATGTTAATGTGATAGCAGTGGACTGGAGCGCAGGAGGTAATACATGGAAATACTGGAGAGCAGTTGCGAACACTAGGCGCGTCGGAGCTGATGTCACTGGGTGAGCTTATTGAGTTTATAAATTTTGAAAATTATTTTCAAAATGGATAAACATCAATTTCCAGTACTTTAGTACGGTGGGCAGCCTACTCAAATCTGGCAAAAACATCTATCGATTTTGAACTCAATTGCTTGTTTTTAAGCTTTTTGCTTGCTGTGTTTACCACAATAAAACAACAGTTCGGGAGTACCGTCACTAATATTAGACGTCACTGTGACTGTTCGTAACATACTATACTATACTGATATATATACATACTATACTATACTATATACGATGGCAGCAGCTTCCCCGTCGCGAAAGCTGCGCTCTGCGATTGCCAATAGGCTTGCCCTGCGCGGTAATTATGGGCAACATACCCCTTTTCTTGGGGATGCATATGTCCAACAGTGGACTTTTAATGGCTGGTTTGATAAAGTTCAGGTTATTTTTTATGTGGACCAAAGTCACCTATAATTTCAGTTTATAATTGCGTTGATCGCTCTCATTTTGGTGCTGAGGATAATAATGAAGATGTGTGATTTTTTGTTTTTTAAATAGTATGTTACTTTAATATGTAGATGAAATCAATAAATGTATATGACTGACTAGTTTAGAGATGACTTCATACGAAGGTCGTCTACATTGGCACCTCACTCTCACTTATTTCTACCGGCAAACAGCAGATATCGCATTGGTGTGCGCCAGTTTGAATAGTGAGAGACCCAGTGAAATACTGGGTAATGCGACAGAATATCTTTATGGAATATATTTACATAATACGAACGTCCATAGGCGGCGGTGCGGTTGGGCCTATGTCCATCAGTAGACTTTCAATGGCTGATATGATGTATGTGTTAATTGCGTAATTGGGCATAGCCCGTGAAACTAGATAATAAAATTAAAATAAATGAAAATATTTTTACAGCTTTCTGCAACAGCTAAAAGCGGCGACTGGAGTTCGCTTCAAGGATTTCCACTTTGTAGGACATAGTTTGGGCGCTCATATATGCTCTTACGTTTCGTACCATTTGAAAGGAGTTTCAAGAATTACAGGTATGATCATTCTTAACAAAGTCAAACTCAAATATAATTTAAATAGGCCCATTATAAGCACTTTCAAATCGCCGTTTAAACATATATATTTCCAATATGGAAGTATTTTAACCATATTGATTTATAATACAGTTCGATCACCACTCAGGACTAATATTTGTGTTTACTCTGTGTCTGAGTGTTCTACATATGTATTTAAGTATGTCCGTAACATAAGTGCTTTAAACGATATATCTCAGAGTCAGATCAATGTATGAGATGTTGTGTGAATTTATTATTATCACTTACATATACGAGTATTCACGCAAACATAATAAGGGTAGCAAAAGTTTTACTTACCTCTTAGACTTCTGTTGAATATTTTAATGACTTGTTCCAGGTCTAGATCCAGCCCAACCGTGTTTCCGCACCACAAATGCTACAGAAAGGTTGGATGCCACAGATGCTGATTATGTCGATATAATCCATACAAACGGAAGGTTATTGCAGAAAATTGGTTTTGGCCTGCCCGAGCCTGCAGGTATTTATGTCAAATAAGAAGTAACCGAAAATGATTTCAATGAAATTCTGAATATAAACGTAGCTGTTGAATTTCTAGGTGATGCCGACTTTTACCCCAACGGGGGTATGAAGCAGCCGGGTTGCAAGAATGATACAAATTATTTATGGAAAATATTGCCCATATCACCTGCGAGTATGTATATTTTATACCAATAATAGTTGCCAGTGACTACACTCTTGTAGAATTGTTAAAATGTATAAAAAATTATTGATACGTTAATGCAAGCGATTACTATAATTTTGTGGAAAACAAGAATAGGATAGTTTTTATTTTCCATAAAGTGTGGATTGTGTTTTTGTCTAAGATAAAAAATTTCATGATTTTGTTGTACATAATCTATCTAGGTCTGTGTATAGTTTCACCGAAATCGCGTGCCTTTATAGCGTAATTAAGTAATTGTCTTAGGTACATCAGCACTTTCGTATTTATAATATAAGTAGGAAAAAACTATAATCTAGGTTAATATTAGCGTTTTCTTTTCCCTTTAATACACGTAACAATATTCCTCTTTATAAAATTTGTATATTCATTTCTATTTATAATATATTATAAAGAAGAAAGATTTGTTTGTTACGATTTAACTCAAAAATTTCTCATTAAATCCTTTCACTCAATAGATAGCTACATCATCAAAAAAAAAGATAGGTTGCATTATTTAAAATAAAATGAGATCCCTAACTAAAATGGAACTAACTTGTATGTTTGTTCGTAACAAATAAAGTCAAAAACTACAAGACCCATTTCAAAAACTCTTTCATTAATGATAAGTGGCTTTATCATCGATTAACGTATATTTTATCTCTATATTCTCACAAAGATGGACAACCACGGGGTGCTGCTAGTGCTATTGCACATTTTACATTGTTTAATTACAAATAATTATTATTATATTAACATTTTTCAGAGTTAAAGCAAGCGATATGTAGTCATGGACGAGCGTACCTCCTTTTCACTGAATCATTGGTCAATAATAACTGCACCTTCAGGGCTCACCGTTGGAACTTGACATATGAAGGGTTGGTATCGCCATACTTCAATATTTTGTCATTTGCATCTAGTCCCGGTATTATTAGTATAAGAAACGAAATGTATGGCGACAGATCTAAAATTACAAGATCGTCATAATTTTGATATTAAACTTTCGCTATTCGTGTTTACATTCATTATCATCGAGGTTTAGTTCCGATCAACTCTTCACCAAGAATTTTGTAGTTATGAATAAAAGAAAGCATATATATGAAGGTAACAATGTCTTTGCCCTTCTTTTCATAGTAATATATAGTTTCCTAAAACAGTTATAAATAATGTTGAAATGATTTTCAAGCACTGGACACATGTTAATTGACAAGATATATGTTGAGCCACATTATAAACAAATAAAAGGTAATAAATAAATAAATTAACGATATCTCACACTTTGACCTGATGACGAGAAAAGTAGCTAGCAAATAACAAATATAATAGTACATTAAAATACATATTTATCATATAAGTATTTGTCTTGAGTGGCGATCAAACCCACGACCTTTGGAACACAAGATATGATCACTACCATCAGCGCCATCGAGCCAGTGTATATATTTTTGTTTTGTATGATTTGACAAAAGTGTAGTTATCTTTTATGATGGCATATTAAAACAAAATGCTGGTCTTCAAAATTATCAATTGTGTTCCGTTGACCGTTTATGACTAGACTGCAATAAGACATTGTTGACATAATGTTGCATAGAATCGATTGTAATATATAGACTTCAATAATAACATTTGTACAGTTTACTTAGATCGATTCGTTTAGATTTGGACTACGCTTATCATGAGTCTTTTCGCTCGTCGATTGTCCCTTGTCAGAGTGAACTCCAGTCTGATAGCAGCTTGCGACCGCAAATCTTCGTGCGCTGAGATGGGCATCAAGGCAGTAGGCGGAGACGGTCTGCCGAGAGCCTCTGGTTTCTATTTCGCGTTGACTACTGACCATGCGCCATATTGCCGTAAGTGACCACAGTTTTAATACGTGACATTAAAAGCATACTAAATTAATAAAATAGTAATAGCTGCTTCTGTCGTGCTTAAGAGAAAAAGCTGTCTCAAAGTAAAATATTTTTCTTTGATAGATCATTTTGTTCTTCTACATTTTTGCAATAATTTAATATTATAATAAAGAAGATGCATTGTCAACTGCGTTTTATTTTATACATAAAAAGCTTTCTAAATTTTTGGGTACTATACTTCGCCGCCCCTCAAGCCGCGCAGCACATATTGATGTTCTTACTCGCGTTAACTTCTGTTTTAGTGTTGCAGTTTGAGTTTTATTATTTAATAATAATATCTACAAGTTATATTCGCTTAACATTAAATATTGGTCGTAATCAACTGCAAATCAATAAACTCGTATCACTTAATTACAGACGAATGATTTTAATTCAGTTCTATTGTTAAAAGCAAAGCGTAGGTATTTCGCGAGTTATTAGTGATAAAATCCTCGTTCTACTTTGGTTAATTGATCAAGTTGTAATTATTTTTCTGTGGAATACCCCAACGTCTGTTGTTTGAGTCACGGAATCAAGCAATGGAACATCATTGCTCAGAAATGGGTGAAATAATTATTTCATGAGCGGAAAATGAATTTGTTCTTTGTCAATTAAATGTTTATTCAATTGTAGACTAGAATTTTTATAACCATAGGAGACCATCGGGTATTATCAGATATGGTAAGCAACTGAGACAGATGGCGGTAACAGCGAAGCTCTTATGCAATTGGACTGGGATGGGTAGCCTCATCGCATAGCCATACACACCAGCACGCCTGCTCAGCAAGGCAATTATTTCAAAAAATGATCAAAATCTAGGAAATATCAAAGTTTTTGAAATAAGGATGTGTACTTGGCTCAAATCAATGCCTTTAATGCATGCAATATGTACTTAATTGTCACCTGTATTTAGAAATAACTTTACTAAATATTTAAATAAATTACCTTATTCTTCTAGCTTCTGAAACTGAAAGACGTCAACCCAGGCCTGATTTGCTACGTGATATTCAGCAGGGATTCCGTCTTAACCAGATGCGGCGAACATCCTCTACCATTGAGGTAACACCAGCATACGCTGATCCACTTGAAGTTGACAATGACGACGTCACAACTACCACTAAAGCGAGCTGGTACAAATTTTGGAAGGGATAAAAACACACAGGTGAAACGGGAACTTTTTTAAAAAAAAAAAAGTTCGGATTGTACAAATTTTTAAAATTAGAACATATTTTTTTCTTTTTAGTATTTAAATATTCTGATTTTTGCTGTTTGATATGAGGTCGCGTACGCCAATGAGGCGTTTAAAAATAAAATGCACATTAGCAACTGACCGCTAGATTCCATCATGGAAGCGATATTGGATAGACGTTGACGTAGATACTTGTTAATTAAATTCAATTTGTTGTAAATTTAAGAACAAGTTATTATGAACTGCGTTTTGTAGTCAAATATAATATTATATTTAAAGGTAAATCTGTTGATAAAACTATTTAAGTACCTACTAGGTATTGTTTTATAAGTATTAGGGTGATAGTTTGCATTATTGTCTTTGTGCAATATTTTTAATGAATTTATTTTAAATAAAAGCATAGTAAGCAAGTAAAAGCAGGTCTTTTATTGAAAATATGTCATCTGTTAAAATTTAATTTCTACCTAAAAACAGCGCACGCGATCCCCACAAAATGCAATTTTACAAGCGTCATATTATACGAAGCCTTGAAATATTTAATTACTGCTATTACACATAATTAAGCACATGTACTCCATTTTAATGTGATTGAAAAGTTTTAATTATAACAATACCTTCTGCAGATAGATTAGATAAATAAAATTTTAATAGAAACGCAGACGTGTAGTCGATATGATATAGTCAACCAGTTATTAAAAATAATAATAAAATGCAGAAGATTGTAAAATTATCTAAAAACATCAGAAAGTCCTTTGGCTGGGGATGTGTATTCTTTGGCCGGAATAGTGGCATACATGGCTTCAGGCATATATTTAAAGAAAATGCTATTATTTTATCAAGGTAACGCTAAAAATTATATGATGATTCTGGACTTAAATAAATTTAGTTTGGACTATTTTAAAAGTTAAACGCGTATAAATTTTATTTAACGATGGATTATAGTGAGAATGTTTGTTATTCTATCTAATAAAAGGATAGAATTCGGTTTTTACACAACCTCTGTATTTAAGATTGTTCATATATCAGAATAACATAAGTACAAGTATTTTATAAAGATATGTAAAGTGAAGCGAAACAAAATCGCGCTGAAAGAAATTTCTTCGTCTTAGAAAAAGGGGAAAAATGGATCATTAGATAGCGGTGGTATCTACCACGGTAATGGTAATTGGTAATACGTTATAATGATTAAATAACCAATTAGTTAACTACTTAAAAACGCGGTTAATGTCAGTCATACATTTTTTCTATAACGTTTCCGTTACTTTTTATTCAAGATACTTAAATGTTTGTTAAAAAAAACTGTGTCTTAAGATTAAGAAACAAATAAAGTCGTTAAAAAGTTAAACCAATTTTATATGAGCAGTAAATCATAGCAACCACTATATTTTTTATTAATAAAATGTAGTTGTAGCTTGTGGCTACTATAATCTAAATACCCTTATATATTTTATAGGATATTCTGGTTGATCATTTTGTTAGTGTCAGTCGGATGCATGTTCCTAATCGTGGCGCCAGTGGTCGAGTGGAACGAGCAGATCAACTTCACCCCAGACACGAGGTACCTAACCTGGCAGACCACCTTCCCAGCGGTAACCGTCTGCGAGATCCTCAACTATAGAGCTGCGCAGAGGACGTTCGCGACTTTATACCGTTAGTTGTATTGTTAAACTTATTAGAAGCGATCTTAGAACCTTAGTAACCAGAACGGTAATACTTTTTTGTAAACACAGAAGATTACATTCATAAAAAAACATCACACAGTGATCACAAATACTAGAATAATACTATATCCCAAACTGCTATTACACTGCAAAATTTAATACCAGTTGGCGTAAGGTTGGAAAGGAGTTAAAATAGCTGTTCAAAATTATCTAATGTCAGAAACTAGAAGCTCATATGAAGAACAAATACCTATAGGTACTATCGCTGGGTAATAAATATAGTGATACACAAAGAGTTAAATAAATAAAGCATACGACAGAGTTAAGCATAACGACACGTTCGAGCTTGCTTTAAGAGATCCTGCAGCATTCTGCACAAACAATATGAGTTGGAGTCAAAAACTTCTATAATAATAATACTAGCTTAACTTCCGCGTCTTTGTTCTTGGGGACTTTCTTGCATCTTTGAGGAGCTCTTGTTATTCCGAGAAGAATTCAAAGGTGCTCCCTTACTGCCAAATTTCTAAAAAATTCGTGTAAATTACCCACAGAAAATTAAAAGCCTCCATGGGAGCATGTGGATGTTTTCGAGATAAAGAGTAGGCTATGTATTATCAATAATCTTTCTGCCAAATTTAATTCAGATACCGTCTAAACTCTGATCCATCTACACATCCATACAAAAAAACTTACGCGTTTAAAATATTAGTAAGGAAGTAAGTTTACTGGGCATTCGTAATACGGGTTGAGGATTTGAGACGTTTGTACGGTGACGGGACAACAAAATGACTTAGGTCTAGAAGAGATAACCTTGGCATTGAATATTTACATTTCTGACTCTCTAAACTAGCTTTTATAATCTTATGTAGCTGCATAATATCTAAGAATGTATTACGAATACGGAGACGTGTTAATATGATAACCACAGCGAAAATTTAGTAAACGAGTGAATTTCTAAAAAACGAATGTAATTGTATTTTTTGGTTACTAGTTCCGAACCTATCCTATCTTCAATCTCTCTAATTTATTATAACACATACTTATTATTAATTATTTAATGTATAGTACACGTGACTAAATATGATAAAATTTTAATTGTTTTTTTGATAGATTCTTTCTGATTAACTGTGATAATCTGTTGATTATTGTACGTATATATATATACATGATCTTTTGGGTTTTATTTTGGGGTATATGGCCCATAACTGCTAGAGTGACTGCCGTCTTATACGACAGCGGTAACAGGAGGAGGTATTATTCTACTTCACCGATAACCCTCAGCTAGTGTGCATTCAAATCAAAATAGTATGATGACTGTGCGAGACTCGAAAGTAAATATATTTTTTAAATAAGTATTTCTTATCGAAATTATTTTCCAAAATGCATCTTCCATTTATAATTGAATTATAATAATGTTGGTTTTTATTGATGTCTACAAACCTTTTTTTGACTTAAAGCCGATCTAATGGAGCCCCTGAATTATGACTTCCGCAAGCATTTGACTGAGCTAGCATTCGGACAGGGCACTTGTAGTAAGGCGCTGTGTGTACCCTGCGGCACAAAGGTGCCATGTGACGTGCCTTGGAGACGTATTATTGACAAGGTAAATGTTGAGTCAGCATGTTCATTGTTTCTATTCACATAATGAAAATTTAAGTATCCTGTGAAGTTTATAATTCCTATAAAGTTGAACGAAAGTGTACGCAAATTTAAAAGGTACATATAGAGAATTAAATGTCAATGTTTATTTTTGCATTTATTTGGTAGAAATAGGGATTAGCTAAGTTTTAATTTAGGATACATCCACAGAATTGTAAACACGATTGGACTCTCATAGGAATGTGTTTATGAAAGTGACTTTCAGGAGGTCGAAATAAGAGCACCGTATTGCTGTTGTATAAAATTTGCTGTTAGAGATTTCCGTCAAGCTGTATAATACGATGTTTAATAAAAAGTATTTCTAAAGGTAGGTAAAAATGTAAACGTTTTTTTGATCAAACAAGTTCTTTTGATCTTTGTCTTTTGAATATAATTTCGTAGTCATAGTAGTTGTGACAAATCAATATTAATTTTTAGCACATATGAAATGTTTACATGTGACATGTTCGTTTACTATAGAACTTACCTTAGAGATTGTGTAGTTCCCGATATTCTTCGCCATTACTGACAAATGTGGCCTAAAAGTAGCAACTCATAGTTTCCTATTTACCAATCACTATTATTTACAACGACAATGCACACACGTCACTGTATTATTAGCATTGTTTTATCCCCCAGATTCACAAGCAGTGTTCCGATCTACTGTCAGAATGTAGTTTCAACGATCAAGTAATACCGTGCTGCAAAAACTTTCGTGAGTCAGATTCTCAGTACGGAGTGTGCTACTCTTTCAACTCCCTACAGAGCGAGTGAGTAGAAAAAATAAATGTTGACACCGATAACAATAGCCTGATAAAATACGTACAGAACTGTATTATAGATAAGATCTGTGGATTACTTGATATGAGCGCCTAATTGCATAATCTTAGCACGTAACATCGAAGTGTTAACATCTAAAATAAACATTGCTTGCTTATTTTTGCAGGAACCCTGATCATATTCCCTTGTATTCGTTGAACAGGACCACTGGGCCAGGAAAGCTAAGATTTCGAGTTTTATCTGACGCACAGGTATAGTCTATGTTAGCTGTTCTCTTCGATTAGACTAAACCAAAACTACAGATCATTGGCGTTCTTACTTGTGTCTCTAATATACATTTGTCACTCTTAAGAACTAAAACCGTTAAAGTGGTTTTATTAAGAATAGTGAACGCATAAATATAAGAAGATATTAATATACTACCTATACCTTAACTAGAAGTACATTTACTATAAAGGTCGTTTGCATTAATACCTCACTGCCCTTTCATCTGTTTCTCCCTTAAACTGCAGTGTGCGTGTAAAATTTCTAGGCAATCATCATTATTATCATAGTTATCAAAGCAGCTGGAGAGCGTTTACTGCTGGACAAAAGGGAATGTGTCTGTAATTATAGGGTAATAAAACATGAAATCATCAGGCCAAGTTTGCGACGCGTCTGTAGCATCTTTGTGACGACACGAGCGTAAGTTTGTGACGACAGCGACCGTGTGTTTGTTTGTCAGCTAAATGTCTAGTAAAATGAAAAATGTGACGAATGTCATTGCATTATATGGTCTTTTTTTTCAATGTTGAATTTTCTTAAATCGTCATTGTCAATAGTGGCTTAATTTATTGAGATAAAATAGATCGCACTTGACAATATTATAACATCCTCAGGGTTTAATTTCAGCAGTTTGTGCCTCTCGCTTCAGCAGCCAGTCAAATATGTTTGTAGGTAAAAAAATTGTAAAAACAGCGTCACGCACATAGAAAATGTGGGGAGCAATGTGTGTTCAATTTTGCTCATAATTAAGTCAAGTATATGTTTTATCATTAAATAGTTTAGTTTACCAACATTGTAAAATTATTGTCATATACTTGTCTTGCATTTGTTGTTGGTAATTAGTAGAATTTAATACAGAGACAAATTGCACCTATATAAGACTGCAACAACTCAAAACTGTAATTTTATCTAAATTTTTTGAAATTGACGTAAATTATTGCATCGGGATTTATATACTTATTAGGAAAGAAAATTTCTCTGATTAGAGGATAGCAACATCGCCAATAAATGACGACGTTCCGTTGATGTTCAGGTATTGCAGACTTGAACTAGCTGTGCAAATAGTATCATAATACCGAAACAAAAGATGATGACTCTATATGTATCTTTCTAAGGTATCAGTCCATAGTCCAGAAGAGTTGGCCACAAATGTTTTAGACAACAAATTCAGATTTGACGTAAAGACCAATACAGACAACAGGCTGGAATTTCTTTTCTCTATGGTAGAGATGGAGAATGATGTAGTACTACTAAATGAGGATATAAAGGCCAGGGGTTGCCGGTATCTAGATGAAGTACCAGACAAGTTTGGTCATGTTTACAAGGTAAACGATAACAATTTTTATTATTACATTAAAATTTGTTATGGTAACGTAAAATGTTTTACGAGCGGGCGAAAATTATGAAATCTATATATTTTTTGATTCGAACAATTAATTGATTGAGTATATTTATAGATATATATAGTTGTTTTATTCTAGATATTCTTAACAAAAACTAAGAAATACATTAAAACATTATTAGCTTAATTTTATAAGTTTTTAATGAATCTCTACTAAGTTCCAAGCTTAACATCGCTTTTGGTTTCTTCAAGGTTTACTCATATGGCGCTTGTCGTTTGGCGGAGGAAACCAAAAGTTCCTTCGAACACTGTGGCTGCATCCATCCTGTCCGACCTAGCGCTTGTAAGATATTAAGTTAAATAACAAAAACTTATAATAATGTGTACAATAAACACTTTTATTGCACACATTATTATTGTTCTAATAGGACATCTCCCAGTGCCTGTCAGACCGATGGTTGAAGAACCCTTTATAGAGACCAAGCAAAAAAAAAACAAACGCACCTCTTGATGACATGACGGTAGCTACCCTCACAAGGTCATCAAAAACATAAAACTTAGCTATGTAGCGAAAGATTGCTTTGATAAATCTTCATCATCATCATATCAGCCGCAGGAAGTCCATTGCTAGGCATAGGTACCCCCAAGTGATTTCGACTGGTTATATAATGTAATAATAATTATATTTATTCGATAATCCTGACATTATCAATACTCATAGATATAAAATACAATCATGTAAGAAGTGATCGACAGCTGTGCTAGCATCAAACTGTGTTACAGCTGCCTCCATTTTCCTTCATGTTCAATATATATATAAATAAATTTATAATAACAAACAAATAACTTCGGTTTTCACAATCAGTGCAGTGGAAAAGACGTCTAATTACGCAGAATGTCTTTAGTTTGCCCATAATTGAAAAGTGACAACCAGTTCCTGAATATTTCCTCAAATATTTAAAGCTTCATTGGCAGCGTTATATAAATAAAAGCTAATGACAAAGTGATGCCGCTTCGCAAAAGATGTTCTATAGAGAACAGTTTGGCAAGCATAGGTTTTATTACGTGTCGTTGGTATATAGGGTAGGTTTTTGTGTTTTAATAGTACACTATTCATTACAAAAAGTTTTCTGACCGGGAGTACGAAGCATTCCTGAAAAAAAAGCTCTGTACTGTATCTACGCGGTTTATCAAATAGCTCTTTCCAAAGGAAGCGTATGTGACCTAGTTGAAGCCTGCGTGTGGACATAGTGGACCATAGCCTAGCGAATTAACATGTGGAAGTGGTAGTCCACTTGAACATGTTAATTCACTAGGCTATGGTTCTTTGATGGATTTCCTCAGTCCTAATTCGACCGTGAAACGTGACTCCGTGCATTGCCCTCTCCATAGCTGGTTGGGCTATTTTCGGTAGGCAAATAAGGGTTATAATTAGAGGACTACGGTTTACTGCCACACTTATTACCCACATTGGTCTAAGACTTATGAGAAAACGTTTCGCAGAAAACTGCTCAGCCGACTTGAATTCGGCAAGTGACCCCTTTCTTGAAGAACTTACCAATAGTCCTAGGTATCAATAACTTCAAAAAGCTAGTTCTTAACCGATTTTATGAAATAGAAAATTAAAATCTCCTAATTGGTTTCAGTTGAAAAGCATTATTGCAATTACACGGGAATGAATTGTATGGTGACGTTTAAAGGTAAGGTTGTTGTTCAGGCGTATATTTTATTAATTCTCTTCTGCCTTGAACATATTTATTTGATTGATGAATGTCCAATATTTTAAAGCTCAGAAACAGAAACAAGGTACCGTTAAAGATGATGCCGACGAGCATGGGTGCATCGCCTCGTGTGTAGAGAGTGAACTAACTACAATTCACGTATTCAGGTAAAAATAGGGGTACTCATTTGCGTAAATGTAAGAGGTATTGCTAACTTTTACGCAATATTTCCTATAATATTCCTAACAATTTGAGGAAGTGTAGAAAATTGCTTAAGTCTGTATAATCTATGCAGATTTAAGCAATATGTAAATTTTCGTTGTTGTAGTTCACTATACTATTAAGGTAATTGACTTGCCCTGATTTTTTCCTTCTCACGCCCTCTAAAAGCTACAATAAACATCTAATGCTATAAATGAGCATGCAGTTAACATATACATTTTATGTTTAAAATACCAAGAACTATAGCCAGAGTTAAATGCTAATGTAAATGAGTGTGATAATCAGGAAATTAAAGTAAAAAATGACATATTTAATGTGTTTGCTTATTTTAGGATCTAATTTATTCATGTTCTTATATAAACAAACTTTTTATCATCATCATAGTAGCCGTGGGCTTAACCCCCCATTTTACTTTTGAGCTAAACTGTTGCGACTATTCACATCTCAAATTCACCTCTTACCCCAATGCAATATACCCAAGAAACCTTTACTACTAACAATAGATTTTTTATTTCTTAGGTAAGCTCCAATAACAAAACTCCAAATGTTATGATATTTATTTGTACTTGTCTGTACAGGGATTGGGTGGACGAGGAGCCTCGGCAAGGTTCTCTAGTGAACATTCGTATGATCTCATTACCGACCCTACGATACCAAAGGAATTTGGTGCGCACCGATTTAGATTTCGTAGGTGAGTCTCTGAATAAGTAATTTTAAATGCTAATGCTGTATTTGTATTGGGTTGTTTGTTGATGCGGCTAACTTTGTTTCAGTGTCCATCGGCGGCATAATAGGACTCTTTTTCGGTGCTTCTATATTGAGCATCGTTGAGATATGTTACCTATTTTTTAGATCACAAAAGAAGAGGATCTGATCGTTTCCTACATACCTACTCTCAAGACTTTTACCTAATTATAAAAAAAATATCTTTCTATTTCGTCATCATCCGTAGAATGTCCAATGCTGGACTTCGGCCACTCATGATTTTTTGATTTGGTTCCATCATCCGAGGATTTTGTACATAATTGCTGCGGTTGGCAGGCGTAGTGGCAATTGCAGAGCACAGCTATGCCACGAGAATGCTGTTGCCTATCCACACATTATTGCATTTGACCCGCCATCTGTCGGTTCCAGCACCCCAGCGGGCTCATCTGGAGTACCGGATCAGTAGAGGAAGTAGATCCCTCAGTAGAGGGAGGTACAATCCTACCACACAGCATTCGCTTAGTGATTGTAATTTGACATTCAAAATTATAACACCCTTGACAATGGTTACCTAAATATAAATGTTCCGCGAGGTAACAAATGTCGAACAAAAAAAGTAAAATATTATCAGTAGTTTGTTAGATTTTATTTTATGGCTCGCCACTTGGCTGCGGTAACTTTTTTGACAAACTTTGTATCACACAGCCAGTTTTCCTTTATAGCATTACGTAAAAGCTGCTTCTATAAGAGACCATATGTATCACGTAACTAAGCAATATGCAATAAATTATGAGCTAAACGAAAATGTGTTTGCCCTTGGAATCCCAAATATTCACAGAACATCGCTATGGCGACGAAATGCTTTGTCGATATTGTTATGAGAATACTGTCCTATACAATTTTCAAGGTTGTTCGGAACGGCTTGGTTGACGACAAAGAAACAATGAAAAGCTTAATAAGTTTAAGGAAATTGTATATTTAAAAACTGTTGTTAAGTAGTGGAAAGTGTGAACATGGGTAATACAGAGAGCAACGTCACCAGCGGAGTGAAGAAGCAAGCTGGGACTTCCACGCAGCAACTGTACAAACTTATAGATTTGAAAGGCAAGTTTTATATCACCAGACCTGTAATATTGTTGTAATAAACATTCTACAGAATAAAAAGATTTATGACTTTTATTATAAATTGAAATTGCCATTTGAGACTTTAAAACAAAATAATAAAAATAAATAAAGTGCTATGTAAAAAAAATTAAGTGTTTATTTCGAGGGTTTTAATGGTTTATATTTTAAATTTAATAAGTAAAGCTCTAGGAACATTGTTTAAGTTAAATAAAGATTCTCTTCACGAAATGCATAACACTTACTAATTGGAAAAAGAAAATAAATATAGTTTGCGACGTGGCAATAGCAATTATAAAAGGACTAAAAGGGCAAACTAGTCGCTTTTAGAATATCCTTTACTTAACTAATTTCTAGCTAATGTAAAGTTGGTTTTACTTATTTGCCTCTCTGCCCACGAATTCGTACGAATAGACTTTACTTCGTATTATATGAAGCGCGAACTCTCTCGATGAAAATAACCTATATCCTTTCCTAGGGTTTCTTAGTTATCTATTTGCCAAATTTTATCAAAATTCTGATCTTCAATTAAACGATGAAAGTGTTAAAAATAGTCAGATTTTATATAATATTATTTTAATTCGATGAAGTAAGTACAGGACTAAATGTAAAAAGGCGCAGCTCTTAATTTGTATTTGCTTCTTTCAAAGGAGGTGGTCTCTTGGTGGACATGATGAAGCGAGCGGTACAGAACAAACAATATGCCGAGATAGATCACGCGATCAAAACGAAGGTGGAACCTTTCCTTTACAATAAGGGGAAGGGTCGATATATACCCATATCACATCTGGTGCTTCTGAGAAATAAAGAGAGACCGAGACATAAATTGGTAAAATTGTTTATCATTGTTATTAATATTTAGTGGCGGTATTCTTAGTATTACGATTTATTAAAGAAT
The DNA here is from genome assembly GCA_020976665.1 of Heortia vitessoides. Classification (NCBI taxonomy): domain Eukaryota; kingdom Metazoa; phylum Arthropoda; class Insecta; order Lepidoptera; family Crambidae; genus Heortia; species Heortia vitessoides. The sequence goes on along the minus strand of JACJUM010000875.1, from coordinate 14,013,966 downwards.
AAAGTCTATTATATTTAAAGGCCGGCAACACGCCCTGATTCCTCTGGTGTTGCATGTGTCGATTGACGAAGCCGATTATTTACCATCAGGTGATCCGTTCTTTCCAATTCCAAAATAGGGTTGGTAGTATTAGTAGCTGGTAGTTACTCTGCTATTTCCACCGCGCCTGTCTAACGTAGCAATAAAAGCGTAGTAAAATATCTCTTTTCTTCAGCAGCCTTTGTCCAGCAGTCTAGACTTTGGGATATAACTCAAGTACTTTAATATTGAATTATGTGAACATATATAAGAAATAAATCCACACCACATCTCATATATACTTGACTCTGAAATAAGTCGTTTTAAACACTTGAGTTACATACTTAGCACAAACATGGGGATCGGACCTATGACTTTTGGCACAATATAGGATCATTACCATCTGTGCCATTATGCCGACAAAATAAATATGTAAAATATGTTTAATGATTATTACTTTGTGAGGTTCTAAGCATAGAAAATGCTAGTTCATATTTAAGATGTTATTTACTAGAAAAGGGACTGCACTACCGTTGTGCTGCCAAGACCTAAGCAGGCATGTCATTTGACACCTGAAACAACATTTTTTACTAGTAAATATCACATTAATGCTTATGTTGAACATACGAGGCTGCATACGGCCGCGGCCGATTCGGCTTTAGCGTTGATCTGCCATTTATCCAATCCCAGGTTACATATCAAGAAGTAATTTCATATCTGCTATATTAAGAATATCACATAGCCTTTCTTGCCGGACCGTCCGTTTCCTGTGGTTAGAAATATTCCAATCAAATTAAGAGTGACGTTTGACAGATTTAGTCTAATGGTATGAATTCATGAAAGGTAAAAATACCAAGCTCAAGACATTTCTAAAAGAAGAACGATAAATTTGTTTGTTCAACTTCCAAAGGTCATTTGCATTGGTAACTAATTTTCATCTACTTCTACCGTCAAACAGCATTTCTGTGTTCTGGTTTAAAGGGCAAGAGAGTGAGTGAAATTACTGTGTAATGAGACATAATATTTTCAAGTGATATAGATGGCGGCGAAGAAGTATGAGTTTGTATTCCTCTTCCAGTTGCCTCCCCTGAGAGGGATGGAGAATCCAGATGAGGAGTTTGACGTAGACAAAGACTGGCCAGCAGTGTCGCAGGAGGAGTATGACGCAAATCCCTCTGGGTACCGGGAGCTCTGCTGGGATCTGAAGGTATGTTGGGGAAAATATTAATATAACAATCAAATAGCTTTTTTTGGGTTTAAAAACTCACATCACAGTTCAAACATTCACACCTGACCGCGAGTTAAGTCTGTGTTAGTTCTATGTATCCAAATATTGTAATTGTTCTTTTGTTTGATATCCGTAAAACAAGTGCTTTAAGAGTTACTTAAATCTGAATTAACACAACGTATACTTTGAACATAGAGATGTTGTGTGGATTTATATATTTATATTTATTTGTTTGATGGTGAGAATCTTGTGGAAAGAAATATTACATTTACGTCTGCAATGAAAGTAACATTGCTAATAATGTAGTAAATATATAGATGTTTGTTTTTTTATATTATGAAGTCAGCAAACAAGCATACGGTACGCTTGATGGTAATCGTGACCGCAGCCTGTTATCGACGATGGAGAGGCTCGTGTCATCACAGAGATATCACTAGTGTGTCGCCAACCCTGTGAATTGAAGATACTATGTCACATTTAATCAGAAATTTTACTGATTTCAAACTGGAACCCAACAATGCTAACACTGCTATTTGGCGGTAGAAATAGGTGTCAATACAGACGACCTTTGTAAGAGGTATACCTCATTAACTCTTTCTCTACGGAACAGGTCGGAATGTAATTTGGCACAAAGATTTTGTGCAAAAATATAGGCTACATTTTATCCCGCAACCTTGCCCCCGTAGGATAGATCTGGCTTTTATTTTTCTCCAAGGTGTCCGTGTGATTTGTTTACATAGTTTAGCAGTCGGAGAGCGAAATACACCTCTTCTCGGAATAATAAGTAATATTGACGGGCCCGATGGCGCAGATGGTAGTAATCCTAACTTGTGCGTCAAGGGCCTTGGGTTCGATTCCCACAAAGAACAAATATTTATATGATGATATTTGTGTTTGTTCTGTGTCTCGGTGTTAAATATATGTATTTAAGTAGTATATTTGTGATTTCTCTGTTGTCTGGCGTCCGTAACACAAGTGCTTTAGTCGACTTACCTCAGTGTCAGGTCAATGGATGAGATGTTGTGGACATTTATTATATATCTGTAATAATATTGAGTTGAATTTTACGAACAGGAACGAGGAGCAGTCGGCGAGACTATCTTACACCTGTGCCTTCTGAATGCTACTTCGCTGCTGGCAGACCTCGCCAAAAGACTTCTGCGTTTCTATCCAAAACTCATCAATGATATCTACATGAGCGATGAGTATTATGGTACCTATAAAATAAAGTATTTTTACTTTTATTGTACACCTATGCAGGTATTTATTTGCTTGTGCATGTGCTATAAATAAGAGCTAATTTTACCCTAAGGTTTATCTTTGATCCACATGAAAAATGCACTTGTGTAATTAAATATCTGGGTATTCATAACAAGGAACTAATCTCGATTGATTTGAATAATTTTACACGTTTAATAATTATATATAATAATTATTGTACACAATTATATTACTAATATACATATACACATTGTGCAACATTGCACATATATGTTGGAATTATCATATTACCGAATGATACTAATGTGTTTATTCACTTATTGTGTTTATATTATGCAAGCATTTTCAAACCAATCAATGACTAAACATCGTACGCTATAAAAAATATAAAATTTCTTAAAACCAAAATACAATCGCATATATTTTTTGAACGGAACGATTATGGATTTGATCTTTTGAGGACTTAACTTTCTTTCAACTCGTAGAAATCTTATACAAATTTATGATAGAGATAATATAGATAATGCCTATATAATATGATTAGAAGCCTTTAATAATATGCCTACCCTATTAAATTTGCTGCGGTACTTGGCCCGTTCCTTCCTCGCGTGACCCAGCAAGGCACAACTAGCTAATTTGATAGAGCACTGATACTGTCCGCTGAAAAATTAAATGGCAGTGATTTATGGATACTTCCGCTATCAATATTTCAAAATAAGCCTTTTTAGTAGTAAATAATTATTTGAATGTACTGTATTTTCAGCATAATTTGTTTTATGGCGAGGTCAAGGATAGGATGTTAAGTGGAAACGTTAAATTGACGTACATGACGTATATATATGGTACACGTCATGCACGTTGGTTTGAAGATTTTAACTGAGTATCTTTGATACACCTTACTTGAAAATATGTGATTTGACCGTTTCATTACTACAAGAACCACTATATAACAGAACTCTTGTGATTCTTTTTTTAATTTACTAAGTTGAAAATAGAGTTGACTAAAAAGGATAACGTGCGCATGATAGCAAGCGTTACTGCCGCCTATAGACGCTTGTATTATCCTAATATAACTAGCGCGTGGCGAACCTGGAACTTGAAGATATTATGTCAAATTAATTTCACTGTCTCTCACCTTTCAAACCTGAACGAATCAATGCGAACAATGCTGTTCGGCATAAACAGGTAAGGGTAAGCTTGGTTAGTCTAGGCTGTACTACCGTGCTGCAATAAACACATTATGGGTACAAAAACATCCTTTCGACTTTGGCTTGATAAAAGAAGAAAAGTAATTAATAAAAACAATGTTTATTTATATTTACCGGTAAGCATAGCGTAGGGCTTCCACCCACGAGATGGACAGACGATCTGACTAATTTCCCAGGATCACACTGGCCACAGGCCGCATACAACCGATCCTATTGAAGATCACTTGTGGAGGTCTATGTCCAGCAAAGGACATAGGACATTCTATGGCTGATATCATGAAGAAATATTTTGATTCAGGTGAAAGCGTACTGCACATGACGATAGTTAACGAGGATCCAACGATGGTGAAGTTCTTACTGGACGCTGGAGCGGACTACCATGAGCGCTGCTTTGGTAACTTCATGTGCCCTGAAGACCAGAAGGCGTCCAGGTCTGACTCACTCGACCACGAGTGGGTCAATGTGCAGAAGGACACTAATTACGTAGGGTTGGTTACTGCTTACTATACACTCATAGATTTCAAATTATCAATCTTAAAATGGTGGTATTTCCACCCTTTTTTTTTTAGTTCTATGAGTCAATTAATAAAATTGACTTTACTAATAAAAAGGCCTAAGTAAAAGGACAGATGTCTATGAAATGTTATAAACGGCATATTGTCGAACATAATTTTAGCAAAAAAGTTTAACAACATCTATAAGACTTCCGATCGCGACTTCATCAGGAACCTAAGAACTCTTTCTTTTATTTCTGGGTTTAAAAGTAGCTTAAGCAGGCTAAAAGAAATATGGCCTTTAGCCGAGACAAAAAGTAGCCAGGATTGTCCGAGATAAAGTATACAGATATCTGAGTATATGAGTATACAAAGATAAAAATCTTGTGCCAGTTTTATGCAGGTCTGTTCTAGTGTATAACAGTTTTATATAGTATTTGAATTGTTTTTGTATTTTATAGTATTTAAATTTTAATAAAATTTCTAGGTTTTTGTAGTGTCGTTTGTGCGAACTCAAATTATACTTTACTTGTTAATAATTTGTTGTTAACAATGTGAGGTTGTCACGTTCACTTGCTTCCAGATACGTGTACTGGGGCGAGTATCCGCTCAGCTTTGCGGCATGCCTCGGCCAGGAGGAGTGCTATCGTTTGATTTTAGCGCGCGGAGCTGACCCAAACAAGCAAGATACTAATGGAAACACAGTTCTGCACATGCTCGTCATCTACGAAAAATTGGTCAGTTTGCTTATAGTTTATGTCATCTGTTTTCAAAATACATTAATTCTAATCCAAAATTATCTCTAATCAAATAGACCTATAACATGCACTTTATGTCGTCATAACTACTAGCATTTTCCTGTATGATATTTCTAGAAATGAAATGGTTATTTGTACAAACGAGTCATTTAGCAGCCATCTTTAATCAAGTCTGGCGGCACCGGACAGGACTTAAAACTAAGTTTACTGCAATTACGTGAACCACCAAAAAAGAACGAGCAAGAAAAACTGGTGGTGACAAAGATTACAAAAATAAAGTTTAGTTCATCAGTCTGTCACAGATACCTCTTTGCTTCCTAAGCATTTACCAGGTATTCAGAGATTATGCTTAGTTCACCGTTTTATAGAAAAATACGAGTATTAAGACATACAGTACCAATTCAGTGTTATAAGACCTAAAAGTATAGTCGATGTGTCTGAAATTCTTTGCAATAACCGAAAGGGTGCGGTCGTGTCGCCATGAAATTGTTAGGGTATTAGCATACTTGCAAATTTCTGATCGTTCTCTCAACATCTCATGCATTGCTTTGACTCCGTGATAAGTCGCTTAAAGCGTATGCTACGGACAACAAAGCAATCACAAATATATTATTAAAATACAAATATTTAACACCCAGACAAAGTACAAAAACAAACGAATCCACGCCCCTTGGCACACAAGATAAGATCACTACCATCTACGCCAACGGGTCCGTCAAACTGTACAGCTATAGTAAAACAACAATCATTCTTAAGTTAATCGACTACACTCCGATGTGCTAGCAGTTACTTAAATGGGTGGAGGTTAAAGTTTAAGTAGAAGTTTAAAAAAGAAAAAGTACCCTCAAAAAAATAAAATAGTAATTAAAAATTGGAACATGCTTAGTTTTCATTACCTAGAAAAGGGGATTTTGGGAAGATGGGTTGCGCGGTGGTAATCGCAGAGCGTGACTTTGGGAGGGGAATGCTGTGGCCCGTCCCCGCTCTTGTATTTGAGCTATGCTGTTTCATGTGTGTCGTTATAACTCCATCTTTAAGTTCCAGTACCTGAATCGCCTTTTAAGAAAGTAGAATTAAAACCTCCGTTTGTACCAGGGGGAACTTCAATTCTATTCTGCTCTTGTCTATTGTTACTTATAAATCCATAATTTTGGTAGGGGACATTCGATATGGCCTACGAAGTAGGCGCCTCATTAAACATTCGCAACGCATTGAACCTGACACCGTTAACTCTCGCCGCAAAATTGGCGCGCGTAGAGCTGTTCTTCCACATCCTGAACATCGAGAGGGAGATCTACTGGCAGATTGGAGCGACCACATGTGCCGCCTATCCACTGGGACAGGTGGACACTATTGATACCGAGACGGGACTCATTAGCAAGGATTCAGCGTTGAATTTGGTCACCTTCGGGGTTCGTTAATTTTTAAACTTCTATTATATCTCAAAACTTGCAGTGTTCCGTGGTGACACCCGCTTAGTTTCCTTTTTTGTAATGATATGGAGATAAAATATAGTTTATATTTCGAGATAATAATGTAACTTTGTACTAGTAAAAAAATTTTTTAAATCGGCGTATTACATAATTACGGCTAACATACTTTTTACATACAGAAAAAACAAATCAACTACTCGAAATTTCCAGTTTGCGTAGGGATCTCAAGTTTTTTATAAATTTAATATGGTACTCCTGAATAATATGATTTTTAATGATTGAAGAGTTTAGATTTCTATTAGTGAATTTTTTTCAGTAATCGATACAGTTGTTTTTGAGCCTAAACCCTTTTCAATTAAAAATACAAATAATAAAACTAAGAATGAAAACTCAGGTAGAAATCTTGGAAACTGTTGACGGAAGGTAACCGAAATGTCAACAGTTAAATAAACCGCGTTTTAAACCGTTAAAAAGTAGTTCTATTATGAGCGGTGAACGCGTGGAGTATTAGAAAATAAAAATACAAATCTTTTCAGTATATAATATGTATATGAAATTATTAAATACAGTCTATCTGGTGTACCTACGAGTATATAAAATTTTGTTAAACTCATGTTTATAATAAATGGCTTTTTTTTAATAGGTAACTTGTGAGATGTGAGAACGAGCATGTGTTCCATTTTAAATTTCAGGAAAAAGACGAGCACTTAGAACTTCTTGAAGGAATGTTGATAGATCTACTGAAAACTAAATGGAATACCTTTGTGAAGTTCCGTTTCTACCGCCAGTTCATCCTGTTTTCATGTTACTTTCTGATTTCGCTGGTTTGCTTCACGCTCCGTCCAGGCACTCCAGAGAGAGCTGTTAACGCGACTGCCCTCAACTCTACTGGGGTATCAAACGTTAATGAAACTGATTTAGTTACGGATACCGGAGGTAAGATGTTGTAAAATATTTTTTTGTGTCTGTAAAAATGTCAGACAGACATTAATAAGATGAGCATGTACATATGTATTTGTTTTCTGTTGTCTAACATACGACAATTGCTTTTAGTCACTAATCTCGGAGTCAGATCAATAATAAGTTATTTGCACATCTCATACATTGACCTTACTGCGAGTTCTAAGTCGCTTAAAGCACTTGTGTTAAGTTACAATGATGTTTTATAAATGTTTCAGATAACTGTACAGCATCTCTAAATAATACGGAATTTGACCCAGGCGCGGTAGAAGTTTTGAATGGCACGAAAGCAGATGGGCCCGCGTGTGCTAGATTTAAGAGTCACACGAAGGAGAAAGACAAACGTAGGTCCTTTTTTATAAGACCAGGTTGATAAACAAACATACAGACCGCTTGTTAGTAAGCGTCACCGCAGTCTATAAACGCTCGTATTAACACAATTATATCATTGGTTTGTGACTTGTAAATGTTATCCCATTCGACTCAGTAATCTCACTGCCTCTCTCACTCTTCAAACCGGAACACAGAAATGCGAAAACTGCTATTTGGTAGTAGATGAGAAGGAAATAGGTGAGAGTGAGGTACTAATATAGATGACCTTTGTATGAGGTCCACCTCATGCAAAATTTTATAAACTTTCGAATAAAAGTACTGAAATTATCTACTGAACAAAATTATTGTACATTAACTAATAGCAAAAATGTATCTTACTTTTGCAAGAACGTACACAGTGTCAATATTTTTACAGCAACAGAAGCACCAAAGGAAACTAATATGGAAGGCTGGTGGGAAGATCTGCAGGAAGACTGTAGGTTAATGAATTTCGACACATGGCAAGCAAAAGTAAAATAATTTTAATCTTAACATTTTGTTGTTTCAAACCTATTGATATTATTTGAAACACTATTATTATTATTATTATCATCATTAACGCATCTAGTTAACGTCTACAGCTGGACATGTAACTCTCCAAGAAATGGACAAATTTGGGCCATAATTGCTGGGTACGCTTGATGACAGTCGGAAAGCGTAGTTTCGCGACGGGAATGCTGCTGCCCATCCCCACCTTGTTGCATTTGAGGAAAAACCCCTTGAAGTATGATCCTATTGGGAATCTATTGTAGAGGGCTGTGTCTAACAGTGGATTTCCTACGGCAAATATGAAAAATAACTATAGGTTTTTATTCTAATGGCGAAGTAATAGTGAGATACTTTTAATCGATGATAAACAAATAATTTAGAAAGTTGACTTGTAATCACAAAGTTCTGCGGTTACTATCGTTTTATTATTGTTAATTCGGGAATAACAAATATTGTTTCTATTCATTGTAAATCTATAATTTAAATTATTCAATTATAGATTAACTTATAAAAGTTAGCTCTTGTTATTCGTGTCAATAAAATAAATAAGTAAAAGCATTTTTAAGGGCCCGATGGCGCAGATGGCAGTGATCTTATCTTATGTGCCAATGGTCGTGGGTTCGACCCCTACCCAGGAAAAATATTTATATGTTCTACGAATATTTATATATTTGTATTTGTCCTGTGTCTGGGTGTTAAAAATATGTATTTAAGCATCATATATGTAATTCCTTTATTGTCTGATGTCTGTAACACAAATGCTTAAGCCACTTACCTCGGAGTCAGGTCAATCGAAACAATCAAATGGAAATTCTATTGATTTGAAGACTGTTTAAAAGGAAGAAAACTTGGCTAACAACAAAGCCTTTACTTGTGTGGCACATAAACTTTCTGTATCATTATTTGACGAGCCCGATGTCGCAGATGGTAGTGATCCTATCTTGTGCGCTTAAGGTCGTGGGTTTGATCCCCACCCAGAGCAAATATTTATATAATGATATTTGTGTTTGTTCTGTGTCTGGGTGTAAAAAATATTATTTCAGTAGTATATTTGTGATATCTCTGTTGTCAGGCGTCCGTAACACAAGAGTTTTAAGCGACTTACCACGCAGTCAGCTCAATGTATGAGATGTTATGGAAATGTATTATTATTATTATTTATTATATTTACGTTTAAGAAGACAATGTGAAGCATGCAACTGTTTTAGGTCCGAATATCTGCGGAGCTGTTGTTATGGCTCGGCGCGCTGGCATACATCGGCGCCGCCCTGCGGGAGGCGAGGTTCCTCGGACTGAAGATGTTTGTCGAGAACTTAAGCACGGTACCATCTCGGTATGTGTCTATTAGTCAATGTTAACTGCTTATATGATCCAAATACATAATAATAAAGATACTTTTATGTCTGTCTGCAATACATTATGTACCTACATATAAACAAGAAATAATTTACAATTTATATTACTCAATTAGCGACCTTATCACTTAAAGCGATCTCTTCCAGGTAACCTTTGGATGACTATCAATGATAAAATGAAATAGCGCAGTTGGATGTAATATGAAATTAAAAAAAAGAAAATAAACAAAATTTTAAAATAAAACCATCTATCTATCTATATAACAATAAAATTACACATCAGTAAATACATAAATATAAAACCAACGAATATTTTAATAACATTTACAAAATAAACACATACATTTACATAATAAAATAAATAATACTGAAGTTTTCCACCCATCAAGCAGTCATAGCGACAGGAAATACTCCCTCACCATCCGTTTCAATGTGGCAACAGAATGCGCTCGCCTGATATTGACGTGTAGCGCATTCCACAAACGTACAGCTCTAATTGTAAAGTTACTGTAAAACTAGAGAAATGTGCAGGCATATTTATTTGATGTTCAATTATCAGATGTATAGTTAAACTGGTCACAACATTCTCATAAATATTTTTTTCAATAAAAATGTATGTACCCATTACTATAGAAAGCGTGTAAATAAATTAATGTATTCTTTTATTGTCTTTGTAGTTGTTAGGATCAGATTTTCACGTGGGCAATTAAATTGGAATGTTTAATGTCTTCTATTATTGCATCCAACAATAAGATTAATTGCTACGGTAACGAGAACGACGGTATAAAATTTAAGTTCCTACCCGGACGAGGTCATGGCCGACCGCTAGTTTGACTATTGCCTTACAAAGATTCAGTGATCCTATCTTATGCGTCAAGGGTCGTGGTTTCGATTCCCATCCAGAGGAAATATTTATATGATGATGTTTAGTTTGTTCTGTGTCTGGGTGTGAAATATATGTATTTAATACATAGTATATTTGTGAATCCTATGTAGTCTGGCGTCCGTAGCAAATGTGCTTAAAGCGACTTACCATCGAGTCAGGTCAATGTGAGATGTTGTAGGAATTAATTATTAGAACAACTCTTTTAACAGCTTTTAGACGCGGTTTATTTAATTTTGGAAAACGGTTGCTGCACGTTATCCGGAACGTCAATAAAAAAAAGAAAAAGTATATAGTAAAATTATATAATCATTGTTTTAAAGCCATTAAAAGCGCAATTTTATTACGTTTCATAGATTTTTTTTAATTAAATGTACTTACTAGCAGCCACAACGTTTTCTTTTTTCTATTTTATTGCGCAGATGAAGTCGCGGCTGGTGCGTAAGCCTGATATAAAATGCAGATATAGTCTGAATTAAAGTGGTGTTAGCCAATGTTGTCACAATTCTTGTACATTTGCTGCGTGACCAGATTTGCATATTCTTCATAAATTTGCCATTAAGTACAGTTATGCAATCCATTATACAGTGTGTTTCCGCGGTCTGCCATTTCGTCCTGACATTTTAGTTTTTCACCGAGTAATATAATACATCTATTATTTTTACGTTTAAGACAATCTGTTATCGGATTTTGCGTAACGTTATTGTCAAGTAACCGGTTCATAAGATTAGACTCTAGACGTTTGACCTTTACTTTCTATAGGCAATATTGTGGTGCTAATTTTACATTTGTATTCAAGGGAATAATGAAGCAATTTGTTTACAAACCTCATATCTATATCATTTATATTTTAGTAGGTATAAAACTGTTCTATTTATTAATTTTTTTCACTATTTAATTTTATTCGTAATAATAATACATTGCTTATTGTACACAAAAATAGAAGACAAAAACAATAATCGTAAAGTAAATTGCGGCATTATTGCAAATAGCGATTCTTTGCAGGCAACTTTTGAGTGTTAAGAGTAAATGAAACTAAGAGGAGTAAATAAGATAGATAGAGAGAAAAATATCTTAATATATGGAATTTATATCAAATAGATTTTATACGCAGAAATGTAATAATATATAACTCCAATGAAAGAATTGGTCGTGTGGCACCGGTAGAGTAGAATAGTACCTACCTCCCTCTGTACCAGGTGTCGTAAGAGGCGACTGAGGTACCAGAACCAATGGATAGCAGTATATCCATCCCCAACAGTGAAGCTTAAATGCACTGGACAGGGATTGGCAGCATCATCCCCGTCGATGCGATTGCCAACACACTTGCCTACCGCAATTATCGGCGAAATAACCCCATTCTCGGGGAGGTCTTTGGCCAGCAGTAGACTTCCAATGGCTGCAATGAAGATAATAATTAAAGAAAGTATCCTTCACCAACCGTTTAAACACCAACGAGACTGCGTGCAACTAATATTATCGAATCTATCAATAACAACCTGTAAATGTAATGTAGTTTTGCCTAACAGGTGAGTTTATGTAAACACGTGGATTCATGATATGCTACCGGCAGAGTAGAAAAGTATCTTTTCCTATATCAATATCGTAAGAGGCGACTAAAGTACCGGAATCGACAGATGGCAATACAAATGCAACAGAGCGGGAATTGGCTGCAGCATGCCTTGCATGAAGCTATATTCTGCGATCGCTACCTTGCTAGCTATATTGCACCTGTATCATGTAGTAATTGATCTGTTTTTCTAGTTTTTGAACATACATTTTAAATTTAAACCATCAAGGGTTTAATAAGCCGCATTTAATGTGATTCCCATTTTCCTAATCTTTGTAAGTTTAATTCATCTTATACAACAAATTAGACTTACCTAAGTAACAAAAGGGACTGTAGGCGGGTCCACCGGGAATGGTAAGTATAATCGCTTCAAGTTCACTTGTTAGCTACAAACATTTGAGGCAGGTGATATGTTGGGTATTCTCCAAGGCCTAGCCCAAGGGTCTGCTATTACTGAACCGAAAGTGCAGAATTGCTATAACCCGAAAAATAAGAATCAATAATACTTTTACTGTAAAATTAAATTGAAAAGAAAATAGAAAGGCAGAGGAGGCAAAGTTTATTGTCTACATGAACTTTCGAGTTTCGTATGGAAGTATTGTTTAGTAACTTTAGTACAATAGAAACTTTATAATTTGGACTTCGGTTTTATGCATTAGTGATTATACGAATATATGTATATATAAATTTGAACTCAAAGCAAATCTATACAAATTTTTGAAATATACTTGATTAATCTATTTATATCTTGATATTTAGGTTCATCATCATCCTCATTGCAGCCATTGTAAGTCCACTGCTGGACATAAGCCTCCCCAAAAAGGGGGAATTTTGCCTATAAACGCCACGCTAGGCAAGCGTGTTGGCAATTGCAGAGCGCAGCTTTCGCAACGGGTATGCTGCTGCCCATCCTCGCCCTGTGAATTTGAGCTGCAATGTTTCGTATGGATGGATATACCACCAGCTGTCGGCTTTGGTACCTCAGTCACCTCTTACGCGGCTGGTACAGGGGGAGGTACTATTCTACTCTGCTGGTACCTCATGGTAATGCCAGTACCTCACGGTAATGCAGGTACCTCACGGTAATGCTGGTACCTCACGGTAATGCCGGTACCTCACGGTAATGAAGTGCCGGTACTGATTAGGTTAGTTAAGGTCAAAATATGTTGCAAAGCGTTAGGGTGGAAGCGAAGTTTGAGAGTTCATTATTTTTTAATTTCAAATAGTTAAAAACAAATTGTAGATGTTATTAGTCAAGCATTTAGCTTCAACTTTTTTCCTAGTTAAACAAGACTTTTTTTTCGCATTTATCATTGTACACTAATATTATTTGTTTTTTCAAGCGTGATTTACACTTATGTCTATAGCAAAGGTTTTTAAATCACCATGTTCTCCAGGGTGATGTTTCTCTTCTCATGCCTGCTGATGGTGGCGCTGCCGACGCTGCGGCTGTGGTGTGCAGACGAGGCGGAAGATCACCTCGCAGTCATCATTATGCTCACCACTGCACCTTACTTTCTTTTCTTTTGTCGGTTCGTATAATATTTTTTCGATTAAAACAGGCGACACAAAATTAAACAAATTAAACGTCAAATATCGAACAGCAGATTAAGGTCGGCGATTTGTTAACCCTCTAATCGTTAATTTGCTAGAATAATACAATGTAATTGCCTTCCATTTGATTACATATTGAATTAGGTTTTTTTGGAAATTATAAAGATCATTTAAGCTGAAATAAACGATTTATGACTAAAAAAAAAGTTCTTGTAACGTCTCCTATTCTCTGAATAGATCATAGATAAGATTAAAAAATTTCGTAGTATTAAACAAAGTTTCCTCACCTTCTGCTCGTATACTTCGTTATTTTGTGCAACAGAGTTTGATACGGTTTTTCTGAACGGTTAATTACATTATTATATTAAACACAACATAAAAAATCAATGCAAACTTAAAACAACATCAAAAACTTTAAAAACATCAAAAAATTTACAAGTTATTCGCCCGTGTCTTCTATTTATAATTGCGCAGACGCATTATAAATAGGAGACACGGGCGAAAAGCTAGTAAAATTTTTTATTTCTTCAAATCAGATCTAACTCGTTTACAGTGGCTTCAAGACAGTGGGACCGTTCGTGGTGATGATATACCGCATGGTGATGGGTGATCTACTTCGTTTCGTCTGCATCTATCTAGTTTTCGTCATGGGTTTTTCACAAGGTATTTCAAACGCTAAAATTACAAACATATTAGTTAGATTAGTTGCTGGTAGGGTAGAATAGTCCCTCACCCTACATGAGGTGCCGTCATAGGAGACTGAGGTATCGGGGCCGATAGATTGCGAAATCATTTCGAATGGGCACATCATCGAAATGCTGCCTTTCATGGGTAGGCCGATGTTCAACAGTGGATATTCAATTGCTGATATAATTAATTTAGCCAGCAGTTCTCGATGGTTGATTTTTTTATCAGACCTGGTCGACAAACAAGCATACAGATTACAGATGGTATGCGTCATTGCAGCCTATAGATACTCGTAATATTAGAAAGATATCACTAACGCGTTGCCAACCTTGTGCCTTGAAGATATATTGCCACATTACTCACTACTTTCACTGCCTCTCTCGCCCTCGGCGCTAGAAATAGGTGAGAATGAGGTACCAAATGCAGCCGACCTTTTTTATTTGGTATACCTCATGTTAGAAATTTTATTACAATACATATATTTTAATTATGGATACACGTTTGCCAACACCATCTTTTAAAAATGCCTTCAATCATTCATGGACAAGACCATGATCATACTGCTTACATTGGTACCATCGCGGATCATTTACTTTTAGTTGCTATTACTAAATTGTATTACCCGTTAGCTATTTTTATTTTCCGTAGAAATAATGACATAAATAAAAATTTATATTAATACTATCAGATGAACTGTGGAAATTTATAATAATTAAAAAAATAAAAAAATATATTAATATTCCCCGTAGTTTTTCAGTTTTATAAGATTAATAATGTATTCTTTATTTGCATTAGAATTACAGGCAACTATTTCCTACGAGTTCTAGGAAGGCTTTTTTAAACGCTTTTATTAGCTTCGTATATGTGTAAGAATAGTGTGTTTACCTAGATTTATTTATATTGCGTAAATGCGAGGAGTGATTTTTAGATAATTTCATAATGACTGTAATATTATCTGTCAATAAAGTGTTTAAAACAATTGAAATTCAGCATTACACATTCTATTCTTAATGTCTCACTTTTTTATACTCAAAAGTTAGGTTATTTACAACAGAGTGTTTTTAAAACTATTATTTTATGTATAAATAGTCAACTGTCAATGACGCGACAGCGGTGTCACGCTCCATTCTACTTGAATGCCACTAGTGAACTGCAATTATCATCATAGCAGCCGTAAAACATCCAATGCTGGACATAGAGCTCTCCAAGAAAGGGTGAATTTGACCATAATCACTGCGCTGGGCAAGCGTCGTGGCAATCCCCATCCTGTTGGTTGAGTTACACTGTTACGGGTGGATATTTCGCCAGATGTCGGTTTCGGTACCTCAGCCACCTCTTACGACACTAGGTAAAGGGGGCGCAACAGTTACTCTATCGGTATACCCGGCAAACTGCTAAAGCTTTTTATACATACATAGATTATGCTGTGTTGAAACTACCTTTATTTTCATCAATTCGCCATTGCTCATCTATAGGATACAACGGAAATTATATAGAGAGCATAAACTTCCAGGATTTATTTGAGTACTCTTAGCCTGAAAACTGTACAGTTACAAGTCGAAATATACTTCTTAATACACTCTGTATTAGAACAAAGACGTGGTATTCCATGCCTTTATTTTTTTAAACCTTTTTACATTTCCTGTATTGCCATTAACCTCACTTTTCTACCATATATATTCTTTGCTTCAGCATATTAAAATGTTGACAGCGTACTACATAATATTCCTGTCGTTCGACAACCCGAACACCCCGGAGGGGGTGGATGACTCGGTGTCGAACCCCATGCCCTCGCCGATGGAGAGCATCATGGCCATGTTCCTCATGTCGCTGACTTCCTTCTCAGACTATTATGGCGCCTTTGACCGCACTGATCACGAGATTGAGGCGAAGGTACGATAGACCTTTAGGGTTGAAGAAATTATTTGTCTTTTAAGGGATTAATGAGTTTTGGTTTTTTTTTCTTTAGTGTTAAGTAATTTTTGACCCTAATGCAGTTTAATTTGCCTATCAAGGTCGAATATATCGCTTATCAAGGTTGTGTGTCCCACGGGTCCAAAGGCGCAGATGGTAGTGATCCTTACTTTATGGCAAGGGTCGTGGAATGGATCCCCCCTCCCCACCCAGGACAAATATATGATCACATAATATTTGATCACATTTATTTTTAAGTTTGGGTGTTAAAAGTTTTGTGTTTAAATATTATATTTGTGATTCCTCTGTTGTCTGATGTTCATTAAACAGCTGCTTTAAGCAACTTACCTCGGAGTTAGGTCAATTTATGAAATGTTGTGTGAATATTCATTTTATGTTTGTGAACACTTTTGAAAATGTTGTGTTGTGTTGTGCTATGTTTAATATATATGACAAATTATACTCACTAGGTTATTTGTGCTCACGAATTTTATTGCACTCTTCAAATTTACATATTGGAAAATATTGAACTTATTATAAAAAATAAAAACTAATGACTGTAATTTATAATATGAAATCGTTAAAATTTTAGTAACACCTTCCTATGTCCAAATATTTTTAAAAAGGAAAGTCTTCTCTTTTAATACATTAATACACGAAAATAAATTGGTTGTTTAGAAAAAATGTATGTGATAATGAATGACATTTTCTTTTTCATTACCGTCGCTGGCCCTGACACGAGTTTTATATTTTTAAGTAAACTTTTACTGACTGATATATATTTTTGGTATAAAAACTACTAAATCCACAAACTTTACAACTAAATCGCTTTTAATATAAGTATTTTTAGTAACTGTGTACAGTTTAACCCAACTTCAGAGATAGGATTATTTATTTATTTATAATTTAAGATAGGACAACGTCTGTCGGTTTAGCTAGTATTCTTTATATATAATAATTTCGTGACACTATGTTTGTCTGGGATGAACGTTTTAACTACCCATAATGTATAATTCGTTTTTGCTTGCTGTGCACAGTTTGATCCAACTTGAGAGATGGGATATTTTATATATCAATTTACCACCAGTGTGTTTTTCAGGTTATTTTCTGGTGGCTCGCGTAATGAACCTTAGTTATAAGTAATATATAGTACAGGCAAACTAGTATTAAAGAAGGACACTCAATGACCTATTTGTTAAAATGACTCTTACAACACTGGTTGTCAGGATCATCGGTCATTTGGGTAAAATTTAAATCAGCAAATCTACACTCATTTTTTGTGTTTATGTCGATGTAAAAGTGCCTATCATAAGCCTATTTTAATAAAGATATATATATATTAGGTATATATATATTAGGTATATATATATATATATATATATATAGTATTTGACTTTGATAGAGACAGGAGAATATCTGTCGCTTTAGTCTGTACACTTTATATATAACATTTTCAATGCATAGAAGACAATTAAATGAGGTATATCTGAAATTTTTGGACATTTGCTATAAACCCTACTACTATTTTGTTTTTTCTTCTAAATGCATTATAAAGTCACTCATAATTTTAAGCGGCTCTGAATTACACTTTTTCTAACCGATCTCAAGATTAATAGAAATTACTTTGACTATACGCACTGTTTGCAATAAATAATGCTACAATCCATTTTCAACAGTTACTCTTCGTTGTCTACATGATAATAGTAGCAATATTATTGGTGAACATGTTGATCGCCATGATGGGCAACACGTACCAAAAGATAGCGGAGACGAGGAACGAATGGCAGCGGCAGTGGGCTCGTATAGTCCTGGTGGTGGAGCGAGGGGTACCACCCGCCCAACGGCTGAAACAGCTGTTGGCATACAGCCAACCAATGGCGAATGGAAAGAGGGCGCTGGTTTTGAGGATCAATCAAAAGGTAATAGCAATGGAGGCAGGGCGAGTAAGCAAAAATCATGTTGTTCATAAGAACACGGCTGAGTTAAGCTATAAATCTGTAACCGTTTGCATAGCCTGACCATGGAGTCCGACGGCAAAAAGGTTTTGTCTATTTAAATACTTGTGTGATAATATAAATTTTAACGGGGCCATGGTGCAGATCGTAGTGATTCTATCTTGTGTGCCCAATGCCGTGGGTTTGATTAATAACAAACATTTATATGATGAATATTTGTGTTTTTTTGTGTATTGGTGTTAAATGCGTATTATATTTGTAATTCCTATGTGGTCTGATGTCCGTAACATAAGTTTAAAGCTACTTATTTCGGAGCCCAGTCAATGTATGATATGTTGTGTAAAAATTGTGTGAATACCATCGGAAAGAATATCATATAATATTGATGCCATGATATTAAACAGCTCCGAAGTAGCCAATTCTGTGTATAGGTAAAAATGTATTCTATAGAATGACAAATATTTTTGTTATAGGATGAAGATAAGGAAGATATGAAGGAGATTTTGGAAATGAAAAGGACGCATCAACGGATTGTAGCCAAGAGGATGCAGAGGGAGGAACAATTGAAAGGAATGAAGGGGCGGCTCCCCCCGCCACCGCCAGTTAGGGATTATCCTATAAAGAAGTAATCCATGACACCATACAAGATGAATCAATAGAAAACATACAACAACAACAATCGTATTTAAAAAAGTATATCTTTATATGTATATAAAAATTACAGCAAAAATAATCACGGAATGAACATCCAAACTTCCAAACCGATTTTATTATATTTTTGTTTCTATCTACAGTTTCTGTATAGTCGAAAATATTTTTTTCATAATAATCATAGATAGGTACATACCATACATAGTTAAGACAGGACATTGTTTTTTTGGTCAGATAGTAATATATATAATACGTGAAGCGATAAATGTGAACCCTATTTTAAGGAAATAGCGGGACCGGATGAACGTGAAATTTGACACAGTTTTTTAACTTAAATCGTGAAGAATATTTAATTGTTAGTGTTAAAGTGAATAGAGCTATACCTTTTAAACAAAATGCAATAAATTCATTAAAGTAATCATTATACACACTACTGTTTGAATGACATACTTAAATAAATATTAAATTTCAAGCAAATGATGAAAGAGTTTTTCAAAATTATATTAATTATATTTGAATTTCAACCACCTGGTGAGACTGCTAGTAACAATAAATTTTTAAAAAAAGTATTTATTTTTAAGTAAATCTTTTACTTTCTTTTTTATTAGTTGCAAGATGTTCCCAAAAAGTAGTCTAAAGACTTGTTGTGTAGGGAATGAATCCTTCTCCTTCAATATAAATGGTTAATAACTGCTGTTGTATTTTCACATAGTGCAGTCAATCCGGGTAACATTGAACTATCCGTTTAACTTTGATCTTAACTTACTTTTATAGAATAAATATATTATTATTAAAAATATCGCTTCAGATTCAAAACACTTTTTACAATCGATTAAAACCTTAATTGACTTGACTGAATTCGTTTCATAGTCCGCAATTAAGGATATTTCAAAGTTTTCCAAATAGTTCAACGTTGCCCAAATTTACTGTAACGCATTTACATATATACCACAAAAAGATAAAGAAAATAAGAACACTTATTCCATCGCCAATTCAAATAATTTGTTATCTAATATATGATGCATTATAAAATTTGGTAGATAAGGAGGTGTAAATTGTGACCGCCCGCAAGGCTGGTTTCTCTCTTACCGCACTGTTTGCTACTAACTGGGCTACTCGCGCTTCGCCAAACACTCGGCAACATCGGCCAGCACCTAATATTTGCTCAACAAACATTTCAACCGAACCCAAGTCTTAATTTCTTTCATCAGGTCCGCTGTTCTTACCAAATTTAAGCGATTGACAAATGTAAAGCAAACAGGTTTAGCTTGGTCATCATTTTGAGGGTCATTGCTGCGTTTGTTTGATATTGTATTTTGAAGTGTCACGTGAATAATTGGGTAATGTCAAGTCTTCGCGATCAATGGCTGACATGGCATGGGAATTTTGTTATGCCTTTGAGAAGAGTTGTTTGCTTTGAATCTTCAGTTAGAGAAAATCTTTATTCAAGTATCTGCACATATAAGTAAAACTAAAATGCCTATTTGTTATTCTAAATTCTAAGGTACGGAATTGGCTGAACTAATTTTAACTGGACTTTCAAAGGGTACATTAAATTTATTTATATTTTATATTATTATTTCATTCATTTATTGTTACGACACTGCGTGGGTGAAACTGCGGATAATAAATATATAATGGAAGAATAAACTACACTCATTTGCAAAAAACGGGCGGTTTTGATTTTAATTCTCCTTTAAAAAATACGGTACCAAAATGATTTCAATTATTTGTACATGTTACTGGCCGGTTTTAGAGATGCCGTGGTATTTGAAACATTACGTTCTAAACTCAAATTTTCGTTTGATGCTCGTTTTTACAGAAAACCACCTTTTATCCTACATTTTTGGTGCGAAGTTCCACAAGATAATATCGGTTTTCATAACTTTTAGCAAATTTTTATTAATTTATTTCATATTCTTAATTGTCAAAGCTTCGTTCATTACTGTTAAGATGTCTTAATAATGTTAGAGAAAGTGGTAAAAGCTACCAAAATTATTGCGCTGCTCGAAGAGGGTTGCAGCCAATGCTTCGTGGCTCAGAGACTAAGTGTGAGTCGCTCGACCGTTCAAAGGACCTGGCAGCGGTATTAAGACACCGGTTCCGTTGAGAAAAAGCTGGTTCTGGAAGAAAACCATGTACTCAACCAGGGGATGATCGTTTTCTTGTGAGCCGCGCATTGAGAAATCGCAAGTCTTCGTATGTGGACCTTAGGAACAACCTCTAAGAAGTAAGGAATGTGCATATTAGTCTATGGACAGTCAGGAGGGGGCTTCCCGCGGCCAATATACGCAGCCATCGCCTGGCCCGCGGCCCTAAGTTACTCCGTGAGCACAACACGCAACACGCACAGCATTAAGTTTGCTCGAAATTGTGAGTCATAGACTCAAGAAGATTGGAATAGGGTATTGTTCTCCGATGAAGCCAGGATATCTCTTTTCGGTGAAGATCGATGTCGGCGAGTGCTACGAAGACAAGGAGAACGCTTTGCAGAGGCTCGTTTTGGAGAAATTACACCTTATGGTGGGGGCTCTGTTATGTTTTGAGCAGGAATAAATTCAATGGATCGTACAGAGTTAGTCTTCATTGAAAACGGTTCACTGACTGGACATCGATACATAACGGCCATTGGCCAGCTCGAAGTCCCGACCTCAATCCTATAGAGCATGTCTGGGACGTTCTGAAACGACGCGTGAGATCAGTACAACCGGCTCCGCAGACCATCAGACAGCTGAAGAATGTGATTACTGCGAAGTGGGATCGTATTCCGCAAGCAAGTATCCGGGATATCCTCGCTAGCATACCCAGACGAATTCCACCTGTGTTTTCAGCTAAAAGGGGTCACACTCAAAACTAAACATTTATCTGCTTTTACTTTATTAAAGAAAAAACAAACAAAAATCTTTGTTAACTTTTATTACACAAGCATATGCACTACTAGCGAGCATACACTACTAGTGAACTTTAGCATTAAAATTCGTAAATCTTATCAAAACTTTATGATAATACTGACGAAAACGATTATTTGCTTATTAATTTACAAAATTGTGAAAGTAAAGCTACCTATAGTTATCAAACAAACCAATAGTAACATTTGAAGTGGTTCATTGCTTGGGTTCCCGTTTTTTTCGCAAATGGATGTATATTGAAACATTAAGCTAAAATAAAACATGACTTTGACTAATAAATAAATGAATATAAATATTTCACAATGTCTTTTAATATAAATAACAAAAAATCCCATACCGATACCCATACTATTATTAAAAAACTATCAATAAGCAAATGTCCTATTGATGCGAATGATACGAATACTCCGGCTCGATTTTAATTAATACAATCAACATTTTAATGAACTCGTCAATCGGAAATATATAAATATTACCTAACAGCTGCTTCTCTATCAGGTTGATGAATGAATGTGTATTTGTTACCTCATCACGCATATAAAATACTGCACTAATTTAAATGAGGTAGATTCGATCCAAAAAAGGTTTAAATACATTTTGTCTTTTAAGAGATAGATTTATTTATTATTTAACAGAGATGTAGTGTCAATGACGATGTTGTGACAACAACAGAAAAAGGAATGTTAAAATGGTTTGGACACGTAGAGAGGACAGGCGGATGAAAGTAGAATGACTGCACAAATAAATATAGGCCGGAAGTGAATTGAAAGAGTTTGTATATCTTGACCAGGCAGAAGAGGTATAAAAAAGGACTGGGTTAGACCTACCAAGAATAAACGAGCATGTTTGAAAGGACTTATGCTAGTAAAGGAAACGAAAGAGGTATGCCAAGAGGAAGTGCAAGTAGCAAGTGGAGATCCATAGTATCTGCCTAAGCGTTGGAATACAGGCTTGAGGGATGTATGTATGTATGTCTTTTGATGCTTGGAATTTCTTGCCGTGATCGTATGCTATAAATAGGTCTCAATACTTTTTAATTAAAGTACTTTTTGTTTGGCCTAGTTACCAAAACGGCAAATAAAAGAAATATGTGAAAAGCCGATAAAAAATTGTTTTATTATAAAATAAATGTTAGATAATATCAAATATTACATGTGAGTATATTAAAATAATTAATGATTTTCCAAACAATATTACTTGTTTATATGACGAATGTGCAAACGATTGACCACTCGCATCGTAACTATGACATTATTTGTAGTTCAAATTTGTTTCCAAAACAATGTTTTAGAAAGTTCTTGCTCACGACTCTATTCGCATCAAAATTGTATAATGCAAAAGATCAAGCCGATCCTTTCGCTTCAAATATATAACCCATATATTGCTCTTTAAAACACCAATTCGTTGTAAATAAATTCAATTTATCAATAAATAAATAATTGACTATATCACCAGTGGCGAATACTTTAATAGTTTTAGAAAATACAACAAATTGTACGTGCCTTTAAAATTTGAGCATTGCCATTGTATTTCTAGGGATCTCATCGTCAGATACTACACACTTAGCGCCAACGGGACCATCTAGATGTTATTTATACCCTTTCGAATAAACATAATTAAAATCGGTTTACAATACGATGATATCGAATACGATACTGGAAAATCACTTTCTGTCGAATTTAGAACCTTTTTTGGAGTCGGTTAAGAGTTATATTGGTCACTAGGTAAAAAAAAAATCTCACGAGAACTACACACTTTTAGAAGAAAAGAAAAAAAAAATAATTCTTGAACATCTTTGAGCTGAATTTTATATAAATCCGTTGAGTTTTTTTGAGATTTCTATATACAACCACACAGACCTAATTGTTCTTTTGTTTTTCTAACCTTTATTCGTTCACTACTTTATGAACGCTTATAACAATGTATTAGACAAATTATGCTAATTTAAAATAAATACTAAAATATACTATATCGCTTAAAATGCATTGTGAGTTTACCCGTCATATATCATAGGAGCTTCTATTATCTTTACCTACCTTGTTTCAAATATTGCAAGCTATGGCTGCATGCCACTATAACGAAATCTCAAACAGAATGCTAATGAGCATAGCTTCTCTAAAGCTTAATGAATAAATAATGCCATGTCTACTGATTGAAATGTTATGGTGATTACGTTGTTAAAAGTTAAAATTATTTCATCACTGTCACAAGTAAGGTAAAGCGAATTGTCTTTACCCTTTTCAAAATTACTTTTAAAAATCAATGCGTGTACTGTTTGCTATTTCATCATATATAGAAATCAATGGATGTACAACGAACAATGGGCTCATTGCGGAGAAAACTAAAAAGGTACGAGTTATCTCATTAAGGATACAAAAGGTTAGCTCTCTTGGACTCTCTCTTTATATCGGGAGCTCAAAGACAACCGACATTACGTAACAACACATTAAAAATCCTATCTACCAAGGCGATGATAAAATAAACTATTAAAAAATACTTAGCCTTATTTTTACTTTAGATAAATATAATTATTTTTAATAAAAAGTAACTTTTATATATTATGTATGAAATGTATGCTAAACGACCCATAATTTCGTCTAAAAGTATTATTTGAATGACCTAAGTTTGTAAGTAAACTGTTCGGTATGTAGTTTGCACTTAAGTGTAAATTTATTGAAACAACAAAATCCGGTGAAAGGAATAAAAAATCAACAATAATTTCAACGCAATGTTCCCCTAAATCTGTTTATATCTGCATACTTACACTAATATTTCTAAGTGACGCATTTGTGCAATACTATGCGCGAATAGATTTGTCGAACGAACCTCACTTGGGAGTCAGGTCGTAGAGGTGGAGAGTATAAAACTACAGAAGCCTGCGTGATCTTCACACATTACCTCACTCACGACCGCAGACATGAGGAGCGCGGTAAGTACATAAATCACGCGCCAAAGTGAAATTGTGTACTCTACCTAAAATCAACAGAGAGTTGTGCTCAACTGGTTTTCCAACAGGCCAAAATTTTCCTTTAAAGTCATATAGATCAAATAAATAATATTGAATGGGTGCATTAAAATCGCGATTTTTTTCCTAAATTTCGTCCGATGGAGTCATTAGCATAACTGTCCAATAACACTAAAAGGTTTAGCATATTGCTAAATATAGTCATTTGCATAGATGCGCTTGAGTGTTATGTCACTAACGTATTATGATATTATTTAAACATTGTATTTCAGGTTGTCTTGGTGTCTTTGTTAGCTGCGGTGGTCGCAGAAGCGCCGTACCATTTACCGCGGCCGGCGCCGCATGCTCCATCATTCCACTACCCTTTGGGACCCGCTCCACCACCGCCGCCACCACCACCGGTGCGACCGCACCCTCCACCTCCACAGCCAGCTCCTGTACCGAACTACATCCCTGGATCTGGATATCACTACCAGCAGCCGAGCATTCAGCCTGCGCTCGTACCTCAACCTCAACCGATATACCAGCCACAACCTCAACCACAACCGATATACCAGCCACAACCTCAACCACAACCCATATACCAGCCCCAGCCCCAGCCACAACCCCAGCCTATTCCACAGCACTTGCCCCATTATTATCATCCGGCACCAGCGCCTGCCCCTGCCCCGGCACCATTGCCCCAACCGTTGCCTGTGAGTCATTCCCAACCCATACAATATCCCAGCACTTCATACGGTGTTCCTCAACCTCAAATTCAAATAGCACCACGGCCTATAATTCAGCCTCAACCTGCTTATATCCCACCTCAACCTGCTTACATCCCAATTCAACCACAACCACAGCCACAACCTCAACCTCTTCCTCAGCCAGCCCCAGTGTTCCAGCCGATTGCTCCTTACCACCAGCAACAGCAGCAACAAGGCTACTCCTACCCTCAGCCTTATTCGCAGCAGATACAATCAACATCAAATCTGCCTCTCCAATCTAACACTCATAATGGCAACATTGGTGTATCCAGTTACCAAGCGGACTCAAACCTCTACAATGGCGCGCAGCAGCAAATCCATCGGGACGCCCTCGATTCTGTAGTAGTCAACCATGTGCAAAATATCATCAAAGATAACGAACATTCAGTAGCAAGGAACGCAGGTTATCTGTCGTTGGTATCGGGAGTGTCTTTAGAAAATGCCAAGCCCAGTGTGGAAATTTCGTCGTTCGTCCACACTTCACCGTTAACAAGTGTTTCATCATCATCATCGAGTGCGTCAGAATCATCAGGATTAGCGGTATCAGCCCCTTCAGCCCCCTCTGCCCCGTCATCCGACTACGGCCTGCCTACCATCACTGCCAACAGCCAATCTAGCCAAAGTGGGTCCTCCAGCCTTGGTTTCTTACCTAATTCAAAGCCAGCTGTCGCCTATGGTCCACCCAACTAAAAGGTCAATGCTTTATATAATTTATGTAAATAATAATATACTTATAAGATATACTTATGTAAATAAAATGTACAAATATTGTTTTTGTTACTCATTTATTTGTTCTATAAAATGAAAATAAATCTTATTATATAAAAATACTGTTGTTTAGAAATCCTCTTCTATTTTTAACTTTATCACACTTGGTTGGTGTTTTGGTGTGGTTTACCCATAAAATTTTTGAGAGAATAGCTGTTTAGCACATATTATTTGCATTAAATAAGGGGTTTTAAGTAATCCATTACTCTCCTAAAAATACAATATTAGCTTACATAATATGGATAACGGAGCGAATAAAGGAAAATATATTTTCTCAACCAAACCACATTAATTTATGATCACGATTAACATCGTTTCAATTGTCTTTAAGCTATTGATCTCTTAAATAAGATTTGTTCTGTGTTTAAAGGACGTTCTCAACAAACAAATTGTTAGAAAACAATCTTAATTGGGACCGAGAAATCGGGTCTAGTATAACTTTATTCAATAGTATTAATAGACTTGCTGTAGCTTACCAAACAAATTGATCGATCAGAAGTCTGTACCATGACGTTACTAGTGTTTTTACCTAGGGTGGGTACCACAATGGACGGTCGAGGCTGATTTGCAGTAGCTGTCGGTAGGCCAGCCACGGTAGGTAAGTCATGGGTCGCTTTTAGCATACTTGGTGAAGTTTTCAGACAGCACGAAGCACATATATTGTCCATTACCCGCATCTGTTAATAACGAAAACAGTGCGGTATGTTTATGAAAAGGATTAATTAAAAGCTGATCACAGAGTTCGCATTTGTCCTCAGTGTCTGGTGTGTTTCGTTTGCAGTAAGCCATCTTTCCAATATCCGGATGTTGTTCGAAGACGTCTTCAGTTTACCTATGATTCAATCTACTTAAACATTTTAAGTAAATTTAATTAGAGACCGACCAATTATTAAAACAATAAAATCCTTTAGTTTTCTTATTTATATTTCTTTTGATATTAATTGTTTTGCAGTGAAAAATAAGTGATAGTCAACTGTGATAACTATGATGCTAACAATGAACTCCGTTTTCGAATTTAGACTTTAAATCATCCCTCCAACAAGCATGTTTAGATAAAAATATTGGAAGATATTTAGTTGACATAGTTTACATTTAAATTACATTTTGAGTAGGTACAATGTGGTTGTGATACTTGTGTATCTTCTCTGCATCAGTATTTAATAAAACTAGAGGTTTACCTTTACTTTGGAACCTTCATAGAAGGCTCTAAGTCAAACTTTTTTCTTCATGTTCCATTTTGTTTTATTTACAGCATGATGCTTAATTATTACTTAAATAAATCTGTCATCATAAAATATAAACAAGTATTTATCAGTTCGGATGTGGAGAGACTGGTGATCTGTCGTTCAGGCTAGTAGGGATGCCGGTCTCTTACATGTACTTAAACAGGCAATAACTTATTCAATAAGAAAATAAAAAATTTATTATTATATGTATTTTAGTAAAAACTATGAATATCCGTTGTCAATCACAGATATGTAGTGAATATGAAGTGATGGATTTAGTATTGGTTTAAAAATTATATTGATTTACAATGGTTCCGAGATAATATTTCCTGTTCTAATATGTTTACCAATTATCACATACCTGTCCATCATTTTGATATGAAACGACGCTTGAGGCACGGTCAACAGTATGAGTCCCGCAATTGCAAACCGCGTCCTTTTTATCGTGGGCTTTGACGGGTAAGGGCGAGTATTTGCATGCCGTTAAAGACTCTTTACTGGTAAGCTTTGTAAGCGAAACAATTTTGTCCCTCCACGTGCTCTTGTCTTTCTACAATTTAATATTAGGTTATTGTATCTAATGTGAAATTGCTCACGAGGTATTTCTTTGTACACAGAAAAACAGATCAATCCAAACAAAACTATTCACATCCACTATTTTTATACCTCAGTCGCCTCTTACGATACCTGGTACACTGAGAAATATACTATTGTACTCCGCCGGTACCCCATGGCCCAGGGAACGTCAAAATCGACTCCATTAATGTCGAATAAGGCAATGGAGTTCAAAATTTACTGTAAAATTTTGACAAATTTGTTTCCGTTGATCGCTCGGAGCTTTGTGTACAAAGTTGTATTTCCAACATGGTTCTATTTGTAAATGAATACTTATTGATGAGTATTCTGTGTATATCTAACAAGAATTTCGAATATCTCTGTAAATTCTAAAAACTTTTTATAAAATAAAATTGTTGACGTCCATTGTTTGAGAAGGATTAAATTTCAATCATGCGTTTTCAACATACAATCGAGTGAATTCACAATTAGCGTTTGAATTCCAAACATTTAAATCTAATATACCAACTCGTATAATATGAAAAACTAATACGACAGCGATCGAATTGCAATTCAAGTTCACTTAGGTAATTTATTTATTTAATTTAAGGTAATTATATTTGCAATTCAAGCAATTTAAGCATTGGTCATCGTTTCATCAAAATCGTTTGTTGTTCAGAGAATTCATTTGATCTATAAATCTATAAAATAATAGGAAATATTTAATTATAATAGAAGATAATAATTACTAAATAAACAAATGATGTCATTTTTAACTGGATAATTATTTATTTTTGATCCTTGTAGCTGAACTGTAGCAAATTAACTATGTGTGCCAGTTAAATATTGACATATTATCAATATTTACTGACTACATGATACAGTTTTGTCTTCAAAGCCTTAAACTTGAATGTTTTTTAAAACAAATTAACAATCAAAAGACGTCCCCAGGTAATTGTAATCATGCCTATACAATAATTAAAAAATGGGACACGCCCGTTTGTATCGTTAAAACAACACTTTATGAAATCTTAATCTTTATATATAAAAATTACATGTCACGATGTTTTGTTGATTGTTTGAGAGATAATATAGTTTATGTTTCAATTTTTTTGCTGCAATATTTTTTCACAATAAAAATATGTTTAAAGTTAAGACAGGACAACGCCTGTCGGGTCGGCGAGTATATAAATAAATAGAAGTTTATTTATTTATATATCGTGTTTTATTTTGGTTTATCTAATAATAGCTAAATTTTAACAGGGATTTCACTAAATTCTAACTCTAAGGAAGTAATTAAGGCTACTTCTTAAAGACAAAAAAACATTGATCATCACCGTCAGGGGATATAAATAATATTCACTACTGGAAATTATGCGATATTTGGCGTGGTGGTAATCACAGAAACTAGCTTCGTGTCAAGAATGCTGCTGCCTTATGATATTATGAATATATTTGCCAGTTCCGGTAGTCACATCTTATGACATGTACATAGGCAGATGTATTAAGTCGTGGAGAGAATTTCGTAAAATACCCCACGGCAGACGACATAGAGTATAATGAAACAAAAAAAAAACGATTTGGGAAGCCAACTATCACACGGACGTCGTTCGAACACCTGTCTAGTTATATACAAATCACGAACCTCCCTCGGTTGACGAAATAAGATACTCACGTATTAGGCGTTCGAAAAAGTTATGTAAAAGTCGCACGTCGCTAAACAAACCAAGTTTCGAAACACTCACTAAAAACGAATACAATACGTTAAAAAGAAAACATTAAGTTTGAAAGGTTGAGCTTATAATATGCCTACATTGTTGCAAAACGCTCAAATGGTGCGCTATGGTATATACGTAACACCATTTTTGGATGTGTATTAAAAATAGAGAAATATAAATAAACACACATGAGCGATGTTCGATCAATATTTTTTGGGAACAAGGTAAACCAGGCCTTTCTCGCTAGAAAATATACAGCAATCTGGTTCGTTTTCTACGTTCGTGGGCATATTAAATTTAGAATTAGTAAGCATATACCTATCACGCTATTAGCATAATTAGCATAGATGTCAGTCCGATGGGAAACAGGCAAGATGGTAGTGACACGACGCGATTATGTAACATAATTAAATAAATGTTAGGCTTTAGTAATAAATATGGATTCTCTCGGCTTACTTCTATTAGATGTGTAAGGCAACAGGTGTTATAAGTTTTGGATTTGATTGAGCCTTAGTCAGTTATTGCCAACTAAATATATTCGTGGCCCAAAGATACTATTTGTTTAGTGAACAAACTATATAAACGATTTTACTGATATCTATGTTCATCTACGAAAATAAAAGATATATAAACTAATGTTTATTTATAAAAATGGAATTGAATGTAATGTGTTAAGTACTCATACTATTTATACTACAATAGTAAAATAACACTAAAATCATGAACAAGAAACATAAAGTTGAGACGTAGCAAAAACATGTCTTTATGTCAAGTCAAATACACGCTCTGAATATCAAATAATAATATAATTTTAAACAATAAATTTGTTATTAAAAAGACTGATGTATACAATTCTTATATAAAATACTATTTAAAGAAGTTTTTTTGGTGGAAAGGAAATTATTTTTTTTATATAGAGAAATTTTTTGACACATGTACGTTAAAATTTACTCTGCGGCATAGTTCGAATGTAAGCAAACAAACGACAGAACGAACCTATTGTTACATACAACCGTTGCATACCAAAGTTACTAATGTAATATTAACAACACTTTAAATTTCCTTCCTATGTACCTACATAAATAATTAAGGAAAAATTAAATTTCTGCTAAGCTGTTTTTGTGAGCAAATATACTGGGAAGTTGGAATTAGATACTCTGATGGTAGTGTCATTGACATTGTCATTAAAATATTTTGATAAAAGCACAGAGGCAGTTTTTTGTCGTAATACAACGCTCGTATTGTATAAGCCTGTACTAATGTGTATACTTCTCGATATTTACAAGTTCATATTTTTTACAACTACTCCACGCACAATGATATAACTGCTGTAATTTATAAGACTAGTAGAACACGGTTTAGTTTTGAATAAGTATTTCGACGTTTTTACGATTGTCTATATTGAAAGGTTGTCCAATACTGATATATAATATATAATAAAGAATAATCAAAATTTAACGTAAAGAAATGTACACACAGCAACAGAATAACCTATACAAATCTGTCAAATTTCGCAATCGATCGATATATATATAACGACGCTACCTGACTGACTGAGATTTCAACGCAGTGCCTTAACTTTACGGAAGTAAGTCAGAAACTCGAGATTTTGTATAGCGGTTCGTTTTATAAAGTAGGGGAGCACTAAGAAATGATTTTTGTAAATTCACCCCCAAGAGGGTAAAGCAGCGGTGCCAAATTAGTGTGAAATTTTTCTTTATTAAATGTTATGAAGGTTCTTCATTGAAGGTCATGAAACACGTGTAAAATATTTTTTTTAATCATCCCTTATGGGGGTAGCATGAGGTAGAAATTTGGTATGAAAGTTCTACAATTAATCGCAGGTAAAACCGGGGGGCACTGCTAGTTAATCTATGAAAATGGGCCATTAAGTTAAATTTGACCGTAAAATTTGGCAAATTTGTATAAATTGTCTTGTTGATTACAGTGCGTATATGTGACAAAAAATTGTTTTATGTTGTGCGAGTTTTACAAATTAAAACTTTAATTCTCTAATTATGGAATCAAACTCCTAATAATAAGTTACCTTGGAAGCAGCGGGTGAAACGCAATGATAATTATTAGTCATAGAAGTTGTGTTGTCCCTATGATCTACACAGTCCTTGTGGTAGGCATTGCAATGTTGTATTTGAGCATCTGCTTTCAGCTTTGTGACCTCTTGACATTCACATGAAATTGTATTTTGTGGAAGTTTCATGTTCTGCTCGTACCTTTTCTCGGCATTACACTCTTTGTCGGACGTTATTTTATCTTTACCCATTACAATATTTTCATGTTTGCATGGTTGCGTTTGTGGAATAAGACCCCACATTTTATCTTCTGACCGTATAGGAGTGCTTACTTTGGGTGTCTTCTTCGTGTTTCGGGACATTTCGACTGGAGGTTTTATGTAGTATACTGATAATATTTCTGTACTACACTCACAGGTATTTGAAGCGAGACTACTTTTAGTGAGACGCTTTTTAAAATTGTCATATTTTTGCTTCTGGAGTACTATTTTACCAGAGCTGTGTGATCTTATTACGGTTTTCCTGGAGGCTTGTGCGTCGGAAATGGAGATAGTGGTGTTTGATTTGTTACTCAGCGTTAGCCTAGAAAATTAATTTATTTTTTATACAAAAGTAATGACAAACACGCATGCTGCTCGCCTAAAGGTAAGCGATTACGGCATTCCCACACCTGCAATACCAAGACTTAATACACACGCGTTACGGATGTTTTCAAAACCTATCTACTCCTTGATTGAAGAACCTCACTATCTAGTCTTATAAATAAAGTATAGAGAAATTTCCGGGAAATTCCTCTAAAATAAAATATACACATTTAGGTTGTAAGCTATGATTAACTTCCTGCCGATGGCGACCGATGCGAAATATTTATTATGTCGATATATATAATAAAATCGAGTGGAATACACAAAAAATTTAAATAACTTATTATAAAACAGTGAAAGTAGAGCCACAGGTTTTAATTTTTATAAACAAATATAGTACTTATTTATTACACAGAAATAATTAAAAGCCTCACTAGCTAGAGAAGAGTACGTTTTAGACGTGAGTAAGCAATTCTTAAGAGACTATATTGATTAGGTACTCAAAATTCTCTAGTGATATTTCTAACACACTGGCATCTCTAAACATACAACGAGATACAAAGAGGTAATTGATTTGACATATCAATCGTTAAGAAAATAATACCCAATCGATATATAGCAGTACTATAAACGTACACCGACATAGCTGTATTTTTACCGTAGGCGTATACAAGTTATAAATAATAATAAAGAATGATAAATTACCACAAGATCCCATACATTCTTTGATAAGACGCTTAAAGCACTTGTGTTACGGATATCAGAAAATAGAGAAATCATAAATATGCTACTTAAGTAGGTACATATATTAATATCTATGTCTGGGACACAAAACAAACATAAATATCATCATATAAATATTTGTCCTGTGTGGGGATTGAACCCTCGACCTTTGGCGCCAAAGACAGTAGTACCATCTGCATCATCGGGCCCGTAGTTAATAAGGGTTACATAGTTTTACAAACACAAGTATTTTGAGAGAGATTATATAGATATATAGATATTTGAAGAGTTTTTATAAAAACTGTTTCAGCGATTTTTTTGCGTAGTAATTAATTGTGGACCATAGCTTTCCGCTCAGTCTGAAGAAAACTGAGCGTACAACACACTACAGAATGTGATCTCTGCCGTAAACGTGGGATTTGGGGCCTACTTTTGGTATCGCCATCACTTTGAAGCCCCAAGCTTGGTTTTATGCTACGCAAATATTTATTTATTAATTGCCCATCAAAATGCGGACATAATGCCTAGTGTTACCATCTACCAGTCAACCATTGGGCGAAACAGAAAACGAAGTAAGGCGGTGTTATACATAAAAAAATATAAATATAAAAAGTTATTTACAAACATATTAAAAGAACTCTGCAATACTTACACATTACATATATATTAATATTATTATACCTGATAGGGATGAATGAGGAATCAAGGGGGAAAATAATAAATGCAAATAAAAACAAAGTTAAGAAAAGTGCCTCATATAGATTGCAACTACGCTCATCGCGCGTTACATGCGTGGTTTCTCAGGTTTACATGATCTGCCTGATATTTTATTTCTTTTTTAATTGAATATTTGTGTACGCTCTTCTATAATTGTTAATTAGCGTATTCTCATTAATTCTAATACTTTCATCAGCATAAAAGTGAATTCTTAAAGCTCTCTTTAATACAAACTTACTCGATGATTTCTTTATATTAAGATGAAGCCCATTGCAGAGTTGGATAGCTGTCATAGTGTAGTATTGTAACATGAAGCATGAGTGGTGACAATTAGTGAGAAGTGGAAGAGATAAGAGCGAAGGTTACGTTCGTGGGACGAGGACATTAGTTGAAACCTGAAATTGAAACTGACCTCCACACAGCGATTCCCACATCGCTGTGTCCTAATGTAAAGGGTTACAGAGTCAGGGAAACTAGGCAATACGGCATAATGTCCTCAAATGTTAAAATTGCAACGCGCTTGCCTTTCAACACCTTAGCGTCCATAGGTAGTGGTGACAACTACCATCGCAAAACAAGCAGTAATATAATTTCGCTAGAAGCTGAAAAATAAATCTATTCTAATCTTTGCTCACGTATGACGACATTCCGAAGCTGGTTGACTTAATTTTTTCGGTTCCAGTATTATTTCAAGGCTCTGATGACTCCTGAAAATCGATCGATTTTGTGTAAATAAACGGCTCAGTACGGTAACTCGACTTGATAATGTTGAAGAAACAAAAACCCTCACTTATCAGTGGCACTGCCATTTTCTTTACAATTTACGTGAGGTCGCCTTTTTCTTTTTGGGCTGAAAATTATTTTAGGCAAAGATAAAGTCAAGTCGAAATGTTTATTACGTTTGTTTATATGATTACATAATAATGGGGCGAAGTACTCATCATACCTTTTATTTCTCCCGAATGTTTTATTTGTGCACGACTCGCAGGGAATTCTGAAACGTATTTATATTTTTTAGGTATCAGTTAAGCCGTAGAGTTAATTTAAACAGGGGCATAGTTATAAGCTAGGTTATTTTATTTGAATATTATTGCCTTAGATATCATACCATAATTTCATGATCCTAGCTCCTAGACATATTTATGAGAAAACAAAATTTCACAAATAATCATTATACCAGCCATTGAAAGTCCACTGCTGGACATATGCCTCCCAAAGAAAGGGGGAATTTTGCCTATAATTGTCGCACTAGGTTAGCGTGTTGGCAATCGGACAGCGCAGCTTTAGCAATGGGGACGCTGCTGCCCATCCTCGCCCTGTGCATTTCAGCTGCATTGTTTTGGATGGATATACATCTGTCGGTTCTGGTATCTTAGTCGCCTTTAACAGGGGGAGGTACTATTCTACTCTGCTGGTACTGGCAGTACCTCACGGCAACATAAATAATATTGCAACAATGGAGACAGGATGTTACAAATGATTAAGTGTGGTATTGATTTGAGAGGACACATGCGAATAAAATTTATAGAGCTTAAATTAATCATAAAATTCACCAGAAACAACGCATTTTTTTAAGCTTCAGGTGGGACATAAACCTGTAAAAATAAATAAATACTGCAGTTTCGCGGCAAGTGAAAGATGCAAGTTCGATACGAGCGTGGTAATCGTTTTATTTTTACGTTAAATAAATAAATTACCTTTAGATATAATTTATCGATTGCTGTACATACTTGAAAGTTTGAACCCAGGCGTAGGATAGAAATTAATTCCGTCAGTAGTTTATTTTGATATTAAATTGTTAAATAAATATAGTATGAATTAGAAATATAATTGTCTCTAGTGGCACATTAATCGATAGATATTTGTCATATAAATGTAGTCTGCTTTGGTACCTTACTTAAGTAATCGCATTGCTATTTTCCGGTTTGAAAGGTGAGAGGGGCAGAGAAATAACTAGGTAAATGTGCCGTAGTATGTATCTTCAGTTCACAAGGTAGGCCATACGCTAGTAATTTTTTTGTTATGATACGAGCGTCTATAGGCAGCGGTCACATTTACCAAGCCGTATTGTTGTAAGCCTTAAGTTGCTGACTTCGTAATATAAAAAAGAAACGCATTAACTGGAAAGTTTTTAATCACGTGTCAATTCCCACACATATTAGGATAGGACGTTTAAAACACGTCTTGGCAGAAATAAAGTACTATTACACTAAGATCTGAATAATTTTCAAACTATTTAACTTAATATAATCATCACAACAAACTTTACATGAATATTCATAGTTTTGTACGTACCCAGCTGTATCTGCATTTACATTCAAAGAGGAGCATCCCAACCGACCCCAGCTTCTGGGGTGCTGTTTCTCTTCAAGAAAGTGGTTGTATTTCTCGTCTAGCCACTCGGCAAACTCGGTCAGATCTCTCCGGTCGGCTAGGCCTTCAGCACGGTCACCTTGAGGGTGTCTCTCCTGGAGACAAGATTTATTCTTATATACATTTTACATTTGCCCGAGTGCCACCGGCAGAGTAGAACAGTACCCTCCCTAAAGTAAGAAGTAATGTAACTCAAATTTAACAGGACTGTATTGGATAGTAGCATTCCCGTCGCGAAATTACGCTCTGCCTTTGCTACTACGCTTGCCCAGCGCGGCAATTTTGGGCAAATTCTCCTTTTTGTTTTGGGGGAGGCCTATGTCCATTAGTGGATATTTTACGGCTACAATAATGATAATGACACATTTACACGTCTTTTTTATAATCCGTATATTTTATTCGCACGGGTCGATAACCTCGAGATGGTCCCCAGGGATCTCAAGTCTTAGGAAGTCAAGGATATTATAATAGGATCCCAGGGAAATTCTCAAATTTTGTAGGGATGTACAATGTTTTAGAAAAACTAAAGAATTTTTGCTTGTGTTATTGAAGTCAGTTTTTTTTGTATGAAAACTTATTAAATACAATTTTATACTTATGATTGAGAAGATTATTATTGACATTTTATATGATGGTAATAGTTTTAGTTGAACGAAATAAGGGAGTTACTAGACATTATGTTTG
The DNA here is from genome assembly GCA_020976665.1 of Heortia vitessoides. Lineage (NCBI taxonomy): Eukaryota > Metazoa > Arthropoda > Insecta > Lepidoptera > Crambidae > Heortia > Heortia vitessoides. Next base: position 13,977,215 of record JACJUM010000875.1, on the reverse strand, counting down.
TAATATAAAATATACCTGAGTGTACCACCTGAAGGCTTTTACAAAACAATTTGGCCCAGTCTTCTTGTTAGGCTGTGGCTGGAAAAAGGAAACGTATGAACCATCAACATTTTTTGTTTGCAACAATGATTTATCTATTCATTTTATATGAAAATTATTTTTCTGAGATTATAGCCGGAAGTTCTACCTGTATTAAAAGATTAGTAACACGTGTCATGAAAGTAGTACCACTAAACAAATAAACTAACCGCAAACGAATTACCAATAGAACATAGCTATAGGACTACAGAAATCTTCACAAGCGGTCAACTCTCTTCTGATAAGCAAGTTTCACATAGTGACACTGATACATTGGCGGGCAATTGTAAATAATTTGATAATAGTTATCTTTATATAATTAGGTATTTCAGACAATAAAAAAAATTACAAAAATACTCGCTCACTATAATTTTGCGTTCATATAATGTAATTATGATTTCTTTATGTGTTACACTGCCGTTACCAAAATAAAAATACCGCGAATAGTAGAGAAGAATCTATACTAATTTTCATCTCTATCGCCTCTATATACCGATGTTAATATATCTCTATATACTTATATTCACTGCTTTCATACCACTTGAGCATAGTATAATAGAGGGTGTCCCAAAGTGGTGAAACATTGTGGGTTCAACCCAAGGTACGAATCTAGATCCAAAATTTTCTTCTCGTAAGGGAAGCACTCGGGAAATATGAAATCACTGGATGATGTCGACGCCATCGCCAACGGCTTCAGATACGATATAATTTTGAAAATATCCTTACAACTACTGCGATAGAATAGGAAATAAAATGACGCAAGATGTCATTTAACTGGCTGACTTTGACGTAGTGTAAAATACGCGTTTTAATTTGTTTTGTATTGTGCTTGTGTTTTGTGAAATAAATTTGACCATAAAGCTTTACAGAATAGCAAAATATCCACGTCATATATATTAAACGATTATACTCTTAAAACATTTAATACGAGATTGGGAGAGTTCATGGTTATGTATACGTAGTAATTTACTTAGATCTGTGTATAATTTTGACAAGTTACTCGTTTGTGTTTAAGTATATAAATCTAAAGAATATATTTTTAAAATAATGTCTCTGGTGTAGATCTAGTAAATTCATCTGTGGATATAAAATGTCTATGATATCATTTTAATCATTCTAATATTTTATTTGATGCTAGTATGTAGCTTTAATTGTATACATATACTTTTTTAAATCTATATATATAAATTACGTGTCGCATTGTTTGTCCTTCTAGAATTCTGACCCATTTTTAATATTTTTTGCTCACTATGTACAGTTTGATCCAACTCGAGAGAAACGACAGGTTATATCTTAATTTAAGACAGTACAACGTCTGTCGGGTTAACTTGTAAAATATATGTATGTAAATATGGAAGTAATACATTTTCAAGCTAGTTTAATTTAGTTTAGCATCTTGGCCTAACTGATTGTCTTACTAATTTAGTGAAGTTGACAAGCGCAATACTGAATTCCAAAGTACATCGACTGGTAATTTTAAAATAATTCATAATGAAGCTTGGACCATTAACAATAGTATTGCTCTGTTTATCATCTTGTGTCTCATCTTACACAAATAACTTGTATACATTAAAAAATTACGATGAAGATGTCGATGGTCAAGGTAATGGCATACATTTGTTTGGAGAACTTACCAGGCCTGGCATAGTACAAAATGCAACTGGGTTTCGCTTATATTTTAAAGATCCTAAGGTTCAATACTGGTGCGGACTATTTTCCCGAAGTCTGGATAAAGGACAAGGACCCTAGTGAATGCTAGTGCTACTAGCTACTTCGGCCGTATTTTAAGGTTGCATAATGGAAAAGTTTGTTATTAGCAATATATTTCATTCAATGAACTTGCACTTTGTTTACGTCAAAACGTTTAGACTAAAGATATTTAGATTTCACTAGACAACATTTGCAGCCAATTGGTAACTGCCGTTTAGCAGTCTGAAGACTTCCCCATATTAGCATCCTTGTGTTATCCATAATTATCGCTTATTAGCTAAAAGCGTTTCATACCTAAATAATCTTAGGTATGAAACGCTTTTACCTTTCGATGAACCTTTAACTATTCGCTAAAATCTATCCGTATATCCGTATTATATCCGTTTGTAGCATATTCTTCTCGATCATGCATTGGAAGAGCCCAATGGCGCAGATGGTAGTGATTCGAATCCCACCCATGACATTTATGTTTGTTCTGTGTCTCGGTATTGATTATATGTATTTAAATAGGATATTTGAAAATAGGATATTTGTGATTAGCCGTGAGGCACCGGTAGAGTAGAATCTCCTAGCTCCATGTACCAGGTATCGTAAGAGACGATTTAAGTACCAAAACTGACAGATGGCGGTATGTCCATCCGAAACAGTAGCTCAATTGCTCATGGTGGGGATAGGCAGCAGCATCCCCGTCGCTCAAGCTGCACTCTGCAATTGCCAACACGTTTGCCTAGCGCGAGAATTATGTGCCAAATTCCCCTTTCTTGAAGAAGCCTATGACCAGCAGTTGAGTTCCAATGGCTGTAATGATGATGATGATAATGATGATGATGTGTGATCCCTAAATTATTTGATGTCCGTAATACGAGTGTTTTAAACGAATTATTTCGAAGTCATGTCAATGTTTGAGATGTTGTGAATTTGCTAATGCCAAAATTACAGCTTTTCATTAAATGCATATAATGGTATATATAATAATGGTTATATAACAGAAGAACAATGCGGAGTAACTTATTCAAATAAAGAGGCAAAGTGGAAGAACCGTCCCTTAGAAAAGATCGATGAATATGGATACGTTGATACCACATTCGACGAGCAAGGTTAGTATGTGATTTCTTTTTTTATCATCATGTTCATTGCTCGAAGTTCTGCTCCTCAAAATAAAGGAGGACTCTTGCCCGTTATTAATGCGCTGGGCAGGCGTAGTAGCAATCGCAGAGCGGTGATAAAAGTCCCTACTCCGGTTTTGCATTTGAGCTATGCTGTTTCGGATGATACTTAACTAACGACACCTGGTTTAAAGACAGGTTTGACCTCTGATAGTGCCCATAATTTTAAAACTCTCCCATTAAAAAACATAATGGCGTGAGGTACTATCATAATAGAGTAATGCCTAACTCGTAAACGGCGACTAGATTACCGGTAGTGTTTGTTACACGACGGTATCCACCTTTACCTTCGAAGCTCTAATACTCTCATTCTCGATGAAAGGCTACACTCTGCGATTACCAATACGCCTGCCTACCGCAGCAATTAATGGGTGAAACCTCGAGATGATTGTAAATCACTTCGAGAAGCTTCCGCCTAGCAGCGGACGTCTTGCGGTTAATATGATGAAGATTATGAACCTGATCTAGCAAACATAAAGTTTTAATTTAGAGCGAATACATATAATTTATAAAAATTGCCATAATACAGAGAAGATTGCACCTACCTGTAAAGGTCGTCTGCATTGGTACCTCACCCTCACCTATTTTCACACGCTTTATATTAGCGAGGAGAGCTGTCTACAGCTATAGCAATATTGTGGAGATGTGGACTCGACTGAATGTATAAAGTTGTTACGCATCTTTGTGCCTGAAAACCATCTGCGCATTCGATCCGGATGTAGACATCGGCTGTTTGCGCCTCACCATGTTGTACTGTAGCGCGTGCGTCACCTATATACCGCGTGCAGCAGGCACTTAACGCACTCCTTATGTCTCATCTGGTTTTTGACGTACTTATTGACAACGTCAAATCATTAATAATTAAGCTTGATGTAGAATAATTACATTTTTGTTACAAATTCATAATTGTGTAATTGGGATAACCCGTATAATTATATTAATAATAAATAAATACATAATTAAAACTTTGTACACATATTAAGAATCAGTGCCAATACAATATTTATTTCGATAAGATTATCTCATTATCGATAAGATCCTCAGGATGGAAGAAATTCACCTGTGTAAGAGTAAGTGAGACCACGCAACCTGCGCATGCGTACCGTCTACCTAATTTCCAGCTTATGTAATCTTCTAGTTCAATAAATCTAAAAGTTAAAAATAAAAAATATTAAAAAAAACTGAAAGAATAAGCATTTAATATACATCAAAGTGCAATTTTTTTTCTAAAAGTGAAAATAATTATGAACTGTAAAGAAACTGGTGGTATTATAAACAAAGCCTGGAGTGCATTATGCCACTTTTTTCGTAGACCTAGCAATTTTCTATTTTTTTCAGAATAGGTACTACAAATATTTTATGTTAATCATTATTTTCACTTTGGACAATAATTTTTTACTTTTTACCTTGATGTATTTTCAAAGCTTGTTTTTTAGTTTTTTTATTACCGCCAAAGAGCAGTGTTTACATTACTGTGTTCCGGTTAAAAGAGTGTAAGAGGCAATGAAAATACTAAGTAATGTGATATAATATCTTCAAGTCACAAGGTTGGTAACGCGCTAGTGATATCCTTGTGACATTACGGGCGTGAGGCTGCAGGTGGTGACGCTTATCGGATTACACGATTGTAGTTATGCGAAAACATATTTTTACATTTAAATTAATTGTGTTATATGCCTACCTTGGTATTTATTTTTCAGACCCGTTTTACAAGTTCCAGTGGACCTTCCATAAATATCTATTCAGATCCAAAAGTAAGTATTATTATCTAAAAAAGTAAACATCTTTATATGAAAAAAAAAATGTATCACTGTGTTTGTCAGGGATGAATTTCTAAATAACTCCACCGAGTTTAAGTTATTTTTATTACCTTGAATAGTTTGATCCAGGTTGAGAAATAGGATAGTTTCTCTAGTTATAGTCGCAATTTATTTTTATGATAAACATAGGTGTTATATAGCTTAGACAGGACGTCTATCGGACCAGCCAGTGATTTATAAATATCTTTGTAACTCAAAGATTTTATCAAGAGTATTCTTAGATACAAAAGTAATAAACCACTTCCAATTCATTGTATGTATATATTGTAGGATTTTGTATAAAAGTTTGAATCTCACCCGTGAATCGAAACTTGGAAGAATCTGAATTGATTCCTATTTAATTTGTAAGGAAGATCTGCCTGTTTGTGTGAGTTTAGAGACTTTATAAATAAGAAATATAATCGCTGTTTTTATTTGTTTTCAGGTCACGGCGAGTTACACAAATTGTTGAAAGCAAATACAAAATCAAATTTCAGTAACTACCACAAAAGCGACACTGATTATTATCGAGACGACAGTCTAGGGTACTATCCAGACGGACAAGTGTTGCGGTCAGACTTTACTTTTTTATAATATCTTTTATTAGCGGCAGACTCGATACGATGACATATCTCCCAAAAACATCATCATCATATCAGCCATTAGAAGTCCACTGCTGGAACGGTCTCCCTAAAAAAGAGGCTATTTTGCCCATAATTGCCTCACTGGGCAAGCGTATTGGCATTCAAAGACCCCAGCTGACTGGAATACTGCTGCCCACCCGCACCTTGTGCATTTGAGCTGTACTGTTTCAGATGGATATACCTCTATCTGTCGGTTCTGTTACCTTAGTCGCTTCTTACTATACCTGGTACAAGGGGAGATACTATTCTACTCTGCCGGTACGTCGCGGTAACCTCGGTACCTTTTAGAAACACCGAAGCTCAAGTGCGTACAACGTGGTAATGAAAATATGCTATGATCCTGCGGGGCATGCGAAAACAATAAGGGAGAGGTTTATTCATTACATAACGTCTTTCACCATCCTCTGCAGTGGCGCTGGATTCGACGTCTGTCCAGCATTAAGTTCGTCCGAAAAAAGCTACAACGCTTAGCAGTGTGGTAGTTATAGGCAATCCTCCTTTTTTAAGGGGGGCTATATGCAGCAGCGGATGTTCTGCGGCTGATATGAGGATGCTTGTTTGCCGTGAGCCAGAAAATCGGCATAATTATGTTCTTGCTAGAAAAGAGAGCAAACATTTAAGCTGTCTCTACTATATCGTGTCGAATTTATAATCCGGCGCCTGGAATTCGCCTCTTATAATCACCATATTGTTTTACCCAACCATGTGGTTAAGGTTTTCATGGCCAGGTTTGCTAGTGAATGCGAGGTGGCTTTGGAAATGGTATATTAGTATATCAGCATAGCCAGTGGCAAGAATCTTGGGATAGCACATTCTGGTGCTTAATGTGCTCTGGATCTTAGGAGTCTCCTCTTCTTGAGGTCAGATCTGATTGAGAGTCCTGTGGATTGAGTGTAATGTATGGTTATAGCCTACGGTCTTGCCGTGCAAATATAGTGACCTTCCACTCTAGTGACTCACTTACTGCTAATGGCAGTCAGTTGGTGCAATGTGGTGCCTTACTGCAGTTACCTAAGTACGCGATTCTCTTTATACCTCCAAAAAATTCACTCCCTCTTGTCCAGAGAGGTACTGGAGCTCTAAAGCACGCAATTATCTACTTACGATATGAATAAGTGAGTAACACTGAACATAATTTCCAGTGCGGAGTTATTTTACAAAAAAAGCGCGGTGCATCTTCCACCCTCAGAGTTTATATACCCAGGCCATTGTCACCTCAAACTAACAGATGACCACATGCAGACAGCTGTAAACGCCTTTGCCATATTAACCAGCGGGAATCTCGACGACGTGTATCGGCTACCAAGGGAATACGTGCTCAAGTCTGTGAGTTCAGCCTTGAGCAAATCTTAACAAGAACTATATAGAAATTTTAATTCGCAAAAAAATTTACGGCCTAGGTCCTAGTTCCACTGTGATCAGCTGGTTATTAATGCTGGATTGCCCAGGGCAGGTATTATTTTCTAAAGAAGGCCTACAACGAATATGATATGATCACAATTCAAGCAGATATTTACTTCAACTACGTCGCTGTCTTATAGTACTATTTTTTATGTACACCTGAATTTTCCCGAATAATTATTTTTTTGCAGTCGTCGCATTAAATAATCTTGGTTTTATTCTTTCTATTATTAATTTTTCTTTGATAAATTATTGCTTTCCAATAAATGCGATATACATATATAAAGCTCTATGTAACGTAGGGAGCCTCACACGTTCAAGCTTCGAATAATACAATTTCTTTACGAACCATACTCAATTCACACCAAGTTATTTACTTAGGCTCGAACGATAGCAATGATGAAAATAGGCAAAGAGAAGCTAGCAGCTACGTGGACTGTTGTTAAGGGCAACGAACCGCCACAAAATATTCCCATCGACGTGTTGGAGTTGTATCGACCTCTTTTTCATCACCTCAATGGACGGGAGATAGCTAGTCTTAATTTGATGGACAACAGGATTCTCACATACATTGGAACCCATGCCGGTCTTGACAGGCATCAGGCGAGTACTTTATGTAACCGTATGCTTAAACTACACAAATTCATTGATGTACTAAAGATACAACTTTATCAGGTAACATTGACTATATTTTATTTTCAAAAACAAATAGATCCCTACTTAGAATAGAACCTAAAAGGATCTGCTAAATATGTATTTAAGTGATATCTTTATTTCCTATATTTGATGCCCGTAACTTGTGATTTAATCGACTTATTTGGGAGTCAAATAAATGTGTCAATTTATTTTCATAGTTTCTTCCCAATGGTTGTTTTTTAAACTACGAGGAAAATTGTAAAGTAGATTTTGAATACTCACCACAAAGTTTCACATTATTAACATTAAGAGATTTTCTTATTAACAATCCAAGGATTATATTATGTTTTACACTTTCGATTTTACAAAAACAAGAGCGCTACACTGGCTAATTGCACAATGTCGGCATAATTCTAGGTGGGGGTCGTAACGGGCAGGTACATACGAATTAACAAAATGTGGACGAGACCCTTATACTTAAATATGATGAACAACTTACTGTGTGGAGTACCATTGAATTTTATGCGCAGGTTGTCTGTTAGCACGTACCTTCAATTGAGCCACCAGGTAAATCCAGAAAGTATATAACTATAACATATATGTAGCAACCTATGTTAGAAAATCTTGGTATATTTATATCTAAAACATACATAAAGTTTATGTAGTGAAGGAGTGCTGAAAGATTTATCTTTACACTTATTTAAATAACACTTGTTTTCTAGTTATTATTACGAGTTAAATTTTATTGAAGAGATATTGCTGTAAAATGCAGTCAGGCAATTTGCCACTATAAAAAAACTCTTTTAGAGAAAGAGCTTCAATTACATAACTTTTCATTTATTTAAAAGTATTGTTTCAGACATTTTACCATATTCATGCATGCAATCCTTTACAAAGACGATTTTATTTGGCTATGATGACAAAATCCCAGGTAAAGTTTTGTACAACTTCATTTGACAAACTGAACTTTTGTGACTTATTGCTATGTCTACATTGGTAGGTTCTCGGAAAGGAGTACAGTTGGAGTGCCCGCGACGTTTCACGTTTAGGACTTCTACTGTCAGAGCTCCGTGGGCAAAATTTTGCTTCTATACGCCCAGAGGCAATGTCTGGTTTGGCTGCTAAGGCAAGTAAAATAATCATTGCAACGTTTTGTACAAATATGGCATTCCTGTCCGAGAAAAGGAACATTTTATTTGAGTTCATTAACCGTATTAAAGTTCTTTTGAAATAATTATTGTAAATAATATCAAAATCACAAACACTTAGATCCTTGAGTTCATATCGCAGACATAGGAACGGTCATAGTAGGGCGCGGCTCGTCAAACTGCAAAAAAATCCTACTACCTATTTATTTCGGTAAGATGGTACTAAAACCAACTTCATCTGTATTTCACAGGTAATGCAAGAAATTCCTGCAGAAAATATGAAATACATAACTGAAATGCAGCTCCGTTACATTAGTCAGAAGGCGTTAAATATATTACATAAAAAGCTACAAAGGTATCAAGATCAAATAAATTTAGAAAATTTAGCAAGCTCATTTACATTAAGCTTGGTACTTATAATGTTAATATTAACAACAGTGTTATTAAACAATTAAATCATAGAACGCGTTTAATTTATAAAAGTGAGTGTTGTTTTAACACATTTAATGGCGGTAAGTAGAAGGTATACCGGTCGTCGTGTTGGCGCCTCGCTTCAATCTGAAATATAATTATGTTAATAAGAACATCTTGAATATTTAGTAGAAATTTGATATGCCGCTTTGTTGGGTTAACTTATTACTTAACGGAATTAAAGTCAGATTATACAAAAGTTTAAGACAACATCGGATACACCGTGCTGGTGACTGACTACAAAGTGTTTTGTAGTAACTAGGCCCAATACAATGGACGTGACCGTATATTGAAATAATAATTAAAATGAAAGACACAATTGACGTCTCAGAAAAAAAATAGGTCCGGCATATCATGGGGTACCCAAGTCACCCACATGAATGGTTTGAATTATGTTTTAATTAATAACGTGTGACGTGATTTTAAATTAAAAAATATATATTTCTTTATGGTAACGGAAATTTACCAAAAATTCAATAGATTCTCAAAATGTAAAATAGAACGTTATCACTTGTCATCTAAAAACAATCTCTAAAACATATTGATTCTTAATAACTAATGTTTCTACATTGCAATGTTGTTATGCTTACTAATAAAGAACACCATTCTGTTTGAGTGCTTGCAGAATTAGATACTGTCTTTGTTGTGACTAAAGGTTTTGGTCCCGCATCTTCCTTCTGAGAGGAGTAAGTGGTCATTCCCCCATGCGAGATTACATTTGTATTTGATATGACTGCTATTCGAGTAACATCTTTCTGGTTTGTGTTCGGTTTTTGGACCACGTCCAAGACTGTCATAGCATTTGTGTTCAATAGAGATTTTGATGTTGTGACTCCAATAGCTGGCGATGATGTCCTAATTTTCTTCTCGATTGCTAAAATGGATGTGGTTGCGTTTAATTTCCTTATTGTATTTTCCGCACTGTTAATTTTTTTCCTATGGTCTGCTGCTTCAGTATTATCTTTAGATAATTCTAGCGTATTGCATTGTCTACAAAATTATAATACTTAGTTATTATTTAATTAAAAAAAGTTTTTTTTAATATTATGTTATTAGACTACGATGCTACTCGTTTACATGTGTAAAATTTATATATGACAAATTTATAAATTAAAGAAAAATAGAACTTCAAAATGTATAAATCATAAAATCAACAAAATTTACGGTACGTTTTATATATATGTTTATATATTATTAAGAATATAAGAGATTTAAAAAAAAAGAAAAAAAAATTAAAAAAATAAAAAAAAATAAAAAAAATTCATATATATAAAATTAATTAAGAATATAAGAGCTGTGGATTTTGAATGGTTAAAAGAAATACCTTTCAATATTATTTTCATGTAGATGAAAAGGCAAAAAAGAAAAGTAAGGCGCATCTTTAAAATCCTGCGTAATATTTTTATTGCGTTCGCCATGGTAATGGCAGTTGCAACAACGTAGTGCAAAAAATTTTTCATCTTCACTTTTCATGAACAACTTATTTGATATGTCCGAATGTTTTTTAACAGGAAGAAAAATAATTTCGTTCATATCAATCTGTGAACAATTCTCTGTAATATGCTGTGATTTATTACAACGCACATCAACTCCATTGTCTTGTTTGATTTCTATTTTCAGATTTAATTGAATTGTCTCCCCTTTCTTTACTGAAGCTGCATAACTTTTAGTGTTTAACTCGTTACGAGAAGATGTACACTTTGTATCTATATTGATCTCACTTGGTTTTCTAAGTGGTAGATTGACTATTATTGTTTCGTTCTTATTATTTTTCGCGTTATCAATAGTTGGAAAGACGACAGAAGATTTTCGTTCCTCTGCTATCACTTTATGAGATATTCTAGGTTGTCTTACGGCTGACGATAAACTCTTGTAAAGGGAACTGTCTGCATTTTTGACTATAATTAAGTCATTGCCGTCATCATCATTTTCTACTTTAGTGGCGTCTGTTGTTAGATTATTCTCTTTAGAAGTTACTGATTTGTTCTTTGGTTCTAGTACTACTTCTATAGTTTCTATACTCAAAGCCTGTTCTGCTGACGATTGTAATTGATATTGATCACAACAAATCGCTTTTTGATGTTTGGTGTAGGTATTTATATTTTCTCTTGCAGATTTTGCCGGTATTTTATTCATATTTTGACGTAAGTTTTTATTTTTATTTATTGTTTTAGTTAATGCATTTGAAGCTATTGGTCGTTTTTGTGACAACGATGAGTTATTGTATGATATGCGTTTTTCAAATCGTTGTGGTGGCAATGTAGTCTTTTCGCTCAACTGTGGCCGTGATTCCGAAGAACCTGTTTTCTGAAAAATTATGTGGTTATTTTCTTAGTTCTCCATAAATATACACGTTTTCTTTTTACTTACAGTATTGTCTGTATTTTGCTTTAATGTTTTTATATTTGGAATTTCTTTTCCGACGAATAAATTATATGGATGGCCTGAAATGCATAAAATATGTAAATAAGATAAATGAAATTAAAAGAAAACACTTACTTATAAATTGAATTATGAATTACCTATTTTACTAGCTCCATCGCAAGCATTTTTGAGATTTTCACGTTTTTCTCGAGACCTGAAAAATTTATATTGATTAAGCAATAAAAATCTTAAAATAAAAAGGAATTGTTCTGTCGGTAAATTAAAAAGAAAACCCACAAGGGTTCTCCAAAGTTCTAATAAAATCTTCTGTTTGACTTTAGTACAATGGTGTAGTATCACTTTTCCATACCTGGATGCTCGCATAAGGTACTCATAGTATCCAGCTGGGACAAATGTTTCTGTGATAAGCACTGCGACATATGTCCCTCCATTCATCACATGTAAAGGGTCTGCCAATATCTGCCCATCTATAGTATATAGATCAATTGTGTTCCTAAAAATATAATTTATTTAAAGCAATTTTACTGGATTTTAAATCTTTCTGGAGAACTTAGTTTAGGGCGAGATTCTACTCCGCATCCTTTTCTTTCTGTTTTATTGCACTAGTATTCCTAGCTAGCGGCCGCTCGCAACTTCGTCCACTTGTTTTTCTGTTTCCGCGGTGTAAAAATATAGACTCTAAATTTAATAATTAAAAATATTCAGATATAGATGCACTGCAGAGCTCTTCTCGTAGACCTATAGGTAGCTACTGCAGTATATTCGTATAAACTATGTTCAATGATTTCTATTCCTTCAGCATAAACGTAATGCTGTTGGTCCGCACCATAATATTAAAAAAAATTCTAAATAATGTTGCATAAAAGATAAATAACTACTAAATACTGACAAACTACTTTAAATACTAAAAGTTTTAAAGTATCTATTTTCATTTAGGAATCAATTTATATGCTATTGAAATAAATTATCAATTTTTATAGTAGTTATGGTTCACTATTTTTTGGTTACGATAGCTTACACATAAGATATAAATATATACTGTTCCGGGCTTTTATGTAAAACCATTTAAGATTAACATTTCCATCATATCATACATTGCATATGTGTAACGGTTTTGGCAGCGCACGCCTGAATATCTCGCAGAAGGTAGATTTTTCTTACTTACTTGACACTTATCGTCACATTTTAGTCAATTCTCATAATATCTGTGTAAATTGTAGCTTGTGTACGGGTTGGTTTAAAAAAAATTCGCAAAGAAATTAAAATTAGCCTATCATCATTATTTTCAAATCACCCGTAAGACGTTAAAGGACATAAGCTTCCCTTTAGAGATAGATTTCTAACAGGAAATAGATTTTCAAAAGTTGTAACATTTTTCTATATTCCAACTCAAGATGTTTTTGGAAATAAAAGCCAATAGCTGAGATACTCCAGACTATAATCTACTACTGAAAAAAATCATTTCGTAAACGTATAATTTAATATAAATATTATAATATGACTCACGTGTTCCCATAATGCAATTGCCCTAAAGACCTCTTCAATTCTTCCCACCTGTTCAAGGTGTCGGCTGTTAAATGGTATTTCCTTGGTGGTGTCTGATGTTCGCCGTTTGAGAAAATGAATATGTCCACAGATGGCAAATTGCCGCGATCTTGGGCTTCGTCCATCAGTTTTGGTTCATTAAAAAAAATCAAAACATTTCTGTTAAATACAATTTGAAAACGAATTTCTTTGATTTACTTCGGTATAATACTTTAATAAACATACATAAGTATTAAATTTCCTTGGGTACAATAAAATAATTTCACATATTTACCACGGACTTTTGCCTTGAGAGGTACATTAAATTGACAATAATGATGTCATACGTGAGTTACAGATAATAAAAGAATATGTAGAAAAATTAATATTAAATATAAAATAAGGATGGTTTGAAATAGGTCAATATGTTTAAGGATTCTATTTTGTTAGTTTTTACGTATCTTAAAAAAAATACCAAGAACCGCCAAACAAGCACAGAATAATTAATTTTACGTATATTTTTTACATGCATCAATTGATATTCGTACAGGTACATCATCTATTTGACAGGAAGTGAGGAAGAAAAGTGTTATTTTGTTGAAGAGAAGTCAATATATAAAAAACCAAGAACCTGATACCAGAAGAATAGTTAATTTTAGTTTACACCATGGCTATTTCTCTGTTCATTTAAACTTGCTACGATCCTTAAAAAAATAAGAAAAATATAGCCGAATAAGTCAAGCTGTTCTCGAGTTTATACTTAGCGACATTAATTTTTATTCATAAAGAAGACGATAAAATATGTTTTGAAAGTCAAATCATTGTGAAATGCTACAATTTACGGAATCTTATGTATCGAACTTTCTTTAAATTGGGTCCTCAAGCACTCTTTAATTTCCCAGGATACAAGTACTGATATTTGTGTTTTTTCTTCGTATGGGTGTTGAATATATGTATTTAAGTAGTATATTTGTGATTCATCTGTTGTCTAGCGTCCGTAACACAAGCGCTTTAAGCAACTTACGACGGAGCCAGTATAAAATGTTGTGGGAATTACTTATACTGATAATTATTTATTGTTTCCAGTAACGAGTAATTATATACATGTTTAGTTCTATTAATGTTTACTTATTATTTTGCTACTTAATTAAAAGATTTGAATGCAATAAAACGAAATTAAAATTGTCGGCAAAATGGTGAAATTTAAACAAAATAACTGGAATTTTCACTGAATTTCAGCGTCTTAGCAGTGGCGAAAAATGCCCCGCGCCTTGGCCTCGTCCAATAGAGGCCTCGCGAGAGGCTTGATTGAAGCTTACTGAAATGTAATCAAAATAGCGTCTTAGCTGTAGCGTTGATGAAATAAAACCTTTATATAAAAGAAGAATAAAGGCTTTATTTTGCCTTACTTAAAAGTAAACCGAATGCCAATGACTCTTATGGAAGATTGGTACCCTAGAAGGCCCGTTAAAAATACCTAAGTTATAGCACACATAATATTTTTTAACACCGTTGCTTTTCAGTATTCCTTGAGCAATATTACTAAAATTATAAATGTTATAGTTTGAATGTATGTTTTTTACTCTTTCACGCTTAAACAGCTAATTTAACCTGGATGTTTTTTTTTCACAGACATTATTGATAGTCTAAATAACACATATTTATCAGGAAAACATGATCACGTCCAGTTTTTTATAGTTCCTTTTCGCCAAATTTTTGGCACTGTTTTGCTGTCAGTAAACGACTTAAACTTCTTCCCGTAATACCAAAAATTCTTCAGGGATGAGCTATGAAGTACAGACCTTGCGGGCCTTTGTCAAGGTCTGCACTTCATACTCATTCCTGTGTCTGTACTGAGTTTTCTATAAATTTTGTGATCACAACAATATGGTACGATCTCTAAAGATATTATACATAAAATGAAGGGTCCTTTCTGAAACGACTTTGCCCACGTCTAATTTAGTCCACGCTACGTTACTGATCAATGTATTTATTTATTTATTAGGCTCACCAGCATTGACAGCAAGATTTTAAATATTTATGACGGATTTATAAAATTTTGCACGTGTAAAAATAATTTATGATGAACCTCAAAAATAGTTCGTTCTGATTTACATTTATTTACTGGTTCTAATCTTGTGCGTAGTTAACTCTTCTTCATAGTTCACGGATTATTTCATTTTACATGAAATACCTCGATATAACCAAATGAAATGTTTCAAACTTAATTATCTTTTGTTTATTGTCACCAGGCATCCTTTGCGACTGACCTTTGAATCGGAACAAAAGGGGCCAGAGAAGTATTCATTTTGAAAGGGTGCCGCCCCTGTGGTTGGGTTGTGGCGGGTCAACGGTCGCCGCGCCCAACAAACCTGCGGGCCACACTTAACATTTGTTAGTCACTACCTGACTAACACTTCTCGTGATGAATGAACTTTTCTATTAGGTTGATAGTGGAAAACTCGATCCTGCCCTCCATCGAGAATGCGTTAGTTGCGACGATGAATGGAACTGTTTGAAATAAAATATCGATTCAATCGATATTTACATGAGGTAGACCCCATACAAAAAGCCATGGGTATTGCTTTACCCTCGCCTATATCTATCGCCAAATATCAGTGTTCGCATTGCTGCGTTTTAGTTTGAAAGGTGTGAGTGAAATTACTGGATAATGTGACATAATATCTTCAAGTCACGAGTTAGGTAATGTGCTAGTGATATCCTTGTGATATTACGAGCGTCTATAGGTTGCTGCCGTGAGATACCGGCAGAATATAATAGTGCCTCCCACTGTACCAGGAGTCGTAAGAGGCGACTAAGGTACCAGAATCGACAGATGGCGTTATGCTCATTCGAAACGGTGCACAGGGCGGGGATATTGTATGATATATTAAGAAATATATCACACAAACCTCTGAAATCTCTGAAAGAAACTTCTGAAATCTATCTGTATATGTATATTAGCTAACCCGACACACGTTGTCCGGTTTTAACTATACTTATATGTTTATTATGGAAGACAGATTGCGATTAAGATAAAACTATTCCATCTCTCAAGTTGTATCAAACAATACATAGTAGGCAAAAATTTATTAAAAACGATTCAGTAGTCTAAAAGTTCGTCCTGGACAAACAGTTTGACACCAAATTTTTAAATGTAGAGATAAAATTATATGGATGGATGAGGAATACAAAGGTTTCGCTGCTTATCTTAAAATATAAAAAACCAGTGAACGCGTAATAGTTGGAAAGTGTCTATATTCTTAAAATATCAAGTGTCTTTGACATAATTGCTAACTTGTGTCAATATAATTATTGTTACAAAACT
Source organism: Heortia vitessoides (assembly GCA_020976665.1). Lineage (NCBI taxonomy): Eukaryota > Metazoa > Arthropoda > Insecta > Lepidoptera > Crambidae > Heortia > Heortia vitessoides. The sequence goes on along the minus strand of JACJUM010000875.1, from coordinate 13,960,925 downwards.
AAGTAAGTAATTAAAAAATAAATAAACAATACTTTTACTTTTTATCGTTACAAATGGCATTCTAACTTAAAAACAGCTTCAAAATCAATTTCCTTCAAAGTATACATATAACAACCATCCACCCCGCTGGTCGTCGTCGTCATAAAGTTTCGCGCCAACGATTTCGTTCCATTTTACCAACACTCGATGTTCATCCAGTCAGCCTAGTTTATTTCTCTATGTATAATGCCCTTTATGATTTATATCTCTGTTCTAACATTATTTACATAAACATGAAAAAGTAAAAGTATTTATTTCATCGGGCATCGATTAATTTAAACGTTTGGTTTGTCGTTTTCGCCATCTTGCAATATTGGTTGCTTTTTGTTTAATTGGTAGCTTTTTTGCTTAACTCTATTAAAATTGCAGGCGAGTTTCGTGGTTTGCAAGATATGATAGACTCCGGATACTTTAAGAATTGCCTAATAATCTATATATATAAAAATGAAACCCGTTTCGCGTTGTCACGGCATCACGTGTGAACGGCTGAACCGATTTCGATAATTCTTTTTTTTAAATGTTTGATGAAGTCCAAGGATGGTTCTTACGGAAAAAAATATTAAGAAAATCTCTGAGAAATATTGAAAAGTATACATTTAATTTTGCATATTTTAAAAAACGCGCGTTACGAATGTCAATTTTTTTTTTTATACGAATGTCAACGTCATTCACAGCCATAGACCATATTAAAAGAGCATCGTTTCTTCGGAAACGTGGTTACTTAATTAAGTTTGTTCGGAAACGTGGTTACTTAATTAAATTCTATTGCACTATTTTATAATTTTTTGAAAATAATACAAATAGTAAACCTATACAAATTTCGCATATCCTATTTAGTAATCTGTGGTAGTATCTGTTTCCCTAACTTGACATTGGCGTCATTGGCGAATGGCTGAACAGCCAAGCCAGTTAAAAAAAAAAAACTGTGGTAATCTGTGGCATCACATCCATAACCGCTTTTGTTTGATAATTACAGTAAGTTGACAGCTTCATATCGATTTTTGGTAACTTTTGGTGACTACATAATATTACAATTTGGTTATTCCCGTGTCGGAAAACCATTAGCATTATTTATTTACGCGCCAGAACATAAAACTAAAAATATAGTGTACCAAAAAGCATTAGATTAAAGAAACAGCAGCATTAGAATAGAGAGAAACAGTGAAGGGTATAGAGGCTATTAGTTGTTTTCTAGAGCGCGCGTGGTGTTAAGCTCAGTATTTACTTCAAAATGCCAAGTTGTTCAATAGCGATTTGTAAAAATATAAGTGGAATTATTGAATCCTATGGAATAAACACTATTATGAAAATATATATTTTGTTTTGTATTTAACAAAATTAGGTCCTTTTCAGATATGGCGAGACCAGGGAAATAGGGATTAATTTATATATGGAGGATATTATAGATTCCAGTTTAAATTGAATAGGTACTCATACCTAAGATAGGTCAACTATACAAAATAAAGTAGTGCATCAAAGCTACGCTAAGGCGGTACGAAGTACGCCGGGTCAGCTAGTCCTATATATATACGCAATGTTGTAAGAGAATATTTAATTACATCTTTTTTTCTTAAATTATACTTAATGTCAGTAAAATTTCATTTGTAGTTTTTTGCTAGCACCTTGAAATATGACTTGAAATACATTGTCACTTAAAACTCATTAAAAAAAAATCTATTCACCGTACAAGCATTGGGGTTTGATTCTTTAGTGGTTTTTAAAAAGGCATCTTTTATAAGTATCCAACAATAATAAATTATTTGATCTTTAGACAACATTGTTATTTTTATTCATTTACTAAAAACAAGCGTTTAATATTTCTAAAAAAATAATTTAATTAATAAAAAATATTATAATCGTTGTACCTATTACCAACCGATAAACTTTTGGCTTAGATACAATCTTCAACAACTCAAAATATCAGTATCTAAGTAAGACCTTTCAAAATTATTGTAAATACATTATTGCATTAGGCTCCATGATTCTGAATTAGGCTTAAATATAGGCTTCATGAATAATTAATAGAAAGACAAATTTTCAGCATATTGTCTATTTAAATCTTCCTGAAGATATTCGACGCTTTCTTTAAACTATATATCGCAATGATTCTAGTTTTGAGGGAAATGTTTATTTTGAGTTGATACAGTTTTTACCTAGGAGTGCGAGTATGTAGCAGCCGTTGTCGACCGTCACCCGGTGTCAAGAGGGTTACTAGAGACTACCAAATACAGTACTTTGTCCGCGACAGCTTTTATCGCAACCCTGAGGAACTCTTGTTATGCTAAGAAGAATTCTGTGACGCTCCCTGTCAGCTAAACTATGCAGAAAGTCGTGTAAATTCCTTAGAGAAAAAAATAAAGCCACCAAAACTTGTTTTTCAGAAAAAAAGTAGTCTATGTTTTATTTCAGACTTACAATAATCTCTGTGCCAAATCTAATTCAAATCTGTGTGCTCTGACCTGAAAGAGAAACAAACATGTTTGTACAAAGATGTATGGATACCTACTCAAAAACTATTGCGTTTATAATTTTTGTAAGGTGGCAGGGATGGCTCAAGTTACCGCCACAGTTCACAAGGCGACACATGAACTTGTAAAATTTTCATAATTTATTTTGTAATTACTTCGAATCGCTGTTGCAGTTTAATACTTATTTCAATTATAAATATTTTCAAGTTTAATTCTTATTTGGACTAGGTGGATCTGACATATTTTACGTCTAATTCCAGTGCCATCGGAGGAAGGTTGATCCGTCGTTTTGCGTACCTATAGTTAAGTTATACCTACTTTGTATAGCCGTGTCTTAAAGCTTAAGTTATAAGAGTAGTTTTATTATACATGTTCATGTTATACGCAGATAACGATGGTCTTGGTTTCTAAAGCGATTCCGATTTCATGAACCCCACGCTTCACTTAGTAGTTTCGCAAGGTGAGTTAAAAGTGCTCGGATATACTCGTAGGGCCGCTGGGTAATGAGCGACCTTGCCAAGTCTTCCGGTGGTGCGAGAATTGACGTCAGACTCTTAAGTCATGGGATTCGTCCAAAAAAAAAGAATGTCTGCGACTATTAAATCTATGTAAAAAAATATCTCTAGAATGACTGCACTGCATCGTATCTGACTAAAGCTTCAGGGTCGCGCTGAACGCAGGCCGCATACGATCGGTCCTATTGGAAATCACTTGGAGAGGCCTATGTCCAGCAGTGGATGTCTTGCGGCTGATATGATAATGGTGATGGATCCTCTTACTAATACTTTTATGCATTATGACAATACATAGGAAACTGGCGATATACACCGCTGCAAATCGTAAGCCTATTACCATACATAACCCTACCCACGGTTAAGCCCAATAATGTATCGGCAAATTGTCTGGTATCCCAAATAAGGCGACGACACATTTCGGTGTCTCGGGCTGAGTCAAGTGAAAGGAGTTTCTATTAGCATATTTTTATCTCGCCAATACTTTATTTCAACTTCCTGTCCGGCATACATTAGGCTGTTTACATGGGCAAGATAAATGCTGACACTGTTTGAGGGTATATAATAATAAACGAAGGATTTTTACCCTCAAATAAAAGCCTTAGCCTAAAGCCTTAGCTTATTATTTAATAATATTGAAGTTGACAGGCTTTTTTGGTTGACTCTACGATCTGTTTAAATGAAATATGGATAAAAACTATTTAACTTCTGTAGTAATTATATTTTAGATTTATAAATAAGACAAATTATATTAAAACCAGTTCTATAGCTTCACCCATTATCTAAAAATGTAAATTGAATTGATTATTAGGCTAAAAATACTATTTGTGAATACCTTATAATCGAAACACTAAAACAAGCTAAAATATTTTATAGCGTTTCAGATATTTAACAAAAAGTAGTTTCCTTTTTTTATCATCATTTAAATTGTGAATTAAGTTATATAATTATGCGCTGTGAGGCACCGGCGTAGAATACTGTCCCTCAGCACCAGGTGTCCTAAGAGTCGACCTGAGGTATCGAAACTGACAGATGGCGGTTTACCTATCTGAAACAGCGCTGTTCAAATAAAATAGGTTGGAAATGGGCAGCAGCATTCCCGTCACGAAATTGTACTTTGCGATTTGGGCCACCACGCCTACTTAGGTAATTATGGGCAAAAAAATTCCTGAGGAAGACAGTGGTCTGTTTCCAGATGTCCATGTCCATCTACAAGTGCTGTAAGCGACATACCTCCGTGTCAGTTAGGTCAATGTATGTATGAGATGTGCTGTGATTTTTTTTTGAACAGTGGTCTTCCTGTGGCTTTAATGTTGATTATGATTTTAAATAAATAGTATGATATACCAGGTTGAAAGCCTTCCTCTTTTAAAAAATGGTAGCAACCAATATCTTCTATATAGTATTATTAAACTCTAAGCTTAAAATTTTTTATAATGTTACTTTATAAATAATTGAAATAAAAATAGTAAAGAGTGAGTTACTAACATAAATCAATAAAATGGGTACGGGATGGATGGTGGATGCTACATATATTGCAGGTTCATGATACTTATAAGCTATCTGTAGTATTTCTTTTGTAGAGTAGGTATATATGTTCTTTTTGGTAAAATATATGTTATTATTATAATTACGAAAATACCTTAACGCCAACTTAGTCAATTGATAGATACGCTCATATAAACAAAATAGAATATTATTATTATTCATTCATTCATTATCCTTTTCTTTCTATTGCATTCTTTACGGGCTCTGTCAGAAAAATTAATTAGTTACGCTAAAACAAAGTCCTGATTGAGACTTCTCATGTTATTTAATTTGTGTTGTTGCTGTTATTAATGTTTTCATTTCTTTATAAGTCTTATTTCTACTCACTGCCGGAATTAAATCATGACATGAGTTGGTCTGCAATTTGATTGTATGTATATAGAAAAGCCGCGGGCTGCGCGAGCGCAGCTCGGGGTCGCGGCCGTTCATTTGTATTCATGTTTTCACTTTTCTCTTGCCATTTTAGTCGCTGTTTCGGTTTCAATGCTCTCCCGTGTTTGTTGTTTTAGTGCTCGGAATATGAATAGCTTCGATGTAGCAATGTTGATTGTACGACGTGAATAACATCCCGATACAGAAGAATTTCTTGCTAAAACATTAGTTAGAATTTAAGTTATTGTGTTTTTAAACATTTCCTTTTTATTTATAAACATTACAAGTGTCGTATTGTTTACAATGCTAGCTATATTCTTCCTAATAAGTTAATTAGATGTTTGTTTTCCATAAGCGACCAAAATAAAAAAACTATCAAGTTTGCAGTCGAAAGGCTAGGTTTTTTTTTATAACAAATAATTTCGTTTGAAAAGTTGTATTGCCTTGTCTGTGTAAACTTTTATGTGTCTATTCAATTCTCTTATTGACATACAATATTAGAATTATTCGTGTCCACCTTTGTACTAATATTATTAAGAGAAAATATTACAATAATATTTTTGTTAGTAACAAATAGGCTCAAACAAACCTATTTTGAACCTATTTACACCTAAAATAGAAATATATAATCAGGATATTTGTATACAATTGATTATAATGAAGTGTATCAATCAAACGTCAAGAGGGCTCTGTCTTGGTCTCAGTTTGTGATTAGAAATACACAAATACGCACTATTTTCTTAAATTCATCTTCTCTTTATTCATTTACGAAAACAAGTATCAGCCACTGGATATAAATGATTGAAATGTTTCATCAATATCAGCCAGCCCTGGTATTGCGAAGGGTTGACTTTGCAAGTATCAGCGATTTGTCGACCAACCTATATTTTTCTTCTAAACAAAATGGTCTAACGGAAAAAAATCTTATTTTGTTATATTGTTGTGGGTGGTAAAATAGTATGGAGTATGCGTAGATGATCTATGACTATAAAATGCTGATGAAGATAATTCATTGTATTTTCGCGTGAAGTCCAGAATCGACAGATGGCGGTATATCCATCCTAAACACAAAAAAACATCTTATTTTTTCGTGTTGTGTGTTTCGTGTGATATTGCAGGTTCATTATGTGATCCACCAGAAAAGAGCCTGCAAGAAAAACTGATGGTGATGAAGGCCCCGTATCACCTTGGTCAGGTTGATGATATCTCCATCAACGGCGACGCTTACAAATGGTTTGTCTTGAAACTAAACAGTCAAGGCCTATTAATACCTTATGCAGAAACTCATATTCGGTACTTCTAAGCATTGGTTACTCTTACCTAAGAGCAAAGGGATTTTGGTCAAACGTTTTAGAATTTGGATGAATCTACATCCTTTGCATAATTAATTGCTAAACAATCTCTAGTCGAAATGAAATTTAAAATTAAAGAACCATGCTAGTAATAATGTAAACGTACGGAAATAATTCCAAGCCGGAATTTTTATTACTAATGTGTTTAGTTTCAGGATCTAAGACTATTCGTTGTTTTCTTTTTATTTTAAACTAGCTGTGCCGGCGACTTCATCCGCATGGAATAATGACTTTAGGCAGAACATTCTCCTTAAACGTATATTTTTCGTCTGTTTTTTCCGGTGACATTGCTGCAACCGTTTTCAAGAACAGCCTCATGAGTATCATGTATCTTACAATATGTGTAATTTTAAATACAAAAAAAATTAAGAGAACAACAAAGCAATGTGTTTAGTATAAAGTTATAAGCGAACATTTTCTTAGAATAAACTTAACTGCTCTTTTTATTTGTTAAATATGTTTTTCTTGTAAAAATATAACGTTCTGCTAATCTTTACTTCGTAAGTAAAGTAATTTCATGTCATTACACGTGGCCTTGAAGTTTCGTGACCATGTTACATTCAAGATTTTGTAGAGGCCGAGGCATAATTATCTAATGGTTGTTTCTACTAATGTTTGTTTGGGAATACCGATCAAGAGTTTCGTTGGCAGATCGAGTAACGCACACGGTTCGGAGAAGCGTGCCGGTAACGTAAATTCAATTAACTCGGTTTTAACGTTGTATATGTATACAACTAAAATAAATTTAGCTAGTAGATTTCTACCTTGTTAATGTGTTAGTAGCAGAGTAGAATAGTACCTCTCCCTGCACCAGGTGTCATAATAGGCGACTAAGGTACCGGTAAATGGCGGTATATACATCCGAAACAGTGTAGCTCATGTGCACAGAGCGGAGATGGGCAGCAGCATTCTCGTCGCGAAAGTTGCGGTCTGCGATTGCGGACACGCTTGCCCAGCGCGGCAATTATGGACAAAATTCCAAACGGCTAACTTCGCACACTCGAATAGAATTTTTCAATATATATATATATAGATAAATTAATCTCAGAGTGTATTAATAACAACATAGATAACTCAATAACCAGGTTTATGTTTATCTATCATGATAATTAAAGAAAAGTTTAGTCCGATTTCATAGATTTCTTACTCAAAGCTCAACGCTAAATCTCTCATTTTATGTAATGATGGATTAGAAGCTTCAGTATTTTTAAGAATTAATTTCTAAGAATCAAACAAAAGATGTGAAACTGTAAGCGAACATCGACAAATGTTTTGTCGATGTTCGCATAAAAACTTGATCGTTGTTCCATCGATTAATCTTTTCTCACGGTAATTGGCCGTTAAAGGTTAGAAAAAAAATCACAGAGAATTAAACGCCACCTAAAATTTCCGTAGGAAGAGTCGAGGTGGCGCGGAAGAGATCGCGCTGAGTCGTTTGGGATCTTTTTTTAGCGTGTCCGTAGTCGGAGCGTGTCGGGCCGAAGTCGTCGAAGGAAAGAGTAAAAAACGTAGCGCAGGGGACTTCAGCTATTTGCGGAGAGCGCGTGCGCGCGACGCCGCAGACTGCCATAGAGCACGCAGCCATAGACTGGCTACATTGTCCTAAATCTCATCACTCAACTTTAATCGATGGTCCGAGTGTTAAATATGTATTAAGTTTTTTATATGCGTATCGTTAGTGCTTTAAGCGACTTATATCGGAGTCTGGTCTGAGATGTTATGTGAATTTATTATGATTATTAGAATAGTGTTTTAAAATATATATTAATGAATTCGCCTGCAGATATAAAAGGAATGCAACGATTATAACATAATATAGCTGGCACACATGGCGATATAAATGAAATATTAAAAACTAAGCTGTAGTAGGAAATATAAAACTAAGGCAATCTAGTTTTAGCATAGCTTAATAGCTAGAAATATTCCATATCCGCGGCCCCATTCGAATACACTTTATTTCTTTCCTAAAGTGGTCCCTTAGGATTTTTATAAATGCGTCAGTGTAATGCACCATACCAATTTTTTTTAAAGTATTAAAATGTACTTTTATATAAGTAATCAATTTTAAGTAATCCATCGTGCAGTTTTCAATACGTCGCATACTTTACTGTCATAAGTCGCATGATGCCATAAATGAAACGAAGGTTGTTTTTTTAGCTGACTTTTATTTTACCCTGACAGAACTATGTAAAACACATGTTGCCAGTTACAAAGAAAATAATAATAAATAAGCGATTGTTGATAAGTTTTCCTATCTAGACTCTACAATCAATTGGTTCAAAATGACGACGTTAATAATTCAATCCACAACGTACTTCTTGTCTGTTTTAGTAGTAGTGTCAATATTTTTGCAAACCTGCGCACGTAGACCTGAGTGTAGGTGAATCAAAAATTCCAATTGTACAGTATCTGCTGTGCAAAACTCAGCTTATTCTATAAACATAAAAAAGCTCTTATATTAGAACAATGATAGTATAAAATGTTTGACAATAACAACAATTTAATAAGATGGTTTTTTAATACTCTAATTATTAAAATATAGTGACCCGTTCCATTGCAATATGTGCTGCAAATTAAAATATGCTTAAAATTGCAACTACATAACATAAAAATTTTTTTTTATAAAACAAATAAGAATTGTTTCTTTAAAGCGCTTATTCCAATTTGAAAAAAATACATGAGTTAGACCTCTTACAAGGCATTGGTGACATGACATTCTTCAATTCACAGGGTTGGCGATCAATTAGTGATATCTTTGTGATGACACGAGCGTCTTAAGGCTGCGGTCACATTTACAGTCAAGCTCCCTCGGACCACATGCTAGTTTGCTGACTTCATACCATAAAATAATAAATGATTACATTCTAGAAATCAAGGTATATAGACTTTTATACTTAAGCTAGACCCGTGTCTCCTCTGTTTACTAATCTTTGATTGCATTATCCATCCTTTTCTTCAGCTTGCAACTTGCCGCCCAACATGCATTCCGCCCAACATTAATAAACTAAAAACACCATTATAACGTTTAGATTATTTGCTTGGTAATTTATTATTCATATTACAGTTTCGGAAAAACTTTCTTTAGTATATATTGAACTTTCTTCATTATGTTATTAAAGTGTCAACCAAAATCATAGTTTCAAAACATGCTTACAGAAGACAACCGGGCTGGTGCAGTCATAATAGTGGGTCGTTAAATGTTAGTTGGTATTTATAAATGATAAAGGAGCGTGTGTACTGCGGTCCGGGACGGCAGGAGTCTGGCGGCGCGACGGCGACGGCGGCGGCGGGAGAGTGGAGGGCGCTCCGCCGATCCGCCGCGCGCCCGGCGCCGCAGTCCGCGCCCGGTGCCGCCGCCGGCCTGTTGTCCGCCGCGCCCATACACGCTCGCGAAGCGATCTTCGCCTTTGTTTATATACTCGTGCGCGCACACGATACTCACCAGCTGTTCGCAGTGTCTTACTCCCCGACGATTTGTCTGATCCCATCCAACCCCCGGTGTGATCTCCGTTCTCAGTGCCTTTCCAAGTGTTTTGTGAACTCTGTGAGTGTACATGGGGTGTCTGGCGTGCCCCTGAAGCCGCTGTGCGCGCGCCTCCACTGATCCCGGCGCGAGCGACTCGGCCATGGCGGCGACTGCCCGCCGCGAGATCGACACAGGCGAGGAGGACATTGCCGCTATCGCCAAACAGATATCAGACCATGCCGAAGCTATTTACCAGACTTGGAAGGCGCGTGGCCTCGCACCCACGGAGATATTATCGTGCAGACCCACGCCCGGCGTGGGCCTGAAGCTGGGCGAACTCCGAACGAAACCGAAGCCCGAACCCAAGCCAGAAATAAAGCAGAGGCCGGATATTAGGCGGGAGCTTCGGCCAGAGATACGAGAGCAGCGCCCCGAAGTTAGGAGAGATCAGCGACTTGATCAGCGTCATGAGCATTGGCAAGAATCCGAAGGGGAGACCATAGAAGTCATGCTGCCCCCAGATTTGGTACCGGAGCGGAACGGTACAGCGAGCGCGGGCGCTGGAGCTCGGCGAGCAGATCCTGCTGCGATGCGACTCGAAGTCGCCCGAGAAGAGGAACGCCTGCTGCGGGCGCTACGTACAGGCGGCGTGGTCGCTGAGCGGTCGGCCGAGAGGCCTGATGTGGTGCCTCCCATTTCTCTCGTCGACTATGCTAAGAGCAGATATCAAGACAGACTGGACTCGGGTGCGAGGAAGCCGTCCACCGGCGCCAGCGGGGAGCGAAGGGCTTCCCTAGGCTCGCACGTGACCGAGGCACGGTCCAAGTTTGAGGCGAGAGCCAGGCGCGCTTCGAGCGCCGGCGCCGGTGAGCCGGCCGCGGTTGCCGGAGCGGCACCAGTGCGGCCATTCCTCACGCGCGGCTCCGTCGCCGAGCGAGTGCTAATGTTCGAACGCTGCCCTAGCGAGGCCACCCTCGAGCTCGCCAAAAGAAAATCACCAGCTGCCACTACTTGGCGGGGACCTCACGATGTCATCAATAGAGCACAGGTGAGCGGTTTACTGAATCTACATAGTAGATTTGACGACGCTACCGAAATTTGACCTTCTATGCTCTCATCACACATAAATTATTTTAGAGGGCAGATGACATGCCGGTGTTTGCAAACAGCGGTGTGAGCTCTGCAAACAGCAATTATTCGCGTGTTGTTTATCATTGCGTCACAGAGAGCACGATCCGCGCTGGAGCTGCCGAGTGGCACGTTAGCGGTGTAGGTATAGGAAAACTAGTTTGTATTATTCAAGAACGCAGTGACATCAGCGAACGCAGCGTTACTCGAAACTCGATTAGAAACCATCTTCGGGCCGAAATTTAATGTGAAACTATTAGTAACTTTTACCCGAGAAAACGATCGGAACGATGTTGTATCACACGAGACATTAAAATTGAACAGCTGTTTCCATAATTAATATACCACCGGCCATGTTGTTACTTATACTTGGCTAAAGTCGGCAGTTACTAAATGTTTCGCAATGCACCTTTAATTTTAAGTCCTTCGTAGATAATATTAAATTTTCGTTCATAAATAATAAATATTTCGCAGTTTCATTAAATATTTTAGTTGACAGCTGTTTATTCTTGAGGATATGTTAGAGTCAAGGTTGTTTGGCAAATACTGCAAACTGAAGGCGATCGCCTCCATGTTTGATATGCATACAATACTCGATCAAATTGCGGCTCTCAAACTATACACACTCATTTGGTTAGATCATCAAATGGTAAAGGTCATTCAAAATATAACATGACGTGGCAAATGCCTTTCTTTCCCAATATATTTAAATGATGTGCACTAGTTGACTAAAACGAAGTAAACGGCTAACAATAAAATAAATAATTATAAGTTAGTAGTACTAGCATAACCAGCAAGCCGCGTGCGACTCCTTACCCTACTTAGGTGTCTTTAACAAGGATTCAAGCTGTTACGTCAAAAAGATAAATAAGCCGCGGTTTAAAGCCATTAAAATAGTATTTTTATTATGAGTGATGAACTAGTTAGGCATACATATTTATTATGATCAAGCTTAAATATACATTAACTTTATCCTACCCTTTTTAGAGACTATCCAAATAGAATATAATGCTGTATCTGTTAAAAACGTGTCATTATTAGAAGAAGAAACGACGACTTTTGTAATGCAATGACGTACGCATTACAGGTAGAACATACATCGTGAAACATAGGTCGCAATACGTAACGCACAATGGTTTCAACACGAGTGCTAGAAAAAGCTACCGATATGTATAGTGCAAATATTGTAAAAAAAAGCGCGTATTTCTCCCAACTTCAAAACCGTCTTTTTACATATTTAAGTAGGTACTATTATGATCGCCAATTAACTTATATCGTTCTACAGCAGTTCAAGCGGTCTTGCAATTTTTTTGATAGAAGAATACTTTGAAGATTGTTTTGCACTTAACATGATTATTTGTCAGCTATTCTTGTACCTTCGACACAAAAATGCTTTGGTTTGCATTGAGACAATCGGATCATATGTTTTGAACTTCTGCGACATTTTCCGAGAGGAAACAAAATTAATTGAACGTTGACAGATTAATATTTTTTTCCGGCATCTAAATGAGTCCATTGAACCATTTCGCGCTATTGAAATGCAGCCGCGTCTGATTTAGCGCAGGGCGTTGGTACAATGTGTCCGGCGCGATGCGTTTTTGTCAAATTGCCAATTTGTTAGTCAGTCGCGCCGATGCGCTTTCCCGATCGCAGGGCGCATACTTACGCCTCTGACGATCGATCCGCAAAGAGATCGAAGTCCACAAGAGAGTCGATATTTATTTATATTTTATATACATGTATTTATGTTGTGTAGTTTCATAATATGTTTTTATATAAATATAAATTTTATATATATAATAACATCGTTTATTTTCACAAAACATTGTATAAAATGATAATAAAAACAATTAAAATACCTCGTTTCATTGTCGGTCATAATTACATAATATACAATCATAATTGCCATTGTAATAATTATACATACTTTATTTTCTCAATTAATTGCTTATCACTATATATTTTGGTATACAGCATATTAAACATTCTTTAATATAAATAAGAAACTATTTATCAGTTTTAAATAATTTAAGATCAATTCCTAAGGCCTGTTTATATTTATCTATGCGTACTCTAGGTAGATACTTTATGCTCTCAATATAAATAAATTCATCCAACTTCTTATATATTGACCTGACTCCGAGATAAGTAGTTTAAGCTTGTATTACAGATATCAGACTACAGAGAAATTTAAAAAACAATACTTAAGTGCGTGTTTAACGCCCAGGCATAGGATAAATAAATGTTCATTAGGTATATGAATGTTTGTCCTGTTCGATAAATAATAAAATGTTTGAATCTTTGAAGATTCTTTTTTTTTGGAGATGACAATAATTAGAAAATAGAACTGATTCTATACGGTCTATGTAAGAAGACGTTTTTTTTCTCTGACAGAAGAACGTTTCTAGACGTTTGAATGTAGGCTAAAAAAGTATTACAAGAAAAAGAAGTGGGGTATCGGCAGAGTAAAATAGTACCTCCCTCTGTACCACGTGTCGCAAGAGGCGACTTAGGTACCGAAACCGACAAATTGGGGTATATCCATCCAAGACAGTGTAAATTAAATGCACAGGGCGAGCATGGGCAACCTTCCCGATTCGAAAGCTGCGCTCTGCGAATGCCAACACTCTTGTCCAGGCCTATGTCCAACAGTGGACTTCCCATAACTGATATGATAAAAAAAGAAGTAAGTAAAGACCCGTGTTACGTTCATAATTGTAAATAAATTTTGTACAGCTCGTCGATTATTTGCACGAATATATTTGATAACGTCTAAAAATAAATAATCTAAACGTCCTTGGTAGTATTACGATGTCGGCGCGTGGTTGCGGTTCCCACTGATTGGTTGGCGTTAAACCGTTTAGTGCATACACATTGGTGTTTTGATCCGATTGATCAGTTACACTCATAGTTTTTAAAACTAGATAAATTAATAATTATCAAATTAATTTCCGCAACATCTCATACGTTGACCTGACACCGAGATAAGTCGCTTAAAGCACTTGTTTTACGGACAGCCAGACACTAGAAGGATCACAAATATACTACTTAAATACAAATATTTAACACCCATACACAGAACAAACACAAAAATATCACCAAATAAATATTTGCTCCACCATACCATACTACCATCTGCGCAATCGGGCCCGTCAAAAATGACCCGACAGATATCTTCCTTTCCTTACTACGATGTATATGTTACAGTCATTGTGATTGAATATAATGACTAGTATATATGTAATAACAAAATATTACATGAGAAAGACCTTTTATAAAGTAAAAAACGTAAAGTTGGTATAGAATCTTCAGTTTACAGGGATGGCGACACGCTAGTGATATCTTTATACATGAGCCCCTATAGGCGGCTCGTTTGTGATCAAGCGACCGCTTGTTTGCTGACTTCATAATATATATATAAAAAAAATTTCAGTGTTTTAAATTAATCACTTTATATTGTATAAAATTGATTGTTAATGTGATTAAATCTCACAAGAGATCATTTTACAACCATTTTATGAAAAACTATTGTAATAATCATTTGACATAATACAGGTTTCGTAAATGACAAATAGACTATCCTACTTATCCAGAACCGGACCGAACCGGAACTGCAAAGTCCCGTGGTTTCTCTGTAAACCTAATCAATTTGGGTCCTATAGATACGGACTGTTGGTAAAGGACGCCCTGTGCATTTAAGCTGCATTTTTCGGATGGATATACCGTAAACTGTTGGTTCTGGTACCTCAGTCGCCTCTTACGACACCTGGTTTCACTCTGCCGGTACCTCACGGGTAAGAAGAAAATGACTAAAAAAGCGTCGTATTTAGCCGCAGTTCACCTACGACTAATGTGTGATTTGAGGAAAATGCTCCCAATTGCCTGAACCGTTTATGCAACAACTCTTAAATACTGTATTACGTCTATTATATGATTTTATTCATAAAGTGCGATGTGTTCTCACGGAACAGTTTCGTAATGGCTGCGGTAGGCTCTATTATATTCAAATATTACAATAGACCTTTGTTCAATAGTGATATATAATTTATAATATTTTTGTTATTATATTTGTTGATGTATTTACCGATATAACGTTAATAGAAAACTTTAGGCAATTTAGCATTGAAATAAAAAGCCGTATAGAGTAATGAGGCCTGAGTATTTCTCGAATGCAGGTCAAATTTTACAGTTTTACGTTCGTTTGGCGTTATGGTTGGAATTCATTTACTTTAGGTACTTGAAAGTATAAAGATTGTGTAGTTAATTGATCTCATCGGTTACTCTTTTAAAGAGAAGGGTAGAGAAACAGAGAAGATTAAATGCAACAGCACGGAGATAAGCAGCAGCATCCTTCGTAAAGCTTTTCTCTAAATTTTTAAACACATATTGCTATAGCAATATGTGTTTAAAAAAACCCTCTAGAAAAAAAACCCCTTTTTTTCTAGAAATGCCTATAACCAATAAGCCGATTCAGTAGCCTACAGATGATGTGGTGTTGATAATGTTATATATATATATATATGCAAATATGTAGGTATGTCGGATCTGTACTTCGACAAAACAAACCCCAGTTTTGCCTTTAAAATGTTTTCTTTGATCTTTTATTTACATTAATCGCATTCATATGAAAATATATAAATAAACTAGCGTAACAATATTAGACCGAGTGCGGCTACTACACAGCCGCTTCTGTTAGAGGCGTAGAGAGATAAGAACCTTCTTTAGGTATCTAATAACAGATTTGTTTCGTTTGCGATACATAATCCCATATAAATTCTTCATGAAATCCTGAAACACGGCAGTATATATAGATCGACCTTGAAAGCGAAGCAGACATTCAGATTAAATCTGCAGGATTTTGCTGGACGCAGCTCGCAACAACCGGTCCATGTCATTTCCAATAAGACCGGTTCTATGCGGCCTCAAAAGTCGTCTGTATTGGTGCCTCACTGTCACCTATTTCTACTGCCAAATAGAAGTTTTTGCAATACTATGTTTCTGTTTAAAAGGTTAGAAAGGCAATTAATTACTTGATTATGTGACATAATATCTTTAAATCACAAGGTTGACAATGCGCTATTGATATCCTTGTGACGCGATTACGGGCGACTATAGGCTGCGATGACGCTTACTATCATGCGGACTGTAGGTATGATTGTTTGTCGACCTGGTGGAATAAAAGAAGCCAGATCTTGCGACTTTTGTTAGAATGACTGACCACCTTGTTCAGCTCCATCCACCATAGGTTGTGCGTACTAATGCCCCACAACCCTGTAAATTTCGATGTCGTTGGTTCTTTTACGGACCATCTCATTACAATACACAGGATAATATTTTATATTACTTTATTTACTGCTTAAAGATATTTCCCAATTATATTTTACTGATTCAAACTATTAAAATATATCTTTTAAAAAATGTATCATGAAGAAAAGGTCTCTTAATTTTTAAAGGTAATAGGTAACTTTCGATTTAAAGTTATGTCCATACACACATAGGTATTACTAATATGTAGCTGTTCGAGTAGATATACCACTGTCGGTACCTCAGTCGCCTCATGCTTTACTTCTTATTTTGGTGATATATTAGAAACCACGGCACATTCAGAATATACGCCATATAATTTACAAAAACATACACAGACGAAGTCACGGGCAGCTAGTATGTCTTATATGCTAGTATATCGAGAAGTAAAACTAGCATATTTACAAGACTTCAAAAACAATCTTGTTCCAGAATGACGCGAAACTATCCTAAAAATCAATGGGGACGCATGAATAAACGTGCTATTCTTGTATGTGATCACCATCGGATTTTCACATAAAAATGGATTATGGCGTCATCGTTGAACTACAAGTTTTGTTAGTAACATTTTAAAGTCGCATAATATGATGTACGAATAAAATAACAACGATAATAATAAGAACGACTGTAATAATAACGTAACCTATTTATTTCTTTAGACGTAGACGGTCTCACTTGCATCAATCTAAGCAACGAAGTAGTCTAAGTTATTCCTAGCATAACTACCTGTCAGTGTAGAGTCCGTTAAAATCGCCGTTTCAAAAAAAAAAAGTTGTTTACCTTATATACTTACACTAGTAAACATGAAAGATGTCCCGTTTTAATTATCTAATGAAAAAAGATTG
Source organism: Heortia vitessoides (assembly GCA_020976665.1). Taxonomy (NCBI): domain Eukaryota; kingdom Metazoa; phylum Arthropoda; class Insecta; order Lepidoptera; family Crambidae; genus Heortia; species Heortia vitessoides. The sequence continues at coordinate 13,943,891 of JACJUM010000875.1, read as the reverse complement.
CGACTATACATTGAGACTGATCAAACTGGATACACCAAACATATTAAAATCGGTTCAATATTTCAGAAGTTCATTCCGGACAAGCAAAGTGATACGAAATTTCTATATTAAATTATATGCATTTAGTGAAAAGCTGTTAAATTTGAACTACAAACAGACACTCCAATTATATTTATATGTAAAGATAAAATAGTATTGTGACAAAATGAGCTACTACGCTCTGTTTTAATTAACAGACCTAGATACTTGGTATAATGCTGAGTTTCATAGTGAAGAGAAACACTAAAAGGGTTTTAAGGAATTCCCATTAGAAAGCTTTAAATAAATTGTTTAGGGTCTGTGTTGCTGGACGTTGCATCCGGTATGTATAAAGTTTAACATAAACTAAGCCTCTGTAGTAACTAATGCTAGGTCAAACCCATTTTACTCAATACATTTAAATCTTTATTTACCAACGTGTCACGGTGTTTGTCCGGGATGAACTTTTAAACTACCGAAGCTATTTCATAAACTTTTTGTGTACTGTGCGTTTGATCCAATTTGAGAGATAGCATAGCATAATTTATAGCGGAAATATAGTTGTCATGATAAACATATATATATATATATATATATATATATATATATATATACATAGTTACAGGACAACACCTAAGTCGGGTTGCTAGTATTTTATTGTTATTTGTATGTACGGTGCAGTAGATAGTCCCTTTCTAATGCTCTAAAGGTCGCAGGGTCGGGTTCGATCCCAACCAGGAAAAATATTTATAAGTAGTAGATTTTCATTTAAAAGTAGATTATTTACGATTAAACCATTTCACTATACACATACAAATAAAAGTTATATTAATTTTCAATATTTCCTTCCAATTACCCTCAATGTCAACGCAAGACAGGCTTTTACTGTAACAGTACATTCCACGTTACATGAATTTAAATCAGAGTTTGAGCCGGATAGAACATTGTAAGTCAGAGTTTCCCAAACTGGTCCATACCAGGGTGCACTTACAGAATACCATATTACCTAAATACTATTTGTTACCCTGTTCGGATTTTATCCACACTTAGGTTTTCACTTTGGTCAAAATGTCTTCTTATAACCATTGGTAAAAGTCTCGCCTAAATCAGTCCAGCCGTCTAAGAAAGCAGCTTGAAAAAACATTCCGTCAATTTATGCCTGTTTTTTTTATAAAGACTGGCGCCTGAGTTGATACTAGTACGGCGCACTTTGTTTGGGAACCACTGTCGTTTGGTATGCGCATCACGGACGTAAGGCAGGTGGATGCATACAAAACATAACGAGAAATAGAGGACAATATGTCTACACATTCGCGTCTCTAGTCTTACTAGACCATTATAGAATGCACTAGATTGTATTTTGGGGGACTCGTCACCGGCGTTTGGCATGCACGAATCCAGATTTATCTACATATTACTTGCTCTCACAGTAGTAATGCCAAGGGGGCTCAGAATATGCAACAGATTTATGAAAATTTGCTTGAATGTATGTGTATATTTATACATGCATGTTTATATGTATGTATGTTTGTTTGTTGTACTAAACGCACTTCAATCTTCTACCAGCTATAAAATTATTTCTATCCAAAGTTGGTGTAAGAGATTGCATTTAGCGATAAAGCCGCCTCTTGTTCCTACTTTTCCATGTTTTTGTGATGTTCTTGTGTTGTTTTTATTGGTGTACAATAAAGAGTATATTATTATTATTATTTCATAATAGAAGCTAAGTGTATATAATATACATATCTTGTTGTGATTCCTGTGCTGTCCGTAACACAAGTGCTTTACGCGACTTACCTCCGATTGAGTGAAATCGTCGAAATGATAAAAAAATTAAAGTAAATATTTAAGTTTAATACTGAATATAATAATTTATTTTCCAAGTCAGGTTTACTATAAAATGTAAATAGCTCTTAATTGATAGCCTATTTTGCTCCAACCTTACAACATTTTTTTTTGTAATCTCAACAGTTAATACCTCAATACCACCCTTCAAATAAAGGGCAATAAGGGTGACTGAGGTACCAGAGCCGATAGTGGGCGGTATTTCGTCCAAAACTGCATACCCTGAATGCAAATCAGGGCAGGGGCTGGCAGCAGTATCCCCGTCGCGAAGAAACGTACTACGATTGCTACCACGCATCACTAGGCATTCCAATTATGAGCGAAAGACCCCCCTTTTAAGAAGTCTTTTTCCAGCAGTGATCATCCTACGGCTGATATGATAGTGATGACATGTCACATCATCATCATCATATCAGCCATAATGACGTCCACTGCTGGACATAGGCCCCAAAGGCAAGTAATTTCCGGTAGACCGGTAGGAATACTATGGTATTTACATACGAATAAGAAGTGAAGAGAACATAGAACATTAAAGTCTAGAATAGCTGAATGATTCGTTACTATAATAAAGCAAATGCGACTCTACTTCTAGTATTGATTGTAAACAAAATTAATACATATTGCCATTGGGACGTTTCTTTTTCTTACCATGTTGTCTTCAAATACAGTATGCAGACCGCCAAATACTGTTGCCCGAAAATATTTAGGTTATGTCTGCACCGAGCGCGTCATGTTCGTGGAAATGTGCTACAAACGTGATGAAACGTAGCTCCTTGCTAAAAATAATACGTGTAACTAGAACATGTTCAAGCTCCAACCTATTTATCGAAAGAAGTTCTAAGGCCGCACTTGGCCCTAATCCTGCTCGGTATTCACTGTGAGGCCAAAAGAGCCCATAAAAAAAAACAGGAAATGTGCCATGTTTTTTTAAGCTGGAAACACAAATTAATACAATTCGTTTAAACTTTACAATTTTTTTTATTTTATTTAAATGAATATCTACGATTAAGTACATAACCGTTTAAAACTAAATATTAAATCTATATGTACAATAATTTATAGATGAACAAAAAAATGAGTTCATACCTCGAAATAAATATATTTAATAAAGATAATAGACACAACAGTTGTAAAGATATGTACGGTGACGAATTTGCGACCTCTACGCCGAACGTAAACGGTAATAACGAAAATTTATAAGATCAAGGTAACTTATAACTTCCGCATTTGACGAGCCCAATGATGCAGAGGTAGTGATCCTATCTTGTGCGCCAGGGGTCGTGGGTTCGATTTCCACCCGGAGCAAATATTTATATATATGATGGTATTTGTGTTTATTCTGTGTCTGGGTGTTAATTTTTTGCGTACAAGTCCATTTTCAGGAAGGCTACTATACTCCCTAGTCACCATTCCAAACCAATAAAATTAGTGGTTTAACTGATTAAATATAAATGACTTATATATTTTTCTAAATTTCATTTCCAAATTTTCGGGGCAACACCATTTTAGTACCATTCATCATACCAGCCACTGAATGTCCAAGGCTGGACATAGGTCTCCCTAAGATAGGGGCAATGTTGCCCATAATTGCCGCGCAGGGCAAGTTGGCAATTGCAGAGCGCAGCTTCCGCGACTGTGCATTTGAACTGCAATGTTTTAGATAGATATATCGCCATCTGTCGGTTCTGGTACCTGAGTCACCTCTTACGACACCTGAAAGGTACTGTTCTATTCTGCCGGTACATCACGGCAAAGTACTATTATGAGCGATTAAATCTTATAAATATTATAAACATATATTATTATATAGGTACATATATAATTAGATACATTCTCTAAAATTCTTATATAAGGAGAAGCTGACTGACTGACATATGAACTCAAGGCTAAACTATAAGGGTTAGAAAGTTGAAATTTTGAAACCGGGGTTTTTTTTATAACGTAAAGGAGCAAAAAGAAAGGATGCTAAGGATAAGAAAGGAGCAATAAGAAAGTGATGCAAAGTTAGGATGAAACTGCTGTTTTAGTAGTTATTCGGATGAGCTCCAGTTGAAAGGTTTCATTGAAAGTCAAGAAACACGTATAAAATTATAATTTTCGAAAATCTCAGCAGGGCCACGCTACTGCATCGGCAGTAGCGATAGTAGGATTTATACTCATACATATGTATAATCTATGTATGCTTGTGTACGCTAGCTTGCGACGAGTAGGTAAATAAAGACGCGGCATGATATACGGAATGGATTTGCTGTCACCGCTGGTATCGGATCATGCGTCAATGTGGACGGTAGACTGTCACTAAACATGCATCACGCTCAGTTCTCATGCATAATTTATTAATGCTTTTAATATTGTACTGTTGATGAATGAATTGATGAGAGACATGCTTTTTTCAATTACCAGAGTTAAAATAGAGTAGAATATCAGAATAGAGATTGATGTACAGCGTAGATCTAATAAAACAAGGCAGAGATAGGCAGCCTGCTCAGAGTGTCAATTAAAGGTGCAAATTTATCTTTGTGGAGGAAGAGATCAATGTAGCTCCAGCAGCGGACGCAGCTGATATAATGAGAGTTAATGCAGTAATGAGTTGACCGTAATTTATTTGCATCAATAAATTTAGGGATTTAATTGGTTGAATATAGACAATATATATGGCGACGAAAATATTACTTTCCATCGTGCATGTATGTATGTGATATACTTGTAATATACTAAAATTTATTTCGACAACAATTCATACAAAATGTATAAGTAAACTGAAAATATTTGTAGGAGAGAATTGACATGATGTTTAACAATATTAGTACACGTCTCTCGTTCACCGAAGTAAGCAGTTAGAGATGTAGCTGGAATGATCGGTGTGGGTGCATAAATTTCGAAAGGCAGAGATTGTTCACCTCGACGTATCTACTACGAGCACAGAAAAAATAGTGTTCCAAATTTAAACTGGTGGAACGACGGGAATGGGTTGGCTATCGCCCAGCCGAGCCGAGTGCTCCCGAGCACCGGCGATCGTGGACGAACGATGACTTGAAAATGTTTTATGTGAATGAAAATACCCCTTTTACTGTCTTCGGACTGCAGTACATTTCTGTTTATTTATGTAAGCATATCATTTAACTTTTACGTTACAGCAGTCTTTTTTGACGGCATTATCTATTTTTATTTGATAGTTTGGTTCGATATTTTGGATTATTTTATGATAAGTCATTCGTAATACAAAACTAATAAAATATATATAATAACCAAATATGGCGATAATAAAAAAAATACGCGATCTATTCGCCAATATGATGAAAATTATTCTTTCAAAAAAGATATAACTTATTTGGAACTGATCTTTATCAACAATTGTATATTAAAAATGCTTAAATTATTTATAAAAAAAATATATAGTCTGCAACATGAATTTTCATCTGTACATCAAGAAGTGCGATATAATAATGAAATTAAAATTTACTTTTGTTTTACCGATATTATCCAGTTAACATATTCGTATTACTTAACCTTAATTTTAAAAAGTGAATTGTAAAATAATACATAATTGTAAACGCCTTGTATATTCATTCTTAGCCGCTTCAGAAACAAAGAACAAGGCAAAGGCCATTGCACGATAACACAATTAAAATGTCAGCGTTTATGAAGATATTTGATATGGCGTGCGAGCGGGCGTGACCCTTCATTTGTTTAGGATTACTTTTTGTTACAAGACACGTGCATGTGCTAAATTTATATGAAACGCTAGTGAAAATAATATCTTGGCATACAAAGAAGATTTTTCTTGAATGAATAGCTGATAAATTCTTTTTACTTTTTGGCATTGATTTATTATAAAATTTAATAGACGGTGAGCAATTTTGCGCGCCAAGAACGTTTAATTTTTCCTGATGAACCTAATGCTGGCTGGACTACTCAGACATCTATTCCATCGCTTCATAAGAAACAGTTCGTTCGGATGACCTCCTATATTTGTTTATTCATATATTGAAAATAAAAAAAACTTCAAGGCATTAAATTGCTTTCACTTTGTGACTCGTTCAGTTTTGCCGGCTAGTGTAAATACGACCAAATATGGCGGACGAGCGGAACTTGATTATTCCCGCAGCCCAAAGAGGCAGGAAGACTGTTTCGTGTCGCCCACGTATTCTAGGAAGTGTTGGACAAATTGAACGGAAACAATCGATTACATTTATATCGATTGACGCTGTAACGATTGGATGCAATCGCTGCGTAATTGGGACACGTAATATTACGTAATTATAACATATTGCGTTGAGAACAATCGAGCTGCAGAGAGCATGCGTGTGAGTTTTCCTTTGGCAATTGAGTATAACAATACTGATGAGATTTTTGCCCTTATATTATAATGAAATAGGTCGAGATAAAGCATGCCTATATCAATTATGTAAAATCAAACGCTAGGTGCGTTTGATTTTACATAATAATGCTATTTAATATAAGAATAGGAGCAACCTATAAATTTAGGTGACGTTTAAATGAATTTAATTGCAAGTTTTACATTCTCTCATTGTTTATAAACTATTTTTAAATTTCGAAATATTGTGGTTATTAAGTAAATATATTAGTATTGTACTTCAGCTTACTTAGCCGTGAGGTACCGGCTGAGTTTAATAGTACTCCCCCATACTAGGTGTAAGAGGCAACTAAGGTAGTGAAACCGACGGATGGCGGTATATCCATCCAAAACAGTGCAGCTCAAATGCACAGGGCGGGATGGGCAGCAGCATTCCCGTTCATTCAGCATTCCCCATTTCTTGGGGAAGTCTAAGTCCAGCAGTGGACTTCCAATGGCTGGTATGATTACTAGACCCGCCACAAAGTTTGATTATTTTTTTTAAAAGTCGTCATAATTTTGTGAATATATAATTAAATATGCGATACCAGTGAAAATATCTACTTTTCTCATAAAATGTTACTTCCCGAGAGATTCTTGATTGCTATTCACTTGTAAGCCTTTATAACGTTTATCAGTGATTGGCTAAACTCAATTAACGATCGAATAGAAGTTCATTAAAGTTAGCCAATGAATGATTGAGCTGTGATTCAAAAACTAATATTTATATTTTGGTTTTAATGGGAAATAATTGTATTCAATCGCGGCGTCTCAACATTTCTTTTGGTCACTGGTGAAGCTGGCAATGACGTCTGATTAGTTCAGTATACTCGTTGCTTATGCAATACTTTGCGGTGATATCATTGCAAATATTCTTAATAGTCCGCCCGCTGCATCAGAGCAGCTAATGTTGAATGGATAGTCAAACATCTTTATATTCTTGAAGAGATACCATCATGCATACTTGGTCCTAGAACATGTTTGAATTGAACTAACCTACTACATGATATGTTTTTGCAAATAGAATCTCTATTTATCATATACATATTTATATTTATCATAATACATTCGGGTTTATTGAACAAATTTTAGAATAGCTGTTGCCCAATCGTCTGGAAAATTTTGATGTGTGTGTGTAATATGTTATTTCAAGAGAACCACTTTAGCCATGATATTCTAGATCGGAATTTATGTCTTTACCAAATTTTCTTCAAAAGTCCAGTCAGTCTATCTGGTGCGATTGCGTAACAAAGTTGCATCCAAACATTCGCATCATTAACGCGTAGAATTAGGGATATTACAATAATATCGTTGAGAGTAATTCGTGAATACGTTGGTAAATTTCACGAAAAACAATTATTTCTTATAAGACTTTGGATCATTGCATTAAGGTTACCTGAAAGCTTAAAGAGCTTCAAATTGCTGCCTGAACCTAGTAAATGACTTCATTTGAATAATATAGTACTCATTTAATGAAGATTTTCTTTTGAGTGAAGAGAGAATATTCTAGAAATTTTGTTACAAGGACATGCTCTTTCAACTATTCGTGTACTTGTTGTTTTAACTAACAGATTCGTACAGCGTTGTTGACCGAGCCATTTCACCTTAACAAAGATAACATTTAATTCTAACATTCTAAATAAATGTTTGTGTAATTATTATCAATACTTTGACTTTTAACTGTGCGCTACCGGAAGAATATAATAGTACCTCGCTACCAGGATTCCGGTTTTTGAGGTACCGGAACTGACATGACAGTAAATACATCCGATATAGGCTGCAGCTGTTTTTTTTTCGATTAAACTAGGTCAACAAGTAAGCATACAGTCACAATAGTCAATGTCGTTCTATCTCAAGGATATCACTATCGCGTGATCTTGTGACTTTTGTGACCTTTCAACCTTGTGACTTGAAGATATTATGTCACATCACAGCCTCTTTTACTCTTCAAACCGGAATACGGCAATGCTAACACTTTTATTTATCGGTAGAAATAGGCGAGAGTGAGTTACCAACGTACCGAACGAATGCAACCGGGCTTGCCCAGCATTAGAACGATAGGTACTAAAACCTCTAATGTTTCATGTATCCTATTGTAAATTTCTTGGGAGATCTATTTGCAACGATAGATGTCCTACGGTTGGTCCACACTAGCCTAAAGTTGTCATTAAACTCAAAACTTTTTATTAATATAGAAACGAACACCTAAATTAGAATCATATTTAATTTTCAAGCTCCCTGTTTCCGCGATCTGCCATTGTGACCAACATAACAGTGTTAATTGTTACGTCTTTCTGGCCCATATTGTTCTCTGTAATTCGGTTAAAATAATTGAACATCGCGCGCGGTGAGTCAACTGCCAGTTAGGTGGTTAGCAACGTCGGCTGCTGATCTGAAAATAGTCGTCCTTACACTTGAATTCGAGACAAAGAAGGCATCGCGTTGCGAACCGAGAAACTGCAGACTCGGTAGTCACTTTGTCGTTAAACGAGAAGTCTTGTCGTTGGTAGTTAGGTCGATGTCGTCGATATATTATTCGAATAAGTAATACGGTTTTTATTTGAGCTTTACACTAAGCTGGTATGATTTATGAGTGATTAATCAATGATGACTGATTAAAGAAGATGATTTATAAAATCATGCCGAATTTATATGATCATCTACTGTATAAACCCGTTTCACCACACATAGTTACGTAGAACGTTACGTCACAGAACCTGCATTTTAATGAACAAAGTTTTCACAACTCTCCGAATATTTACAAAAACCCGATGCAACTGTCGGGGCCCTGAGTTCGCGGAAAATCTTCCCTTATTTCCAATTTAGCGACATGCGACTGCCGCGCCGCTAAAATCCCATGCAGGTTTCTACTAAATTATATCAAGCCAGTGACAAGAACACTCCTAAGTGAACTTACTAATAAATGTTGCCACGACTAAAAAATAATATCTAGTGTTTATACTTGTCACACTACCTATATGAACATCTGATGTATTATTTCCTCTTTTTAGGTATAAAATTAGCCCGATATGTTTTTCAATAATCATCATACTTAAACCAAATCATACAAAATTTGATTTAATACAATTAATGATAGTGACGCGCTTGAGGTTTTTTGTATATATATATATAATAAATAGGTAGTAAATCTGCACACCTTTCGGTGTAAATGCGACATACCGTTTTCCTCATACAGCGTAGCTAGAATTTACAAGCTAGAATACCTGCGCCGCTAGTCCATAAATCCACAGAACTACGCCCTCGAAAGGGCGATAAGCGAAACTTGTCCTAAGCGATAGCCCGCAATAAAAGTTGATTCCAAGTTGCTGGTACAGGCACCAAGGCCGAGCGAGTCGCACGCAACGCGCGCTCCAACGGAAACTATCAAATAATTCACTGTCGGTAAAGGATCTTATGGTGTGCGTTTATTGCAGTGGCGACAGTTGGATTAAGTCTATGATCAAAGTATTAGGTAACTACTGTTACTGCGAAAAGATGAAAGAGTCTCTTATCGTGATTGGCTGAGACTGCTACTGGCGGTACATCCATCCGAAACAGTGTAACTCATATCCACAGGTTAGGGATGGGCGTTATCCCCGTCGCGAACGCTGTACTCTGCGACTGCCAACACGCTTGCCTAGAGCGGCAATTATAGGCAAAACTCCCCCTTTCTTGGAGAGGCTTCTCTGCAGCAGTGGACTTTCAAGGGCTGTAACGATGACGATGAATTGACTATGGTACAGTCAAAGTCAATATTCAAACCGTCAGAATAAGGATTTTTTGTTGCTGTTGTGTATATTTAAGTAAAGATTTGCATATTACAATATAACACTAATAATGGACGACTCTCATAACCTTGTGGTGTTATAAGAGTCATTAAAACAAATAGGTTCTAAATCTATTACTAGTCTGCTGGCACCGTTTCCGTCCTAATACTAAGTTTATAGCGGGCCCATCACGCGAGCCATCAGAGAAGAACCTGTAAGAATAGCTGATAGTATCAATGCAACGAGTGATTCAATAATTAGGTACAATAAAAAATCTGTAATGTGTAAAAGTGCACCTCATATGCACAGGTTGGGGATGGGCAGCAGCATCCCCATCGCGAAAGCTGTGCTTTGCGATTGCCAACGCGCTTGCCCAGCGCTGCAGTTATTGTAAAATTCATCTTTCTTGGAGAGACCTATGTCCAGCAGTGGACTTTCAAGGGCTGGTATGATGATAATGATAATGATTATAATGATGAATAAATTTTCTATGTGATTTGATTGAAATATGAAGGTATTGTTAAACTTTCTGAAAAAATATACTTCTAGTGTAAATAAACGTGTTGGCAATCGCAGTGCGCAGCTTTTGCGATGAGGACGCTGCTGCCCATCCCCACCTATGGTACTTCCGTCATACCTTCGTCGTACCTTCGTCGTACCGTCCTAGTACTTCAGTCCCCTTGTACGACACCTGGTACAGAGGAAACAGAGAAAGGTACTATTCTATCTGCCCGGCACCTAACCTTAGATAAATTACCAAATACAATTCTTATTTTAAATAAATTACTAAATTAACAAGAATCTAAAACACTTTTTAATTAACTCCCTATTGTTATGTTTTCTTTGCTGAGTGAGTATGATACGTATAAAATACAGACGCCGAATTGTTTGATATAATATAGGGCTCGACTATAAAACTGATTTATAGTCGAGAAAAGTATTTTCAGAGTTAGTAACTAACTAGGAACTAGAAGAAGTATTTTTACTTTTTCATCACACTGTGATGTTTGTTCATTTTGAAAAGCGTTGTAGATAACTTATTTTATTCAAAATACATAAGAACCCGTGAGTAGATTGCACTTAAGGACATTTCCCCTGCGTCCGCCTCGCTCCACGAATCATAACGTGCAGTCATAGTTTAGAGAGCGGTGAAAGTGTAATTTGTTTTGCTGTCTCAGCCTGATACATCTCAGATATAGAGATAAGCGAGTAATAGCGTGCCGGTCGACGTGTGACATAATCTGTGTTCGTTCCGATATTTTAATTCTATGAACTAGAAATGAGGCGGCGGTTTTATCAATGAACTTTTTCCCACGTCCTTGCTCAGAGTTTATGTCGACTGCCTAAAATGTCAATGTTCCGCTCTCTAATTTCTAAGAAAGAATACTAGACAAATAAAAAGGAGAATCAGGATATAAGAAAGTAAAAACAAAAATACATGATTTTAAAGTACTGATATTATGCAAATACATCTTATTATAACTTTATTCTAGTTTCTTCCATGCCATTTTGTGGGAATATGAAGAGATATTTTTAATTAACACTGACCATTTAATTTCTATGCACTAATTAGAAAAGCCAAGTCGTTATGTTACTAAAAACAAGTCGTTATGTTAAAAAGAAAACGACCAACCATATTTCCAATTGTATTACGTACGTTTAACATCCTTATTTACTTGATCTGTCAAAATGTTTACGATTTGGCGCGCTTTCTTTCAAAACTTCTAATGTTATACACATTTTAATATAATCATCTCAGACTTACTATATCCACTGATATAATGCTGATGATCAGAGTTACCCCACGGCAATTGAAGAGATCTTCCCTATAATGGCAACGCAATATTGCGTGGTGCCAGAGTGTGTAGCTTCACGACTGGGGTGTTGCTGTTAATCTCCGCGATGCGCGCGCCATCTGTCAGTTCCAAAACCTCAGTAGCATTACGGCACCTTTTAAAGGGCGATGTACTGTTCTATTCTGAAACCGCACTGTAAACAATATTATCGTTGAACTGAATTTTGCACATATTCGAGATAACGAAATTAAAGTAACTAACTTTCAAAATATATTGATAACGAGTAGATACTAGATATCATTTGAAATTTGCTATTGTATTCTTTTTTTGAAAAGCAATCCAACGTTTATTGACAAACATAAATGTTTGTTGAACATCAATAAGTAATCGTGTTTTTCCTTATCTTTTGTTATAGTAATCGATTTCACGCTAGTGATATAGATAGCGATAAGATTTGATGTATCGATGACCTACTAACGATATCAATAGTAATCTCCTGTTATTTAATAGGCACGTTTGACGGATAACTACACTGTTATAAATCGTGTCTATTGTTATTATTTTATACAATTCTGTTTCTGGATTACTCAGACATCAATTGAACAGCCACCGGAGAAATGGGCCTCTTTTAACATTTCTCATTAATGAGCGAATCTTTACCTGAGCACTTCAGGCTAGCTCGGCGACACTGAAACTATGAAGCAACATGAGGTTAGAACGGGACTGATGGCGACCATTCATGGGTGACTTGGGTGGTGATCAAAAAGAGAAGAACGGTGTATTTCTGGCCGATTCATGTGTAGTGTTCTTTTGACTCATTGTATAATACTTTAAAAACGGCCTAGATGTACAATTTTGAAAAATCTAAAATAATTTATGTCATTTTAATAAATTTCAAAGAAAAAAGTCGAAAGAAAGTAATGTGATATTTTCTTCTGACTTTTCCATTATCTTTTTAATAATGTACAACATTTTAAGAATGTTTAAGATAACTAAATATACTACATAGGTAGTCACCTTTGTGCTTTGAGACAGGGTAAACAGACCCACAAATATACTTTCTAATTTGCCTTATTAACAGGATAAAGCAACAAGCATATTGTTATCGCATTTTACGCTCAGGGTGTTATTCTCGCACCGTTCGCCATTGTATCGAGCAAGCTCGTTCGTAAGGCTATGGCTTTCACTTTCTCGCAGCAAGTCTTGCATAAGTCATTTAGCGCCCCGTCATGGCTGCAGCTTAATATCAAAACAATTATTGCCGGTGAGATCCAAGCGATTATGAACTTTATTGATAGCACGATACGAAATGTCAGATAAACATAATTGGGAGCTGATACAATCGGCAATTTGCTTGGGAAGGCTTGAGTTGTGTAAAAATATTAAATGTTTTCAGGTGTAACTAAAAGTGTACATAGAATATTGTATTTTAAGAATTGTTTGTTTTAAAGAATTGTTTTTATCTGCTAATGATGTACAAGTATAGTTATTTTATATTTTTTGAACTGGCAAGTTTTAGTCGCGCCTGTCTAGTTATCTCTACATCTAAACATTTAAAGCAAATTTATATCAATTAAATGTGTCTATGAAAATAGTAATGATGCAAAGGCAAGTTTGTTCGCTTTTAAATTAACCAAACGTGACGATTCTATAAAGTTATCATGCAAGCCATGTCCACCTGAAGGAATCAAGTAGTAAACAATACACCGTCATCTCTCAGACCCAATTGTATGTCTAAACAGCAGCATTGCGCATGTATCGCTTTCGAAATGTATTGCATGTAAGCAGTGAAATTACTTGGTAACGGAGCAAACAATACAATCTTCTCGTAATAACACAATAGTGAAGCTAATTTTTCTGATAAACAACGCTTGACAACTCCGCATAGGCAATAAGCCAATGCATAGAGATGCTCATTAATGAGCGAATGAGCAACCCGAGCGTGCACATTTCACGTTCTCATTGCGAGTTTTGCATGTAAGCCATGAAAGTGTCGTCTGCCGCTAATCCCTACTAATATTATAAATGCGAAAGTAACTCTGTCTGTCTGTCTGTTACGCTTTCCCGCATAAACCTCTCAACCGATTTTGATGAAATTTGGCACAGACAATCTTTATACATTGAGAAAGGGCATAGGCTATTTTTTAATTCGAAATAAGGGTTGTATGGGGTCGAAAGGGGCGATAAAAAGTTGTATGGAAGTATCGCTATTTCTAGAGCTAGAAACTTGAAACTTATTTTTAGGCGATTAATAAATATGAGATTCAAAGTTTATATAAGTTAAGGTAAAGAGGTATAGTACCCAACACAACTATTCCACGCGGACGAAGTCCCGGGCACAGCTAGTATTATATGAAATAACTACCAATATTTATAAAAAACAAATACGCCCGGGTCCATAAAACTACAAAAGAATCAACCTATTCGTTTCTAGAGTTACGCGCGTTCAGGCTTTTTTCCAATTCATATTTATTAATATATATAGTAAAAAAGGCTTTAACCGTTTCATTCATAACAATGAATATAGTTTGAAGTCAGTGACGTAATTTGTGCATCATCCTGATTCACTCGATGTAGCGGAGTTGTTTGTTTTGTGTATGTATAGAATGTATTGTTATGTCCCTAAATACCGATTTGCGGGAATCTGCGTGAGGTAAGCCGACCTAGTTGCGAAGCGGCCAGCTGTTACCAAAACATGTGTTCTAATTCTGTTATTGAATAACAAGAAATATGTATCATCAATCGTTGATGTTTGTTGTGTTGATTTAGGTATTACTTATGTATATTCATAAGGCTATATGTTACGCCGTGAAGTACAGGCAGAGGTAGGTGCTTACCCTAAACCAGGTGTCAAAAGAGGCCACTGAGGTACCGGACCCAACGGGTTGCGGTATATCTATCGAAATCAGTGTACCTTAAATGCAGAGGGCGGGGATGGGTAAGAGCATCCCCGTCACAAAAACTACAGTACGTTCTGCGATTGCCAACACGCTTGCCCAGCGCGGCAGTTACGGGTAAAAAAACTTCCTTCTTGGAGAGGCTTATGTCCAGCAGTGGACTTCCAATAGATGGTATGATAAATAAATGTTACACCTATGGGTGTTTAAACTATCCAGAATTAATTACACTTACTATAAATATTGATTTTATTTAAACAAGTGCTTTAAGGAACTATTTAGGTAAACGCACAATCAATTAACTGACTTTTGAAAAGCAATTCCCTTGGTATTAATAACGTCTCACGCGTTGATAATCTCCGAAAACACTCCACACTCCCATGTGTGGGAAACCCTAGCGACGTCCAGTAAAATAATACAACCAAAGATATATATATACTTTTTACTTGTCTTCTTCTTCACTTTTACTTGTCCACCATATTGAGAATTTAAGAATAAAATAAAAATATAATGTTTATATTCTTTAAACGAAATCGTAAGTGGCGTAAAACAAAATGAAATAATAAAGGCCATGACATTTGTCAGAGCAGTTTCGGTTTTTTTTAAACCTTTATGAAGCAATATCGGACCTACCTGTTTTAAAAATATTGACACAATATATTAGGTACATATTTTGTTCTTTATTTATAATTCGATTTTATTAACAAAAATGGAATAAGTACAATATTTTTCAAATGTTTTTCTTGTGCTTGCACTTAAAGGCAAGACAAGGACCTAGGACAGGTTCAAAATTTTATTGCATATTGCAAGCAAAATTGCTGTTAATATCATTATGAACATATTTAAGCAAAAAACTTGTTCTGACCTGCGTTTATTTCAAATAGACAATCGAATCATTAATCGAATGATCATTCTCAACAACTCTAAAGCAAATATTACAAAAGGATTACCGGAAAACAAAAGATTTGAGTTGATTTTTTTCGATTTAGGAGTGCGAGGTACAGTATCGGACCGAGGTGAAGGGCCTATTTTTGTTGAAGTATAGTGAACCATGACGACATTCTGTGTACGATGGATGTCAAGGGCAATGGTACATAACGTGCGTATGTGTTGTGGAGAGCGTTCGGTAGCGGAACATGTTCCTATCTTGGCCAGTGGTTGTAAGCACACAGCGTGTTCCGATCCAGTGTTTTTGTTGTATGTAGGGAATTGACTAGCTCGTGTTAAAGGTACCACAAACACTAGACCTAATTCAAATAATATAAATGTGTTAGTGAACTACATGCTATTGGGTTTCGTATTTCTATTTCGATGGCGGTATACTCACCCGAAATAGATAGCTCAAATGCAACAAAGTCACAAAGCTACGTAATCGATTGGCGAGTGCAATTATGCAACAAAGCCTCTTTTTTGGGAGGCTGATGTCCCGCAGTGGAGCCAGTTGCTATTATGATGAAGAAAAAAGCAATCTATTTTTTTCCAATTAATTGCCAATGCATCTCCATTGCATTCTAAAAAGATTCAATACATATTTTTATTCAAAGCGATCACAAGTGCATAGTAGATATGAATAAAATCAATGCTGTGCAAAATAGGCACATAGTGATCAGTGCGTACGTTGGCCGTGTGGATTGACAATCTGTTTTCACCTTTACTTGGATACGTTAGAGTTGATTTTATCGTGTGCCTAGTTGATTAGTATTTTATGAATATGCAAGTTGCGTGTTGGACGGCTTTCGTTATTATTGAACGGTTTGTATAAATGAAAGTTAATTTCTACGGATAATTTAAAATATTTAAACACCATAAACTGTGTTTAATAAAATTTATTTAGTGTTTAGTTGAACACTGGCATATGCGTTATAAAGGAAGAAGACAAATTGTTCCTACTTCATCATTATCGTAGCAGCCTTAAAACATTCACTCTCTCTCCTCCGCCTCTCCAAGAAATAGGGAATTTGCCTATAATTTTAATTATGCCATTCTTGCTCATCAATACAATAGCCATAATAACCTGGTTTCTTCAAGCCACACGTTCTGGTTTCTATTTTATATATTATAGAAATGCAAAGCTTTTACAAAAATAGTTTACAGTTCAGTCGTTTTAATTTTGTTTCGTTATTAATAAATGCCGAATATTTAGAAAAAGCTAAGTTCAAAGCAAATGAGTGATACAAATCAGAATTTTATTTTTGACGAGGCCAATGGCGTGTATGTTGGTGATCCTACCCGATATGGTGCGTCAAGGGATTTTTGGATTCGATTCCTACCCAAATATTTAAATGAAAAATATTATTCAATAAATTTTATTCTAGAATCTTATTTATAAATAAGTATTATTTTATATATACAGGGCAGGGATAGGCAGCAGCTTCCTTTTTTTTATTGTTTTATTAATTCGGCTAACGTAAAATAATGTTCGTACAAATTCAGCCTAAATCAGGAAATACTGTATTATTCATTTGATTCCACCTGTTTACGTTATTTACACCAGTAAATCACGCCACTATTCCGTACTTCTGTTTGCATAACGAATTCACCCGATTTTACGCGTGCTAATGATCCAAACGAATACTGACACCGTCTTTGACAATCGCAGAGGAAAATGAACTTTAAAAATGTACGCAAAGAGTTTATTTTATGTAACAGTCTGGTATTATTTAGGAATCTGCGACTAAGTTATCGCAAGGTCACATGAACTTGTCGCCTTTACAGTATATACGTTCAAGTTGGTTGTTTTAAGTGACGTAACTGAAAGAATTTGCATCATATTTGCTGTAGGACATCTACTGCTGGACACAGGCCTCTTGTAGTAATTTCTAATAAGTCTGGTGTTATGCGGCCTGCATCCAGAGAGATATGTCTGCCCTATGTAGCATATTTGTAAAGGCTCCCCTTTTATTGAAGACTTATGTCCTATAGAGGACGTCTAACGGCTGATATGATTGAATGTACTATGTTCTAGAAACACCGAATGACTGCACAACAGCCAACTAACACAGTGTGTACTATATACGGGTGTAAACGATGGTAGACAGGTTTGAGCCATGATTATTTGGAATTAATCGTAATTTATATGCAAACGAGGCTTAAGGTCAAATTAAAAGTTTAATTAAAAACAGGTGTTTTGGTTGTTAGTGATAATTTAGATTTACAAGATATACGCAGTATGCGAATAAAAAAATTGTCGAGAAAGGTCGTCTGCATGCTTCCCTTAAATCTATTTTTACCGCCAAATAATAGTACTTGCATATCTGTGTTCCGGTTTGACGGGTGAGAGAGTGAAATTACTAATATGACATATCTTCAAGTTACAGGGTTGGCAACGTATAAAAATAATTCGTTATATAAATTGTTCTTTTGCTTGTATTCTTTATTTATGTCTTGTTTGATATAAAAAAATTAAATATATAATAAAACATGTCGTGTACGCATATCCTAGGTTATCGTCTAGTTGATATTATATCTGATTATGAATATTAGTATGGATGGCAGTAATCAGTAAGTGTACCTATACTAAATAAATAAAGCGTTAGTTAACTATATCCTTGTATTATTAGGAGCGTCTATAGGCTGCACGCTTACTATCAAGACTGTGTGCTTATTTGTCGACCTGGTGTAATAATAAAAAAGAAACAAAACTTCCCGGAATAAGATGCTTTCTAAAAAAAATTAATGTAATGACCTCGCGGACGAAGTTGGAGGCAAAAGGTGGTAGGAAATAATTCCAATTTGATATCCAAAAGCAATTTATCAATACGTCACGTTCCTAAATACCGTAATATGTGTAAACAAAAGGATACACCATTACGATGTTCCCGTTTAGTGAACTCCATGCATTCGCCTTCCGGTGTTAATTGGTATCCGATGGCCTACTTGGAGTTAGATTATAAGGAAAGAAGAACAATTACCAATATCAAGTGTATAGTGTGTGCAACGTAAGCAAAATTGAGTTACGTTTTTAACATAGTCTGACGCGAATATAGTATCTAAGAGTCCTGAAAACGAAAACAAATATCATATTGTCTGTCTATCTCTCTCTGCCTCTGTATGTTCGGATACGGAACATGAGCAGCTTTCAAATGTAAGGTTTTTAAACAGATATTTTGCGGAGAGGGAGGCGAGGGGAGAAAATATAGCTCTACTTTAGAATTTAAAAAAATCCTCGCTAATAATAATAATACGAATGTGCATTTGTAACACTTTCACAGCCTTACTAGTGAATCAAATTTATTAGAATTTGATATGTCATTAGCTTAATCTATAGGAGATGACATAGGCAACTTTTGATTTCGGATATATTGATAAAAAGTGAAGTCAACGCGGGCGATGTCGTGGGTGGTAAGCAAATATTGTAAAGACGAAAGATTTGAATTTATTTGATTTCAATAGAACTCGAAAACTACTTGACCGATTTTAATAATTATTTTACTATTAGAAAGTTACTTTTTCACTAAGTAACACACACACGCTATATTGTATTGTCAAAAACAATTGAGGTGCATCCTAAAATGTAATTCATAATTGTATGATTTGCACATTTGTAACAAATAAACTAAAAAATAATCAACTGATTCCAAAAAATATTTCATTTATGGAAAGTAATATCATCTGCAAATAACATAAAGTATATTTTATTTTCTTATCTTTACACAAACGACAACTACGACGTGAGTAAAACTTCGGGGCACTGTTAGTTATCTACACAAGTATATTGTGAATCACGAAAATGATTTCTTTTAAAGCTTTTTTTTTATCAGTTCGGGAGAACGGTGATGAAGTGAATTGAATGTTTATCTTGTAAAAAATAATATATTACTGATAAATAACAAAAAAGAAGTCTTTTTATAACTTATCATTAACGACGAGATAATGAATGTTCGACATTGGCCCACCTCTAACTAATAAATCTGCAATGAAAGCAAAATAAAAAGAAATATTTTTTGGAGGCTTCCGAAAACTGTCACCTATATCAGGACGAGGGTCCGGAGATATTTGCGGCGTTTTTTATCAGCAAAATGTTGTCACGTGAAAAATTGATTACTAAATAGATTTTGGTAAGGGCGAAGTTAAATTGAAATCAGTGTTGCGTGACGAAGATAATTTTAAATGCGATAGGATGAACCGAAAAAATATTGTGGAAGCAGTTCAGTGATGGATAATCACTGAAAGTTTTCAGTTGATATTTTTTCGATTCATATCAGATGGATATCATTTGTTGTTAGGATTTGCCATACCCTTGGTATGTGTTTTTGAGTAAGAATATTTTTATAGATATATTATATATTTCATGATAACATGGTAGTTACATCGGCCGGACCGCTTTCGCTAATTTTTTATTGTTTGTGATTTTTATTGTTAATAGAAGGATTTATGAAACAAATGATTAAAAAAGCCACGCGGAGAAATAAAAAGATCAAATTATAAAATAGTTTTCTAATGTAACCTAATGGCTAATGTATCAGACAGTCGTATGACAGTTAGCGCGAATACCTCATTAAAAAATAACTATAACTATGCCTTTTGTGTTTACTATTCAATGAATTAATCCGATTTATTTTCGTACTGATTGTAGATATTTTAAAACATTTTTGGACAACGTTTTCTTCGTATGATATTTCCTTGGATAAAATTATTTATAGATATTATGATTTCTCTTCTACAAAGTTATCTCATGAAATACAATATAATTTAATGACTCTATTATAATAAACAAGGTTTTCGGAATATAGTATGTTTGTAATAAATCTAGACATTTCGAAATGAACACACTTGTCGAGTTGCCCAATCCAGACAGCGTCTAATATCGGACGAAATATTACATACAGATGCTGATTTATACGTGGCCTAGATGTATGTCTAGGCACTAGGTACTAACTCAACACGAATCGTATGAATAACGTATTTTAATCTACCAAAGTTGGATACATATTTTGATAGGAAAGGAAATTGAACATTTCTATTGTCCGGGATTTGCAATTTCAAGAGGCAGACCATGACGTCATATCATGAGTTTGTATCAGTAATCAGGCGGTAGAAATAAGTGAGAATAAGTGCGTATTCCCATAGCAGTATTCCCATAGCTGAGTTCCGGTTCGAAGGTTGAGAGAGTCGGTAAAATTATTGGGTAATTTTACATAAACCCTCAAGTCACAAGTGGTATTTCGCTAGTGATATCCTTATGATATTATACGCGTCTATAGGCTGCTGTGACGTTTATTATCACGCGACTGTACGCTTGTTTGTCGATCTAGTGTAATAAAAGAAAACATACATAGTAGTATAACAAAATCCAAAACAACAACATTGGCATTCCGAACATACTCGTAGACATTCAACAAAGATCATTGTGTTGAAATCTTTAAGTATGATCACTAATTCTTGCATACTGAAATAATTTTATATTGTACTTTAATACCTAAGAAATAAGGTGTTATATAGCTTTTACAAGTACCTATACTTTCCATGTCAAATGTCAGCTTTATGGAGCGTGTGAAAATAGGCAAGTTACATACTGCGCGTAACGTGTGTAGGTTAGCTTTTTAGTAAAATTGTACATTTTTTATTTAATACTGGCAGCGCAGAATAACAAAAATAAATCTAGCTTCAGTTAATCCTTAAAACGTAGCCTATCAACCAGTAAAAGCCATGTTAAAATAGGCCCGGCTGTTTAAAGTTTAAGATAACAGTACCGTGCCTGGGTGTCGTGGGTACTGTCGTAAGAGGCGACTAAGGTACAGGTAACCGACAGATGGAGGTATGTCCATCCAAACAGTGCAGTTCAAATGCACAAGGCGGGGATTGGCAGCAGCATCCCCGTCGCGATAGCTGCGCTCTGCGTTGCCAACACACTTGCCCAGCGTGGAAATTATGGGCAAAGCACCTCCTTGAGGCTTTTGTCCAGCAGTGGACTTCAAATGGCTGATATGATAAAGATGATGTTGAGACAGACAAAAAATCATGAAAGCTTATTTTTGTTATAATGACCGTACACACTTTCATATGCCTATTTATAAAATACTGTTATTTTGGTGTTACAAACGAACACTTCAATTATATTTATGTATATAGAGTACAGAAAGATAGAATGGTAAATTAGCGTACGGGCTTTGTGATGGTAAACGTCAACGTAACTTTAAACGAAAACGAAAAATTTCATGTTTCTAGCCCTTATTGCGTTGCGTTGCCCTGCCCTGGCCCTGCGTTGATATATCAGGCAGTCAGTCAGCTTCTTCTATTATATACATAGATTACCTAGTAATTTCACCGTATCTCTTATCAAAACAAATCGAAATACAACAATGCTGTTCGGCAAAAAATGAGACGTTATAGGTTTACCCTATTTATAAGGATAATATTGAAAAGGTTATTCCATTTAATATACTCCAAAATATTCAAGGTTTAAACGCATTTAATCTCATTAATCATTATGGCACTGACACGAGAACATTGAAACAAAAAAATATATAAGTTCGTTGACATGCAATTATTAAAATTCAGTAAAATCAGAACTACTTAAATTAAACTGCTTAAACAATACTATCAGACTTTGCAAAACATAATAACGATTAAAAAACAAATTTAAATAAATATAGTTGATAATAACTATATTCCACGAAAAACAAAATTTACAATTTCGGTTTGGTGCGGTTATTTAAATATCGAAACAAATATTTTTTTTTATATTACCAAGCCAACAAACAAGCGTATACATACAAGTAAGCGTAATCTATAGACGCTTGTATTTTATGTTTTTTACTTATATCACAAAGATTGTGAGTGTGTTACGAGTGCAAACGAGCTTTGTATAAGGTTTACCGCAGAGGTAGACCCACTATGTTCTTTTTTATTGTTTTATGGGTCAATATTAACTGTTATGAATGCGAACAACACATTATTTCGCCGAACCTATTGCAGAGCTCAAAAATCAACAAAACAAGAAATATCAGTGTATTTACGCCCTTGGACACGTGTTCCAATACACATATGCGAATAATATGCAGCCTCTAATACCTCCAAGTCGAACGATTGAACAGTGAACAAAAATCGCGTGCCCAAAAGCAATTTTAACACGTCTTCCCTCCATTTGGCGATCTTTATCTGGCACATGCGATAAATGCTAGGGAGTAATAAAGAGTGTTGATAGAAATAATATTTCTGTTAGTTCGAAAAGTGCTGCGTAACGTGACGTCTGATTCTGTATGTACCAGACGTAGTACTAATATATATATATATCCATTATCATCTCAGCCATCGGAAGTCCACTGTTGGACATAGACTTCTCCAAGAATATAGGAGGGAATAATTGCCGCGCTGGGCAAGAGTATTAGCAATCCCAGAAAGTCAATTTCACGACGAGGATGCTGCTGCACTGTTTCGGACGGATATACCAGTACTTCAGTCGCCTCCTACGACACCGCCTCCTACGACACCGTACAGCGGGAGGTACTATTCTACTCCGCCGGTACCCCACAGCAAAATACTACACGGAATGTTCTTAATAATAACAAATAGAAAATGCAATCGGCAAATGTTAATAAGTCGTCATAAGTCCACTGCTAGACTTAGACCTCTTCAAGGGAGAATTTTGCCCAGAAATGCCGCGCTGGGCAGGCGTAATTGCGATCGCAGAGCACAGTTTCTTAGTGAGAATGCTGCGGCTATCTCCGTCTATTTGAGCTGCGCTGTTTCGAGTGGCTATACCGCCATCTATCATTCCAGTACCTCAGTCACTTCTTAGGAAACCTAGTACATAGAGAGATATTCTGTTGGTACCCTACTGCTCTTTAAGTAATTTTAGTATATATAAAAGGAGAAGCTGACTGACTGAAATATCAACGCATCACTAAGAAAAGGCTTTTGAAAATTCAACCCCTAAAGAGGTAAAACAGAGGTGCAAAGTCAGTATGAAATTTTGCTGTTTTTCAATTTATTTGAATGAAATTCAGTATAAAGGTGTTTCATTGATGATTTCAGGTATGAAACACAAGAAGGTAAAATGAAGTGCAACATTAGTATGAAACTTTTATAATTTAACGCGAGTAAATCCGCGGAGCGGTGCTAGTTTGTAAAGTAAGAATCCGTTGAAATGTAGCTAGCTGGTAATACTAGGATTAGTCAACTCCAAATTAGGTTATTAAAAACCTTGAATGTACGGGTACTAAACTGACTAAACATAGCAACTAGGCGGCATGATTACAAAAGCATTAAAAAAGTTTATTTATCAAATCATGTCTTGGCCAGTACTTGATTCTAGAGACTTACAAGCCTTATGTTTAAAATCAGTGTCGAATTTTGTTTTTTTATTCAACAACGCTCTACATATACAACCGGATAATTGTCGTACCCGTAAGAATTTGAGGATAAAATAGATTATGCCTCTTTCTGATAATGTAGCTTTTTATTAATAAAAGATATTTTGAAATCTATTTAGTCCTTTCGAGTTAAATTGTAACAAACAATGTAAATATCAAATCTGTCCTCTTTAGATTAGTTAAGATTGGTTAAAAGCATTTGTTGTTTTTCTAAGTCGTATAATTACTAATTTCTGATCGGACTTCGTCCACGTGAAATCCACAACTTCCTCTTTGACACCACATCGATCTCTAATCACACTATTCTATAATGTATCTCTCAAACTCATACACTCGTATTACGTATGTTTAATATACGTAAGGATAGAAATGTACAAATTGAATTAAAAAACAAAAAACGCCAAGCGCAATGTCTCATTATTACGAAAGAGTAATATCACCCACGTACTGTCATCACCATACGCAGCAACGATTTGCCAACAATATGTCCCGCTTAAAAATCTTATTCATAATAAAGCCGCCTTGGACCGACCTTGGTAGACATTTCTTTTGAATCTGTGGTCAGATTTGGTAAGATCCATTAATAAATGTATGGCATTTACAGTAAGATTTCAACCCACATTACGGTTGCATTATTTATTTTATGCTATGACGAGATGCATACTATTGACAGAGAGAGACAGAATAGGAAAGAAGCCATGTCGTTCATAAATTAAAACCTAATTATTTTATTAACAGGGAAGCATAAATTACTCTTCCAGATAAGTTAGTTAAAACAAATACATACATACTAGATGTATATTATCTACACTAATATTATAAAGTGGAAAGATTTGTATTTTTGTATGTAACAAATAAACTCAAAAAGTACTGGACCGATTGTAATAATTCTCTTATTATTAAAAGGCTACATTATCATTGATTAGCATAGGCTATATTTTAAACTAGATTACTGTAGAAATCTTTAGAAATTCCTATAAAACGAACCCAATGTGTAGAAAAATTAGCCATAAAACGACTTTCATCGCATATGCTGCAAAGAGTATTAATTATAGGACAAAAAATGCTCGACAATATTATAGAATATATCAATATCTACAAAATACTTCGCAAAACCATATGTCTGACTGTTTTAGTTACGCCACTATAATTACTTTTTTAAATTTAACAAATTGATAGAAATGCCGATCAAAATCAGACCGTATTAAGCATACTATTTATAAATATTATTTTAATAAATGATTTAATATTCGGACTTAAGAAGACGGTCTCAATTACATTTTGAATTATTGAAATCCGACATTCCAATATAAATAACATAATTACAGTTATAACTTAAATATCTATACCTATTGTCTACGCGTGCGAAGCCGGGTCGGGCCGCTAGTATGTATATATATATAAGTAAAAATAATACACTATTTTTCTTTATAAACAGGTACATATTTCAATTTTGTCTACTTATGTAGCTTATTGGCTAAAAGTCTATAAGGGTTTTGTATATATTTGGTGCAGTGCTGAAATAAGTTATTATGAGCCCGATGGCGATATTTAAAATACGAGCTCGATGGCGCAGATGGTAGTGATTTTGTGCGCGTTAAGTCGTGGGTTTGATCCCCGCCAATAGCAAATATTTATATGATGTTTTGAGCCTGGGTAATATTTACATGTATATATTATATTTGTAATTCCACTGTTGTTTAATATCCGAAACACAAGTGCTTTAAGCTGCTTATTTAGGAGTTAGATCAACGTATGAGATGTCGTATGAATTAATATATAAATGAATTAAATACTTGTACAATATTGCTCCATATTAGTTCCATTGGTTGGTAGAAATAAACCTAAGAATATTTCATAATAAAAAGTGGTCAAAAATGTGAATAGTAATATCAAGGCCACTAGGCCTTCATCTAATGACTCTAATAAAACTTATGTATGACATGGTATTTTTTTTACTGCGTTGCGGATTTTTAAAGGTCAGATTTGTATAAATAATGGTAAAGGATATTTACATTTTTAATTAATAGCCGTGCAGGAAACCTACTTGAGATTTGGATTTAAGAGTTTGATTTTGTTTGCAAAGAAGTGAAACTTAAAAAATACTACCATTTGTTTCTTTTTGTCTACACATAAAAATATCTAACACATGAAACGAAAAATGTTAACCTGCTTTCTAAGGAAATTGCGCCAACGGATAAACGTGAAAATTGACACAGTCAATGTGACATAGAGAACAAATGCATGAAGATATTTATTGCATACGAAACTAGAACTAGAAATATATTAATTTTACCAGTAAACACTAATTGTTAATTGTTACCTGTATATATTCGTTTCGAAACATTTCGTTAACCGGGCGATCATATTACCAACGTAAACTCGAAAAAAATATTTAACTTGTCTCAGGTGTCAGGCGGTACTCGAACCCGTATCTTTTCCATGCCCGGAGACTGCACTACATTTGTGCTACTGAGACCGTAGCAGAAAATTTTGCATAGTGTTTCATCTGAGAAATCAGCGCCATGTCTTCAATGTTGCAAGTTACCCACCAATTTCATTTACTCTCTCACTTTACAAATCAGAACACAGCAGCACTGCTGTTTGGCGGTAGAAATAAGTGTGACTGAGGTACCTGTACAGACGACCTTAGTAACAGGTCTACCTCTAGTGTTGAGTTAGTTGTTTTCTATAATGAAATTCCTTTTTCCATCTCGCATCTATATTCCGCGAAAATACAAAAACAATTCACTCTCTCTAGAAAATGCAATCACTTGTTTGCATATTTTATGGCTCCTTAAGTTTTTATTGACACTTACAAGGAAAAACATCTCGGTAAGTATTATAAAGACTCCATAGTTGCCAACTAATTCGTGGTTACACAACATATCCTATACCATGGCAAGATTTAAACGTTGGTAGCGCTTAACTTATATCATACTTTGTAGTAGGTCTAACTAATCCAGAACAGGAAATAGACACAAGAAATGTAAGTTTTATTTTGATGATTTGAAGTCAAAAGTGAATGCTACAAGTCGAAAGCGATGGGTGGTATATTCATGTAATTGTTCGACAGGTACTTTCTATTCAAACTAAATGGCTACTTCATAGAGGAGACGTTGTCCGTGAGTACATCATGTCATAATCTCTAATACCATAGCCATAGATGCGAAAATACGACAGCGCCACAACGTTACGTGTATTTTTTTTACATAACTACAACAAAATGTTTAATCTCAAATCTAGTTTGTAATCATACGACAAAAAGAGCAAGAGCTGTTATTAACTTTCGTTTCGCTGTGATTAGTGCCTTGGCAATTTTATTACATGTCGATGACCGTGTAATAATGAACTGAACGGTAGTTTCAACGCGCGCCTTTCATGTAATTTATCAATTATACTTAAGTTGCATTTTTACATGTTTACAGACCACACAGGTCGTTGGACCTTATTTTTATAATACAACATTTCATTGACATGACTCCGTGATAAGTCGTTTAAAGCACTTGTGTTACGGACATCAGACAACAGAGAAATCACAAATATAATACTTGAATTGAATTATCATATAATATTAGAAATATTGAATATCCAGACACAGAACAAATACAAATATGATCATATAAATATTTTATCTGGTGGGAATCGAACCCACGACAAGATAGGATCAATACTATCGCGTCATCGGGCTTGTATAGGTTATATTGATATTTCGTGAAGTATTGTATGAAAATTGTTATCTATTTATTTATTATTATTTAGGTTTTAAATTCACATTAGTTTTATTGTAATTGTGATAATATATAATACACTTCAGGTTTTTGACATTTAAATTTTAATGAAATATAATTTAATAATTTTCAATTTAAGAGTCTTTCAATGAAAGTCTATAGGGGAGGGGGTATCATGTGATTTAATGGAGGGCTCACGCTTAGATTCATTTTTGTATTTTGATATCTTAAAATACAGGATTTTATTTAATGGCCGTGTAAGTGAACTTTTAATGTCGTTTTTTTGTATTTTCAGAGAAACAATTTGAGGTTTATTTTGAAAAGCTCAAATATTTAATATATTTGAGCTTTTTCAGCGGCAGGCAGCACATATAACTTTCATTAAATAGTCCATATATAAACAAATTTAGATTCATCGTTTTAAAAAAAAAATCGTTCACTTAGTGAATCAAATGAAATCAACTAAATTAAATATTAAAATTATTTATATATTTAAACTTTTTAGCATTTACATATTAACTTTATGATTTTACTCTTTCTACTTACATACGTTTATAAATCGTACTCATTGAACGATCTTCGCCCGTCAACAAAAGTCCTAAATCGCAAATTCGTGTAAACATTTATCGTGATCTCTCGTCATAATATAGATTTTCATTTATTTGCCCTTTTTGTGTACCATCCATATCTTTCACTTCTCCGAAATAGTCTGAAATAGCTACTGAGTAGCAACTGGTAAATGTTCCTTAGGCAAGAATTCACCGATTTCAAGTTTATTTGAAGGAGGCAAGCCTTCTGCTAATAGCATCAGCTCTATAAACTCAATAAGCTTAGCGTACTTGGAACTACTTGGAAATATATTTTCTAATTTATAGTGCTGCTAGGAAAGACATTTAGTCAACTTGCTAGCGGCTTATAAATTCCTTTACTTTTTATTTTTCAACTGGCGCTATCAAATATATTCCTTAGATTAAGCCTAATATTTAATTAGGAATAATAAAATAAATCTATCCGTCTCAAAATTTAATTGAGTTACTTATAAATTACTAGCTTCGTAGTTTTCAAATTCCAGTTTAGATACAAACCGAAGCAGATGATCCCGTAAATGCTAACCGGTAAATATGTTATAGAATTGTATAATACATCCCATGATGTATAAAAAAGTGTAAGCCATAAATATAATAATAAATTCCCACAACATCTCAAACATTGACCTGACTCTGTAAGTCGCTTATAGAAAGAACGAGGAACAGAGGAATCACAAATATACTACTTAAATACACATATTTAACAGCCAGACACAGAAAAAATACAAATAGTATCATATAAATATTTGATCTGGGTGGGAATCGAACCTATGACCCTTGGCACACAAGATAGAATCAACACCATCTGCGCCATCGAGCCCGTCAATATGTAGTTAACATACTTTGTAATAATGTTAAATAAAATACTTCATTAACTGTGTAACCATTGAGTTTTTCAATCTAATAGCAACCAGAAATATTACGACAATTGAACGAAGGCTTTACCCATAAAATCTTATATATCTTACAATAACATAAACCAGGACGACGCTTAGCACTTTTATCCGAGTACTGTGCGGCAACACAACGAGACACGATGTGAAACGGCCTTAAAATAAAATCTCACGCGAGATTTCATCTAACAAGCAAAAAGGTATTTATCAAAAAAATTCTGTTACGAGCTCCACTCACCCAAATTAGATGTTTTTCTCGCGATTCGCCCAAATTATCTGTCCCAAAAACCTCGCGAAATGCCTTTTTGAAAAATCGGGTGCAAGCAACGAGCGATAACATTCCATTGCGTATTCTGACCGTTATTAGGCGACGAGCCGCACTGTGTCAATGGGTAAAAGTGGGTGGTACCTACTGGTAATTGAACGGTATTGCATACACTGTACTGTCGTTGTGGTTGTAGGGCACGCATCTTAAATTGTTTAATTGGATCGTTTTCGAATTGTGGTTCAGTTGCTTTTGTACTTACTCAACTATTTTCAAATTTGAAATTTGAAACTAGAACCCTTTATTGTCTATGGTATGTAGAAATATGTTAGTGTGAGGTGGACTCAATCTGCCAGGATCGTAAAAACAAGAATACACTGAGTTTTATTATTATATTTACATTTTAGATTTTTTACCCTTTTTGAACATAACCCCGCAAAGTGGCATGCGTCGTCCAGTAGTCGATACACTCTTTGTCTTGTTTGTTTTTAAGTTAATCTTAAAGTTAATCATCGGTACAAGATCTCAAGATCATAAAATGTTCCCGTATGTTACTTTTTATAACATCAGTTATCTGCCAGTGAGAGCCTCGTGCATATGCATATAGTGAAAAGCTGTTAATTTAGAATTACAAACAGCCACTCTATGTATGAAATATAATTATTTGATGTGTCTGATTTAATCTATTAGACGCTCAATGGTTTCCTCGCTACTAAGGTAATCAGCCCAGAGGGCAGAAGCTGTCAATGTGAAACTTAGGTCGGGCTTTCACTATTCTATGCGTACACAACATTCGTGTTCGTGCTGTTAACGGTCCAAGGGTTCCATTATGAGGAACTCTATTGGACTGGACGTCTATTCAGGTCAGCGTAGCAAAACAATGCATTCATATTGAACTAAATCAATATGAAAGATATCGTATGGTTGTCTTGTAAATGACTGTCCGTTTAACGTCAATACGTTCATAACTATTCAGAGTAAATTGTTTTTTTTTTTTATTTTTTAACTATCAAGTGGTATATATAACTCAGGTACATGTAGTTGATAGTTCAGTATCTGTAACACCAAAATATATATTCGTACTATGTTCCATACAATACCGTTACACTTTCACTATAGTAAAAAAATTTAAGATGTATTCAGTTCAATAAATAATAATAATAATTTTCTTTATTTTCTTCTTTTACATAGAATCACAAAAATGCTTAAACTATAAACTTAAAGTCTGTGAAAGAGATTTGCATCCGTCCTATATAAATTAACTCTGAATCAAATGACCTTTCTTTTTCTACAAACAAACTCAAATATTACTAGACCGATTTCAAAAAGATATTCAGATATTCAAAGATACATTATCAGCGAGTAACACAAGTTATATTTTATCCCCGTATACTAACGGGTAGTTCCTTGCGTTGGGGAACCCAGGAAAGAGCCAGTTCATGATAAAAGTATTGGTAAGCAAAGCATTATATACTCGTATATAGTATATGCAAATGCTCACTTTTATTCTTACGCGCATGCCTATCCATTCTGATGGTGGTGCTCACTTACCGTGGCGCCAGCTCGCCGGTCCAATGATGTCGCCATTAGAGTGTGACGAGCTTCCTGTTGCATTATGTGGTGCGCTACCAACACTTCAAGTTAAAATATAATTAGTAATAAACGCACGCCGCACAATAGTACCACTCTTTGTACCAAGTGTTTTAAGCAGTGACGGAGCGGAACGGACAGATGGCGGTATATCCATCCGAAACAGTATAGCTTAAATGCAGAGTGCGACTCTACCCTCTGCGATTGCCAACACCGATTGAGCAAAGTCGACCTTTTTTGGGGAGGTCTATGTCTGGCTGAGGAAACCTAATGGTTGATATAATGACCTAGACATAAAACTAACACAAGTGTTCATCATGTAAATGTGTGTATTGGGTGGGGATCGAAACCACGATCCTTGGCACATAAAATAAGAACATTACCGAATACGCCATCGAGCCCGTCTCATTTACGCTAACGATGACATTTGCGGTCGAGTTCATTAGTATTGTTATTTTTAGAATCTACAAAGAATCCGTCTTACAGCGATTGTAATAAATAAATTACAAGAGGTATATCAATTTTTTTTTATATTTACGCCGAGTAATAAAACTACTCTTTTAAAGTCTCTAAACCGCGATTTATTTAACTTTTTACACACTTTTGTTCGACGTTTCGGTTAATTTGCTTTGAGATTAATTCAGTAACTCAAGCAAGGTAACATAAAGGTCGAAACAAAAGTATAAAAAGATAAATGAACCGCGTTTTAAAGCCGTTAAAAGAGTAGTTTTTTAAGAAGATATTGGTTTAATTATTTCGATATTGGCCAATAACCGTAGATCCTTTCATATAATTATCTTATATTCATAAACGTACACTAGAAAAGAAAACGTGTCAACTAAGAGAAAGAGAAGAGTCAAAAGTCAGTATTATCTCTTCAATGTTGTAGGTAATAATCGACAGACAGCTTCCCGACAGACGCCTTTTGAAACCTGATACAAGTTATTTCATAGTAAATTAATTTATAATAAAATATTTCATCAGTTTCGATCGAATTCACACCGACAAATCCATATTAGTCTAGAGGAATAAGGTTCGACTAGAGGTAGACATCTTACAAATGCACACGGCATTGGTTCTTCACTTATCTATTTATACCGCCGAATAGCAGTGTTCGCATTTTTGTGTTCCAATTGAAGGGTGAGAGAGGCAGTGGAATTACTGAGAAAATGTCACATTGTATTTTTAGTTCTCAAGATTGGCGTCACTAGTGATATCTTTGTGAAGACACGAGTGTCTATAGGCTGCGGCCACGTTTTTATCAAGCGGACCTTGTTGTTGCTTGCTTGTTTTATGACGTTATAATATAAATAGGGCCAAAATATACAGAGAATAAGAATAGTCGAGCGACGATCTACGTAATGCCGATACCGACTGGCATCAAACTATTTAGTGGCAATGTGTTCATGTAGATAGTTGTGACGTAACGAGTATGACTGTTTGTCACGTTTTACATTGGTCGATGGTCATACTCCACACGGCACGTGTCAAAGACAGTAAGATGTTTTCGGGCAACATTTAAAATCTCGACGATTAAATAGCTTGCAGACAACAGCTTGATTACAATGATTAGTCGAAATAAAGTGTGCCAGCTGTGGAAACTGAAAACGATTTTATAATTCACTTGCAACGGCCCGCGGTGATCCCGTAAAATAAAATAGAGACGTTGCACCGAAAAGTCCAAATAAACATGCCATTTTTTAATGAAAGTACCTTATGCACTTTCATACTCATTTAGTGTCAGCTGTTAATTTTGAATTGCAATCAGGCATTAGGATTTTAATTATATATGGATGGTTGGCATTCGAGCTATGGAGAGTGCAATGCCAGGAGTCTCTTTGTGTGATCGAATCAGGAACGAAGAGAATCATAAAAGAAACAAACTACATTGATATAGCCCAGTGAGTTAGCAAGTTGAAATGGCAAAATGCTGAACATAGTCCACGCAGAACTTAAAGCCGATGAGGCCCTAAAGTTCATAAAAGGTGTCGGCCCACCGTCAAGCGTAGCGTAATTATACATAAGGTGATCAGGTGATCTGATAAAACTGTAAGATCGCGTTAGATGCAGGCCGCGTACAACGGGTTCCTTTTTTATAGGGCTAAGTCAACAAACAAGCGTGCTGTCCGCCCGATAGTAAACCTTCACTCTTAAACCGGAACACAGCAATGCAATCACTGCTCTTTGCCGGTAGAAATAGGTGAGAATGAGGTACCAATGTAGACGACTTTTGTATGAGGTCTACCTCATGTCTTATGGGATATTTTTTCAATAGTCGATCTCATATAGCTGATATGACTATGGTAGTACCCTCATATAGTCTTATTTTCTTATCAACCTCTTTGAACGGCGTAATCAAATATGAACTTGAATCAAATATGAAAATGAATAACTGGCAAATAAATATCAAACCTAGCGCAGTGGAAGAATATAAGATTAGGTTAAAAATACTTACATGATGGGACGACTGGTAGGTACCTTCGTGGTTGGCAGAGACTATGGATCTCCATGTGTTACTATATTGGCATACATCTCTTCCCTTACTCGCATTAGTCCTTTCATACACCCTTTTATTCTTGGTACTTCTAACCTGGCCCTTCTTTAATACCTCTTCTACCTGGTTTAGATATGTTCGCCTCGGTGGTCCTATACCAACCGTTCCATTCATTTTCGCTTTATATATTTGTGCAGTCATTCTACTTTCATCCATCCTTTCTACATGTCCAAACCACCTAAACATTCCTATCTCTATTGTTGTCACAACATCAAAATATCACCTTGTAAAAATGTCTAAAATAACCCACTATGCTTCCAACTCTATCAACTTATAATTTAATTTAGCTTTGATTGATGATAATTCATTTAGATTAAATCCTACGTGGTTAAGATTAAGAAGCAATTGGTCTTCAAATAGCCTAAGCTTCTATTTAAATACCGGAAGGGTGTTTCCTTGCGTGGGCGCCATATTAGTTTTGAACGCCTGTACCACTACCAACTAATTATATGTTATTATTAAATCAAGTCAAAACGGTTTACGGTGACATAGGCCTTCTCTAGATATCTGAAGTGTAGTATTTTGCCCATAATTACCTCGCTGACAGGCATGTTCTGGATGATTTGTATACACATCTGTCGGTTCTCGTATCTCAGTCGCTTCTTGGTTCAGAGGTACACCGTAGCCGATACCGCAGCTAGGAGTAACGGAGCTGCTGGGGACTCAAGGCCTGGTCCAATTATTTCTCGGTTGCGGTACCTCTTACAGAGAGAGGTAATATTTTACTGTGCCGGTACTTTGCGGCCAAAATCTTTTAATCTTTCATAAACACCTCTTGGGCTCCTGTGAGATCTTTGTGGAAACGTGGAAATCGCGATATAATATAGATATATAGTCTGCTTCGAATATCAGAATGCATGCAGTTTAATATCTATGTAACGATTTTCAAGTATACAATAGGAAATTTCGAAACTTCTTCGTGAAATTCAAACAGTGAAGTCCTAAGCTAAAATCAACAATAAAACTGAAGTAGTCTCACGAGCATCGAGTTATTGCGGCCGCAATCTTGGAGCTGAGTTTGATTGTATAAAATGTGGTATAATATTGAACAAGGCTTTTCTCGCGGGTCCTTTAGTTGTATTCTTTTATTTATACCTTAGTTACCCTGTGATATCTTCAAATCATACAGCAGTCGTTACTGAAATGTGTAACTGACACCTAAGTGGTGTACTTAACCAGGGTTGTTCTCTGTGCCGAAGACCTAAGAGTTGGGGCCCTCTTTCGGGGTTACCACCTCTCTTCGTCTGGTTTATACTAACGATGGATATACCACCATCTGTCGGTTCCAATACCACAGTCACCCCTTGGTACGCAGAACCGATGGCCGATGGAGTCGTAAGGTTATGGAATGGAGACCACGTACCGGCAAGCGCAGAGTAGGGCGTCCACCCGCAAAATGGACCGACGATCTGACTGTAACCGCGGGATCGCGCTGGATACAGGCCGCATACAACCGGTCCTATTGGAGATTACATAGGGGAGTCCTATGTCCAGCTGTGGGCGTCTTATGGCTGATATGATGATACTCAGCCGGTACTTCATGATTAAAATCTCCAAGTCTCGTCAAGGTATCTTAAAATATTAACAATCTTACTAAAGGGGTTTCATGAATGCTACACGATCTTTTGACTGCACAATAGCTAGCACAATACATGCATTATTAATCTCATAACAAACAACCTTCGCCGATTCATCTGTAGCAGATGTCCTCTCATCTCTTATACAAAAAGGGGTTTTAAAATGTAATGCAATTATCTATTTGTATGTATGTTTATATACGTATTAATTAGCTATGATTATATGAATGCATATATAAAATATCGATCTATCGAAAAATCGTTTCGGCCTATCGATCAATTCGATTTTTATATATTATCATCGTCATCACAGCCGTTAAACGCCCACCGTTGGACATAGACCTATCCAAAAAAAGAGGAATAT
The DNA here is from genome assembly GCA_020976665.1 of Heortia vitessoides. Taxonomy (NCBI): domain Eukaryota; kingdom Metazoa; phylum Arthropoda; class Insecta; order Lepidoptera; family Crambidae; genus Heortia; species Heortia vitessoides. The sequence goes on along the minus strand of JACJUM010000875.1, from coordinate 13,908,336 downwards.
TGCCCATAACTGCCGCACTGTGTAAACATGGAGGCAATCATCACGCCATGAGGTACCGGTAGATTAGAATAGTATCTCACCCTGTACCAGTATCGTAAGAGGCGACTTAAGTACCAGAATCGACAGATGGCGGTATCCATGCTCAAATGTACAGAGCGGGGGTGGGCAGCAGCTTCCCCGTTGCGAAAGCTGCGCTCTGCGATTGCCAACACGCCTGCCCAGCGCGGCAATTATTGGCAACATTGGGGGTATGTTGCCCATAATTCTTGGGGAGGCCTATGTCTAACAGTGGACTTTTAATGGCTTATATGATGAATCATCACGCTGCTTCGGGTGGATGTACCACCACCTGGTTCTGGTACCTCAACCGACACCTGACCCTACACGGCTTTGAACATGATTGGTATAATTTTTTTACAAAGTGCAGAGAGAAATACCGATTCATTCATCTTGGATATTTTGCCCTCATTATTAGTGTGATGGTGACGTCTGAGTCGGAACAATTCAGCATAACTTTGTTACTTCAAAATTGTTCCCGGACGAATTTAGACAGGCCAAACAAAGAGGGGCGGGAAATTCTTAGAATTTACGACTGGACGAAATTGTTTGGAGTCTAATTCTTCAAGCGTCTGAAGAGATTTGTTGCTTTAAGTTATAATGGTTTGCTTATTTGTGTGTACAAATAGGCTTAAAAACTTTATTTAACTTAATTAGACTTTATTAAATGGAAAATCACAAAATCAAATCAGGTTTCGTCAGTCGTCACAGTGAATATGAAGCTGCCGCTAGCTTTAACCTAGTGAAAAGTGCGAGAGTTGCGAGTTTAAAGTTAGTCTTTATGTAACAAAGCAAACTGTTCTGTACTCGGTCAATATACTTATAACACTTTCGTATTTTAAATAAATTATATTTAACAAGAGGTACATAGGATATAAATTGATGCCCATTCGAATGTTGAACCAAATTCCTATTTTACAACTACATATTTCAGTTTAAAGACATTTATTTCGCATAAAAGACATTTTGCCACTTAAATGAGAACAGATAGCTAATTATAACTAAAAAATAATTATAGGTACAGTTTTCAGCCTGAGACATAGTTGCTCAATATATAAGTTTTAGTAGGTACGTACCTACTGCTAAATTAATTAGGTGCTAAATTAATTGTTATTGTGTACCTTCATTTAAATACCTTCTTTCAATAAAGTTAGTCTGCGATATCTACTCGTGTCAATATGAGTAGCCAATGTACTTTCTTACAATTCATGTTATCTACATATCAAATTTCATCAAAATCGGTCAACTGAAATAGCTATCATGGCGACACATATAGCCACTTATACTCGTGATGATATCTTGTAATAATCTAACAACATTGTGTTAAGCAGAGGAATAATACAAAAATTTTATACGAAGAATAAAAGTCGAAAGAAAAAGCCCTCGTGTTTATGAAACGAGGAGAATAAGGAATCCAATACACCGCGAACAAAATAAGAAAAAACCGTCGAGGCAAAGTTAAATTGAGCTGTCAGCCTTTGTAGCCGGTAACTACACGACGTTCACACTTATTGATTCAAACAATCGTCTGCAGAATGTGAATGCTCGCAAACGCTGTTGTTTGCCATTTATGTCCAGATAGAATGCGGTAAAATTAAGCATTCACGTGCGTAAAGCACATGCACTCTATTTTCTAATTGACAAAGTTTAGAATCGTATTGAGCGTAGATTACGGTGCAGTTGTGCAATAGACCTCGCGCCCACGCCGCCTCTGCACCTCTCGCTTTGCATCATTGCCTGATTCTGATCGCTATGACAAGTTGGGTTGTGAAGGTCAACCGCGTGGATGTACCTTTGCCGTAAAATAGCGGGAAATACTTTTTTTTAGGCAATAGAACTATGTTTATTCTGCCTAGATGCCTTTGCTTTATGATAACGTGACCATTTAAAGTAGACAGTCGTTCTTAGAATAACTAACTAAATATAATAATATATTGAAAACTAGCTACTTTTTAAAGAGTTTACATGAAGTATTTTGCCACGACATTGTTCGTGTAAGAGTTGGTCTTTACGTTCCTATATGAATATTATTTACAACTGGCAGTGCCCGCGACTTCGTCCGCGTGGAATCGATACTTTGGGGGTATAGTATCCTTCTTCGATAAATGGACTATCCATTTTCAGTTTACACGAAAAAATAAACTCTTCAGCATTATAATATTAGAATACCTACATTATCGGCATCGGGACCGTCGGTAAAAGCAACATCAAATTATTAAATAATAATTTACATATATAGATATAGACATAGACACATATAGACATATTATATGCATTCAGTAAAATACTCTTATATATATTACAGATATGTCAGTCTTATTGATATGTGTAATACGTATTAGTTTAGCTCAAAAAATGATACACTCTTTTTTTATATGCAACATTATGTTGTTAGTAAAGATAACATAAAACTTTTGGCAAAGGTATAAACAGCTACTAAGGTAAGCTACTAAGTAACCACAGCAGGCTCATTATGAAAAGGCAAGGGTCTTTTAATCCCACGCGCACTCTAAACTATGTTAATTAATAACATTACGAAGCCAAACATTAAAATGCTTACTCAAAGTTTTGTTTGATTTTTAAACAGGCTCATAAATCAATTTATATTACAATATTTTCTAACAATTTATATTTTAAAAATATTTGTTTAGTCTTTTGAAATTTGTTAACCGTCGGCTTATGTGTACATTAAAGTCTGTAGAAGTCAATCTATATTGTTTTGTAACAAAGAATGATGATAAAAAGAGACAGACGACAAATCGAAATTATTAGTTAAAAGTAAACATAACAAAAATTTGTTCATTCATTCGTACTTCATTTTTCAACGAACATTCGTTCTTCATTGGCCACCATAGTTCTGAATTTATATTACGTCTATTAAGGGTCAGATTTAGAATTCGCACCATCTGTATACAAAATGTTATATATAATTTTTTTCCTGTTAAGCAACCGTATTTGTGAAAGCGTATCAAACATACACACATATTTTCGCATTAATAATATTAAAATGGATATGCATAGATTCACGACCAAACGTCTGCTTGTATAACAGTAATTATACAATGCATAAAGATACATATAACCTTTATTTAATTATGCTAATTTGCAATTTTGATGTATGTCCCTCATTATTGCAATTTTATATTGATACATCCAGTACTTTTTTCTGCGAAAGTGTAACTGTGTGTGTGTGTTTTACACACACTGACTTTCACGTTAATTATATTTGAGGGATACATACACTATAGTCTTTTCAAAACGCTTACTTAGAATGACAGCTGTCATACAATTTTTTTTAAAATATATTAATGCTTAGATATATTTTATATGTATTTACTGTGAACTTTAAGCATGTGAAGTGTAATCAATGTTAATAACAAATTTTGATGCCAAATACCATAATACCATTGTAAATAACTCGTGCGAGATGCTACTACATTGACATCTGGCATTCTAATTAAGCTATATTTAAAGGAATCTATGTAATAAAAGAGTGAAAGCTAGCTACGATCTTAATAATTATATTCTTAGATCAAAGCTATCTTGAATTTGTCTGTTACCTCTCTTAGCGGTGAACAGATAAATAAGGGTCTTAAATCCGCCTCTTTTCCCATGGTCCTCCTCTCTGCAACGCAGAGGGTGGTATATCCTGTGAAGATTACAATTAATCTTGATCTCGGCCTTATACGAACTTATTTATCAGTAAACAAGTTGTAATTTTGTGAAATTTCGCTTAATATTTAACCATTTTCTCTTTGCAGGTAAGCTGTAAAAGAAATATCAGCAAATAAGGCACACTTTAAGTAGTAAGTACAATAAATAACTGCATCCGATATTTGGTGGATAGATATGAAAACGCACGATTGCGCTGGGTGCAGTCCGAATGCAACCGTCCCTATGAAAATCTCTTGTCCATCCCCAAGTTTAGCAGTAGACGTCTTATTAACCCATTACTTCCCAAGTATAGAAAATATTGGAATTTTTTGATGAAATTTTTAATTTGGGTACTTAATATATTTAAAAAAATAATTAGAAAAAAAATTTATAAAAATACTTTTTTGCTTAGTCAGCCTGTCCTATAACTATGATAATGGGGTCATAGTGCTCTTCTAGAAGCGACAAAAATTACCAATTTTAAAAAATTACATTAAAATTATGTAACTAATTTTTTACTGCCAAAATATTTTATTTTATTAGAAAAATAGTGTAAAAACTCGGAGTTTATTAAAAACAATAAAAATTAAAGCCACAGCATTGAAAATAAAAAGTTGAACATAGTGTCCTAAAAATAGGACAGTGGGGAGGAATGGGTTAATAACATTTACATGAGGTAGACATACAAAAGATCGTCTGCATTGGTAGCTCACTCTCACCTATCTCTACTGCCAAATAGCAGTGTTCGCATTGCTGTGTTCCGGTTTGAAGGGTGCGAAGCGCAGTGAAATTATTGGGTAATGTGACATAATATCACCAAGTAACAATATCCTTGTGATATATATCCCAATATCCGAGATATCCTTGTGATATACGATGGGTAGCTTTTCTGATACATATATATAAGGATGGATTTTCTTATAAAAAAGTGCTAAAGTAAATTCGCCGTATATTAATTATTTTAGTATCATTGTAGATTTTGCGAGTTGAATCATGACGCAACGACGTAGTTGACGGATATAGTTTCAGATGAAGGTTACCCTAAATACTCGAGAGTGCTTCTTACGGACCTTGGATCGAGTGGTCGTCGTTGGTCGCAAAGTGCGGGTCTGAATGTACCTACCGCACTAGCGCGGCCGGTATTCGCTCGAGGGACAGGAACTGCACTCGTTCGCCGTCGACAATCAACAAAACATAAAATAATAACAAGCAACGAAAAATAAAATAAAATTGTTGCTTAAAAAATGTTTATCCAATTGCGAAGAAAGAATATTGCGTACAGTTTTTTAACCACTCTGCTCTAGAATTAAGCTTTGCCAACCGTTTTTTCTTGTAAGTATAAATGTACAAAAATATCATAGTTAGGTTTTAGCGTTGAGTTTTTCGCAGATCATCGGTTTCAGTAAGCTAATGTCATGGAAATTTATAGGTTTCGGCTGTAAAAACTATTGTGACCGAGACAGCAAGATAAAATTAACACATTTTACACATTGCTTACCGCTTTATCCTTTATCTTGTAGTGATATTACTTTTTTTTTATTTGTGTTTTGTGTTGTTGTTTATTGTTTTGTGTTTTTTTCAATAAGTTCTTTTTTTGTATTTTGTTTGTAAATTATTTTTTATCTATGTTTATAGTACCTGATTTAAATCATATATATAGTGTGTTATAATAAATAAATATAATCCAACATACCTGCATTCATAACTTGGCCCGAAAGTCTACAGTTTTTAATAAGACTATATTAACAACAATATTTTTTTTCAAGAAATTTTCATCTATAATTGTTCCTATGTGTTTATATTCTCTATTATCCGACAAATTTGAGTCTTATAACGCCCTGTCTGTCTGTCGGATCACCGGAAAACCACCGTTAATATGTCAAAATTACTGTTGACAGTATATTATTAAGAAAGCACGGTTCAGAATGTTTATAAATGTTATATAGACAATTTTCAATATTAATACAATAATTTATTTCTTCGATTTAAGTAAATAAATTCTCCTTTCTCGACCTTTCATGACAACGAATGTAAATGGTATGCTGTAAATTATCTAGAACAATAAATTGTTCTCCCTTGGCACGTAACCAGACTCCCAGATCCAGATAAGATATAAAAACTTGGAACTCGGTCTAGAAAATTTAATTACGGACACTAATTTAGAAATGTGTACACATTAACAGATTTCTTGTTGCTTTCTTTCATTATTAAAATAAGGTTTCTGATCTCAATAATAAGGTTCTTTTGACAGACTTTACTTTTATCAATCAGTAAATGAATTAACCAATTCACGTAACAGTGGGCAGGGCATGTCACGCTGTTAGGGAATGTTCGCACGCCATCTATCGGTTTCGGTACCTCAGTCGCCTCTTACGTGGATTATAAATCCAAACAGTGATGCTTAAATGTAACAGGGCGGAGATGGACAGCAGCACTCCCGTCGCAAAGCTAAATTCTGCGATCAAAACCACGCCTGTCGCCGGTAATTCTCCCTTTTTGGAGGGAAGGGGGGGCTTCAATTAGCAGTGGATGCTCTGCGGCCGCAATGATGATGGTGATGATGCTGTTCGGTATCATTAAGACTAAGGTTTTAATTTTTATCACCCGTGCCGCCATATTTAATATTATGCATTATATTACCATAGTTAAAGTCATTTAGAAATCGTATTAGAAACGTATGCGAGAGAGATTGAAATATTAAAATGAGATAGATCGTGCATTAATTGTACAAGGGGAAAATGGTCGGACTTGCGTGTGCGCACGCGCCGCTATTACGCGGCCTCCGGAGATAGCGTTAGTTCGGGGCAAATATCTAATAAGTACCGATGGACCGCCACTTACGAAAGCTTAAGAATTCTAAGTACAGGCCAACTAATACTAATAGACCGTTTCTTACAAATGAAATTGTTCTGAAACAGTGGTCTAGGTTAGCATTAACTAGATTTTATACCGGCAAGATTTATTTTTTCAACTTTCATAGGGCGAGCCACACTATAAAAGTTGAAAAAATAAGTTCTAGAAAATTCATTACTTTACTTCTCTATTGACATTAATAGTACTAGTAGGAACCTGATGCAAGCTTTCGTTTATACCGCTTTCCAAGTTTGGACGTGAATACATCTTTTAATATTCTACCATACGCGGACAATCCAAAAAACCTAATAATAACAAAATTGGGGGGAAAAGTTTGCTGATGTAGTTTTGAATCTATCTTCCATATTCGAAAGCAACTGTAATATAATAAAACCACTGCAAAAACAGCCACAATTGCAATATTTAAGCATAGTGACGAGTCGCGTAAGTTGGAATGGAAGCGCCGCCGTTTTGAGATTTTTTTTTGGACTCACCTAATTCTACTTAGACGGTAATTCCAGCGCCACGAAGGAAGTAGGCGAAGGTTGTAGTATAAAACCTTCTTAAAAGACTTTTTGAGAAGGTTTTATAGTATAACAGATTTAATAGTATATAAACACAGTATATAAACACAGTCACAGTGCTAGCAAAAAAAAATACCCTTAAACTTTTATTTTCATATTGTGAGTGGCATTTTGATTGAAAAATCCCATAAATATGTATCCACCTAGTTTTGCATATTCTTTCACGTACTTTAAGAAATGTGTGGACTAATTAGACATACAAGACACTTGTGTTTATTGTATGACACCAAAAATCACAAACGCATTAGTTAGTTTAATCGTGAACTCTAATCATCTCTATTTTTATTTATAATTATAGAGAAAACCTGTTCGTCCTTTCTGATAAATCGGCCATTTAAAACTAAACAATTTTGTGAGATCAGATTCGGAGATAAGCGCATTTTTATAAACAAGTTCTTCAGACTTTTTATATCAGTATAGAGGCAAATGTTGTCTGTCTGTCTGCCAGGCTGTTACTTTTAACCGTCGGACTGATTTTAATAAAACTACATATGATTAGCTTGATCCTGGATGAGTTCAATGCAGGTTAGTACGTAAGGTACTTACGACCTACTCGTACGCGTCTTCTATAAAACGCGACTAGCGGCACGCGGGCAATCTCTTTATTTTAATTCATGTTCATAGCGTGACTATATACTACTGCGACATGGAGATTCTGTAGTGAAAAGTGTGTAATCTAAATTCTGTTTGAAAAAACGCAAAGCTGTAATTATTTAAAATGTACTCGCGATGTAGATGTTTCCGTGTGTCTCGTACCAAAATATCATGACGCAGAGATATTTAATTTTAATTTCCAATTTTAAGATTTTCTATATTTTAAAAAAAATATTGTTCAGAAAAATGTATTGACAACTCATTTACCTGGCTCTGTAGCAATTCATGTAAAGCACTTGTGTTACGGACATCAGACAACAAAGTAATTACTAATATAACACTTAAATACATACATTTCCCGAATTTAATTCTTTATAATATTTCGCAGGGGCGCAAAACTATATGAAAAGTTTATGTCAGCTAAATAGAATGTATGTTTTTTAAAGGAGCAGTTACTGGATGATTTGTGTAGTTGTTGTATTTGCTTTCCGTTTAAAATTTTTTAGATTATGTTTGTTCTGTCTCTGGGAGTTAATTATTTTTACGAGCCATATGGTAGTGATCTTATTTTATGCACCATAGGTCGAAGGTTCGATCCTCACCAGGACAAATATATGATATTTGTTCGTTCTGTGTCTGAGTGTTGAATATGTGTGCTTAAGAATAAAATTTGTGATTCCTCTGTAATATCAATGTGTTATATGTTGTGTATGTTATAATAATAATAATTTATTAATTTCCTCCAAAAGAACTTAAGAAAACATTATTAAAGAAAGACATGACAATATACATTGAAGTGGGAGACTCATGCCCAAAATAAGCAAAAAATGCCTGTACATTGATTTGATTGATGAATGATGTCAAAAATACCATAATTAAAAAAAAAGTAATATGAAGTATGAAGTAAAGCGTGTGTATGTGAGTGTACGAGTGTATTTATGTATGTGTGTGTTTAGGAGACAATTTGGAATTAGCCTTCCGTTTTATCGTATTCAGTCACGAGCATAATTAAAGATCGTGATAAATACGCGGTGCGTTTAGCACGAAAGAAATATAAGTTATTATTCTCACTACCACACTGAGCCTTCCATTTAAGAAGAATTTTAGAAAATGTCCTAATACAGACGAAATTTTCAAAAGATGTATCTCTAGCAAATTATGTGTCAATAGATCATTTTTCTTTAAAAACTGAATGCTGGATTATGATGGATTTCGAATTGTATCGACGCCTCAGAAAATTACGCAAACCGTCTGAGAACTCTGACATCGGTACCTTTGTGTAGAATTAGGGCTACCTCCACTCGTAAAATAATACCATAGAACCAGTATGCCAGTACCCTAATTTGTTTTGCTTGTGTTTAAATAACCGATTCTACCTGCTTTGACTTCACTGTTCGTTGCATCCCGTGACTTATCTGGAATCAAACGTAGCTTTAATCTTTTTTAGAGTATTTACTACCTAAGTGCCGAATTTCATCACAATCTGTTTACTGGTTTTACCGTGATAGAGTTACAAACGTACACACATATATTCGCCTTGAATTTGATTTAAAACTATTTACAAATGTTACAGAGGAGGTTACTTAAAGACTTGTTTCTTCATATTACTTATCAGGTCATCAAGGTCACCGGTCAATTAAGTTGTAGAAGTTCACTATTAATAATACTTTTTTATAAAAAATTACTATTATTAATGTATTAACAAATTTGTGGTCACCTCGTGGTCGAAATTCGACCGTAATTTATTAAATTTTGTAAAATCTCATTAATTGACTGAAATTCCATAGACATATTATACATATTGACGAATCAAATTTATAATAAGTATACATTAAGATGAGTTAGAGTATATCCTTCTAGCTACACATTAGTCAAAACCTCATCATCAACATATTAACAGCTATTCGAAGATCCACTGCTGGACATAGGCCTCCTCAGGACAGGGGGATCTTTTTCCATAATAGCAGCGCTAGCCCAGCGTGTTGGTAATCGCAGAGCTTTCGCGACGGAGATGCTGCTGCCCATCCCCATCCTGTACATTTGAGGTACACTGTTTCGTATATACCGCCATCTGTCGCTTCTGGTACCTTAGTCGCCTCTTACGACACCTGGTACAGAGGAGGGTACTATTCTACTATGCTGGTACCTCAAGGCAATAATGCCTTGAGGTACCAGCATAGTGCCTTATGCCATTACGCAAATGCCAAAACTTGATCCTTCTAAAATTATAAACGTGAACCTTTGTATGAATGTTTGTTCCATGCCGGAACGGCTGTACAGATCTATATAAAATTTTTGATTATTAATAGTTTGAAATAACATATTTAAAATGTTATGAATTAATAATAATTAATAGTTATTTTCTAACATTTACGCGTTCAATACTGATATTTCTTAACGGCTTCAAAACGCGGCCAATTTAACTTTTAACAGTTCTAGTCTAACATTTCGGTTAATTACTACGGTAACTTTTTATTCCACAAAAAAGTGTTCCCGTGAGATAGATCTGGTTTTTTATTGTACTTTCTTTTTGCTAGTAAATTATTTCCGGCATTACCAGAGTTTATCAGTGATATCATAAAGTCAAGGCGGTAATCAAGTATTTACATGCAAGTGGTCCACCGGACAAGTCGTTGGAACATAAACATAATATTGCTATTTATATTTATTTGGACTTACACATCTGTCACTTACTTACAGACTCGCACAGCTTACACAGCTCGCAGTGTGTTACAGCCCTGCGTAAGAACTTGCCAGTTATTCCTATGTAGTCGTAATGGTGTTTGGCAATGATCGAAGCCACTTGCTCCAAATGTCAACCTGCTTTCGAAAGTATTTTACAAATGGCAGGCCTTAAGGTTAACTTACTTCAAGTCTTGGCCTCTTTTTGAGTTATGGTTCACTAAGCTGCGTTTTTTTATTAGACCAGGTCGACAAACAAGCCTACTGTCCGCGTAATGATAGGCGTTACTGCAGTCTATCATCATCATCATCAAACCAGCCATTGAAAGTCGACTGCTTGACAAAGGCCTCTCCAAGAAAGAAGGTCCCTTGCCCATAATTGCCGCGCTGGGCAAGCGTGTTGGCAATCGCAGAGCGCAGTCTCCGTGACGGGTATGCTGCTGCCCACCCACTCCCTGTGCATTTAAGCTGTGAATATACCGCCATCTGTCGGTTCTCGTACCTTAGTCGCCTCTTACGACACCTGTTGCATTGAGAGGTACTATTCTACTCTGCCGGTACCTCACGGCTCATTGCAGCATATAGACGTTCGCAATATCACAAAGATAACAGTAGTGCGTTGCCAAGCTTGTGACTTGAAGATATAATGAAGTGTTAACAAGAATTTTCACTAACTCTCTAACCCTTCCAACCGAAACACAGCAATGCTAAACACTGTTTTTTTTCATGGTAGAAATAGGTGAGATTATGGTACCAACGCAGACGACGTTTTTATAAGGTCTACCTCATTTACCATTTGCTGAATGAAACTGACACGGGAAACATGTGATGTGAGACATGATGTTATCGGTAATGATAATAATTTGTGGTCACCTCGTGGTCGAAATTTAACCGTAATTCATTAAATTTTGTAAAATCTCATTAATTGATTGAAATTCCATAGACATTTATTGACCTGATTGACGGGCTGATGGCGCAGATGGTAGTAATCCTGTTTTGCGACAAAGGTCGTAGGTTCGATCTAATACATTAACCTGACTCCGTGGTAAGTCACTTATATCATTAGTGTTACGGACGCCAGACAACAGAGGAATCACAAGTATATTTGTATATGTTTAACACCCAGACACAGAACAAACACAAATATCAACATATAAATATTTGCCCTGGGTGGGAATCGAACCTACGACCCTTGACAGAAGATAGGATCACTACCATAAATTAACCTGACTCTATGATAAGTCGCTTAAAGCACTTAATGTTTTGTATATCAGATAACATAGAAATAACAAATATAATTCTAAAATAAATAGTAACGTTCAGATGTACCTATAATTGAGATACATTCTTAGACTGTTTTTGTTAGTGACGTATGGTTAATTCTTTAGTGTGTATTTAGTAAGTAAGCTTTTTGAAAATAAAAATAAAACATATTTAACACCCAGATACAATTCACCCGAATATTCATCATACAAATATTCGTCCCGTTATCGAACTCAAAACTCTCGCCGAATAAGATAGGAACTCTACCAAACGAGCGGTCACTATAAAGTAAATAAACCGATAGTTTGAAGCAATTCGACGATAACACCAATTGGGGCATCAGAACTTATTTACGGAATCGAATAGGGCCACAGACCATTGAATAGTTGAAAATCGAGGGAGGGCCCGATACGGGTCCTAATGAAGATTTATTTGTTAGTTAGGGTTGGTGGATCGCCGGAAATATCCAGGCGTCGTCGGCGCTGATCGCCTAGATTATAGTACTTATGAGTGTGCAATAGAGCTTCTTTTCCATTGTAAATTGTAAAGTTGTTAAGGCAGGTGATAAAAGTTTTGATTTCTGAACTTGAGGATTAGGCTTACTATAATATTCTGTTAGCACTTACTAAGCCAGCCAGATAAAACTACTTTCACGAAGTTTTTATATACATAACTAACTTTTCTTATGTTACTTTTCCATTTAATAGCAGCCATGCCATTCTCGAAGTTTCAAACTACATGTAAAATTTAATTAAAAACTATTCTTCGGTTAATATGTGAAAGTGTTGCAAACAAACAGACACATATTCGAATAAAAAATATAATAATGTATATTAAATTAATATACTGGTTATTGTATATTAATTTAGTTTTAAGGCTCGCCTGGTGCCGGCAGACTGGTTTGAGATAGTCCTACTTTACGTATGTTATGTGGCTCTTATGATACCGTAAGGTAATCAGGGTCAACAGTATTATGAGTATAGATTCTAACAATTCTATTTTTGAAATACTGTTTATTTTCGACGAGTCAACTAATTACTTGTAATGGACCTACTTAAATGAAGAAGAAAAGGAAAGCCGTGTGGTACCGGCACAGTAGAATAGTACCTCCCACAGTACCAGGAGTCGTAAGAGGCGGCTAAGGTGCCAGAACCGACAGATGGCGGTATATTCATCCGCAAAAATGCAACTCAAATGCGCAGGGCGGGGATGGTCAGCAGCATTACCGTTGTTAAAGCTGTGCTCTGCGATTGCCAACACTATTGCCCAGCGCGGCAATTATGGATAAAACTCCCACTTCTCGGGGAGACCTATGTCCAGCAGTGGACTTCTAATGGCTGGAATGATTATGATGATGATGAAATAAAGAATATTTTAATTTTGAATTTAACTTTATTGAAATGTTGAACAAAACAGCGAATTTATTAAAATGTTCGAGTTGAGTCAACTATTGTTAATACGTAGCGGATTATTGTTAGTTCTCTGTTAGTGTTAGTTTTTCTTGTAGATTTATAGTAGTTTTAAGAAGCCGTAAGTTACACTCAAAGTTTGTGCATGTGTTTTGTTTATCTAATTTATGGAACATGTGTTCGTCTTTTGTTTTGACTTTGACTTTTGTATGAAGTTTGAATAAATATAAAAAGATAATAAGAAAGGGATTTAGATTTATTTTAAGGGCTGCCCACTGCTGCTGTTTCCAGCAGCAGGTTTCCAATTGCTGATATAATAATGAAGGTTAGTATGGATATTAATAAGGATAGTAATGAGGTAGACTAGAAAGCCGAATATTATCCTGGCTGACTTAAACTCGAACGATATCAGCCAGGTGAACGTCCGGTACGACATACGAGTGTGTGTAGTCATTTGCTTGTCTTTTATGGGTACTTGATGTAACTATAAATTGCGAGCCCGTTAGAGGCCGAGGGTAATGAAGATTTGTTGGTCATAAGTAACGACGGATAGTAGTCTAAAATTCGGCCACCAGATTATCGTGCTCCATTTAAAGTGATCACACTGTCCCGACAGTTTCTTTTGTTACGGCTTGGGTTACGAACTTAAAAATAAATGTTTCAATGCTCCTTTTTGGAACGGTGGTGTAGATTTGTTCAAAATAACCATATGTAAGTACTGTTAAGACATTAGGGTTGATAGAGTTGAGATCTGTAGGAACATAGGCATTTTAAAATAATGACTTAGTATAAAGTAAAATAATAATAACTGACGAAATAGTAAAGATATTATTTCGTAAGTCATTATTAAAAAAATGATAATATTTAAGCTTTTTAATTAAAGGCATCTTATGCATTTGCTTTTGCTTTAATGTCTACATGAATGACCTTGGCCCGATGCGGCGCATGCTCTGCATAATCAATTTTCGGTCACCCATCCCAATATAAACCATTGCAAATGTTATGATGGTCTCTAACTAAAGCGTTATACTAAGAACAATAATGATATTTATTTCATAATCTAAATTGCAGACACCATATGATAAAAGCAAATATATGATAGTTAGTAGTAGTATTTAGCATTTTATCAAAATACATTTACTCCTTCTCCATAGCAGCTGTAGAACATTACTGCTGGTCAAAGGCCTCTCCAAAAAAAGAGGAATTTACCCATAATAGTCGCACAGGGCAAGCGTGGTGGCAATCCCGTCGAAAAAGCGTATCTTTGCAACGGGAATTCTCCTGTCTATCCCCGTCTTGTTGCATTTAAACTACGCTTTTTCGGCTGGATATAGCGCCATTTATCGATTTTAGTATTTTTGTCGACTCTTTACCTAGTACAGAGGGAGGTACCATTATACTCCGCACGTACCCCGACGTAATACATTAACAAACATATCCTGATGAAGAACCAAGCCAAGAGCCATCCTCGAATAGCGAAAGCCATCGAAGCCCATTAATATAAAAACGATTTGGAATTAATTATATTATAAATACAACATTTCCCAATGGCAACCCTTGACACTGTTTTTAAGATTAAAGTAATGTTGCCATCGCATGCGGTACACATGGTTTACCGTCTTGTTTCGTGTCGGCAGACTTTAAAGTTAGGTCACTACTCGTTAGCGCCGGTGTCGTTAGGTTCCAGTCGACCTTGACACTACACCACGACTATTCTGTACTAGAATATTATATTCAATTTTAATATATATGCACCAATGCATATTATATGTAACCATATTAAATTCTTGATTGAGAAGTACTTAAATAAAATAATAAATATATAATTACTAACTGCTAAGTAATGGTACCGTATTTTTAATTTTATATTAACAAACAGGAAATGAACTAGGTTTTACAAAACAAGATATTAATATAAAACCTATATAAAAGCTCGGAATGCAACTGGCAACAATTCTGAGACACAGACACACCTTGGAAATAGCGGACTCTTGAAAATAGAACATTGTTGTGCTATTTTCAAAGTTCTGTTGTTCTTGAATGAACGATCTTAGGCCATTCGTTTTACAAATATTCCTGTCATCAGTTTGACATCTACTGAGTCAATCCAGAAAGGAATGTTATTAAGGAATGTAAATATCATATTAAATAATCAGATAATAGTAAAATATAACAGTGTTGGACTATAGGATATTATCCTAGATTGGAAGCAAATACTATATTTAGAGATATATTAGGTACATATAGGCCAACTTTTATTTTAACTTCATACAGCAATACTATATGAAAACAATAAATATTACTATGTATTTGTACACCATAAATACAAAAATATACATAAATTCAATACCGCGAAATCTTTAGAAGTTATATCTCATTTATTATTTTGTATGTCTGAAATATTATTGTGAAGATGTATTCAAATCAAGTGTTTAATTTTGGAGTGAAAGAATAAACATTTATCCATATATAATCACGTTTATAATACAAATGGCTTACTGCACGCGTGCTTGCCGTGATGTACCGGTAGAGTAGAATAGTACTTTCTGTTGCACCAGGTGTCGTAAGAGACGACCAAGGACCAGAGCAGACAAATGGTGGTACATCCATCCAAAACAGTGCACGCTTGCCTAGCGCAAGGGCAATAATGGACAAAAAATCTCTTTTCTTAGAGAGGCCTATGTCCACCAGTAGACTTCCAATTGCTGGTATGATGATGATGACTGCGCGCGACTTCGTCGATGTGAACTTTGTCGGGAACAAGAGTATAGGCTACTCTTGTGCCCGATGCAGTTCATTTATTTCATCTCTTCACTCGTTCTTCCTTCTTTAAGTCACATCTATATTTCAAATATTATCAGGATAGTTTCACCAATAAACCGTAAATGCATAACACAGACACAATTTCATAATTACAGTATTAGTATACATGTATGGGTTATGTGATATAAGTCAAAATCGTGAGCGCAGAATTGGTATATCCCCATAACGTGTGATAGTGCAATGCATTTGTTAATTCCGGTTAGTGTCGGATACACTCCGTAGGCGTAATATTGAGTCGCCAACAACAATCGCCAACATGTAACAATCGATTGATTCTTTTAAGGCATCGAGACTACTGCGCGTGGGCTCATCGTTTTTAGTCGACTTTTTTAGGCGGTGCGGCGCCTCCTCTGTGTTATCGAGACATGTTTTTATAGCATGGACCGCGGCAAAGTGACACGTTCTGGTATAAAAAATGAACATGTTACTTGAGCTGATGGAACAAAAAATTCGTTAAGCTGTAATGGTTTATTAAGACATACAATTTGCGTTATTACCTAGTTTTTTCACAAGTTTTGTTAAAACATATTTAATTGTGAATAAAACAATAGATAGATTTACAACTATGTCTCAAGATGTTAAGCAGGTATTGATTTTTTGATCTTTACTACTTTTATTAATTTCTTTATTTTACAGAGTCAGCGGTCAGTTAGACTGAAACAAAACTTTACTGTACTTGAGAGCAATAAAATCTTTTCCTTTGACCTTGAACTAGAGGCCTGCTCTTACCTTGAGGTCAAGCGTACATTAAACTAAATCTAATACCCATAGATGGCTGCCTGTTAGACAGGTGAAAGAGGCGAGAAATTACTGGCTAATCATTATTCGTATTATAAACAATAAAGTTTGTGAATATGGCCGTGTGGATGTGTGGACGCATGAATTTATGACTCTGTCACGCCAGAACCACGTAACAGATCTGGCACAAGTATTATTGATAGTCTTGGCTAGCACATAGGCTACTTTTTATCCCAAAAGCATATTCCCATACTTTTGGGATAAAAAGTATAGTAGTAAGTTTTACTCTATGGAATCGGCACGGCACAACTTTTTCAATTGTTTAGCGTTCAGGTAGCGACATAGACTATTTTCTGCAAGAACAAAATATTCTCAATGATGAGATATAGAGTAAAGATTTTGCGGACAAAGTCGCGAGCGGCAAGCTAGTGTGATAATACTTGCAGGTCACTAATCTGTCGCAAAACTAAGTAACTAATCTAAAGTCGATAAAATCAAGTCTGTTCTCGTAGACGTATCTATGAAATTTGAAATGTCATGACTTCACAAGGTATACAAGTAATTGCCATAGGATACCGGCGGAGTAAAATCGTACCAGGTTCGTAAGAAGCGATAGATCGTGGTATACCCATCCGAGACAGCATAGCTCAAACACAACAGGGCGTGATGGGCAGCAGCGCTCTGCAATTGCCACCACGCCCGCGCAGTGCGGCATTTATGGGCATAATTCCCCTTTTCTTGGTGAGGCCTATATTCTAACAGTAGACATATCCATAGTACCCATAGTAATATAATAACTAAATGTGTCTGTTAGACTATCACAGCTTGACCAGTGAACTGATTATAATCGTGGTTTCGATTTTCACCCAGAGCAAATATTTACATGAATTTTAGTTAAATATATGTATTTAACTAGTATATTTGTGTTTCTTTCCTCTTTTTTCCTCTGTGCTCTGGCGTCCGTAACACAAGTGATATAAGCGACTTACCACGGAGTCGGTCAATGTATGTATGAGATGTTGTGAGATTTTATTTGTTTCAAAGCTTTAAAAAAATCATTTATTCCCGGAAAAGCTCCAGCGGAACTCGATATAAAGTGAAATCCGGACTGTACCACGAACGAATCGCTAGCTTCGTATACATTTCAATGTCACCGGAATTTGAATGATCACAGACGTACGTCCAAAGACATGGACAGCTTTGAATAAAACATAGCAAGTTTTATCTAAAACTCAAACGTATCGAATTTCACCACCTCGCTACGTGACTTGAAACGGAATGACACAGATGCAAATGTACCGTGTTGGTTGGAAGTCGGTGTAGCACTGGACAATTTCTAATATAATAATATACATTATATGTGATGATGCAGACTGGCAGCGAGCCCAGACAACTGAAAATATGAGTACTGTTCCAGTGTTTGGTGACATCAAACGGCTTTGTAAATGTATTTCAAGAATGATCTGCCCATTCTGTGCACATTAACTATGCTAATTGAAATTAAATAATAACAAATTCAAAAATTTAATTCACACAACATTTCATACACTAACATGACTCCGAGGTAATTCGCTATCGCGGTAATCACAAATATGCTACTATACTACATATATTTAACATCATCATATAAATGTTTGCTCTGGGTGGGAATCGAACCCACAACCCGTGGCGCACAAGAGGAGCACTACCGTTTGCGCCATCGAGCCCGTTAATATTTTATGTATACTTATATGTTTGTATTAAGAAAATAAAATTATGCATATTATAAATACGCGCTTTAGAAACAAATTAGATCTACCTACCACCACCGCTCCATACCAATAAAATGTTAAACGAGAGGCACCACAAGGCAATTAAAATATTTCATAATAACAGCAAAAAGAAAAGAACACAAGTCTCAATCGTTTTTTGTTACAGAATTCATTTTACTTAGTTAAAGAATATATAATGAGAATAATAATGAATAACGTCAGTAATAGAAATATAATGGTGATGAATAATTATAAATAAAGTAATATTAGTTTTATTAATTACCAAACCCGTAAAGTACAATTAAGTTGTAAAGTGAATTTAAAATGTAAAAATGTAAATTAAGACACTTAAACATTTAGTTTCGTTAATTACTTGTAAATTAAAATTATTGTTACTCACCAGACCGGTGTGATTGCGAATTGTACGATGTTTCTGCGATGAAGACGCTACTGCCCATCCCTGCCCTAATGCATTTGAGCTACGCTGTTTGAATTGAGTGTATCGCCAATTGTCGGTGATGGTCCCTCGGACGCGTCTGACGCCACCGGGGGAAAAAGCTGTAGTTGAAGAGCTCACAGTAATACATAAAAAATACACATTTAAATAGTGTAACAATTTCCTTAGATATGTTTATTTTTAGTAATCAGTTATAGTTTCTCTAATAAATTTTAAAAGCCCTTTCATTAAATTATCTCTTAGGAGAAGCAATTTCGCTTCTAAAGGATTCCGAGTTAAACAGACTTAGGTACATTAATTGTCATTATTGAACAAAGAAGGGTCCCAATTCAATTAATAAACCTTGAGGACGCCTCAGCGCGCCATTAAAAGGATTTATGGCCAATTTCAAAAGTAGTCAGTTTCTTAATTCAAAATCAAATTATATCAGTTGGGCTTAATTTATAAAATTTTATGACTAAATTTATTAGCGCGCCCGGTGGGGCTTGATGGTAGTGGGCCCTTTTTGTGCGCCAAGTTTTGTGGGTTTGAAACTCAACCAGGACGTTTATATTATCAATATTTGTGTTTATTCTGTGTCTGGGTGTTTTATTTGTGATTCCTCTAATGTCTGATATTCGTAACACAATTGTTTTAAGCTACTTATCTTACGTCAGGTCCAATGAAATGTTGTAATTTTATTTATTTATGTCTTTTATGGCTACTGTTGGCAAACATTATTTATTATTCACAACTGCGACTCTGTCCGGCTAGACATAATTTAACCGCGTCCCTCGAAAACATTTACTTTATTTATAGGTATTAAAATTATCGCAAGTACTTCTATTTTTAGGGATCAATCCAATTTTATTAGAAACACGATTCTCTTACGCAGACCATTGAAAATCCAATAGAAATAATTACCATCAAAGACACCCTATGCGTATCGGAACAATTATTTTCAATTGCACAGCCATTAACATTTGTTTGACCATTTCACATCTCTGCCTAAACCTTTTATCTATCTATATATTCTAATTATACCAAAACAGAAAATAATATTTATGCGTAGAATTAGAAACAGATTCGTAATTTTCTCTAACCGCATTAACATATAAATACAAAAAAAGTACAATAATCTGTAATATTTTTCACTTAAAATCGATTTCAATAAAGATAAACATAATTTCGCCCTATAACTTGGGGTATCATGCAATCCGTATGCAAGACTATTAGTTAAACAGAAAAATAAAAAAATGAGCCAGTGCAGCGCAATCTGAAAAAGTTTAAACTGCTGTATGCAATTTCAAATGCAATCATATCGTTAGCTTCCAATTTGCGGTTCGCGGTCGGCTGCGCTGCCCACGAGCGGTGTGCAGCGCCCGAAACGGTCGACCTTGCATCGATCATACAATACCGCTTCATCAATCTCACGGACCAACCTCTTCTAATCTGTTTAGTCAGACAATTATTTATGCTGTCCGTTTGTATCAGACATTGTTATTACGGTAATGATTCTAAGGACTTTTGTGTCCGGTGACTAGGTATAAACAATTCGATTTTTTTTGTTGCTTCAACTGAAATGTCAAGACTTACAATGATGAACGCGTCGGGCACGAAAAAACGGTTTACAAAACATTTTTATCATTGTATGATAATTCAAAGTGGAATATTGGGATGATAATAAATTTGTGCACCTAAAACACATGCTCAAATGTAAGAACATAAATCTGTAAGTTCAAACATCTTCGTAAACTGTAAAGATTTATATTTAAGAAATAATTTAACATACTTTTTTTTTATTTCGACTTTCTCCAACGAACTACAATCAAATGGTGACTTTGAGCTTCCGTTTAAGTCTCGTTTATATATTAATAAAATATTTAAAAATTTAAATATGTACATATTACCTGTTGCTTTCATTAATAAATTTGGACAAGTCGTAACAAAATGGAGGTACTAGAAAGTGTTTCTAGAGATACAAATTGGAGATTGTTAAAGTATTTTATTTACATTGCTAATGAAATGTCATTTAATTATTTTAACTTTAAAAAAAAAACTTTAAACGAAAGTCTATATGGTGTACATACACAAACGAATCTAAACGTCAATCATTGACGTTCATTGGTGATTAGACGTTTAGAGTCATTTGTGTTTTTTGATATATCAAAATCTTAAAATAAAGAATATAATTGAAGAAGTAAGTGATTTTTACATGTTTTTTTTTTGTATTTTCAGGTGAGCTATATGTGAAATTAAATAATATTTGTTGTGTTATTGTAATAAGCCTGTTAAATAAAATATTTCTTTGTATTATCAGACAGACCATGTGTGGTTTAGTTTGAATGTATCAATCATATTACTTGTTATTGAAATATATATTTTTTATATTAGACCGTGTCTGCGACAGTCCGCGTGATAGTACGAGCCTATGGACGCTATTACGAGAGTCCATAGACACGAGGAAATCTAGCGCATAACCAACCTTGTGACTTGAAGATATTATGGCACATTACACAGTAATTTCATTGCCTCTCTCACCCTTCAAACCAGAGGAGAGCAATGCGAACACTGCTATATGGCAATAGAAATAGATGGGAGTGAGGCACGAATACAAAAGAGGTTTACCTCATGTGTGTCATGTCAACCTAATGCTAATCTGAGTAGTCAGACGTCACGTTTCAGCGTTAGTTAGGCAAGTGTATTTATTAGAGATCAACCCTTGACTTAGCACTTCTCACTTGACCTACGAGACTACCACGTCAAGTCCCCACAAGACTCGTGAGTTCTGTACGGGTACGGACAATGACTTATCTAGCCTAGGAATATATTTAGAACGGCCATTTTATTTTCTATTAAAAATATTTATCAACAACCTATATTAAATATCTACTCTATAAATTTGGATATGTGTAAGTGTAAGTTTATTTTACATTTAAGTAATAAGCATGCTAATTAAAACGACCATTAATCCCTAAATTGAAAAAAATATATGCTTATCTAAAAAAATATGCGTATATATATAAAAAATATGAGTTAGTTACTCGATGCGCTGTGTGGCGGCCGCCTCCAGCATGTATTTTTATATTAATTTCGTGATATCTTTTGAATGGAATGTCCGAATTTAAGAAATCAAAAGTAATCATCAAGTATTAAGACAGTTTTGAATATTAAATTATTTATTTGGATAAAAAATTATAAATGGTATGGATAACACGGTCTTATTTTGATCGGCATTTCTATCAATTTGTTAAATGTTAATAAGTTGTTATAGTGGCGTAACTACAATAGTTAGACATATGGTCTCGCGAAGTATTTTGTAGATATTGATATATTCTATAATATTGTCGAACAATTTTTGTCCTATCATTAATATTCTTCAGAGCGTATGCGATGAAAGTCATTTTATGGCTAATCTTTTTACACCTTTGGTTGGTTTTAATAGGAATTCCTAAAGTAATCTAGTACTAAATATAGCCTATGTTACTCAATGATAATGTAGCTTTCTAATAAAAAAAGTATTTTTAAAATCGGTCGGTTTTTAAGTTTATTCGCTACATACAAAAATACAAATCTTTCCTCTTTATAAAGTTAGTGTAGATTATTTGTTCGACGTCACGCTTACCTTGCGGCAACCGATCTCAAGATCGACAACAAATTGTAAAAAGTTAAAGAAACCGCTTTTTAAAGCTTTTAAAAGAGTAATTTTATTATGAGTACTGATATACGTAAATGTTATAAACTTTGCTATTGACTATATGCAGCGGGACATTTTAACCTTTGGTTATAGACAACCTGAGTGATAGTAAATCATAAATAAATTGGCACAACATCTCATACATTGACCTGAATCTATAATGAATCGTTTAAGGCACTTGTGTAATGGTCATCAGATATCAGATCAATCACAAATATAATACTAACGTTCAACACCCAGACACAGAACCAACACAAATATCATCATATAAATATATGTCCTGGGTGGGAATCGAACTCACGACCTACGGCGCACACGTTAGGATCACTACCATCTGCACTATCGGACCCGTCGAAAACAGTCTGAACAATTCTGCTAAAGCGGGATATATAGTCACTAGAACTATATATGATAATACCTCAATTCCTTATATTCACGCTTGACTTGTGTCCTCCTCAGTCTTAGATAACTGGCTAATGGTTAAATTGAGAATAATCATCGTTCCCTGCTACATGTGACTGCATCGGATTAGAGTCACCGCCGCGTGATCGGATACAATGACTAATGATTATCTAAATTGAACGATTGTTTGTGCCGGATAATGAGGCGTAGTCCATTAATGTATATAAATAAATATACGCAAAGCATGAGACAACTATTTTGGATGGTTTCTTCATAGTAAGGCCTTCTTTAATTGACACCAATATTAAATACTAGCAGCGCTCCGCGAATTCACCTACATAGTTCCCGTTTATCATCATCTTGATATCAGCCATGGAAAGTCCATTGTTAGACAAGATATGGTTATTTTTGGTCATAATTGCCGCGCTGGGCAGGCATGGTGGCAATCGCAGAGCACAATTTTGCGATTAGGATAAATGCATCCCCACTCTGTAGTATTTAAGTCGTACTATTTCGGATGAATATACCGCCAGTTGTCGGTTCCGGTACCTTAGTCGCCTCTAACGACACCTGGTACAGAGGGAGGTACTTTTCTACTCTGCCGGTAACTCACGGCTGTTATTATTTATTATTCGCACAAGAACGGGAACCGCGCCGTGGGCTACTGACAGATGACGGTATATCTATCTGAACAGTGCAGCTCAAATGTACAGAGTGGGGATGGGCAGCAGTATTCCTACTGTGAAAGCTGCGCTGTGCGATTACCAACACGTTTGCCCAGAACGTCAATTATGGGCAAACTTCCCCCTTTATTGGTGGCCTGAGGTGTAGCCAGTCTGACAAAAATTTAAAAAGCTTGTTTTTGTATAAAATTATGTACCGTAAATATAGTACTGTACATACTTTTATATGCCTATCTAAAAAAGCTGTTATTCTGATATTGATATACACGTTTATTTATAAGGTAGAAGTAAATCACTTTGATTCTGCACCTCAAACACTACAAGAGTTTAAGTAGATTTGCTGATGAAGCTTGGCAGGCGTTAGGGTCGCAAACAACACCCATCCTTATATTTTGGATAAAGCTTTATAAATTATAGCCTATGTGTCACTCTGATAAATAAGCTATATTAATGTAAAGTTTCATTCAATTCCATTCATTACTCTTTGCGTAAAAGAGTAACAAACCTACATCCA
Source organism: Heortia vitessoides (assembly GCA_020976665.1). Taxonomy (NCBI): domain Eukaryota; kingdom Metazoa; phylum Arthropoda; class Insecta; order Lepidoptera; family Crambidae; genus Heortia; species Heortia vitessoides. The sequence continues at coordinate 13,884,196 of JACJUM010000875.1, read as the reverse complement.
CACAGCTGAATAACGAATTCCTTTGGATAATGTTTATATCATATGCAATATAACACATTCGTAAATAATTTAATATTTTCTATCATATTTAATTAATATATAAAAAATATAGGTAGATATATATAGGTATATTAAATCTTTCTCAAAAGATAGACATGCTACCGCGGATGTATTTATATTGGTATCTTTTTAAGAGGAATAGACCGATCGTTTCTACTTCCTGGGTATTAACCGTTTACGCACCGTACGCTACGGAAGCTCTCAAAAAGGAATATTTCTCCTCTTATTTGCAACATTCACTATTGATGTCCTGCTCCTGGTCGCAGTGTGATCTGGTCTGATAGATATGTAATCCGAATTTCCGATCTCAATAACTGAATATGGCGCACATTCAGTTTCAAAGGTTTCTAGGTTTTAGAGTACAGGTAATGTTTATATGGAGAATTATTCAAAAATTTAAATGTACGTATAATGTATTTATTTTTGTTATTAGAACAAGTCAACAAACAAGCAAACAGTCCGTGTGGTAGTAAGCGTCACCGCAGCCTATAGACGCTCATAACAACCTTGTGAATTGAAGATATATAACATCCTTTGATGCAAGATTTGTGAATATACAAATATATTCAAAAACTACTAAATTTATTTTTAAAGATCTTTTATATATGATAAACCAAGTTATATAGATTATAGACCTGCTAAAATACTGACAACGGGTACTGTACGCCCTGCTAGATATAAATATTATAAAGTTTCTTAGGTAATTTGTTTATCAGGATATATTTAATGTAGCGTGCAATTCGTCCCCGACATTCGACCATTTGGTTGAATGTCGGGGATGGGGATCGAACTCGCGACTTTTGACACAAGATCAAGAATCAGTACCACCAGTCCCATCGGGCCCATCAATTTGTACGTTAGGTTGTATTATATACAAGACGTATATTATCTGAAATATAACTCGTTTATAACTAGCAACGATGTAGGTTGTAACCATTCTACCACAAAGAATTAAAGTGAAATACGCGGAAGAAGCCGTGGTCGACCGCTATGCATTTATGCAACATGCATTTTAAGCGAGCCAATGAACATTTTAAATAAGACATCGTAAAAAATTGTGCTCAGTGTATTACTATGGCATTTTAATGGTGATTTATTGAACACAGGCTGATATCCGCAACTTTGCACACTTGGTCATTTTGTTCAATTTTGTTTGATTGTTATTTACATTACTGTGTAAATTAGTGTAGTCTAGGACTTAAACAAATCTTTCTCAATATACATATATTTCTTTATATATATGCTTGCCTGCATTTTTTGGTATTATAAAATTTCATTTCAAATCTAATCTCTATTAAAAAAATGATCCCTTGTTTCGTTTCGGAAAACAAAAAGAAATTAACTGTTCAACCGTTCTGGCATGATTGATTAAAAAACATATAGCTTAAGCATTTAAAATTTAAGAAAAACCTTAAATAACATTTTTGTTTGTAAACATATCAAATCAAATTTTTATTTCAGTATTAACGTCTAAACTACTTAACCGATTTTATTGTTACTCACTTTGATCTAACATGACAGATAGGACAGTTTATGTCTCAATTTATAATTGCAATATTTTTTTGTGAGGTATAGTTAAGCCAGGACAGCATCAGTCGGTTTAGCTAGTATTATACACAAAAACAACGCAAATCCCAGAATTTAGCAACCACGTAGTGAGGAAGGCGGCGCCGGCGCACCCGCGTGACGACCCGCGCCGGCGCCCGCACACCTCGTGACGTAACCGCGCAAGGTCGCCACAGAACCGGTCCACGCCGCGGATATCTGCGTAATTAAACTCGCAAATCGGTTCACTCTCTAAAACTAGTTTGTCTGTCTATTCCGATTTTTCATTCAGTGATTTTATGAAAGGTACATTCACTCGTGATATGTATTTGCTTTTTTTTAATATATTGAATGTTTTATTTCATGCTACTAGTAAAGTTAATTACGCTAGCGAAATTATTTTGTTGAGCAGGATATATGTTGCTAGAATTAGTGTACATTTATTTTTATTATACTAATTAAGGTAATTTAATTACAACGTTAAATGTAGACACGACATTTGTTTTATAAAACATGTATGCAAGTCAGTAACCATGAACACACTATTTGCTAACCATGCTCATAATTATCCATCCAAGAGTTGTCTGGAAGAAATTTCTTTATGCGTCAAGACCCATTATAATAAATAACTGTACTTTTTAATGGTTTATTTTCATCCTTGGTTTTTTAATCAAGAATTTATTAATATTATGAGAATGCTGGGGATAGATCTATAAAATATCCTTTGCAAAGGAGTCACACACAATAAAATAATTGAGTGTAAACAAGCTATGTACGTGATTTTTGGCAAGTAAGCTATGTGTATAATCTTTTATGGAGGTCCAATGCCTGCTCATAGGGTCAATTTGCTTCCAAACAAAATAACAGTTTCGTGAATTGTATTTTATTCAGTTCCTAAATTAATTATATATTAATCTACTAAATTGGATATTTCTAATTTTATAGAGATTATTCTTCGACCTATTACTCAACTATAAGCCTTTGACTTTGTTATAAACGTTTGTTACAAAAATTTGCACTGACTAGTATCCGAGGATCTGCCTTACATTAGATATCGTCAATTTTATCCAACCAACATCAACGTGTTGTCATTAATTAATTACTAGTACAAGAAAATAAACTCACTTCATACTCCTCAGCCGGGATATAAAATGAGAAAAACGTCCCGCAGGGTAGTATTTTAGGCCCATTTGTATTTTTTTTATGCGTACGTAGTAAACGACATAAGCGACGTGACAAATAATTATAAAAAAACTTAGCTCATAGAAAAGCTGTAATAATGACCTATCGTGCATATATGAAGCCAATATTACGAAACGGATTAACTTTTCGGGGAAGCAGTGTAGACATTCATAAATTATTTATTGCTCAGAAAAGTGTATACGAGCTATTTTTAGACTCTCTCCTGACCGATTTTGTCAGCCAGTTTTTTAAGATCTCAGTTTAGCTTCCATCATTGTACGTATACGAAATCTGTAGTTTTGTACATAAGCACAAAAATCTATTTTAAAAAGCTAGCAATGTAAATCCATAGATAGATTTAGGAGGGACCCTAATAGGCTTGTTTTAACGCACATTTCAAAATCTGCTGTTTACGAAGAGAGCTGTGTGATTGTGTATTAGAGTATAGTATGAAATAACCATTGATATTAAAGAAACAAATATCCATTTATTGTCGAAATTACTATATAATTGGCTAAATACTAATATTTTTTATTATCTTCATGATTTTTTCAATATAAAATCTTGAATTATTTTGTTTCATATTGTGCATCTAACTGGATCTTGAGAACCTTGTATACAAAGCAAAATTGTATACAAAGAATGAATTATCATTATTATTTTTTCATCTTATTGTTATTCAAAGGATCGGCATAAAAACTATTTCAATACAGTAGAAACATGAAACAGAAGCAAACCCGCTGACGCGTTCGTGCAATAAGAAACTAAACAAATGAAATCTAGCAACACAACAATCTGTATTGTGTCCTAGGTATACCCATCCTGGCTCCATTAGTCCTTTTTCGGGTGAAACTAATTCTGCGGTATTCAGTTGTCAAGGCTCAGAAGAAGCAGGCGAGGCCACTTGTCAATAAGCGACTATAGGGAGAGACACTACAAGTGCGTAATTAATAGTAAATGTAACTGCCCTAAAAGTGATGAATAAGAAACCTTACATGCACGACTTTGCTCGCATACAAATGTTAAAAGGATAAAGGGATTGGAAGCTACTTTAAGCGCTAAGTGCAACTTAACACTGCCTGGACCTAATACCTTAATAGAATTATTCATGTGGAAAACGTATTCATTTTATATTTTTTATAGCAGATATACAGTACAATAGGTGCAGGATAAATCAATTTGACTGATATCGTGACAAAGGTGGTGATATATTGTTAGATAATTAAACACAAACCTGTTCCCTCATTATGGTCACGTTTGATATCTTACAGCATTCTTTAACATACGGATTAGTACTAACAGAACTAATTAATATCTGTATGTATTGAGACTAGTAATCACTTCCTGTTGCATCTAATTGGATAAGTCCATACAATGAACTGGGGGCAGAAGAATGGCTAGAATGTAATCGATGCGGCCGGTTCTATTGGTGTCCTAGCCGTAAGACTTGGTTTTGTAAATATTGGACGTACCCTCATGATCACATCATTACATATTTACAAAAAACGAATTCGATTGCTCCATAGTATCCCATACATTATTTATATAATTATTTCACATGTAAAATTTAAGGAGTTCCACTTAAATCTAGGTTTATAGAAGAGTTTATTGTGAAGACTTAATTTATTGGTCCATGTCAACAAACAGGCGTACAGACTGCGTGATAGTTAGCTTACAGACAATTGTAATATTACAAGGTATCATAAATTCGTTGCAAACCTTGTGACCTCAAGATATTTGTCACATTACCCAGTAATTTCACTGCCCCTCTCACCCTTCAAACCGGAACACAGTAAGGCAAACACTGCTAGTTGGCGATAGAAATAGGTGACAATGAGGTATCAATGCAGGCGATTTTTGTATAAGGTCTGACGCGTAAATCTGAGAATATTAAGAAACTTACTTTAAGCTTAGCTGTTAAATACCGTAGATGGAGTACAGCGGTAGATATAGGGATGGTCATAAATAAAAATCTTATAATTTCGTGCATAATTTAATTTAGTAATTATTTATATGAGTACAAAAAATATGCTAGTGTGATGTATAACTTAAACAATGCAAAGTCTTAAAGGCATTTATTTAATGGAAGATTTAATCAAAAGTCAATCTCATGAGAATAATGTCTAAACTTTTTAGTATTGTATCACTAAAATTTGTGCTATTTAAAGGCTTTACGGCCTTCTCGGGGACATTATTATCCATTAGTGGGTGTGTTTTTGCATTCGCAACTGATGCCGGTAATTCTAAATGAGAAATTTCGGTTGACGGGATAGGAGTGGATGCAGATTCTAAAGATGCTTCATCGTCCATTGACACGAAACTTGATCTTTTATTCATGTCTTTATCGTTTGGAATTGGGGTGGTTGTAACCCAATCATATCTGTCCGATGTGTATAGTATACCTGTTTCAGGAAATAATGGCTCTTTATTTTGCAATGATTGTATTGGAGCGCTAGAATTTGCGATGGATAATTTTTCATTCATTATTTCGGGCTTATTCGTGAATCTTTTTTCCTGTACCGGGTCTACAAGTTTCGTTTTTTGAGTCGTAGTTGGAATATCATAACTCGTGTAATCAATTACATCTGTACTTGTTGACGTAGGCGCTAGTTCGTTAAAAAAGAAACTGTAAGGGGTGTATGAATTTGTAATGCCTGAAAAGATATTTTCGTCTGGACCAGTTACTACTTGGTTTTCTTGAATTGGAGCTTCAATGATAAAAGTGTTTTCAGACGGCGTAAGTACAGAATGCTCTTTCCGAGTTGCTTCTCTAATAACAGGATTGACTGTTGTTAATATTAAAACATTATCGGAGTTGATATTTTCTGACTTATTGATGCGTTTCACCTTTTTCTTTTTTTTATGTTTACTAAGCGGCCTTCTTATTGAAGCATCAGAAAATTTGATGGTGGTATTTGCAATATCTGAAGTCACAATTTTATCATTATTGTTGCCCATCGCAGTTTCAATACTATATGAAGAAAATGGTGTTGGAGAAAAAAATGTATCATTGTGATCTTCTGTACTTAAGGTCACCGGTGCAGGTGTAAATGTGATTTTGGATATATCTTTGTCGTATTCAGTGTTTATATCTTCCGTTTTAGCAAATGTTTCTTCAGTATATTTAGGATCAACATATAAATCTTGAATTATAGTTAACACACTTACATTAGGTTTAGATGTAAATAAATACTCATCAGTAGTAGTGGTAGATGTTAATAAATCTTCATTAGCGGCCGTAAAGGACGTGAACAGATTATTAGTTTTTTGATTTTTATCGTGTATTTTCTTAGTTTTATTTCTTTTTGTTTTTTTATGTAAAGGAGTTTCAGTTAAAGTTTCCGATATGATTAAATAGTCATCTTTAGGTTGAATAGTAGAGGTAACCCTTTCCGTATCGTCATATACAGTTGACAAATTGTCAAATGGAGAAGTACGGTTTAACTTTGTATTCTTTGGAACTTCGGCTATTTTTGGGATTTTAACTACACCAGTTGTTAGTGTGGAAGTCTTGGAACTCACATTTAAATCTAAGTCTGGGTTCATTTTTACTTTTCTATCTTTTGTTAGAGTTTCGGTAGAAGCAGTTCCAGATAATGCAGATTGAGTAGGGTTTTTTGTAATGGACGCGGGAATAAAACTCTCTGTACCTTCATAATCGTTTTCACATATTTGCGAAAGAATCGGAGCAACTGCTTCTGAAGTTTCATCCGTAAAATAAATTCCTTTAGATGGAGACAAAGGCATAGGTGTAGTTAATATAATGTCAAAGGAATAATTTGTGTTATCAATATATGCTGGAATTTCGACTATACTGGTCACACCTTCATACGGTTTATCGCAAGCGTTATCTGAATTCTTAAAAATTTCTTCAACACATTTAGGTGCTATATCTGTATCTTGTAACAAAGTTGTCATACTTATATCAGGTTTGAATGTTGCTAATAAATCTTCATTAGGAGTCGTAAATGACGTTACTTGGTTATTATTTTTTATCTTTTTAGCGTGTTTTTTCTTATTTTCGCTGCTTTTTAATGATTCTGATGTGATCCTTGAGTTTCCCTTCGCGTATATGTCAGAAATTATCATATTTTCCTGACGCAGCTGAACAGTTGAAATTAACTTGGGTATTTTAGTAGAAATCCTCGAAGTATCTCGCGCGGTTGTTGGGGATTTTGTTAAACTATGGCATGTCTCGTTTTCTTTCATCCCGGAAGTCGTAGGGGAACAACTTGCATTTTCATCTACGGTTTCGGATACTTTATCGTATGTCGGAGCTTTAGTGGTAATAAAGTTTTCAGACTGTGCGGTGAATAAAGTAAAGGAAGACAAGTCACCATTAACAAGAGTTGAACTATCTGTAGTAGTAAAAGGAGTGGTAGTGATCGTTTCTGAACTTACCAGACTTTTTTCTCTCGGAACCTCCGAAGTATTTGCAGATACATTATCCGTTGGTAAGACTCGTTTACTTAGAGACAAAGAATATGAAGTTTTTGGGTTATTTGTTTTCTTTCTACTGTGCTTTTTCTTATTTTTTGTATGTTTATGGTGAGGAATATTTGTCAATGATTCCGATGTATTACTTGAACTTTTCCCCTGATGTGAGTCAGAAATAATCAAATTGTTTTCTCGAGGCTGTACAGTAGAAGTGAATGTAGGCATTTCTGTGATAATTAAGGATTCTAGGGAATCTGATTTCGTCATATATTTATTTTCTGTAATTTTTGGGGCTATAGTTGTATTAGGGTTTATATCTTTTTCCTTCATTGTGGATGTCATGTGTGGACTTGCAGAACTCAAAGCTCCAACTATTATATCATTTCTTGGCGTTTCAGTAGTAAAATGGTTTTCGACCCATGTGGTAAATTGATTAGAAACGGGTATGTTATTATTAACGCTGTATTCAGCAATTGTACTTTCTGTAGTTTCTAGCTGATTGTCATAAGTTTGTGAAGGCATTGGAAAGGTTGAAAGGGTTGGTTCTGAAGTTACCAGACTTTTTTCTCTCGGAACCTCCGAAGTATTCGCTGATACATTGTCCGTTGGTAGAACTCGTTTACTTGGAGACAAAGAATATGAAGTTTTTGGGTTATTTGTTTTCTTTCTACTGTGCTTTTTCTTATTTTTTGTATGTTTATGGTGAGGAATATTTGTCAATGATTCCGATGTATTACTTGAACTTTTCCCCTGATGTGAGTCAGAAATAATCAAATTGTTTTCTCGAGGCTGTACAGTAGAAGTGAATG
>JACJUM010000875.1:13533231-13876153 GCA_020976665.1 Heortia vitessoides | reverse complement strand
TGTATCGTTTAGTGGCGTTTCAGTAGTTAAAGGGTTTTCAGTTTTAAAATCACTGCTCAAATCAGAAACACAAAAAACACATTTCGGTGTTTCATACTGATCCTCGTAAGTTTTTGAAAGGGTTGGAGTAGTAACAACATAATTTTGTTTAAGAATTTCTGATGTATTCGTATTCATACTATTTGCCGCACATATTTCTTTAGATGGGGTCGAAGGCATTGGTGAAGTAAACGTAACGTCTAAACTATTATCAATAATATTCTTATTGTGGTTGCATTCATCGCCCACATCTTCTGAGGTATTGAGATTTTTAGGTGTTTCTTCAGGTATAACATCTGAGTTTTGAAGCAAGAGTGCCACTGTTACATCAGGCCTGGATCCTGTTAATAGCTCTACACTAGTAGTTGGCCATGAACTTAATGGGTTATTGTTTTTTTGCTTTCTATGGCGTTTTTTAATACATTTCTTTCTTTTAGAATATTTATGATGTTGAGTGTTTCTCATAGATTTCGTCGTTTCGTCATTTCGTATCATTTCGTGCTCATCAGTAGATGTTATCCTAGGGGTTTGAGTCGTACAGGTTATATCTGTAATTCTCGAGGCTGTGGTTATACCAGGGTACATTTCGTCTACAACCTGTGTTGAGGAAGTTGTATGTGCAATGATTGCATTTAAATCCTGTATTGGAGATTCAGTTGTAAAAATATTTTCTGGCTCTTCAGTAGATGTTGTAAGAAGAGGCAAGTCACTATATATACTGGAAACAGGAATTGAACTTTCTGTAATTTCATGCTGGTTCTCATATGTTTGTGTAAGTGTCAATAAGGAAGGAGTAACATCTGCTGGATTTATGGTACTATTTTGTTGTGGATCCTCTGAAGTATGAGCAATAATTAAATCCGCTGTGCCAATTTCTTTAGCTGGCGACAATGTCAGAGGTGTAGTTAATGTAATGTCAAGAGGATAGTATGAGTTTTCAATACATGATTGAATTTCATCAATACTATTAACACTTTTAAGACTACCGTATGAATTATCCAAGTAAATGAGCTTTTCCTGAACAGATTTGGATGCATCACCTGAATCTTGTAGCACATTAGTATCATGCGTACTTGTCAAGAAATCCACATTAGTAGGAGGAATTAAAATTGTTGAATTCGCATTTTTTAATTTTTTATCATGTTTTTTCTTACTCTTGTTTCTTTTTGTATGTTTATGTTGATGCGATGATATTAGAGAAGCAACATCAGCATCTCTTGAATTGTTATTGCTTGGTTTCATATTAAGAGTATCCAAATCATCAAAAGGCTGAGAAGTAAGATTAAAGTTTGGCATTTCTGTAACAGTTGAAGAAGTCTGGTAATCATTTAAAGGTGTAGTTGAAGATAGATCTGCTGTTAATGGAGTCCTGATTGGTTTTATATTAGGAAAATCCAAATCATCAAAAGGCAGAGAAGTAAGATTAAAGTTCAGCATTTCTGTAACAGTTGAAGAAGTCTGGTAATATTTTAAAGGTGTTGTTGAAGATAGATCCGTTGTTAATGGAGTCCTGCTTATATGAGTATTGTTTGCAGTACTTGTAGTTACAGAGAGTTCATTTACTACTTTTCTGTCATTGATCGAGTGTTTCTGATGTTCGGAAGCGGATTTCAATGTGGTTGGAACGGGTGAAACTGTAGTCGTGGTAAAAATATCAGTTTCAGTGTCGGATTCCCTAGATAAATCATTAATGTATTCAGTAATGTTCCACACTCCTATATTACTGCTTGATCCATTTGTGTATATTGACTCCAGTGTCTCTAAGAGATTGGAAGATTCCGCACTTGAAAGATTACCAGTTATTTTGTTTTTATCGGCACTATTTTTTAAAGATAAATGTTTCAAATTAGTAGGTACTGTGTTATTTTGTTGGACGGTTGGAGTAACTGGTGTATAATTAGAATGTAAATAGTATTTTAAAGCATCATTACTTTTGAGTTTTTTAGGGCCTTTACTATTTTTTGGTACTGTTTTGTTACATGGATAGACATTGTAATCTGTCATATTATTATTACTCTCATTACATTGGGATATAACATCATTACCATCAGTAACGTTTTTGGCGTAAATTAAAAATGGAGTATTATATGTTTCTGATTTAATAATTGACGGTGAAGAGATAATCATGGGGTCATTATTATCAGAAACTGGTTTCAAAGCTGAATGTTTCCTTTCCATTTTTTTAAATATTTTTGACGATTTTATATTAACCATTAAGTCTGATTGCGATATATTTGTTTGTCTTAATACCCTTGGCGTATCAGTTTTTTTCTCACTATTCGTAGTGTTATTACATAATGGACTGTCTAGTCTAGAAGATATTTTAGTAGTTTTCTTGCTTTTTGAGCTTGCTATCATATCGCTTAAGTCGTTGTCTATCGGTAACCTGTCCTCAGACAGTATATTGGTAGATTCATAATATTTAGAAATATTTTGGCCATGCTGTTCTTTTTTATCAGGAATCGGTTTAAAAGAGGTGGTATAAGGCAGGCTCGTTATTTTTGTGACTGGAGTAACAGTATCAAATACTGATTTAGTATTTCTTATTTCATCCTCAGAATAAGAATTTTCTTTCTCCTTTATATCCGGATATATCATTAGAGGTGAGTTTGTAGTTTGAATTGTTGAAATTTCATCTGACGTGAAAACAGTATCTTTAGGTGGTAAATTTGTAGCCTTGTTTATAAAAGTACCTTTTCCCAAAGTAGGTCTAAAATTAGTGGTTTCATTATTAGCTTCTGGCGATTCTCTTCGTTTTGTATTTTTGATCTTAGATGTTATTGATGCTCTGGTATTGCTGATATCAGTAGAAGAGAATACAGTAGTTGTATTATCTATGATATTATAATTATTGTCAGGTACATTTGTAATCATTGAAGTATAGTCTGAAAGTTTTAGATCCACTGGTGCCATTGTCACAGGGTTGTCAATAGATTGTATTGGTTTCACAATGGGCGTCATATTTTTTGCAGGTGTGGTCCCGGTATTTATAGAATTTTGAGCATTACTATTCTCTGCTAAAATTTTATCTGAATTCAACAAAGCTGGAGCATTTGTCATAGTTGTTTTTATATTATTATCTGATATTGATTTGGTAGTTTCTATGTCAGGTTTTGTTTTAGTCTTAAATGAACTACGAGCACGAGCTGGTGTAGTTATTGATTCTTCTGATTTATCTATCGATAAAACTGGTATATTTTTAACTTCTTTTGATTCTGGTTTCAATGTAGTTTCTGTGACAGATTTTGCTTTATGAAATTGTGACGACTGCGTGGGAGGCGTGCTCTTTGTTTGATTTCCGTTTGACTCCTCAAATTTAGTCACATGCGTCGAGGTGGTGTTCAACTCCTCATTTTGTGTGGTTTTCGTTATAGTAACCGATTTGTTAGGCATTACTGATGTTATATTTTTATACTGGGTTTCAAGACGCGCTGTAGTAATAGGAGTTTTAGAAGAGTCAGTTTTCCTTTTCTGACCACCTAAAGTTGTCTTATTCCTTTGATTTTTATTAATTTTTGATATATTTGATTTTATAGACGAAAACTCTTTACGTTTATTTTTTAATTGTAGTCGATTATCGACCCTTGAATTGAATTTTGGCCTATTAACATCTTCTGTTTCGTCTAGATATGTAAATGCCCCGTTGTTCCAAAAATTAGGCTTCCATGTTTCTACAGCAGACTGGGGGTACTCCACTTCAGGAAATATAGCAATATCTCTGTAGAAAAGAGGTTTATTGTCGGTAGTTATTTTAGAAGATTTATTGTTATTCATATCTTCTTGCACGATTCTTCCTTTATTTCCATATTTATTTTTTAATTTCGCTTCCCTTCGTAACTTGTCAAGTTGGTTTACAACATCACTTGCACGATTACTTGGTGTCTTGAAAATGTTTTTTGTCTCTTGCTCATTCAACGGTGTATCAAAAGATGCCAGAGATTTAAGCATAAGAGGATATTCCACGTCTGGGAAATCAACAACTCTTGAAATTGGTCTTTCTCTTGGCACTTGCTTAAGATTATTACGAAAAGGTCTTGGCTTTTTTGATACAGAAATCGGCTGCGGTCTTGAATAAGGCGTATGTCCAGGTTTAAATTCATTATTACCCAAATGTTTGAAATGTCTTCTTAGTGCAGATTTTTTAGAAGATCTTGACATACATATCCTACTTGTTATCTGAAATAAAGCGTACTTAAAACACTTCACTACACTATAAGATAAATTTACATGCAAAATTGATTACCTAATTTTAAAATGTTACTTATACATTACGACTAACCTTACAAGACCATAAAATCATTAACTGTGAAAACCAACTTATTTCTAAATCACACTTGATTCCTAGCTTAATTTTACTTTACTTAATTTTTCGAAATAAGGAAAAATAGCAAAATATACTTATATATATATAAATTTTCAGAATTAGCGGCATATTTACGGAAACCTTCATTACGATAATAATACGCCAAAATTCTTAACTATAGACTAACTCAACTAAATAAATATAAAAAGGTACCTCGATTGTCAGTATTGCTATAAACACTAGAGCCACTTTTTCACGCACTCCCATACTGTTGTAATAGTCCATCACCGCGTCCACTGTTATTTATGCACGATAAACTTACACAAGTAACGTGACTATGTATCTTATGATTTATCGTAAAATTATAGAGAAGACGCGCCGCAACAACTCAATATCTATCTTTATTGCACAAACTATTCTATGATATATTCATCGATAGATTTATAATCTTAACATCTATGATCTTGCATACGTTGCCCCTATGGTTTGTGGCACTGTTTACGTACATTGATTATGTAATTAAGCCTTAAATTATTTGTAGTTATTCAAAATTTGGTGATATTTTAGTTCGTCATTATCATCACATCAGCCGCCAAACGTCTATTGCTGTAACGTCTTTTATTATATTTAATTATAATAATTAATTGAGTATTATATTTGTAATTTCTCTGTTGTCTGATGTCCATAACACAAAGGCTTTAAGCGACTTATGTCGGAGTCAAGTATTTGATGTTGTTTGAATATTATATTATATATTAATATATTTATGTAGGTATGTTTTTGTTTCAGGTACTTTGCAATATTTTTGACGGTATTAAGTACACGTTCAAAAGGTAATTCTATTATATTATGATTAACAATATTGTGTTTTATTTAAAAAAAAATAATAATGTCACATATTAATAAAGTAGAAAAATATTTTTTTTATATTTATGCATTTACTAATAATTATCTGGTCACTGTTTTGTTTTAAACTACATATTTAAAAAGTATTTCCTGTAGAAATATAATTAAAATAACTTTTGTGTAATACAATTTCTCTAGTTTATCTGCAACATGTTGTAAATTAAAAGTTACATTTTTATTTTAATTTTTTATTTTAAAATGATTAAGATTAAAATTTAAATATGGACATGATTTAACTTATATGTATTACTACATTTTTAAACAACATAAGAATCTGTGGTAGACTCATAGGCATTATTTTCATCTTCATGAGAGAGATTAGTCCAATTACTAACAAATATATACTCATCGTCTATAGCAAGAGAAGAATTGCTTTCTACTTGCAAGTCAGTATGATCATGTTTCTCTAATATGCAAATCTCTTCTAGATTTTTGGTTGCACATTGTTTAGATATATTGAGTCTATCGTTGTTAAAGATAGTAGGATTTTGAATATTTTTGGGGTGTATTACTTTGTCTTTCATTGTCGGTCTTACTGCATTTTTTATGTTTGTGTTACTGTGTCCGACTAATTTATCATTGGACTTTTTACCAGATGTGATAAATCTGAAGTTCTCTTTCACATCTCTGGGAAATATATCCAAATTATCGTCACTCGCCTTGAAGTAATATGGTTTCGCTAACTCTAAAATGCTGGACGGATATTCGATATCAGGGAAATAGTTCTCTGGAGAGTTTTCTTCAAAATCGCCACTCAATATATTAAATCTGTAGCCGTCTCTGCTGAAGACATTCTGCAACAATAAATATGAATAATAATGTTGGAACATTGTTAGATATAACTGTACAATAAATTCTTGTTATTTATTTAAACTTAAAATTCCGACCTTTACAAGATACACAATAACAAGACACAAATAAACCTTCATGTTGACAATTTCTTTTAAACTATTAAACCAAACAAAGAAACATGATTTATAAAGGATTTTCGCTAGTCATTGTCTTGCAAAATTAATTTTGTAATATGCTCGTTTTCACGTAACTTTTGCAATAGTATTACAAGTAAATATTAAACGATAAGATAAATTACTTTTTCTATGTGTTATAACATAGTTTATCTATCGAGTGCTTGTTGCACGTGCGCTTCGAAGGTCCCGTATAAATCAACCGGTTCACATCTGCCGAATAATAGTCAAATGCTTATTTATTTACATTTATTAGTGCGTCAACAGCACAGGACTCACATTCAAAATATCAGCGTTGGGGTGGTACTGTTTTATGCAGTCTAAGTACGAGTATGTTTTTAGTTCAATTCAATTTTGTCATTGTTTATTTTCTATTGTTTTGTCTGTTTATAATTTCACTGCCATCAATAATGTATTTTGTTCCCTTTTTTATGTGTTCAAATTTGGCAGGAATTTTTCAGTTTTGTGCTAGGTGATCTGGGGTTGCATATGCTGAAGCATACAGCAGAAACACAGCTGTTAGATTTTTTTTACTCTTGAATTAACCATTTTATTGAATCCAAGTTTCCCATTTGTTTGTTAGGCGGTGTAGACTAAGAAATAACGTTCATTTTTCTTTTTACATTCTCAACTGTCTGCTTCAATCATTTAAAATTGCTTGCCGTATATGTAAGATGAACATAAATGCAACAGATTTAGGCCCTATGCTTTTTTGGTAAGTTGCTTTTCAAAAGCATATATATATATACACCTACACATTATTAGTTGCCAAGTAATTTCAAGAGAATTGTACATTATTTAGGCGGTCCTCTTTAAAAACGAGCTTCTCAAACGTATGAAACGAAATTTATGCACGAGTGTTCGGGGTATTCAAAAGAGTAGAAGGTGCCTTGTAATATAATTTGCATAGAATTTGTTAGATAACGAGCCCTTTCTGCTGTCCCAACTTCTTGGAAAGAGCTAAGGTATAAATGCGAAATCATCTTTTCACTGTGTTAGGTTTTTTCTTTACAAACATTAAATGTACAAGAGCAATTTACTGTTGAAAATATGTCATTGTTGTGTAGAGAAAATAACGTGGTAAATGTAGTAATGGTTTATTTCACAAAAAATTAACAGATGGTTGAAGAATTAAAACATGACAAGACTGATTGATAAATTTAGCAGCGGTTGCATCCGCCCCCGCAGCCCCCTCCACATCCGCCCCCACATCCGCAACCGCCACCACCATTGTTTCTGCTAACCATGGACAGGAGCAGGATGGGTAGGAGCATGTCGAAGTCGTTGCCGTCATTGCACCCGCCGGCGAGTAGGCCACCGCCATACCCGCCTCCGTAGAGACCTGGGTATCCACCAATCACTTGGCACTGGATCCAGGTGACCTGCAACATTTAGGAACATAATTTCAACCATTTTTTATTGTTCTTTTGTGACTTCCTCAGCGTTCAATGCATTTATGTCTCTCCCTACAGCGTAAAATACACTTATGACATCAGTTCAGCCAGTTAGTCCTAAAAGAGTTACAGGCTAACAAATAGTCATACTTTTCCATTTATATTGTTAGTTTGAGCTTGCTTTCTTAGTCTATGAATCGGTGAATCAAGATGCAGCGAATTTATTGCATATCGTATGTAATAAAATATATTTAGTGTTTATATTTATATTTAAATATATGTTAATAATAAAGTATTATTAAATACCTGGAGCACGAGGAGGAGACCAAAGAAAGCGACGGTTTTGGATGAAGTCATTTTGAGTTCTTTGGTTCGTTTGAGGTACAACCGCCTTATATATCGAACCTCCAGTGAAATACATTGAGTATTACCAAATGTCCGTAGATATCCTAATATTTTGTAATTAGAAATGTTTTAAATGAGGGCACGTATGTGATAAAATATCATATCACTGTTCCTTTTTTTCCTTACTTTATTTACATTTGTAAATTTTTATTCGTCGTGGTATCTATAGTAAGAAACCTCAAAGGTCATGTTTTGTTCGCGAACTATCATAGAACATAATGTTTTCTTACTTTTACGCGCTCACTTTACATACCAAATCTTTTTTTAACAGCTTTGAAACATGGTTTATGTAACATTTAGCATTTTTAGTGTAGTTCGGCGTTTCGATTTTGACTACCATCTTTAAGTTGGAACTGGTGCCGAAAGGTTACCAAGTTTTATTAGTCCAAGAACAATAAAAACGTTTAAATTTACCAGCATTCTGCCCACGTAGTCACCAAAGAACTGTTTTCACAGGATCATTGGTTTGTTATATCATTCTCAAGAGTTTATGGAACTGGTTTGCCTGCCAAGGTTTACTTATTTATGTGCTTAGTGTGGATCTCTTGTTGGCCTTTCAACATTTACAACTGTAATGTTCCAAAGTACTTCCATCAAGTACAAGAAGGTGTAGTATTAGCTCTTTAAGAGTAATTGGATTCTGATTGGTTGTAAAATTTTGAAATATATTTATAAATTGTACGTCTTCTCATTAATTTGTTTCAAAACTTATTAGTTACCTTCTAACGGCCGCCAGCGATTGTCTGCATACATATGGCTTTAATTATGGCCTGTTTTTATTAAAATAAAGCCAACAAAACTTTCAATAAAAATATATAGGACCTTAGCAAGTTGTGTTTGACTTCACAAGGTTGTTAGCACAGCATGATAATCTCAACTAGAATGCACTTAATTTGAAAACGTTATACATGAACAATAAAGAAATTATTTGTATAATAATTAAAATAAACACTATTAAACATAACTAGATAATGACAATCAATATTGAGTAAAAAGATAAAAATATAAGAAAAACAAAACATAATACCAACTTAGAAATTGAGTTTTAAAGAAACTTTTCGCACACAGCTCGCTTTACCATATTATAGTGATTTGCGCTCTTGGCACATTCAGATCTGTTTATGTTTAAGAATATTCTGACGCACGTACCGCAAGAGAAGTGTAGCATAGTACCTACACCACCATTTAGTACACCTTGCACCAGGTGTACTAACAGGTGGGGATGGACAGAAGCATCTCCGACGCGATAGCTACGCTCTGTGATTGCCAACACGCTTGCCCATCGCGGCATTAATAAGCAAAATCCTCCCTTACTTGGAGAGGGCTATGGCTGTTATGATGATAAGCTATATTTTTAGGCCTGAAAGGGTCACATAATCGCGAACTGCGTTTGTAAAGTATGTATGCTTTCTTGCAGTTTCCGATTACAACTTATTTTATATGTGACTTGAATTTGATGAATTGAAATCGATGAAGATTGATTGCTGTCTTCGTAACTGGCGAGTACGTTGTTCTTCTTAAATGAATAAATGCCGATGTTACAACTGGTATTTTATGAAACTTACATCCACCGCCTGAAGCCGAGCTCGAGTTTGCTTGGATATTCGACGTATTTCTTCGTAATCTCTATCATTTCAGCTGGACAAATAAGTTTGTAGTGAGTAAAGAGAGTGACTCATTGTACACGTTGTTTCTTAGTATTATTTTCATATTATAGTATACACAGTAGGTACTACTCAATTTTATAATTAAAAAAAAATCAAGAAGTTTGAGAACGATATGAAAGTTGATCAAGTGTTATTGTCAAATCCTTACATGAGTGTAAGTCATCTTAAAATATATAGAAAGCCATGATTCTCCCTAATTCTTAA
This sequence comes from Heortia vitessoides, assembly GCA_020976665.1. Lineage (NCBI taxonomy): Eukaryota > Metazoa > Arthropoda > Insecta > Lepidoptera > Crambidae > Heortia > Heortia vitessoides. The sequence continues at coordinate 13,866,270 of JACJUM010000875.1, read as the reverse complement.
ATTAATTGGAGACTGGGTTCGAATGGATAAATTATTATACAGCTTAATACGCTCCTTTTCTATTAGCAAGTAAACCTGTCTTTTTATAGCGTTCAGTCTTTTCTGATCTTCTTCTGAATTTTGTTGAAATCGTTTGACCGTTTAAGCCCTGAGACATAAGAAACAGACTGACAGATAAATACACATATCTAAAAGCTTAGCAGGACCGAGAAGTTCTTAAGAATGTGGTCGCTACTAGTAATTGAAGAGCAGCCATGAAACTATTTCCCGGTTAATGTCAAAATATATGTTTAACTGATTCAGCGTTATTAATCACGACCATACTACATTCGCGCCTAAAATATGCCTTTATTTGTAAAATTATACGGACTAAGTTTAAGAAAAATACCAAAAAGAGCAGGAAGTAATTAAGACATGAGATTATTCCTTGATATTCTCTTTACCGAGTGTCTTAAGAGGCGACTGCGGTACGGGAACCGACAGATAGCGATATATCCACCCGAATCCACCACGTCTGTCCATTAGAACAAGTCCCTATTATCTTGGAGAGTTCTATTTCTAGCAGTGAACATCTTACGACGTATGTCCTGCTCTGATGAGTGCCATTAAAGCTGCGTCATATTTTATAGTTGCCAAAATCATACTTTCATAAAATTACATTATTATTGGTTTTTATTTTGGCTGGTTAATTACTATTCATACATTAAGGGTATTATTTCCAATTTTATAGTCGTTTGGTACCGGCAGAGTACATTGGTACCTCATTCTGCACCAGGTGTCGTAAGAGGTGAGGACCTGAGGTACCGGAACCTACAGCAGTATAGCTTAGATAAAACAGAGCGAGGATTGGCAACAGCATTTTCGTTGCGAAGCTACGTTCTGCGATTGCCTAGCGCGCTTGCCCAGCGGGGCAATTATGGATAATTACCCCCTTTCTTGGGAAGGCCTATGTCCAGTAGTAGACGCTTTATGGCTGATATAATGACCCCATTACCTTACTCCTTTCAGACTAGCAGGTTTTAGTAACTTCAATGGTTAAAGTCTAATTGAAATTACTAAGTCTAATTAAACAAATATTTACACTTTATCATTTTATTGTTAGGTACTTATCATTAAAATATGTATAGTTAACACTAAAAATAGAAAAAATTCGAGAGAATGTACAAACGAAGTTTTTAGTTTAAAGCACATTAACTAGAAGAATCCTACATTAGTCTGCCGTCACGATGAGGCGTATCTCATTAGGTTCTCTGCCAGGAAACGACCGTATCCTGGCGCCAGAAGAAGGAGTCTGGGCTATCGGTTCTTCTATCATTTCAGTCACAGTGATCTCTGCGACAGGCTGGGTGTTGGTCATGCATACGTGACCGGGACTTCCAACTGATGGGTATATAATTGGTCCTCCGGGATTTTCACACGGATACTCCGGAATGTAGCAATTGTCGTAATAGTTGTTGTTGCCGCAATAATCTGCCCCGTATCCGCAGGAGTTTCCGCAGCCACCACTACCCCCGCAACCTCCTCCGCAACCTCCTCCGCAGCCACCTCCGCAACCACCTCCACAACCTCCGCCTCCACCACCTCTGTTTTTTTTCAATGCAAACATGAGGAAGAGAAGACTGAACAAGTTGTTACCAGATCCGCTGCTCCCACCATCGATAACTATGGGAGCCATGGGAGGTGGTGGGGCAATGGGAAAGCTATTATAACTTGGCCCACTCGGTTGTAGTAAGCCATTTTCGTACGTTGCAATTATAGGCTTTATGATAGCCGGTACTGTGATCTGGTTCGGTGATGAAGATTGTGTGACCTGACATTGATAGTTCTGAAACAAAATGTTATTTTTATTTAATTTTAACCATGTTCAAACATCCAGTTTCAACTGATACATTTTTAACATTGACAACTTGTACACTTAGCGGAAGCCGTGTATAAATAAGTGACCTTGACGAAATATCTTTTTCGAATTATTTAATTTCCTGTTCTGACCCGATCATTTCGAAACTATGACGTTTCCTCGATCAGTGAGTAATCATCAACGAGTTATATAAGTTCACCTCGTTAGTAACTTGATGAATTATACTAACGGATAAGGGCATACTTAAAATTCGACCGTTATTTGTTTCTTTCTTTTCTATCCCCATTAAACTTTAAGTATACCAAATCTCACGCTCATATAGATCAAATAGAGGGTGCAAGTGTTCACTTCAATTATGAATACATTTGATACCTTTAACACGAGCAGACAGCTCGATAAAAATAACAGCACCCTAGCCGCCATGTTGAATGATCTCTATTATGCGTGTGTAATTACCATTCCTTTATATACTCGGGGTTTCAACAGCAAATCGGTCACTGGGTGACTTCACATGTTGAAATGAAACCTTTGTGGATAGTATCACGTAGTTTTACAGCTTATGCCATTTATTTGTAATTCGCGATATGCATTTATCAAGCATTTATTATTGCCTGTTACAATCAATTCTCGTTGTGTTGCCAAACATGTGGTTGTTATACTAATCTTTGGAATTTGCTTGAAATTGTTCCAGTAATTTGCCCCGGGGCAATATAGTACCTCCCCTTCTAACAGGTGTAAAAAAAGCAACAGATGGTGGTATATCCATTCGAAATATCTCACTGCGATTGCCACCACACCCGTCCATTGGAACAATTTCCTTTTTTCTTGGAGAGGTCTATTTCCAGAAGTGGACATCATATGGCTGATATCATCTTCTGTTGAATGCTGTCAAAGTAAAGTTACTATCATCTTCTATCCTTTGATAGGCCAGACAACGCAGATTATAGTGATCCTATCTTATGCGTCATAGGCCGTGAGTTGGATCGCCACCTAGGACCAACATTTAAATGATACTATAACATTTTAATGTAGGATTCAACGTATATAGTTTGACGGGCCCGATAGCGCAGGCGGTAGCGATCCTATCTAGTGTGCCAAGGGTCGTGGGTTCAATTTCCACCTAGAGCAAATATTTATATGATGATATTTGTGATTGTTCTAGGTCTGGGTGTTTAATATATTATTTAAGTATTATATTTGTAATTCCTCTGTTGTCTGGCGTCCGTAACACAAGTGCTTTAAGCCACTTACCACTTAGCCACGGATTCAGGTCAAATATAAGATATTGTGGGAATATATTATTATTATCTATCCCTCGCTGCGCCAGATAGCGCAGATAGTAAAGATCCTGTCTTTTGCGTCAAAGGCCGTAGGTTGGATCCCCACCGACAGACATTTGCATGATGCTGTTATTTTGTAATGTAAGATTCAATGTATATAGTCTGTAAGTAAACCTGTATAAATATATATGATGATATTTGTATTTGATTACGCGGTATTTTGGCCTAAATGACAGTATTTTTTATAAGGTTCTCGATAATGTCTAGTGATTCATATGACCCTGTCGGGTCATAAGTTCCATGGCCAATAGTTGGCTATTCAGTGCGTATTTGTAAGCCACTTGAACAAATAAGGTGATCTAATCAGCGTAATTTTTTTATTTTAATGTAAGTTATTTTATTAACTGTTAAAATTGTACCTTGACGAGACCAACGGCACATGTTAATGTTCCCATCTGGTCTGCCAAGGGTCGCAGGTTTGATCCCCAGGGCAAATCTTTGTATACCTAATGAATATTTGTAATTGTACTGGATCTGGGTTAATTATGTATTTGAGTATTATATTTTTGTGATTTCTCTGTTGTTAGATATCCGTATCGCACGCTTGCCGATGCTTTATGCGACTTATCTCAGAGTGAGATCAATGAGATGGCGTGTAAATTTATTTCTTTTTTATTATTTTGTGATTATACATTTTGATAGTTATTTATACGTTAATCAATCTAAATGACTAGTTACGGTTATTTTTTGGAGACTTCGGTAGCATATCCACTTTAAAATTAAAATCTAGCATGATTAAGTTATCATAAATTTGATCGACTAACATGTGGTTAGTACTTGACGGGCCCGATGGCGCAGATGGTAGTGATCCTGTCTTGTGCACCAGGGGTCGTCCGTTCGACTCCCACCCAGAGCAAATATTTATATGATGATATTTGTGTTTGTTATGCGTCTGGGTGTTAAATATATGTATTTAAGTAGTATATTTGTGATTCCTCTGTTGTCTGGCATTTGTAATACAAGTGCTTTAAGCGACTTACCACGGAGTCTAGTCAATGTATGAGATGTTGTGGGAATTTATTATTGTTATTATTATTGCTTTTAAGAATTGAAAGATGGGCTAGGATAAAAAAGTTTATTCATTAAAGAATCTTTGTTTTTTAATCTCTCCAGGATGAGACATAAAGACTATGTGTCGAGGATTATATACTACTAGACGTAAAGGTCACATAAATTACAGGAAACATAATATAACGAAATTGCATGTAGTTTAGTTGGAATCATTTGTAGGTGTTACTGTGATGATATCCGTTATATCAAATTGTTATCTATGCATGTTTTAATTAATCAGTTATCCTGTTCATCATTTGATGGGCACAGCGGCTCAGATGGTAGCGAACCGGTTTTTTGGAGAATTCAAAAACACTGTTTATTGTTACCACTCTGTATAAATAAAATAAGTATTTACATAATATCTGTGTATAAATAAAATAAGTAGTTACATAAAATCTGTGAGAGTGTTGTCATTTTCCATAACAAAACACCTTTTTAAAGTTTTTAAAATGCTGATATTTTACGTGTCGGCTATTTTATTTATTTATTTATCCAAAAGCAGCAATCCGCAGACGCATGCGCAAACAAAAAATAGCTTGAATTTAAAGGTCCTTTAATCTGTGTATTATATCTATGTATATATAGATTATATATATATAAATATATACATATTTCCCTTGGTCACGCCATCGCACGAACGGCTGGACCGATTTCACTACAATATTTTTTGTTGTTTGTTATTGTCAGGAAGTTATTGGTACTTATAAAAAAAAATATTTAAGCATATTTAATAACCATAAAAGCACGCATTTTAAGAAAAAAAATTATATTAATACATCATAAAGCATTAGAATAATAAATACACCTTTTTCCATCAACATATATATTTTTTAAAATCAATCCCAATCAAGTAGTCATCTTTAAGTCAGGACAACGTCTGTGAGTTAGCGCAAGTTTACAATAAATATATTATGCGTTGAGGAAATCTGTGTTTGTCAAAAGTAAAAAAACAAGCTTTTGTATTATTCTATATCTTTGTTCTAAAAGTAAGATCCATATTAACGGAATTCAAATAATAATTTTGTTATCTAACATAATAATCTCTTATAATGTTAAATAATGACTATAACGTTAATAGTTTTCCATTTCATGTTATCGTTTCGTTATAAGTTTCTAATAATCTGTATAATAACAACTGGTATTGTACTTTGAATTTTTTTCTAAGACAATTTTAAAGATAGGTTTAATATTTATTTCTACAACAATTAATCTTTCATGGTATAAAAGACATAATAGATTATTGACCTCACAAGTATATTTTTGTATGCATAATACATAACGACTACAGTAAAAAAAATCCAGAAACAGCGGCAGGTATCACTGTATAAATAAAAATAGAACTTAATATTTTTATCACTTATGGTATTTATTTTTCAACTTCTGACGCAATAAACCAATAAATGTCTTATAAAATATATATATAGTAAATACTTATACAAAAAATAAAATCCTAATTGAGACATATCGGGTTGTTCACTGAATATGGTACGGGGTAAGGCACAGGCATATTGTTGCAGCCACCACCGCCGCATCCCTCCCCACAGTTGCATCCGCCCCCAGAGTTGCAACCTCCGCATCCGCAGCCGCCTCCACCGCCGCCGCCGCCCCCGAAGAGGCCACCACCACCGGAACCGCCCCCAAAGTTGTCCAACATTAGCAGCAATAACATAGGCATTATACTGTTCAGCCCGTTGCCACCAGAGTTGTTTGAACTTACGACTATTGGGTACGGCGGTGGGTAGGGCCCGTTTCCGTATCCGAACTGGGCACGAACTAACACTATCTGTAATAGGAAATCATATTAGTTTTGGTATTTAAAGAATTGAGTAAGTGAACAATATAGTAGAGAGTGAAAGAGACTCTTACATTAAAATTTGTTATACAAACTAAACCGATGATCCACCAAACGGAACCCATGTTGGATTTTTAAAAGTTATTCGACTGGAAATAAAATATAAATTTAACTAAATCAAAGTATACATGTCTTATGTACACTGATTTAGTAAATGAATGTACGTTTAGGTAATTTTTACTTTTATATATTTGTCCCGGTTATCTAATGTGGGTTTTGCAATGTATTCTAAGAATTCACGATAACTGTTTTATAGGTTACCAAAGGTATTTTCAAAACATTACTGCGCAAACCGACTTTTCAATGTGGTTAAGAAATTAGTAGATATGGCTATGTTGCTTTACAAATGCCTGTATATTGACCAATATAGATAGCCGTGTTAAATTGTAAATATTTTCAATTAATTTTAGACTTTATGTCCAATCAGCTAAGTTTAAAGTGTTTGTTTATTTCGGTTTTTTTCTTTGTCTATTGTTAGTGTACGTGAAAAACAATATTATTTATTAGAAGCAGAAAATAAAAGTAACTAACTTAATAATTATGTAATGCAAAATTGTGTCTGTCTGTCTTGTTATGTTCTCGCAGTATAACTATTTTGATATATTTAGGCAACTTATTATTATAAATATATGGAGTTGTAAGTCTTTTGGTCCTTAACACTAAGTTTGACAAAAGAATATATGTATTTCCTTACTTTCACGCGTTTGTAGTAAACGTGGTTAACTTTAAAGCATTGAAGAAGAAAGAATTGGGTTAATTTGTAAAAGAATATAAAGTTTTGTAATCCAGTTTTATTCAAGTCTATTCAAAATAGGACAACTAAAATAAAATATGTTAGTAGAACATATAATAAAGCAAAAGTATCTGCTTAATCAATGGTCCTTAACCTTACCAATTGAGAAAAGTCTTGATTATAATTGATGCATTGAGTTTTGAAAAGTTATATACGAATCTTACGTAAAAACTTGAACAAATATCGCTATGGTAAATAAAAAGGATATATTTAATGTTATTTAATCTTCTTCTAATAAAATCGGTAAAACTACCAGTAATAGGTTGTCATTTCATAGCACAATCGTGGTTTGCACCTGACACTGCAGTTATTCTCATTTAATTAAAATTTTATTTTCAGACCATTAAACGTTCCCATTAATCGGGCGCGATGTCTTATGTTTACTTTAAGACGTGATTAAAATGCAACTAACCTTTTTTACTTATCTAGACTAATATTATGAAGAGGAAACATTTGATTGTTTGTTTGTTTGGTACGATTTATCTCAAAATCTACTCAACCGGTTAAATTATTATTTACATACATACATACATCACACATGTGTCCCATCGGGGTAGGCAGTCAATGGATCTCCACTTGTTACGACCATGGCAATAATTATTTTACCATTCAAAAGCTGCATCGTCACATAGTCTTCGTCGTAGTCATGCCGAGCAGTCTATATTATGTTTCTAAGATGGAATTTAATGTGGCAAGATTTATATTATTGTGCGTTTGTAACAAATAAAATCAAAAATCAAATATTTAAAAAAAATATTGTATTTATAGAAAACTATATTATTATCAAATAATATAAGTAGTATTTTATTCTTGTATTTTGATGAAATAAAATATACTTAAATATAATAGTTAAAGATCTATAAAGACTGGAGAGTAAAGATACTCCAAATATTACTGCCAACATGAAATAAGCTATAAATGAGACTATGATAAAAATATAAAATTTCATTTATACAGTGATTTAAAAATAATTAAAATAAATTAAAGAGATAAAGAAAAGATTTTTTTTGCACCAAAGAGGTAAAATGAACTATTTACTCTTCTGTGAAAAAAAATAAATGTATATGTGAACTATAATGCCCACACGGCCTTCTTATTTTAAATATTATCTACGATTTTGTTTTGTTTATTATTATTTTGCAGTGAAACGATTCAAAAAGTTTTACTAATATTATTTTTCCTTTGCACACTTTTTCCTATTTTTATATTCTTTGATTTGTGTTAATAAAAGGCTAAATCAGACTTAATCCGACATCCAAGTTTGCTAGGGTGTGTCAAAGAAATTCGTGTAATTGGGTTCCGCATCGAATCTCCGGATTCTTGAAGAAAAGCTAATATAACTTGATTTCTTGAGGTCGGTAGAGATCCCGAAACTTTTTGGCTCGCAGATCCCTCGACCAAACGAGTCGTACGTTAAAACTTTATATATTTTAGCGACTACTACTTATTTACAATAAGACTGTTAACTTACAAGGAGGCCAAAACGTGTAAAATTCCAATTTAGAATGATTAAATATTCTTCTTTTTTTTTTTGTAAAAATGCAAATGCTGAATGTTGCAAATGTAAAATGGTTAAATAAGAACTACTCACGAATAACACAAGAGTGGTTTAGATGCGTTTCTGGGCTTTAATAAGAAAAACGGCTTTTACTTAAATAAAACAGTTAAAGCCGTTACTTTTGTTTCACTGTATAAAAATATTAAAGTTGTTATTTGTGAGCTTTGCAACCACGCAGTCTATAATGGCTTTAAGAACTGCGAAAAATTACACTGGGACTAAATATTGGTAATGCCTTGCCTGTACCTAATAGATAAGATCATTTGGAGTAATACCTACCCAAATAATACAATTACTTAGGATTGTGTATAAATTTAGACACTTACTGTCTTGGAAATATAATTGTATTTGTAAAGGGTCTACTTGAAAGTAGTATTTTTTACGTTTAAATTTAATATATTAAACCCTGCGTAGTCCTTCGTAGATACCTTAAATTTTATTCACTATTGTATACAAAATAGATCAACCTATGAAAGTCAAGAGTTGTGAGTCAATTTTGAATACAATATGGAAGATGTTAACAAAATTTTCCCAGGTTCGATATGATTGGTCACTAGCTCTGTATGCCATGAATAAATTGGCAGCGTAAATTAAATGATCCTCCAGATAAATTTTTACCAGAAATTAGACCTGAATTAAATTGAAACAAATATTATTTGCCGTATGCAGTTAGTTGGCTTCGATAAATTATCTTTGCTATATTTAAACTATTCATTTAACTAACAATTTGTATTACGTTTTTTTAAATTATATAATAATAATATATAAATAGTATAAAATTAAGTTTTTTTTTTAAACAACTAATATATTCAAATATGTATGTAGCACGATTATAAATGCAATCTTGTTTTTATGCACTGTATTTTTTGTTTAAGCATAGGCGTTGAGGTAATAGATTTCTTTATTTTTAGGACCACATCATTTATGTGAACATTGTATTTATGTTTAAGCTTGTAGAACTTTAAGAAAACTACCTCTTATAAAATTGGCAAAGTAACCGGCGATTTCAAATAAAATCTAAGTCTAATTTAATGTGTTTGTATTTTCAGTACTTTATTATTTCCTGTTGAAATAAAGAAGCAATGAAAATTAAATTGACAATCTCGACCATTTTATTTCATTCATATTTATGAATTAAAAAACATATGGGTGCTCAGTAAGTGGTTTGTATTTATAAAATTTTATTTCATTATAAAAATGTTTGATAACAACATATTATATTAGAACTAACTATGTCTAGAACTAAAAAGCACCTAATATCAGTAACCAGGGCAATATATCCTTGAGCCCTGAGCTGCTACCACAATCATTGCACGGCAGCGGTAGTGGGTACGGGGGGTAAGGGTAAGGCCCAAATCCTGGTCCTCCAAAACCTGGTCCTCCATAAGCTTGAGCCACAAAACTTGAGCCCCCAATGCCTGGTCCCCCTAATCCGCCATATCCACCAAATGCATTATTAGGACCGATACTGCTTCCGACTGCTGCAACTCCTTCTATCTCGGCAATTGCTTCGACTCCTGCTAAAGATCCAGCTGCACCGAAAGCACCTGGTACCCCAATTCCGGAACCACTGCATCCCCCAACTCCAATACTTCCAAAAGCAGCAGCTTCTTCCATAGCTGCCACTCCTCCGTATCCACCTAAGCCAACTCCCCCAATACCACCTCCTATTCCTGCGCTTCCGAAAGCTGCTATTTCTTCAATTGCACCTGCAGGTCCAAATGCATTTATGCCTACAGCAGGTTGAAAGCCTCCAAATCCACCGATACCAGCACCCCCAAAACCACCTAAACTCGCGGTCCCTAAACTTCCCAAAGCCGCGACTTCTCCAATAGTTCCCACTCCTCCAAAACCTCCTAGATTACCTACTCCAAGTGGTCCGACTCCCCCAAACCCACCAAGGTTTCCACCCCCAAGTGCAGCCATTGCAGCAGCTTCTCCAATAGCGTTTACTCCCCCAAAACCACCTAATCCTCCTACTCCTAGACTTCCTAAAGCTATGGTTTCCCCGATAGCTCCCAGTCCTCCAAAACTACCCTGATTTCCAAGTCCAAGTAATTCCATTCCCCCAAACCCACCAAGATTTCCACCCCCAAGTCCGCCGATAGCTGCAAAATCTCCAATAGCGTTTAGTCCCCCAAAACCACCTAATCCTCCTCCTAGACTTCCTAAAGCTATGGTTTCGCCGATAGCTCCCAGTCCTCCAAAACTACCTGGATTTCCAAGTCCAAGTAATTCCATTCCCCCAAACCCGCCAAGGCTTCCACCCCCAAGAGCGCCGATAGCTGCAGCTTCTCCAATAGCATTTATACCTCCAAAACCTCCTAATCCTAATCCTCCTGCTCCCAAACTCCCCAAGGCCATGGCTTCTCCAAGACCTCCAAGCCCTCCTATATTTCTTTGGTATCCAATGCCTCCGAAACTCCCAATATTGCTAAACCCATTGTTGAAGATACCACTATTTAAAGAGCCGATAGGTGTAGCATTGTAGAGCTGAAAAAAAACAGCCTTGTATTATGTTTGATACTTCACTTAAACATTGTAGCTAATTTAATAAGATAAAGTTTCTTAATTATCTTAAATAAGATATTTTAATTGTATATAAGCTATATGCACTTACTTGTAAAAAAGAAATGAGTGCAACTAATATTGAAGGCTTTAACACCATTGTGATAGTGTGGTTATGACTAATATTAAAAAGTGCGGTGACCTGCATTTTATATGTAGCCATTATCTTTTCTTGGTGTTTTTACTGCGAAACAGAAATGCGCGACAAGAAGTGATATATAGTGACAAAATGCTACGTGCATTTTGTCACTATATTAATATAGTTGACATTCATCATTTCTTTGACATTTATATGAGCCAATATTTTACACCTTTTATAAGTTTGTAATAGCCTAAGAGAAAAAAATAAAAACAAGCACAAATCTAAACTTTACTTTATTTTAGCCTTTAAACAATTTTTTGACAGTTAAAACTAAAATAATAAATTATGTAGCCGCTAAAATAAAACATTAATTTATATATTTATCGTTGAGTTCATCTTTGTAATCTAGGTCATAGTCTTCGTAAAAAGCTTCTTCAGAATAATCTTTGTATTTTCCATATCTTTTGCCACCTCTTCGGTTTGGTCGTCTGTGTTCGTATACTTCTTCGGATATATCGTTTGAATATTTTGAAGACACGTCTTGTCTTTCGCAATATGAGTTTTGTTTAGAATATCCACCGTGAATATCATCTCCATTAAATCCATTTCTTGTATTGTTTTTACATCCGCAGTGATGATGGCAGCCACAACTGTTTCTCTCCTTAAGTAAATTTAGTATAAGAGGCAATAGGGTTTTTAGGCTCGATGATTTTGTATCAAATTTTGGTAAAATCGAGCTGGCTGTTGGTAGTACTGCTGTATATATAGCAGCTGGTGGATGATTAATGGTACCTTGTAGTAAAGCTTGTTCTGAACAACTAGGCTGGAGTTGCAATGGTATTGCTGAAGATTGAGGTTGCACTGACCTAATTATGGTTACCTGGTTTGACAAATCTGGATTCTGAACAGTTGCCACCAGAGGTTGTGCAGGTTCTAGTGTTTGACTTTGTTGCGGGACAGCTAAAACAGTAAGCAAGGATGGATGATTGGTGAGCGCAGTCCCGGATCCTATTGGTAAATCGATTGCATTGCCTGCTGCTGCACCATCAATAATATACGAAGATGTACTTGGTATTTGTAGATGTTGGGGACAAGCGATTGAAGTTGTTATGCTTCCATGGTTCAACATGGAAGGTGTTAATGTAGTTTGGGACGATGCATATGTATTGAGTTGGGCGTTCGTAGGCGAAGCTAAGCCAGGACTAAATTGTTGTATCACTTGACCACTTCCTAAGGAAGGATTCTGTTGTATATTTAGGTTTGCTTGAAGGTTGTTCGCGTTCTGTGTGTTTGTATTCTGTTGCAATAGTAGAGGCTGTTGAAAACTGCTGGTTGGCTTCGATATTGATGGCTGCCCATTTGTCTGTTGAAGGTTCAAGGCTTGTTGAGAATTCAGATTGTTGGAGCTTTGTGTATTCAGGGTTTGTAAATTCAATGCTTGTTGTGAATTAAGCGACTGCAGATTTAAATTTTGCTGAGAATTAAGTGAATTCTGTAAATTTATTGGCAGCATCCGATTTCCAGAGAACTGATTTAAGGTTTTCTGAAGTATATTGTTATTACTCCCTTGTGTTTGCGATCCTAAAGAACTATTCAGTATGAAGTTGGATACACTATTTGAGCCATTTTGCTGGCCGCTTCCATTCTGTAAATGAGAATCAAATGTTTTAATTATATACACAAACGCGCAGTGAATAGCATTTATATAAAGTTGAAAATAAATATTTACCTGAATATTCAAAATAGATATGACCAGTACTGAAAGTCTGGTTAACATCGTGGCAAAAACATTTTTTCTGATTGCTACGATCTTATATAGAAATGTATATCAAACATTATAATATTACAAAATCATTTCATTTTATCTGCTGGAGATAATTATTGTTATCTTTCATTGCCTCATTCTATTGTTGTTCCACGATAAGATTAAGGAAAAATGCGTTGATTGTCTGATTGACAGGCGTCTCTTAAATGGTGGCGTAATCTTTATAGTTTTAGTTAATATCCCTAATTTGTATTTATAAAACAATATATAAATAAGATAAAAAGGTATCATAGACACAAATACTGATATAATCACAAATACTGACATAATCACAAATATGTACTGACATAATCACAAATACTGACATAATCACAAATACTGACATAAACACATTTTCAATAGATCTAAATAAATGTAATATGTGCAACAACTTAGAGTAAAAACCAGAAGTAGCTTAATCCCTCTCTTACCCTCAAGCCAAATTTCATCAAAATCGCTTCTCCAGTTTGTCCATGAAAGCGTGACAAAAGGACAAAAATAAATTCTTGAGCAGTTTTATTAATGCACAGATTACGAATTAAAATAAAGGCGAGGTTCTTATCGGAATCATTATTATTTTTTTCGAATTTTTTGTCAATCATCATATCAACCATTGGACGTCCACTGCTGGACACAGGCCTCTCCAAGAAAGGAAACCGCGGCAACGATGTGGCAACCGCAGGGCTAAGCTTCACGACGGGAATGCTGAAGTCCATCCGAGCCCTATTGTATTTGAGTTACGCTGTTTCAGGTGGATATATCGCCATCTGTCGGTTACAGTTTTGACCTACGGTATTTCCCGTAACTGCCGCGCTGGGCAGACGTGTTGACAATCGCAGAGCGTAGCCTAATGATGGGAACGCTGAATCCCAGCCCTATTGAATTTGAGTTACGCTGTTTCAGGGGGATATATCGCCATTTGTCGGTTACGGTACTTCATTTGCCTCTTACGACCCTTGGGACTGTATTAAAATTCAAAAGTTATATCTAAATAGATCGGTATATTTTTTCAGAGTACCATCTAACTTTGGATTCATAAAGATCATGTTTTCCATAATTATAATGATGATATCTACAATTAAGGATTTTGGTATAGTCACTAGGACTTGGCACATGCCTCATCTGATTCCCATTTATCTCAATTAATGCTGCATTAGTAGTGCCTTTATGTCCACAGAGTGCCGCCACAGAATCATGAATACATCTTTGTTACTTACCTATACATAATGGCACATTGATTAATGGAACCCGGCGAGCTATAAAGAGCATACGGAAGACCATGAAAGGAGATATTTCTTGTATAAGAATCATTTCCTTCACAATAAATTTTGTCTGCGTTAATGGAATACCTTTATTGAAGATTACATTGGTTATTAAGGGGAATCATCTTTAAATTATCAAGTAAAAGTATACTGTTTGTTGCATGTAGACAGATGGAGGAGGAAATTAATTTCCAGAGGACGAGTCAATTCGAAGCCAGAGTCAATAATATCCTTATTGAAATCTTCAAAGCAATTATTTTACTGTAAATATAGATTTACTAATGAAAATTTATTACTAAAATGGCCTATAAGAGTAATTTGGAGAAATTGGCCACTTACACGTACTTTAAAACTAGTCTGTCGGCCCCAGGTGGATTTTAAAACTAAGCCTACAACAGTTTGATTACGCGCGCAACCTAAAAAAAACCTGCAAGAAAAACTGGTGAAAACTGGTTCAATGCATATATATATTGTTTTCATTCGGGTTCAGCTAGCGTTAACAATGTTATGGAAAAAAATGGAACCCACATTGGAAACCTCTAAAATAATCATTGTTTCTCCATTATATCATGATTGTAAACCTTCCTCTTGAATCACATTATCTATATGCATTACAATCCGTTGCATAGTTTTAAAGATCTAAGCATAAATAGGAAAACATAGATGGCGGAAGCCTACTTTGTTTTTACCTATGTAGTGATTATAGGTACAATAATATATTATAGGATAAAAGGTAACTTACTGATTATGATTTACTTTGTATTGGGCTTTAGCCAGTTCTAGCTAAAATCAGACAGATTTAGTTATATATATATATATATATATATATATATATATATAAAGTACATATGTTCCGATATATATAATATATAGGATAATGTGAATATATAGGATCTATAAATAGGAAGGGTAAAACGGGCATCGGGTCGCTTAGTAATGAGCGACCCCGCCCTCTCGATCGTTGGCACTGGAATTGACGTCTGAGTAGAACAGCAAAAGGTTTGTCCGAAAAATATAAATAAAGGATCTATACTATTCTGCTGTGAGGTACTAGCAGAGTAAAATAGTACCTCCGGTAAACCAGGTATCGTAAGAGGCGACTAAGGTGCCGGAATCGACAGATAGTGGTAAACCTATCCGAAACCGTGTAGTTCAAATGCATAGGGCGGGCAAGGACAGCAGAATCTCCGTCGCAAAAGCTACGCACTGCGATTACCCACACGCTTGCCCAATGCGGCTATTATGGGCAAATTCTCGCTATTTGGGGTGGGCTATATCCAGCAGTGGACTTACAATGGCTGGTATGATGATATGTAATATATTTGTCTTTAGAATTCCTCTTTTGTCTGATATCCATAATGATACTTACAGCTACTTATCTCGAAGTAAAGAAAATCTATGAGATGTTGTATAAATTATTATTTAAAAAATCTCTAAAGGCTAACATAATTTTGCATGGAAATTTAGCACAATTTTTATTTGTAGTCTTGTGAACATCAAGTTAGGTTTACGAATGTTTTACAGACTACTCTTGAATTTCAGAAATAACTGTTCTAGTAGGCAATAAACCTACAATCTCTTTTATTACATTAGTATAATTTCAGTTATACTGTTAGCTTTGCCAGAGAACCAGAAATTCTCTGATTTGCATTACAAATTTATTTAAACCTACAAACTTTAGGAAGGACAGATGGGACAAGTAAATCGGTTCTAATTTATTCTTCCCTAAAATAGGGCGTTTTGTTTTGTCCGTAAACTTATTGTTAAATATATTGAGCTAACAAAGACATCTTAATTGGTTAGTCGAAGTTATTTAACTTTGGTCTTTGAAAAGTTTTAAACAGTATATAAAGAAAATGAGGGAAGAAGATAGCAACAAATAATATAATTATATTTATTATAATAGAATATGTTATTTATTTTGATTGTATTTATTACTGTATGGATAGAGAATTGCGAAATTTACTAGAAAAAAATCAAAATGTCTTCAACTAGCCTTTAGGCTTTCTCTCTATTTTCGTTGAGTTTATATGGACATTTCACAAACAAATTTGTAAATCACAGGTTATAATAGACTTTTGTACTTTTATAAAATCGAGTCTTCATCACTATAACAGAATGTCTTCTCATATAACATCGACATCAAGATATAGGCCTCTTCAATAGAGGAGGTATTTGCCTATATAACCGCGCTTGGCCGACACGGTCCAATCGCATGGCACAGCATCGTGACGGGATTACTGCTGGCTGCTACCCATCCCCGCCCTGTTACATTTGAACCATGCTGTAATGTATCTGTTTCAGAGCTGTAGTAAAGGGCTGTATTGTGTTAATGTTTGACCACATTTTACACATATATTATAGAATAGGTATGTTATTGCATTACATTATACATAAGATACATTTTTAATAATTTAATATTTATTTACTAGTAAACATTAAAAATATATTAATTATTTTTAGACGATCCCCATTTTCTTTTATTTTTAGGTGGTTTAGGATGTGATGAACTGGTCTTAGAAATTGCATTGTTCGAGGATTTAACCTCACTCTTCACATCGTTGTCATTACTAGTTATTATGTAAACATTCTGCTCTGGATCGCTTGCGGCAATTCCAGATCCACCTCCAGCTGCAGCTGATGCCCCACTGCTGGATCCACCATCGTCATCGTAATCGTCATCGTATCCGCGGCCTGATCCCCGTATTATCGGATTGTTGGTCGGCACCGGAATGGGGTAGGGAATAGGTATGTTGCCCCCACAACAGTTGCAACAGCTACAGCTGCCTTTGTTCCTGGTGGCTAACAGCAGAACTGTCAGGAGGACTCCCAAGTCGTCGTTGTCGCCATCAGCTCGAATTATTGCTGGGTTGTATAGAGGTGCCACTACTTGCCCATTTACTGACGAATCCTGTAAACAAATGAATAATTTCAATTGCGCGTGCACACGGGTTGGTTCAAATGTATACTTTCACAATTAATACTAGAAAATCATTTAAAAAATATATTATACTTCGTGATGACACTATACAGACAGAGTAAGTATCAGTGTTTACGTAGTTTTTACTAAAATGCTAAAATTGTTAGATCTGTTGTGTTATTAATCTACAGTGAACATGAAAATTAAAAAAATCTATTTATATTTACTTAGTATTTATTCTTGGGTCCTTTTATGCAGTAGTAAACTTCAATATTGCATTAAAAGTTTTAATGAATCAAATAACTGCAGATATTTATAATAATTTAAAGATGACATTTTATAACTTTTAAGAAAGCAAAATTTGTATATACTCATACAGTGTTTCGCATAATTAACATTTGGTTAACTTGGTAATAAATTAAATAACAAGAACCTCAAACACATATTTAGTGAGCAATTCTACAACATTATTACTCTGTTAATTCATCTCTGATACAAAACCATATACGAGTGTATAAAAGGAATAACCGACTGACTGACTGACTGACTTATACATCAACGCAGGGCCTAAACTGTAAGGATTAGAAACTTAACATTTGCACAGGTATTTCTTTTACAACGTAGGAGAACACTAAGGAAGGTAAAACGGGGGTGCAAAGTTAGTATGAACCATTGTTATTTTTATTAAGTTATTCAAATGATTCTTCATTGAAAGTTTTGAAACAAGTATAAAATATATTCTCAAAAATTAAAGGGATAAAAAGGGGGTTCAATTTTGACAATTTAAAGCAAGTGAAACCGCTGTGCACTGCAAATTGTTAATAAAATAACATTACTGGCAACTGTATCTAAACACTGTATCACCATCAAATGTAACACAATCAGGCTCTACTCATACTTCTTACCTCAAAGTTAAAGATCGTTAACGACGCCACGCAAAGAGTTATTCTTAATATTTTCATATCTAGTCTCAAGTGTACCCGGTCGAAAATCCTGATCTACCTCATTTATCAACGTTTAAAAGAATCAATACGTTTCAGTATCTTATTGCATTTATATATAGTGAATGACATCAGCGTTACTTATTATCTAATCAGATCGTGTAAATGTTACGATATTTTTAATACAATATTTACTAACATGTGGATATAATGAAGTTCTTTATCCAACACGTGCATAAGTTTATATTTATTGAGATATCGAAGAATATTGCAACAATGTATATATAATAATTCAAATTTTATTTATTCATTAATATAATAAATATATAAATTCACACAACATCTCCTATATTGACCTCACTCCAAGATAAACAGCTTAAAGAACTTGTGTTACGGATATCAGACAACAGAGTTATTACAAATATTTATATACTTAGATAAAAATAAATAACACTCAGACACAGAAGAAATAG
The DNA here is from genome assembly GCA_020976665.1 of Heortia vitessoides. NCBI lineage: Eukaryota > Metazoa > Arthropoda > Insecta > Lepidoptera > Crambidae > Heortia > Heortia vitessoides. Next base: position 13,847,766 of record JACJUM010000875.1, on the reverse strand, counting down.
AAATATTTATCATATAAACCTTTGGCGCACAAGATATGATCACTACAATAATTGTTATATTTATAATCTATTGTTTATAATATTTATAACCCTTGCGACAACCGTTTCCAAATATAATTACCTGAGAACGGTTACCGGAAAGTGACCGAAACGTCGAACTAAAACATAACATAAGGAAGACCTCGTACCAAGGTCATCGGCATTAGTACCTCACTCTCTCTTAGTTCTATCGCCGAATAGCAGTGTTCGCATTCCGGTTAGAAGGCTGAGAGTCAGCGAAATTGCTGGGTGACATATATCTACAAGTCACAAGGTTGGCAACGCGCTAGTGGTATCCTTGTGATATTACGAGCATATTATATTAATAGGCTGCAGTGACGCTTATTTCATCAAACATTTATGCTTATTTGTCTTGTAATAAAAAAAATGTAAACCGCGTTTTTAAAATCGTTAAATAACCAATCTTTCTCTTACATTTTATGTTACAATAAGACCTTTATCTTTAAACTAAACAATAACCTACGACTAGACACATACCAGCATAAAGATCGTAAAAGTAACCTGATATTAAACCGATGAAATTAAACGAGTAGATAGAGTCAGCTATAACGTCTCGTGAAAAAGAAACGTTGCAATATGAAAACCTTTTTCATATTTGTTTTGATAATATTCACAATAATAGCCAAGTTCATTGCCATGGACTCTACCGTAAATAGTGTTTATTGTTTGTTATTTGGCCTTATGCACTCACAAAATTGAAATTTTTTGTTTTTGATTATATTTATAATTACTTATAACATTAAATATGACTCCGTTCCAATCGCATAAGGCTTTCACGCATATCATAGAAGGATCGCAGAGAGGGTAAAGAATACTCAGGCAGCGTGCTCATTGATGAGCCACATTGCCAACGCCTCCGGTGGCGCTGGAATTAAAGTATGGGAAGTCCAGGATAAGGTTCGTCAGAAAAAAAACTTGTCTAATAAATTAGCGATTATTTATAACACTAACTAAATATATTATACCAATTATACAAAACTTCTAACAATAATAATTTACAATGTAACTAACACTAATCTTTTATATCGTCTTTAGAGTCCTTCGTATCATTATTCGATTTTTTTTTACAATTTCTTCTTGGAGAATCCTCTATTATTATAGGGTTATTTGTAGGTATTGGTATAGGGTATGGAATCAAGACATTTCTGGAGTTGCCACAACTGCAGCAACAGTTATCACTACCGTTATCCAACATTGCCACCAGCAACAGCGGTAGTAGACTTCCAAATCTTGACCGTGACTTTTGAATTATTAATGGTGGCAAATACGACGAAGGAACTTGCGGCGGACTCACAACACTATTCAAAGATCCTGGATGTTTCAACGGAACTATTTTAGTTATAAGTGGCAAATTTATTTCTACATTCACAGGTACAGGTGTTTTATTCCCTTGTTTGGAAACTTCTTTGGTGTTAGCAATGGTAGATTCAATTATATCAATTGCTTCTAAATTCGCAGAGAATTCCTTTGCCTTGCACCCGCACGCTCGTACTTCGGGAATTTTATTAAATGGAACACTGTCACACCAAACAGGGCATTCGAAGAAGTCGTCGTAAAGCAGCGGGAAGTTTCCATCAACGCTTTGTACAACATGATTTGGTTCGAGATTTTCATGGGATGAAGGAAAAATTACAGATAATGGTGCATTAGCAACAGGCTCTTCAAGCACTGCAGACTGTACTGATGGCACTTCTGATGCTGACGGAATGCCGTTTGATTGCACAGGCAATAAAGCAGTTGATGCTGTGATTGGAAAGAGATTCTTGTAGAACGCGTTATTAATTCCTGCAGAACATATTTCTTGGTTTACTCCTCTATTCTGGTGTGTTGTTGTTGACACAATTTCTGGTAATACTCCGTTATTAGGTGCTGTTAGCAATTCATTTATCATTTGTGGTGCTGGAGAATTGAAACTAATTACGTTCAATCCTTGATTTAAAACAGTTTCTACCAAAGGTCCATAACCCTGAAAACAAGACAATTTTAATTATACTTTAAGGCATACATTCAAATTAATAAATCATTTGGCAACGAGGTCAATTTAAAATAAACCGCGCTTTAAAACCGTTAAAGGTAAGAAAGTTTTTTTTATTAACGCGTAAATCGACAATATCAAAAATTATAAAATTTTACAGGTAATACATATTTAATTTACTAACAGAGAACAATAACAATACTATTGTGTAGATTGACTTCACTCCAAAACTATCCATTTCGAATAATTACTAACATGTTAATATAAAACCTAATATAGTAACACATTTCGTTAAGTTTTATCAGAACTGGCGAAAGCGTTACAAAACAGATTGCAATCTTTTTGTTACCGTGACATAATTTTCTTCGGAAATCTATCGAATTGTTGAAATTTAACTAAATATATATATTTAATCAATAAACACAAACAGCTAGTAAATAAATATATAAATAATATAAAATAGATGCATATTCTTGAACATGTTTTACATACAGGTAATAAAAAACGCACACACACACTAGTATTTCCTTTAAGGAAAGAAATACAGAGTTTGTAGGGTATCTTTCTTTTTTTATTTCTCATTTATTCTTACACTAGAGGATATGGCGCTGCATGCCATAACATAGACTTACGCCTAGGTCGGTGTCAGGTGCATGATTTAAAAGAAAAGATTAGTCCTAAGTTTTAGCATAAAAATTGTTATTATATATGTGAAAGACAAATAAACTTATATTTTTATTAAAAATAATATCACTATCATAGTATTCGTAAACTTCCACTGCTGGACATATGCCGTCCAGTGGATTCTAATGGCTGATGTGATGATTATTACACACTTCTGTATTCGAAGAAGCTAAGGCTAACTTAAAGTCGCTTAAAGCAGTTTTATTATGTGTAGGTAATCTGTTGGCTTATACGCCATATCAACCAACTTTTATTATTCAAGTAAATGCAAAAGTGTCTGGATGCCAGTTTGTAATGTAAAAAAAAACACCTAAACCGGTTGACTATTTTGATGTGATGTGATTAAGCTTAAGCTATTATATTTTGATCGCATGCTCATTTTTTTTCATACGAGACGCGAGGCGGCTAGGTGTAAAAGTTATCAGTTAAGAAGTTTTATTTCAGAAATATATATTTTTTCAATTACACTATATATTTTATTGAGAATATTGTAAAAAACATATACATAATATATATACATATATGTAATTATATATATATTTATATCATATGCATTTATTGCGTTTATTTATACAAATATGTATGCCACGTTTATTTATTTTGTATATATATTGCCTGCACCACTATATATATATATATATATTTTTCAGTTTTGTGTAATGGTTGACTGGGAGATAATGCCATCTGGCATTAAGTCCGCCATTTGTACATTTTGTGCAATAAAGTTAAATAAATAAATAAATAATATATTTATTCTGGTGATAATACTTACGTCAAATATTCTTATTGTTGCAGGTGAGCCGACATAAGGATTGGGACCAATAAATCTAAAGGTGGTATGTGTAAATTATTTAAGAGGTATAAAACATTATATAGTATATAACATTGGCAATGAAGCATTAATAAAAACCCGTCGTTGCGTGGGAGTGCTCAACTTTATTATTACTAAATTATAGAGACTTTATGCAATTCGGTAACCTTAACCGAAACTTTTAGATACCCAATGGGATCAAAAACTCTGGCGATGGAATATTACTTAATGCCCAACTAAAATCATAAATAATTAAGTCATTCATCATACTAGACGCGGGAAGGCCACTGTTGGTCAGAAGTTCCTATATTTTTTTTTCTAGAAAAAAAGAAATTTATGTTTTTATTCTCAGTGTTGTCAATCGCAGGTCATAGCTTCGCTATGAGAATGCTGCAGGTCATTCCAGGTCTGTTGTATGTATATGAGTTTCAATGTTTTGAATGTATTGGATCCAGTATCTCTGTTTTCTCTTGCGACACTGAGCTCAGGAGAAGGAATATAATTAAGTAATAAGATAAAAATACATAGCCGTTACTCCGATATAAGAAGCTTATAGCATTTTTGTAATGAAAATCTGACAACGGAGCATTTCAAATATAACACCCAAATACAAACGCTCACCAATATTGGGGATCAAACCCAAGGTTTCTGGTGCACAAGATAGGGACTCGACCAAATGCTACACCTGGCCCATCAAGGTTTCTCGTTCATATTCATAAAATAGCGGCCTGCGCCGACTTCGTCCGGGTACAAAGTATAATTCGAAGTTAAAAGTTAAAATTATATATTTATTTAGGAATTATATTTGTGATTCCTCTGTTGATTTAAGTGACTTACCTCGGAGTCAGGTCAATATATGCCGAGTGTTTAGGTCTTTACCTTAGAAACTATAAAATAGAAACTGCCATTGTAAAATATAAACTGTCTTAATAATGAGTAGCATCCAATGAACTCAATTAAAAAAATATATCCAATTCATCGCAGTATTTCTACAGTTATGCGCGTTAATATATTATTTGAATTCATTTTTATTTATAGAGATGTTAAGACCTACACAGGTCTTAACATCTCTATCTATCTGCAACTATAAAACAGGCATCAAAACAGTAATCCTTGTTTTTCTAAGTAACGGCATCATATGTACAGACCGATTTTTATTTTAAAATATGTTAACTTAATAATAATATATATTTTTGTATGTAATCATAACTCTTTTTTATTAGACTTTTCGTAAAAGCATACGGTCCGCGTGATAGTAAGCATCACAATCGTAACATCACAAGGATATCACTAGTGCGTTGTCAACCTTGCAACTTGAAGATTATTTTGTCACATTACACGGTAATTTCCCTGCATCTCACACCCTTCAAACCCCACCACTTAATCTCACATATCCGTGTCCATTCTTATTTATACACGCCAACGATATCATTTTCACAAATAATAGTATCCAACACTATAATTTACACTGATAAAAATAAGTGGAAATCTGTAGGATTTATTGAGTTGTAACACCGTCTTTTACCAAAATGAGAAAAACACAATAAGTCGACTTGGCAATAAACTATAACCATAAACGTACATTATTGCCTAAGAACAATCGTCGTAGGTGGGTCCAGAAGCTTCAATATGCCCATTTGTATTGCCGAGACGATCTTTAACAACGGTATTCACGTGAAGTTGGTAATTTTGCAATAATTTATGTCTTCAGCGTATCCTCAGCGGTACTGCTATGAGGTTGGACAATGTAACACTTTTATACAAAAGAGTATTGAGTCTTTAATGTATTCCATTTTCAAAAATGCTCAATTCGATCTGTGAGTATATATCTTTAATTTATAAGCTAGTTTATATTTCTAGGGCAATTACAAAAATTTTGCTTTTACTACAGGTTAATTTTCAATATAAATACAAAAGGGGGTTGTTATGCCCTAACTCGAGGATGGCTTAACCCATTCGACTATTTTTTTTTGTAAGGCACACGGAATGTTTTCGTCTGTTGTTTTAGAGACAGTGTAATTTGAAATTAAATTATTCCATGCATTGCGGTTTGTTTTATATTTTCACCTATTTAAAACAAAACAACGCTTTGCTTTCTGTCAATCAGTTGACGTAAATTGTCAACGTCAATCTGAACAAAACTTGCAACGTAACAGGATGAAGAGCATAATAACTAGACGAACTCAGGGCTGGCCGGTACATAATAAATATGTTTTAAACTCACCGGTCTAGTTCGGTATCATACAAATGTTTGTCCTAGGTGGAGACCGACGCTAGGGACACTACTAAATGCACTAACGGGGCTGTCAAAAGATAGATAAATTAGTTAGAACCAAAATAGTAACAAAAAAAATAAGTAAAATTTCAAAAACGTAAGAGACCATGCTTTTATCGTTAATGCTAGTTAGCGGGGAGTATTTCGAGAGTCATCGCGGGGTTTACGGAAATGCGCTTCCGGAAGGGGACTTCTTTTTATAGCCGTCCTGATCCACTCAATCGGTTAACGTTAGACGTTTATACTTATAAAAATATAAAATATAAGTAAATAAATCTATAAAGTCTGCTGCCAGAGGACAATAGTAAATCACCTTGTACCAGGTTTCGTAAGAGGCGAAAGAGGTATCGGCACCCATAGATGGCGGGATATCCACTGGAAACAATTCAAATGCAACAAAGGAATGGATGGATACAATCTTCAATAGCAATATACTTAAATAATTTGTTCCATCGCTACTACAAGGGAAGGGGGACTTAAAAGCGCGCTGAATTATATTCTTTATATACATAATACTTTAAAACCTTTTAGGCGTGCTGTCGAGGAGGAAGAAAGTAATAGTAGTAGTTTTAGTAGAAAAATAGGCTTGCTCCGTTGTTCTCACTCAGAGCGGCTTCACTGATTTTTTTTGTAAAAAATTGTGTACAAAATAGCAGCTTAATTTTTATTTGTCACTTGGTATTCTTTTTCCTTGTCATATTTTTCAAACCATTTAATTTGATCCAATCACAAAGTAAGTAGCTATCCATCACGTCGACGTGAATTGATGGTGAACTTATTTAAGTGAATAATTTACTATAATTATTGTAATTTGAGGTATTGTGGTAATCGCTGAGTATAGCATCTGTGCAGGGCCTCTGTTGCCCATCCGAGCCATGTTGCCTATGTAATAGAATTACATATATTATACATATAATATTTACACCTATAATTGAAACCTAAAAATAATCATTTTACAGTTGTTTAATGTATCTATTTTGACCTAATTGTTGCTTATTATTATGTTTGGTTATGGTATATTGGTTTAGTATTTTCTTTAAGTTCTGCATAAACCCATTTAAATGAGCTATGCAAGATATTCTTACGTAATCTACAAGACGTACTCAATATGACAATAGGTGCTCAAAGTTAAGGCTTTTCTCGAGTGCTACAATAAGAGGCCAGGTTCTGAATGGCTGGCCGGTGAGATAAAAGACGTCAAGGGCCGCGTTAATAGTCGACCTTTGGTAGGCGACTGCGTTGCGCAGGCGCCGGTGGTGATTATTGTTTAAGGAGACGTTGATTTATGAATGTATTCAATTTGCATTAATATTGTAAATTCAGTTGACGCGTGAGGAAAAGAGGTCGAATGCGCGAAGGTTTTATATTATAACTGTTTTTTTAATTTCAAACATTAATTTGATTTTTATAAGTAAGAGGTACACGGATAAAAGAAATTGTTCACATAAATTATCTACTTTAAGAATAATGCTAGGAACTGAAAAAAACAAGACTTACGGAATGGCTACAAAGCCAGAAGATACATTAAAAGAAAGCGTAAACACCCACAAAGACACAAAGTCTAATGTCAAATTTTTTGCTCCTGTTATTGCTTATTTTTATTAAAATAAGTAGTTTCGCACCTTACATACCTCAGGATACGCAGAATGCAATTACAATTCGTACGAAAAATCAATATCCAATTAGGAAGGTTTACAAAAGTCATTGAGTCTGGATTATCCGCGTTCGAATGGAACAAAAAACGCGTGCATTTAATTTCTGCGTGTTCCGTTCAAAATATATTTCTTGTCTACTTAAGTTACTCGCAGCTGGCTGAGAATGAATTCTGGGTCGTGCATGTGGTAATGAGTGTAATGAATTGGGTGCAAATGTGGCGCGAACCATGGCTTTACGACATCGTTGACAGCTGTCATTTGTCACAGATAATATATATTTTTTGTTCTACCGTGATTTGTTCACAGATAATTAGGTTCGAATCGTAATTAAAACCGGTGATTTAAATGTCAGCTACGCTAAAGTATTTTTAGAGCATTTTTGATGATTTTTTATTTAATGCGCTGTTACTCGCGATTTCGTCGAGATAAAACGAATTATGCGGTCAGTTCTTACTTGTAAGTAAAACGTCCAAGATAATAACGAATAATTGCAAGATTTTGACAAGCTATTTCTTATTCACGATTTATTTAGATTATCTTATTCCTTATCTATTTACTTACAATCTTGTCCCCGCAACTTTAATCTTAATTATTTTCCTAAACTTAAGGAAGTAATAGAATAAAATTTACGATTAATTTGACGGTACATAGACAAGACATTTTCATTTTATTTATGATTAATGAATCTATCAACAAGCCTGTGGCATGTTCATGTTCAAACAATAAAGATGTAATGAACAAAAGATAAATGTTTATGAGAGAGAATAATAATATAACAATTACTTCGTTACCTAATAACGTTTAGTCATAAAGAATTTATTATTTTATTACAAATTAATTACCATAAATCCAATATCTTAATTGTAATCCAATCCATAGTCGTGACTAAGCATATAAACATAGAGGAGCAACAGACGCCAATGCCAGTGAAATCTGATATGATATGATAGTATTTTTTGTATCGAGGTCGTTGACATGGCGCTAGAACATTTTATTCGTCATTCCCGAGGCTCCGACAATGCTATAGCTAAACAAATAATGAGGCTGTTTGTCTATGTTTGATACGGTATCACGGCTTAACCGCCGGACAGATTTAAACAAACTTGATCTAGAAAATTTTACGTGATATGAGTCCACGTGGACAGAGTAAAATAAACACGCCATAAAATAAACTAGCTTTTTATTTGCGGAAAATGCTATTTGATTTTTTTTCATATCAATTGGATAAGCCTACCCAATAAAGGAGGGCTTCCGCCTATAATTGCCGCGCTGCTATATTTTGCTTTGACTGTAGATTTAAACTACGCTGTTTCGGGTGGTTATGCCGGCTCCGGATACTTCGACTTTTACAACACCTACTTCAGGAGGACGCACTGTTCTTCTCCGCCGTTGCCCTATGGCTTTTTAGTGACTTGTTACTACATTTTCAAAAATTAGTAGGGGTTGTTAGTTTAAATATATTTTATTTTTGGACCTTAAAATATAAGGATATACTTCAATGTTTGATGTAGAAAAACCTAAAACCTTATTTCATTCCATATTATGATTATTATTACCGTTCCAGTGAACAAAAAACAATTCGTCATACATTTTTTTGAACACAGCCCATGTTTTATTTTTAAATAAACCCACAATTAAGCTTTTTAAAATAGTTTGAATGATGCGTCGTCAAATTAGTACATACACGAATACTCTAATAAAGCAAGGTGACGCAATGTGCAATGAGACGCATCTATTCAATTTTAGCAACACATTGGCTTAAAACAAATAATTCGTAACACCCCATTCTATTCTCGACACATCGACGCGGCAGCAAGCAGTTGCGTGGCTTTCTTCACTTTGGGACGTGCAGATATCATGTCATACAGTAACTTTGCTACATATCTCATTGCAGATGAAGGGTGAATGCGTGAGAAAAGTAAAGTTATTAAGGACCAGAATTGCTTGATTAATTTAGAATTATAATTAAACTAACGCGATTTTGCTTATAGAATTGTTGTTTAACAAAATTGTTGATTGTGATATTTCTTTTTCTTATAAGAATGAAAAGAAGAAAGAAATAAGAATGCAAATCGACCACTACTAGTTACCAGTAGAAATGTGTGAGTTACCCATGTTGATGTGCTCTGTACGAGGTCATGCACTTGCGTCACTGTGTGCAAACAGCTTTAGTCCCAGACCTACGTACTCCGTGTTATCGGTCGCCACGTGTGTACGCACCTTATCTACGCTGTGTGAAAGGCAAGGATTGCGCGGTATAACGCAATCCGAGATAACTACTCACTTCCTAAAGACGTGACGAAATATAATTGTAGAAACAGTGTAAGCGTCACACGTCATTACAGGCGTCTTTCACGGAGCGTAGGTGTGGGTTTTCATGAGATTGGCTTGCTTGGGTTTTTCATCATGTCAACTGCAAGACGTCTACTGCTGGACATAAGCCTTCCGAAGATTTGTATTATCACTTCGAAGTTTTAACAAGTAATTGCTCTAAGTCGTAGCAATCGCAGAGCGTAGCTTTGGACGGGTATGTTGCTACCCATCCCCAAATCATTGCATTTGAGCTTTATCAGGAAGGATGAAACTACCGCTATCTGTCGATTCCGGTATTTCTTTTTTCTCTTAAGACTACTGGGCCAGAGGCTTGTTTTTTTATATTATAACTGTATCCCCCGGGAATTCGTTTGTTAGCCAATGCAATAGTCCAAAAACCCTATGAGTGATATATGTGATTGCTAAGATATATTTTTATATTTAGCCCAGTGCGGCAATTTTACCGCACTGGCCAGGCGCAACTTCGCGACGAGGATGCTGCTGCTCATCCCCATCCTGTATACTGCCATCTGTCGGATCCGGTAGCCCAGTCGCCTCTTACGACACCTGGTACAAAGAGAGGTACTATTCTACTCCACCAAGATTCATTTTGCTACAATTGTCACAAATTATAGAGCTTATAATAAATAGTAGTGCAGCATAGCATAATTTACAAACCTATGTCAATGTTGACATATCCAAACCACCTTACATAAGGAATACGTGGAACATAACCATATCGAGATTTAAAATATTTACCAATGCCATCTAGATTTTAAAAACACACTAAGTTTATTGTTTATATAGATAAGAACACTAATACTGATAACCTATTCTAAACATGGTTGGTAAACATAATAAATACTTTAAAATATATTTAAAAAGTCAATGCTTTATATGCATATCATACTTTTGACGGTACGATAGACATTTAAAGCAAAAAAAAATTTATACTACAAATAGATGGCGTTGTTAAAAATTTTAATTTAAAACCATGTAAGATGAAAAAGGAAACGTTATTGCTATTGGTATCTTAAAGTATAAATATTTCGCGCGTGTAGGCGAAGAAGGTAGGAAGTGGCAACAGATAGCTGTCACCTGCAAAACTCATTCAATAGATGAATACGTTACTTCTGTGCGCGTGTGGGACGTCGCGAACTATTTCCTGTGCGACCTTTAGCAGTTTGATTTTAGCATCAATATCCTTTGTCTGATAGCGTTGTTGTGACGTTTCCTTGTTACAACTAGGTTTAATTTCCGACGCCCCACTTACAATACTGGCTTAGACATATTATATCATTTAGTGAACTAACTATGATGTCATGTGCATACGTAACTACAGAGATATTCCTGAAGAGCAATATAGACATTGTGTTTGTCTATTTGTTTTCATCCATCACGGAATTTGGCATGTGGACAGCTTGAACCCTAGGGAAGGACATATTTTTTTATCCTGGATTAGCGTACGTTACTCGTGGGATAGTTTTGCAGTAGTATTTGTAGAACAAAGTACCGACATATTTTTCGCACAGTGGTAGATGGTTATTTGAGAAAATCACAAATATTACCTTACATATCAGTAAATTCACTGTTCCTATGTTACAAAAATTGTAGCCTGCGAGCAAAGTCCGGGCTGCACCTAGTTTACAAATATGTAGAACTAAAACGTATTTTATCTGACTTTCAAACAAATATGAAAGTAACTCAACACCGTTAATAACATTTTTAAAGCTCAATTAAAACACATCTATGTGTTAAGACACAGAAATTAAACAACGCTTTACACTTTATTTCATAGACAACTATTTTTAAATTTAAAAAAAATTAGAGACTACAGTGATACCTTATAAATAAATCCAGCACAGATAATAAAAACAACAATTTTTAGTAAACCGTCCCGGATTTGTCAACTAAATCACTAAACAGCGACTAACATCGTAGCTAAATAAAAAGAAAGTTCCATACAGTTCATTCAGTGAATTTGAAAAGACCCGTCAACACATTCCAATTGCTTTTAAATCGCCAAACAAAAACCAGACGCAGGTACTTGTTACTAGCGCCGCAAAATCCTGCATTTAACCGGACGCGGCGCGACAAAAGGGCAATTTTATGAAAATGCCCGTCACAATTTCACTAACAAAGTTGCACTCGAACTTTCATCCGGTTTGGATTAAATTCAACCTTATATCGTAAGGTGAGAATTCATTTTTTAACAGTCGATGAAAGTGTAAGCTGCAGTGCCCTTGACCAACGCCTCGAGCAGTTTCAAAGCGAATTTAATTTTGCTCCTATACTTCAGAGGCATAATAATTTGTTCATTAGTTTACAGACTCATTAATTTAATATGCTGTAAAGAATATTTAACGAGTATTTTCCATGACAAACGTTAAAGTAGGTACTTTATTTCTTAAATTAAAACAAAATATTAAGTAAATTCTAGAAAACTAAAACGACAGAAACGCTGCTGCCCACTGTTACACTGTTTCGAGTTGATATCGCTACCTGTCGGTTACGGTAACTCAGTCGTCTCTTCAGACATCTGGTACAGGGGGTGGTATTATTCTACTTTGCCGGTACCACGTGGCGGCTTTCGTTCGTTTCATCATTCGTTCCAGCATAATCATCACATTAGTTGCATGCCATTGCTGCGGTTTTAACCGTGGTGGTGAACAGTCTGCCATTCAGTCTTTTTTATATAAGCCGAAGATCTTTTGTGACCTTCATGCGTTTACTAATTATATTAAAACTACTCTTTTAACGGCTTTAAAACAGAGTTTTGTCTATCTTCACCTGTTCAGACTGGAATCCTGCTATCTTCACAGCAATCCATTTTACCTTAATACGATAAGCGTCAAAACTCTTAAGTTATAAAAACTTTTTAATTGAATAAGTCTAATGATTACCTGGAGTTAGGAGCTTCTGTAAAGTTACTTGAGATATTTTACATATATTTTCGTATACATATTTATCATGTATGTACTCGTAGTTACAACTTACTTTGCTATAGTGGGTGGGTTTGTAAGAGGGAGAAAATATCAGACCTGTAAATAATGATGCAAGAATTTTTAGAAAATTGTTCTTCGACACTGATTTGAAGGATTTAAATGCACTAATTAAAAAAAATCCAGCCATTATAAAGAATTACCAAGCCTTTCTATTACACAGATTAGTCTGAATTTTGTAAAATTCTCATAATACATCAATAAATTAACTCAATTAAAATAAATTGTTTGCTCATTGTTGCCTGAATCCTGTAAAAGACCAATACCTATACTATACTTATATTACATCTAAAGTAAAATTATAAATAGACAAAATTTGTATTTTTGTACGTTTGTAAACTCAAAAATTACTCAATCGTTTTTAAAACTTCTTTTGAAAAGCTACATTATCAACAAGTAATAATATAAGTTATATTTATTCTCGTATTTTACAAGAACGGGTACCTACTATGCAAGTCAACCACGGTGCAGTCACTGCTATATATTCTACTAGCTGTGCCCGCGACTTCGTCCGCGTGGAATAGTTTTTTTTCGGTACCATACCTATTTACTTCAAATTATATAAACTTTGAATGTCACGTTTAAGTTTCTAGCTCTAAAAATAGCGATCCATGCAAACAACTTTTCATCCCCCCTTGCAACCCCTTACAACCCTTATTTCGAGTTCAAAAATAGCCTATGTCCTTTCTTAAGGTCTAAAGATTGTCTATGCCAGATTTCATCAAAATCGGTTGAGAGGTTTAACCGGGAAAGCTAACAGACAGACAGACAGACAGACAGACAGACAGACAGAGTTACTTTCGCATTTATAATATTAGTAGGGATTTAAAAAAAATGGCTGCTATTGAAAATAAGTCAAATAAGTCTTCTATATAAAATGTATTAAGGAACACATTTCTATGCATATTGCATTATAACAACTATTCATGTGTAAATTTAAATTTTAATTAATATATTAACTTAGTGCTGGATGCATTAAGAAAAAACAATATACTCACAAATCTGATCAATAAACGACCTCAGCTGACCAATTTGATTCATTCCTCCATTGATCCGTATCGAAGACAATTTTGTTGTCAAATAGACTCTGCAGACGACTGCATCCAATATGGCGGACGATCAATGGTTACCATGGTAACGCGTCGGGCGCTCAGCTGGCTGTAACGCTGAAACCGCTGAAACGATTCACCAAAACAAGACAGAGAATCACGCATGTGACTCGGCGCTTGTTAGAGGGGGATGCAATCAAAACGTGTGCGAAAGGGATGCAGGAAGGATAATTCAATCTGAGGGCGAAGTTTCAGGTCTGATCCCTATGTATCCAAACTGAGCGTTTCGCAGATACTTGAGATAATAATTTACTTTATTACAATGTATGGTAAAGTAAATTGCGAGATTAACAGTGTAATTGCGTTTTATTATATTTATTTTGAAGGTTGACAAAATTAGAAACCGGATAATGATTTATTAAGAAGGGTCTTGACAGTAATGTGACCTGTGATTATACTACGCACTCATAAATATGAATACTGTATTTGTTATTTACTTTAAACGTAATGATTAAAGGATTATTTTTATTATTGTTTTCGATTTTAGTTATAATATCAGTCGTCATCATCATCATATCAGTCGTAGTCCATTACTGAAAATATAATAGTATATATGATAGTAAGCGTAATAAGCCTATAGACGCTCGTTATATCACAAGGATATCACGAGCGTGTTGCCAAACATGTGGCTTGAAGATATTATGTCACATTACCCAGTAATTTTATTGCCGCTCTCAGAACACAGCAATGCGAACACTGCTATTTGGCGGTAGAAATAGGTAAGGTTGAGGTACGACTTTGGTATTAGGTCTACATCTGTCGGTTCCGGTACTTCAATAGCCTCTTTCTGATACAGTGGGAGGTGCTATTCTACATTGCTGACCACCCCATGGTAAAACATTCACGATTCTATTATCTAAGTGGTACAAAGGTTTGGTACAAGATTATTTTAGGAAGGAATTTTACCATGCTTAAATAATTAGCTTTCACAGGCAGTTTTCAGTGTAACTTTGATCCTAATTTCGAATTAACCTAAGTTATGCTTAACGCAGAACGCTCCAATCTTTCCCACTCTTCGCTGTTTATTTATTCAAGGTTAACTGGGTTTAAATCTTGTACACGGTGAAAGCAAAGTTAATTTGAGAGTTTTAAGGGCTTGCTGCCCGCCGATGCAGCGTATAATAGACTACTATACCTGATAAATCTGATGGTAGTTTTTTTCAATCGTCTGCTGTATACATTTCATGCCACGTACTAGTAGCGTATATTTACTCCTTATAACATCAAATCTGGCAGGGTATGTCCCGTTAATAATCAGCTCAGCCGTTTCGGAGTAAGTACCTGAAACATTTATCTATTTATCAGATAAATGCCTAATTTAAAAGGCTCTTTTTTATATTACTAACAGACTTTTAAATTTTATTTATATGTATACATATAAAAAATTATAAACTATTAGGATTAAGTAATATAGAGATATATTAAGATTATAAACGTCAAACATACATTTTTTAAAAGAAATTATCCATGGTTTGAATCCTTTAAAAAAGTAATTTTATTACCTGAAGTATTATTAAAGAATATGATAACCGCTCACGTAGGTCGGTGCCGATAAATTTAAACTAAATGCCTAATGTGTAGCGTTAATTATCCACTGAGAAATACTCGAAGGGTCTGTTACCTTGTATACCAACCCTATATACTTTGTCGTATACCCAGCAACATGCACATAATTTTATGATGAACGATAGAATATAAGGTAATTATTTTATTTTGATAATTAATTTATTTATATTGTCCCAAAAACTAGTATTCTGCCACGACATCATCTGCGAGGATATCACTTTAGATCACATTCCACTAGAAGTTTCCTATGGTCAAAAGTCTTTGTTTTCCTCAAAATGTGCATGTTATCTTCATGTCAAAGTTCAACGAAAACAGTCCAGTGAAGCCGTAAAATTATGACAAACATAAACGCATACTTGCATTTATATTATTAATATCTATTTTATGTAGAAAATCTCGCATTTTTCTAACAACTCGAGAGCTAACCTTAACCGTACGATCTTTAACAAAGACGCCATTGCAAAAAGCAATTGAGTCGATTAGACACACCAACGTAGCGTTTATACATATTAAAGTTTGTAAACAACGATCGGCTTGAGTAAATACAATAAGTCATTACCATAAATCACAGCAAATGATCCGTGTACTGGTTATACTGATGCATTGTCGTTTGTCGTTAAGGTTTTCATAGTCATAAAAGCAAATCAAACTACAAAACAAGCTTATACATTTCTTGTAATCAACTGCATTTTATAGCATTCATTTGTTATGCCATTGGGGAATTTCACATAGGGGCTTCCAGGAGAGTAGAATAGTATTTCCTTCTGCAGTAAGTCTTGTCAGAAGGCTGATGGTGGCATATCCAACTAAAACAGCCTAGTTCATTGGTAGCAGGGCAGAAACAAGGAGAGCAGCGTCCCAATTGTGAAACCATATTGTAACTGCCCCTGTCCAAGGACTGGAACATTCCTTTTTATAAAGTGTCGTTAGAAAAAGCCTATTAAAAGGATACCCAAGAGTTACTTTTTACTGATATGCAATCGATAGTCTTCAAATAGCTTAACCCGTTTAAAATATTTGCGAAACGAAAGGTTTATTAAAGGTAGACATCTTACAAAGGTTGCTTACAAAGGTACCTCACTTTCACCCATTTATACCGTAAATTAGTAGTGTTCGTATTGCTGTGTTCCGGTTTGAAGTGTGAGACGGGCAGTGAAATTGCAAATAAATGTGTCACGGTATATTCAACTCACAAGATTAGACAAGCTTCGACCACGTTTACCACCAAGCGGAATGTATTTTGCTGTAGCTGACTCCGACTATAAAAAAATAATACTTCTGTCTTTAGTGTTACCAGCTAATAAGGTTACCCAATAATATCACTATAATAAATAAACAATTTGTTATAAAATAATTTTAGTGTGTTTAAAAGTGTAAATTTTGTTCACGCTTTTTAAAATTCAGAGGGTAAGCCTCAGTGGATACAATATAGCTAACCCTTTCTTGGGCCCTAATCGTATGAGTGGCCACAGCTGGAAATGGACCTCTCATATCCAGTTGTAGTCGCTGAAATGATTATGAAACAATAAAACTACGCCTACATCACTCCTATTAATCTTATATAATAGTTTTTTTCCTGTTTTGTCTATTGTAACCGACGTCAAAAAAAGAGGTTCACAATTTTTCTTCAGATTAAAAAAAATAATTTTAGAACTGTTATAACCTTGAGGTGGAAGTCAGTATCTGATAAAAGGATCCTAGCAACTCGAGGGTAACCCACAAATTTTATAGGTGCGGACAATGTGGCATTTTTTAAATAAATATAAATATTTCCCTTTGATTGAGCCGTAAGTACCAGGTGTCGTACGAGGAGACTGAGGTACCAGAACTGACAGATAGCGGTATATCCATCCGAGGCAGTGTAGCTCAAATGCATAGGGTGGAGATGGGCAGCAACATCCCCGTCGCGAAAGCTGCGCTCTGCGATTGCCACAACGCTTGCACAGCGTGGCAATTATGGGCAAAATTCCCCTTTTCTTGTGGAGACCTATGTCCAGCAGTGGACTTCCAATGACTGGATGGTAATGATGATTTGCCTCTGGTACTAATAATCTTGCAGTAGGTTTTTAGTTAAAACTTACTTATTATTTTTACTTAACTATTATTTTTGTTCTATTCTCTAAATAACCTTTCTAATATTAAAAATGCAAACGAAACTTAGTTACTCGGTAAGTGGGTACCAAACAAGAGGACCGATTTTTTTAAAACTTGGTATGTCGAGAGAAATGCTGTTTAAGATCCTGCCATAGCTCCCGCTAGGTGCCATATTACTTGCAGTCCACAAAGTGAAAGTCGATGGCAGACAGCTAGCACCATATAAACTTATTGATCCAAGTGTTCCCTCGACATTGTGCTATTGATGTCATCATCATATTATCACATGCAGATTTTGTGTATAGGTACAAAAACAAAGTCTTTGACAATTTGTTGAGATGGAAAGATATTGAACTGAGAACCGTAAACATTAAGTAAGATTGTCTAATATATATTCCAACAATCAACTAGTAGCTGCGTATTTTCTGTCTCCCGCGTATTTACGGAGAAGAGGAGATACGGAGGAGAAAATATAATCTATAGTATTTTCTGATAACATGCCGTGTGGCACCGATAGAGTAGAATAGAAACAGGTGTCGTAAGAGGCGACTGAGGTACCGGAACCGACAGGTGGCGGCATATATCCATTCGAAGCAGTATAGCTCAAATGCAACAGCATTCCTTTCGCGAAGCTACGCACTGGATTACTATCACGTTTGCCCAGCACGATAATTATGTGCAAATTCCCCCTTTTATGGGGATGCCTAAGTCCAGTTATTTTTTACAGACATACTGAAAATGTAGCCTTTAATAGAGAAGTTTCTCTAAAATAATTTTTTATAGTTATTTAAAAATTCAGTCTAGTGGTATTGGAGTTAAATTTCAACAAAAATAATTACCTTTCCTTTATAATAATAAAACTGTAATATCTCCTTCGCAGTAGCATCTTACATATTATTTCAAGGTGAACCCTAAACAGTACGTAAATTAGGTAGTCTGGGAAATTCGCTAAAATAGAATTTAAGACTCGTAAAGTAGTAGGAGCGACGAGCCCCGCGAGGTGGAGTCAAATTATTCGAAATGTGGAAGAGGCATCCACTTTTCAGCAATAAATTTAGTCGATCGGGTCTGCCGTGGGATACCGGTAGAAAATAATTGGACCTCCCCTGTACTAGGTTGTGTTAGAGGCGACGTAGGTAGGATACACGGAACAGCGTAGCTCAACTGCAACATGTGGATGCGTAGCAGCATTTCTGTCGCAACGCTACGCACTGTGATTGCCACCACGCCTTCAAACCTGCCAATTATGGGCAAGGTTACCCTTTTTGGAGAGGCCTATTTCCAACAGTGGTTTCATTTTGTAAATTTCTGTTTAGCAATCATAAAGCGTAGCAATTGCGAACCATAAAAACTATCGATTATACTCCAGTAGAACCAGTCTCCTTGGCTAAAACAAACGAATTGATAGACACTGTCTGTATAGACGTTTTACAAAGATTGTCTGCGGAAGGTACTTTTCTTTACTATATTTCTGAAACCTCAGTCGTTCCCTTCCATATTCAGAAGCATTGACATGGCTGGATAAATTAATATCCACAGATGAGAAGGGAAATGATGCGCTAATATCCCTGTGATGTTTTAAACGTTAAAGCTATTGCAAAAGTTGTATGATTAGTGTGATAAGTGCCTTAACTCCATTTTATAGATAGTCGTTATAGTACGTCGTCTGTTTATAAAAGAGCAAAAGTGTTATGCAAATTAAGTAATTTGAAGCTCGTAAGCTCATCTGCAAACTAAACCCCAAGTAGCAGGTAAATTATGCGGCGGAGGCTTCAATTTAGCCCGAGGTACTCGTGTGTTAAGAAAAAGCCTCTGCTATTATGAAAGATTTTACCTTAAGATTTGATATTAGCCTTTGAGTAAGAGCACCGATTTTATGAGCAAGTTGATACCGGCTCTCCCTCTCAATTTTTAGTTAAGAAGAATGTATGTATGTTTATTACTTTTTCATGCAAAATGAATGAATTTGATGAAACTTTACAACAATGAAGCTTACATATTAGAGTAAAACTTAGGGTATATTTTTTAAAGATTTGTCTAGTTTATAATAATGGGTTTATGCCACATACGCCTGCCAAGTTTCATCCGCAAATCGTGTCCATCAGCGTCGTGTTGTGTTTGCGATGCAGACAGTAACGCTGTTTTAGGTACATCACGTTATTTATACCTACAAAAAAGTTTAATTGTCCTTTTGTAATATTAAGATAACAACTTTTTAAGATTGGTACATGAAAGTGTGTACGATACGTTATTTATAACAAAAATAACGTAAATTTTTTGTCTGTCCATTAGAGATTAACTCTAAAACCGTTGGACCAATTTTTCCATTGGTGCATTTTACTTAGGCTACTTTTATTGTTTATGCACGGGAATAGGAACTAAGCGGGCGTAGAATTGTTTTTCTACAGCGAAACTTTTATACTATACATTCAAATCCACTTCATCTCAAGAAAGTGATTGTAAACTAAATTCGATTGTAAAGCCACGCCATTATAAAGTGAATAACACTTTCGTATTCTCTGCCTTTATTACCTTCTCGACAAACTATCAAGTTTTATAGCCGTCTTTAGCCGTCTTTAAACCCTATATCATTCTAGTAAGTGTATATTATAGCAATAAAAACAAGAAAATATTGAAAACCATAAAGAATCAAAAAATTGCGTTATAAATTAAATTTAAAAGAAACACAGGATGTCGTTGGGATATAAGACACAAACCATGTTTACTTTAAATATCAATAGTATTTAATAATATTATCCAAAATATTATCTCTGTGTTTAAAACAGAACACCTTTGTGAACATAACTAACGAACCTAAACTTGATAATTTTTTCTAATATTACTAAAGGAAAAGTTAGTAAGTATTGATGTATGGATGTGTTTGTTACTCCTTCACGTCGAAACGACTGGACAGTTTTTGAATAATTTGGGCGCGAAGATTATTATTGATAGTGTGAATTAATTCTTGATAAACACCCAGGGCTTTTTTATCCTGAAAACATGTTCCCGTGGGATAGACCTGGCTTATTATTTGTCTCTAAGGAAACGGCACGATTTAATGCGCAGCTGTCCTAGAGTGACGGGGAAAACTAGTAAAGTTAAATATTTTTTGGTAACTTCTACTGAGCATTAGTAATTTATCACAATTACTAGCCGTGAGGTACCGGCGGAGTAGATAAGTACCGGTCCCCCTGTACCAGGTGTCATAAGAGGCAACAGGACCGACAGATGGCGGTATATCCATGCAAAAAGTTAGCTCAAACGTTCAGGGCGGGGATGGGCAGCCGCTCCTCCATCGCCAAAACTGCGCTCTGCGAATGCTAACACGCTTGCCAAGCACGGCAATTATGGGCAACATACTTCCTTACATGGGGAGGCCTATGTCCAACAGCGGACTTTTAATGGCTACTATGAGGATTAAGCATACTTTCTAATTATTGGCGGTCTTATACCGACAAGCGTAGATAGTTTGCCTACACATACTGATCCACAAAGGGAACAGACGATCTATCTACATCAGCAGGATCGTGCTGGACACAGGTTGCATGCCATGGTCCTATTGGAAATCTTTTTTCGACAATGGACGTCCTACGGATGATACGCTACCGATTTAAAATTGCCCTTTTATAATAGTTGTCTTAATGGGTACATCGCTCTCAACTATTTCTATCGACAGACAACAGAGCTTGTGTGTGACTATGTAATGTATCTTACCAAGGCTACAATGCTGGCGACAGGTTATACTAGAGGTAGACCATTTACAAAGGTCGCTCACTCGCACCAATTTTTACCGCAGTGTTCACAGTCCGGTTTGAAGTGACAGAGGTTAGTAAAAATGCTGGGTTCACAAGCAACGGTATCTTCGCTTCACTAAATTGGCAACACGCTAGTGATCTGAAATGAGCTTCTATAGGCTGTGGTTACGTTTACCATCAAGCGGACACTATCCTGTATGTTGGCCTCGTAATATAAAAAAAGGCCACGGCATGCTTGTTTTCTATCTCAATTATGTATTCCTCTTTCTATGAGACTAGTGACATAATAACAAACTGTTTAGTTAACAAGCCGATATTAAAATAGAATCAACATAATATTTAAGCACATAATTACATGTCTAGATAGTAGAACTTTAATAAGTAATTAAACGTTTTTGTGGGTTAAGCTCACACGTTGGGCGCCACTAGACAAATATTGCATTTCAAAAGCTATTTGTAATTTTATACATGTGAAGTAAACGCTCGGAGTGATTCTTGAAAATTTACTTCGTCTTCAACGTTGTTTCGTTGACGCTGTATATTTTCCATTTATCCTGTGCTGGGGCAAATATAAAAATAATTTTCTATTATATTGACTAAAGTGTAAGACTTGATAAAGGACAATAATTATAAAATTCCTCGCGACTGGTGGCTGTATGCATTAATGCTCAAGTTAGTTTTTATGTCCTTGATATTTATTTTTCCTGAAATTAACAGGGTTTAGTAAGTTATTTGGCTTCTTATGTTTAACGTAGTATATATTATATTTATTTAAACATTAAATAATTTAAAAACTACTTAATACTACAAAAATTGTAATAAATCTACTCTTTTAACGGCTTTAAAAAGTGTTGAGTGACGACATATTTTGCCAATTTTGAGCACGGTTGCCGCAAGGTAAGCGAAATGTCGAAGAAAAGTTTTATGACGAACAGTGAACGAGTCAATGTAACGAAATATAAAAAATACATGTAAAATCGTTTGTAATTTTAAGAGATTTTTATTATATCTTTTAATTAAAGTTCTTTTTTGCAAATAAAATGGCATACAAGTATTTGGCTTGCGTGTGTAAAATAGACGCTCATATAAACACTAGCGCGTCGCCAACCTTTTGGATTTAAGACATCAATATGTCCATTACTCAGTAATGTGACTGCCTCTCTTATCCTTCAAACCGAAATACACTTATTTAAGCAGTGATATTTGACTAGATAATAGATGAAATCAAAATACCCATGATGCTGTTCAATGTAAGAGGTTTAATGTACTGTTGCATTATGGCTACTTTGTAATACGCCAAGAAAACCCCAAGGAAACAACTGCTAAATATTCCTAGCGTTATCGCTATTAATTGTCGGCGTATTCCGCCATTGATTCTATACCGTTTCCCAATTTGGCGCGGCAGCGTGCAGACATGCGCGCGCGTCTATTTATATCACGTGGTCCGCTCTATGCCTCTGCTCCCCCCTCGGCACAAGCCCCTCATGCTCCTGACATGTCGTAAATTGGGAACAATGTAAATCAAATGTTAGAATAACAATATGAAATTAAAACTGTATAAAAATATCGAAATGACAATTTTGAGAAGCTCCGAATACTGGATGTTTTTTTAATCTAGAGTATTTATTATCTGTTCAATTAATATAATGCTTGTGTATAAGTGCTATAAGTTCCAGTTTTATCTACACAGTTGATAACACGTAATAAAGGCTTATAAATGATATGTACATATAATTATATAAATCATTCGTGGGAGACTGGTGCCCGTGTATGTTCAGAGACCCGTATTATATGCATAGGTCGCCAGGCCCCAAATTTACAAGGCACAAAAATGACAACAGTTCAATTCAAACACGAAACAAGCAAGGCAAGGCAGATAGTAATTATGACATTTATGGATGGAACACAATCAAAATCGAATGATATTTATATAGACAAGACTTTATATATAAGAATTAGAATGTGAGAGCTCACTTAATGTTAAATTTGTAAAAACAATGTTGTCTTTACTTCAACAAACGATTTATTTGCATGTACGTATTCTTAGACAGAAATATTTAAAATGAAAATGGTCAGATGACTTTTAATACAAGACCTAGATTTCTGTTTTATTTCATATAGGTTGTATATTGTAATGAGAAAACAAAAATAGTTTTTATTATTTCTCTGTTGGAAACACTGCTTAGTACTCAACTAGGTCACTTAGTCAAAAAAGGTTAAAAAATATTTTTTTATAAAAATTATCGTATGCAGTTAATATTAATAGCTTTATAGTTTTTATATGTTTATTTTAAGTACCCTAAGCATATATGTTGTCGTCTATACTTTTGTCTGTATTCGATTCTATAATTCCGTACACTTCTAGAATGATCCTTGAACTATCAACTACAATTCCAACACTAGAATTACGTCATTTTACAAAACCAAAACGCGCCGTTTGACGTAAATTATGTCAATCAATCATCATCATCATCATCAATAATCATCATCAACATGGTTATTTTCTTGGTAAACCATAAGAGATTATTGTAAATAACAGCAATCGAACTATAGCTTTTTAGCTTGGAGAAGGATTCATTCCGCCAAACTTGCAGTTGTATATACGTGGGGTAATCTGGCAATGTATCAAAAATATGCTAGCACAATTACAAGTCGCAATACTGGTTGAAATGTACCCATGCTGCGTCTAAAAATACGGAGAGGGAATCCATCGCGATACATTATTGATGGCCCCGTTGCATGAGTCAGTCGATCGCTGTAAATACACACTTGCGTGTGTTAATGCTTTTAGATCTTCATAATTTTCCGCGAACATTGTAAAATAAAAACTTGGACTGAGTCTCTTTGTAATGACGTGCAAGTTTTTCTTACTGTTCTTACAACTGGATTAATTATCTTGTCAGTACAATTATTATACGACGTAGCATCATAAACAGCTCAAGAAAACTTCTTAACTTAGTTGAAGTTAAGCACTTTCGAAACAGTTAGTATTTAGATGGGTGTCCCAAATTGTTTATTTCAAAGCTCTGCTGCATTTACTGTCCTGTAGATTATTGTCGTGTTCCTTATTCATTCATAAGGTAGCTACTTTAAAATGCGACCGATATGGTATGACTGATATGGCCCTAATCTATTTCTACTGCCAAATAGCAGTATTCTCATTGCTGTGTTCCGGTTTGAAGGGTACGAGGGTAAGAGGAAGGTAAATTACTAGGTAATGTGACATAATATCTTCAAATGACAAAGTTGGCAACGCGTGTGATAGTGATGTCCTTGAGATATTACGAGCGTCTGTAGGCTGCATTGACGTTTACTATCCATGCGGACTGTATCCTTGTTTATCAAAATGGCCAAAAACAAAAAATATACTTAATTTACCATCTACAAAAAGAAGTAATAACAGGCGCAAACACACTCATGTAAATATTGGCTAATCCCGAGATTTGTCCATAATTTTTACGCTAGACAGGCAGTGACAATCGCAGAGCGTGGCTTCGGGACGTTTTGGGCACATCATTTACAACAAACATTAAGATATAGTACAAGTTTTAATAGGATATAGTTTATTACTTCCTACTTCTAATAATATGCAAATTAACCATTAAAAAAAAGTAAGCGTGCGCCAAAGTAAAAATAAAAATTGACAAATTACAACGATGTAACTAGGGATGTATATATGACCAATTGAAAGTAGGGATGGGAGTGGCTAATTGATGTTCTCCTAGCTAACACTACTTACATAAATATGGTCTTTCTAAAGACTATAATTGGTGACAATGAACTGGACCTCTAGAAATACACATAGCTGGCATTTTATATAATCATTTTTGTAACGCAGGATGCCTACAAACAAAGTGGACAGACAATGTAAATATAATTAATAGGCCCGCAGGATCCCGATAGAGACCGCACACAATCCCAATAAAAATATGAGTCCAGCATTTGCCGACATATAACGGCTACGATGTGAATTCGTCGCCTGTGTAATGACAAACATAAATACTCTTAGCGTATTTATTTGAGTTTTACTTCAATAGAATACAGTACGCATTTAATTAATTCCTCGCTCGATGAGAAGCGTTCCAGGAACGCTCTCACGAAATTAATATATGTTTTGTAATAAAACAACATTGTTACTCTGTTGATTTATTTACTCTGCCTTTATATATACTAAATGGAGATTGAACAGCTAGTGTTGTGATAAAAAACATAAAGTACTAGTATTCAGATCGTGACTGTCCGCATGGAATTAAGTTATACCGCGGGAACTTTTCATGAACCAAAATCGATTTACCAGTTAAGTCGTGAGAGCATCACAAACAAAAACACATATAGGTACACTTTTCCTATACGGATATCATGACGATAGTACTCTCAATGTAATTATTTAAGAGTTTATTTAAAAAGTATGTAAAAATAATTTTAACGCTTTTCCGCAAGTAATTTTTCTGGGAAAAGAAAAGCTAAATAAATGCTATCATTATAATAACAGCCAGGACATACGCCTCCCCAAACAATTTCCAATAGAACCGGTAGTACTAGGCCTACATCCAGCACGATCTTGCAGTTCTAATATTGTATATTACTAGCTAACCCGATATATGTTCATCATGAAAAAAATACTAGCGACTATAAATTGAGATATAACCATCCTATCTTTAAGTTGGATCAAAGTATATACAAATATTGGTTATAATTGGTTCAGTAGTTTAAAAGTTCATCCTGCACAAACAACGAAAATATTTGTACATACATGCTACAGACACATTTTCCCTCTTGTAGTATTAGTAGGGATAAAATAATAGATCGATGTGCTCAAATTTGCTATATCGATTGTGATAGCAGCCTTTTGTTCCGAGGTAAATTTGCGATATCCATTTGACCTTCTGTTCCGTGGTCTAAGCAATATATAGGTACATACCAACAGAAGCCGATGTCTTAGATTGTGGTCGAATTCCAATCGGAACAATGACATTCTTGTCATTAGACAGTATACTAAAACAATTACAAGTATACAAACATATCCAAAATTAGGGTTGTACTGAAAAGTTTTATTAATTAACGACTTATTGTTCAAATCGAGTTATTACATTTTTCTTTATTAATGTGCTGGTGTCTCCAAGAAAGCGGGAGTTATGCCCATAATTTTCACGCAGAGCAGGCACTGACAATCGCGGAGCGTGGCTTTGCGACGAGAATGCTTTTACCTATCAGTTGTATTGGGTGGATATACCGTCATCGATACCTCAAACGTCTCTTAAGACACCAGGTAAAGATGGAGGTACTATTCCTTTCCTACTCGGCTCGTACCCCATGGCACGATCAGCATAAGACGGCCAAAACAAGACATTTTATTGACACGCGGAGCAGGCAGGTTGTTCCTAACAGGGGTGTTGCAGCTACCCATTTTGCATTTGCGCCAAGTTGTTTCGGATAGGTATACCGTTGACTTACGGATCCGATACCTCAATATTTACAACAGAAAGTGCTATTTGAAATACTAGCGTTTGACTCGTGACTCCATTCATGTAGACTACGTCCTGCCTTGGATCAAGGCAGTAGTTTCCTAGTATTTAAGCTATTTATACATGACTTGATCAAAATTCCATAAAGCCATGAAAAGGAAACAGTAAATGTAAGTATATATTTACTAGTTATTAACCGAATTTTTTCGGGTGCTTACACTATCGGAGGAAAATTTATAAATGCTCGCAACAATACGACGTTTTTTCTTCAAATTAGTATTCTTTAAAACCTTGAATTTTTAATAACTGAATACAGAATAAAACACTCCATAACTATAAAAAAAAATCTATTTTTGTGCTACTAGAAATTGTCATACGCCGAAGATTGCAGAGCAGCATAATACATTACGAGATAATCTCAGCACCTACTGCGTAAATGGAAACGCAAACGTATAAAATTAAACGCTAAAAATATATAAAAATTTGTGAAGGTGGTAATTGTAACTTTCAAATCCTGGCACATATTTTTTCAATCTGAGAACGAAACGTCGAACAAAAAATTTAAAAAGTTAAATCCGTTCAAAAACATGATTATGGGTTAAGAAATAGTAAATAATTCTGAGTATATATGACAACCCTATAGAGAGCGCTAAATTATAATCAAACGGTTCCAAATGAGTTTGCCACCGGTGGCTTTGTACCTAAGTCTATATTTGCACATTTCAGTATGTACATATATATTTAACCAAGTAAATAGGTAAACATAACAGTTGTCATTCCGTTCTCAATTTGACTGATAGTTTTCATACATATGTAAGAAGTTTAAAGACTTTAGTATAACCTATGTGATATCCTCATTGAGTTATATCATTCTGAAGCTTAATAGAAATCTATTTATTCGTTTCCAAATGAAAGAGTAACAAATATCTAAGCTCACGCGTTAATAATTTTAGTAGAATTAATCTAGTACCAGAATTTTAAAACTTTATTAGAGTTGTCTAACCTGTATTAGGCATAATTGCTTTTATTTTATATGTTATTTTTATATGTTAACGTCTTTTATAAATCAGATTATTAAACGTAAATAATCTGTTCAAAATAATCCTGATTATCTCTTAAAATGAAATATTTTGCTAGTAAGAGTACTGAAGATTGATTCGGTTTGTGCTAAATATAAATAAGCATGTAAAAATAATCTGTAAAAACTCATTATGATTTATTAATTAAATATCAAATTAAAATACTATCCTATAACTAATTTTAGTAATAGCTTTTTATTGCGGCATTCCAATACATAGTAACAGATTTAATTCTATATTGTCTTTGTTTAAAAAATCATCGTGTCTGTATCGATAAAAATACATGTCTATTGCAAAATAATATAAGTATATATATTACTAGCTTTCAATCCATAACCCTGTCCGCGTAGACTTTTCTTTCTGTCATAGCCCACGGGAAATTTCCCGCGATTAAATGTAGCTTATATCTAGGGTCTAACCAATTCTCATGCCTAATTTTATTAAATTTGGCTCACCGGCTGAGGCTCGCGTTTATAACAATATTTGGATAAAGGCTAGGATTAATATGAAGCCTAAACTATAAGGTTACGAAACTTAAAATTAACTAAGAAACGACTTTATAACATTCACCCCCTATAGGGGTACAACGGGGGTGAGAAGGTAGTATCAAAGTTTGCTATTTTTAAAGTTAAATAAAGGTTCTTTATTCAAAGTCAAGAAAAATGTGTAAAAATTTTTTTCGAAAATAATCTTTTAATGGGATAGAAGGGGGTGCAAAGTACGAAAGTTCTCTGTTTTTCTACAACACAATGCGGGTAAAACCGTGTGTTACTGCTAGTAATACGCATAGAGTTGCTTAACAGTGTTCTATTTACGGCTAATATGATGATAAAAAAATTGAAATTATACGAAATATAATTAAAATTAATAAGCAGTATATTATTAATGTTGTCATAAATATTTTTATTAGTTTTCTTTTATTTAAAAAGCACAATGGATTTTGTATCGGTATTAACATTTCCTTAATAATTTAAGTGTTTTAATCGTTCCGAGTCGTTCGGCCACGGTTTGGCGGCTAGATTATTTAGTCATTACTTGGTGTTAGCGTGAGTGTATTCATTTATTACCTTAGAACATCCGTTTACGTTGTAAAGCCGCGTTCACAAGTGTATTATAAAAATGCACAATAATGGATCCAAAATCCTTATAATAATTGAAAATCTTTGAAAGATTTGAATATGTAGGGATAATTGTTACGCGTTCATGTGAAATTCTTAAAATTAATCTAATTAAAACTTACTATATACTATATATAACCTATGAATATACTTTGGCAATATCTACAATCTTATTTTAAATGGACACGTAGAAAAGATTGAAGAAAGTTTACAGCACATATATAGAGCGGAAGTAAATGGAAGAGTTGGTGTAGGACGACCTAGGCGACAGTACCTTAACCAGCTAGAAGAAGTAATAAAGTAGGGCCAGGTCAGAAGTACCAAGAATAAAAGACCGTGTTTGAAAATACCTGTGCGAGTAAAAGTAGCGAGAGGGGTATGCTATCGTAGCAAGTGGAAATCCATAGTCTTAGCTTACCCGATGGGACACAGTCGTGCTGTACGTATGGAAATATATAATTTATGATGTGAACCATTTTATATGCATTTGAGGCATTTTTGAGATGGTACCTGATGGCCCTCTGAACTGGCGACATTGTTACTTTAACTAGTACCGTGCGGTATAAGGTAGGCCGGATCGGGGAGGTCGCGTGTCGCATGCTTGCATGCGTGCTATTGGCTGGAAAAGATTGTTTACTTGTAAATGCTCACATACATTATAAGTTTGCTTTCTATTTATATAGATTTTGAAACCATATAAACTTTACATACACTAGGCCTAATTTACGGATAAATATTGTCAAGGATATTAAGATATTGAGATAGATTATTTTGCTACTTGCTATAATAGGTGATGTCGCTGGCAGCCACTTGTATCTTCAGACATTTTAATACATTAATTTATACAACATAAATATTAACACCGAGATAAGTAGTGCTTAAAGCACTTGTGTTACGTATATCAGACTACAAAGTAAATACACTACTTAAATATACACAATTTTTTTTTATTAAATCAGAGACAGAATTTCGTTTTCATTAGACCAGGACGACATATATTCGGCGTGATAGTGAGCGTCATCACAGCTTATATACACTCGTAATATTAAAGGATTATGTTATGTTACCGAATAAAAAAAAATACCAGAAAAAAAACTACCTCTCGCCTTTCAAACCGGAATACACCCATGTAAACACTGCTATCTGGAGCTAGAATTAGGCATGAGTGAGATACCAATGCAAACGACCATTGTGTGAGGTCAACTTCAAAAAACTGCAGCGCAATCGGTACCATCAGCATTAATTTAATTCTGATATTATTTAATTGTAAGGTTTTCATTTATGTAGTAGTATAGTGTAGCAAATAATAAAGTAATATAGAAGTAGTATTTCAAATTTATGTAGTTATTTCGAAGTTTTTCAACAATATAATGCACTCAACTTTACACCTTGCAAACTCTTCCAACACAACACTCGTGTAAAAAAATTACCCAACTCGTGTTACGGTCGGACAGAGTGAGAAAAAATACAAAAGATGTTTGATTGAGTCCTCGCCCACGCGTGAAACCGATCGCCTGCCGTTTCTGGACGTTAGTAATTAGTTTTTGGCTATGTAACTAATTAGCTCACATTAGAATCACCTTGTTTAACGATGCTGGCAAAGGAGTTAAGAAAGGTTATTGAACGAATTTACACAAATCTCAGTATTAATAAGTTAAACAATACCTAAATGTACAGTGTGTAAATAATTTTGTGTACGTATATAATAGATAATTTATATATATTTACAGAAGAGGTCGAGGTTGCTTGCGTTCAAAGCCTACGGTAACAAATATTAACTAAAATATGTAAAAAAAATAATAATATTCAAAAACATCTCATACGATAATTTGACTCCGAAGTAAGTCGCTTAAAGCACTTGTGTTATGGACATCAGACAAAACAGGAATCAAAAATAAAATCATCATCACATTTTTACATATAATTACTGGGCAAGCGTGTTGGCAATCGCAGAGCGTAGCTTTCGCGATGGTAATGCCGCCCAATGCATTTTAGCTACATTGGTCCGGATGGATATACCGCCATCTGTCGGTTCTGGTACCTCAATCGACAACCTGGCCACCTGGTACAGACAATACTTAAATACATATTTATTAATACCCAAACACTGAACAAACACAAATATCATCATGCAAATGTTTATCTTGGGTGGGGACCCACGACCCTTGACGTTATAATACAGGTTCATTATTATCTGCGCCATCGGACCCATCTTATATACATTCTTTAATTCAGTATAAATTGTCTGTCAGTGTGTCCATAAGACAACACAGTGGATTTAAAACTTTTTCTCTCATCTAAGTCAGAAGCTTAGGCAAATCATAATTAAAACTAAGGCCAACAATTTTTAGCTCACAATTTTTGCAGGTAAACATTTTCATCTCAAAGCAAATACTTGAGTCAAGTCTACGCTGCTCCAGCCGCAAATTTTCCACGTCCTTGACTATACTGAAATTATTACATAATTCTCACTCACTGCGGCCTGGAAACAGTTGAAAATATAATGGGTCTCAGAAAACTGCACAAAATAAAAAACAAAAAATACTTTGTCACTCCTGGATGTATGTAGTTATACTTCGCACAGGTGTAATGAGAATAAAAAATGCTTATCGTTATCAGATTAACATATGCCATAGCCCACTTTTTTGTAGACCTTTTTGAATGTGTGCAATAATGTAGTATATTATTCTATCTCGCCGGGTTCAGGCAGTTTTCAATGTAATCTCAAAAATATGTTTATTCACAACATCACATTGGCCTTTAAAATTATTTAACTCCCTTGTGCGCCAGGGGTTGTGGGTTCGACTCTCAGCTAGAGCGAATATTTATATGGTGATATTTGTATTTGCTCTGTGTCTGGTAGTTAAATATATTTATTTAAGTAGTATATTTGTGATTCCTCTGTTGTCTGGCGTCTGTAATATAAGTGCTTTAAGCGACTTACCACGGAGTCAGGTCAATGTAGGGTGTTGTGGGATTTTATTATTATTATCAGGGATTTTCTACTATATTAAGCATACTTAATTACCTTATTTATTTATTTATTTACCTTCCTCTTCAATCATTCTATCTATTTAAGTAACAACATCAAAATCCGTTGCATTATTTTAAAGATCTGAGCATACACAGGGACAGACAGCGGGAAGTAACTTTATTTATTCTATGTAGTGAAGAAGAGTAGGAAAAAAATGTTAAATTTATATTAACCGCGTTTTAAGTAAATAGTTTTACTATTTACTAACCTGTCAAAAGTTGTTAGTCAATATTTTTATCGGTTTGGTGTACAAATCGGTTTTTGACACCAGCAATGTAACTATTTTATCTTTACATAATAACATATTTAAAAATTAATTGCTAATAAAATTTAAATTAAACGTACCTATGTTATAAAGGCATGAAATATAAAAACAATGTATGAAACTGCTTGTATATCGTGTCCAAATTGGCTTTAAATCAATGCAGAGCATTCTGAGCTCATGGTGTGTACACAAACAACATAACATATAAATATAAAGACATTCTCAGTATTGATTTAAAAAAAATATTAATTTCTTTACAAAACATACAATAATAAATGTGGCAAGCCCGATTTCGGACACTAAACATTTAATTTTTTTAATAAAAATACTTAAGTCTAAAGTTTACAAGTGAAATCATTAAAAAAATCATATTTCCATCCATCAATTTAAGTTTAAGTTACCAACATTTGGCAGGGAATCGTGACCGTGCAATGAGAACTAATAATCTTTGCTCGGAACTTTTCAAGCGGGCCTAAGTACATAACAGCGATCATTACAAAACGAGCGGAGACGAAATCTATGAATATTTTTTGCCATCTCAATGGACTATTTGAGCTAAAAATACGATCTGAGCGGGCAATTAACTTTTGTAAATTGAAAATGTAGTTTTAGGGCCATTCATAAAAACACTATTTGTTAATAGATTTTTCATAAAGAGCTACATAAAATGTAATGATTTTTCCTCATACAAAGGTCGCCTGCATTAGTACCTCACTCTCACGTATTTCTGCCGCCAAATAGCCGCCTAGTCCGCATTGTTGTATTCTGGTTTGAAGGGTGAGTCAGGCAGTGAAATTACTGGGTAATGTGACATAATATCTTCAAGCCATAAGGTTGGCAGCG
Source organism: Heortia vitessoides (assembly GCA_020976665.1). Taxonomy (NCBI): domain Eukaryota; kingdom Metazoa; phylum Arthropoda; class Insecta; order Lepidoptera; family Crambidae; genus Heortia; species Heortia vitessoides. The sequence goes on along the minus strand of JACJUM010000875.1, from coordinate 13,814,663 downwards.
CGCCAATGTCTATAGGATGCGGTGACGCTTACTGTCACGCGTACTCTATATTATTTTGTCGATCTGGTCTAATGAAAAGGTAATCCTACCCCTTCAACTATTTATATTTAACAGTCTCATTAGTGTGGCCACTTTAACATAGGTTTGATTCCCGGTCATAAATGTTTATTGTCCAAACTTTTTTATAATTTATTTTTCTTCGTACTTATCATCATCATCATACCAGCCATTGAAAGTCCACTGCTGGACACAGGCCTCTCCAAAAAAGGTGTTTCTTTGCCCATAATTGCCGCGCTGGGCAAGTGTGTTGGCAATCGCAGAGTGCAGCTTTCGCGACGGGGATGCTGCTGTCCATCCCCGCCCTGTAAATTTAAGCTGCACTGTTCCTGATGGATATACCGCCATCTGACAGTTCTAGTATCCTAGTCGCCTCTTACGACACTTGGTGCAGTGGGCGGCACTATTCTACTCTGCCGGTACCTCAGGGCACGGCAATTCGTACATATTTCTGCCACTACTCGTACGTGTTAGCATTGCCATTTTGCTGTTTGTAATATGAGAGCTGTCGAGTAACTACTCAAATTGACCTGACCTGTTAATCTCATATGTTGACCTGATCTGTTGAAGTTTAAAGCTCTTGTGTTGCGGATATCAGACAGCAGAGGAATTACAGTATATAAATGTATAATAGTATAAAGTATAATACTTAAATACACATATATAACATCCAGACACAGAACAAACACAAATGTTTATTACTAATATTTGTCCTAACTGGGAATCAGACTCACGCCCTCTGGCGAATAATTTGTAGTAATTTTAAAAAGCTAATAAGTTTGTTAGTTTGTTTAAATGCGCAAAATGCGGGAACCGCTGGTCCGATTTGTAAAATTATTTTAATATTAGATAGTCCTTGTAGACGACTACCATGCCCTATAAAATCACTATTCTACGCGAACAAAGTCGCGGAAACTAACGAATGCGCAAACCCGTCGAATGATTCATTTTATTGCCACTTGCGGAGTCTACAGTGTCATGTTATAGATCCTACACACTCCATCATCATTACCAACCCAGTTAATCTTCTAATTCAGACCATAGTTCCGGACAGCACACCAGCTGGCAGGCTCCCGGCGCGCCTCTGCCAAATTTCACACCTTGTAACCGCCACAGCACCTATTATACCACGCCAAAGTTTCTATAGTGCAGTGAACCTTTCTATGGGTGTCGGGCGATATTTTTATTCTCGTTCATTAGTTAGTTTAAAAATACCGTGGGCTGTGACGTACGCGAAATTATAGGCCAAGGAGAACCGGTGGCCGACGGGTGCCAATCCTATCGCCGATCGGAATGCGATCAAAGATTGGACAACTCTCTAGTTCTGCTTGCACTATCTATAATTAAAAACCTGACGGAGTTGATAATTGTAATATAGACTTCTTTTTAACGGATCATTATCATATTAACTATTGAAGGTCCACTGCTGGGCATGGAATGGGATGCAGCCCTGTCATGGATGGATTTACGGCCACCTGACGGTTCTTAGTCGCCTGTTCGTACAGTCGACACCTGGTACAGGGGTAGGTACTTTTTTATTCTGTCGGTACCTCGGATAAAAACATAGATTATTATAATTTTTGTTTTTTTAGCTGCGCACGCTTAAACTATTTTATAGTAATAATTCACACAACAACCCGTTGTATATATATACTTCAATACGTATATACGAGTATAACGGCCAGGCACATAACAAACACAATGTTCATCACGTAATTGTTTGTCCCATGTGGGGATCGAACTCATGAGATAGGGACACTACCGAATGCGGCATCAGGCCCATCAAAATAGTAGTTGGAAATTGAAAATAATAGGAAAATATTACTCTTTGTCCGCGTGATAGTAAGCGTCATTTCAGTCTATAGACGCTCGTAATATCACAAGGATATTACTAGCGCGTTGTCAACCTTGTAACTAACATATTATGTCACATTTCCCAGTAATTTCTTTTTCTGGATTCCTGTCATTCATTAGATCAAGGACCAAAGCAAACATGGCAACTGTTATATCACAAGACACCGGCAGCAACATCTACGTGGATGGGAAATCGAATGTCAAGAAGTCCTGATATAACATCTTTATTCACAGCCGTTATGTAACCAAAACGTTTTTAAAACAGCCTCATAAATTTTCGCGTTTTAAAGCCGTCTAGTAAGTTTTATTGAGATCAGTGAACGTTTCATATTTTAGAGTATTGGTACTGTTGATCTCATCAATGCCAATGTAATTTGCATTGTTTATGATATAAGTACGTAAAAAGGTTTTTTTCTAAAGTCACCGCCTATTAGTTGTATTATAAGTAGTGAACGCGTTAATGTTAAAAAAATATTTGAATACTAGCTGTGCCCGCGACTTCGTCCGCGTATAATAGTGACTTTGGGGGGTATAGTATAAATAGTAGCCTTTTCCCCGTTTTTGCAACATTTCACACTGACGCTTCGCTCCCATTGGTCTCAGCGTAATGCTATATAGCTTAAAGCCTTCCTCTATAAATGGACTATCCAACAAAAAAAGAATTATTCAAATCGGACCAGTAGATCCTGAGATTAGCGCGTTTAAACAAACAAACAAACTCTTCCGCTTTGTAATGTTAGTATAGATGCATATTTCTTTGCGTTTGAATGGTTTTTTTGCTCTTAAACACGCGGTAAATAAAGAAATAAAGAGACATGAGAGTAAGTTGCACGTACATACTATAGCAACAATCAAACCGTAACTAGCCCTTAGGTGTCGTGTCGTTCTTTTTAATGGTTTCTCAAGTAAAGATATACATAGGTAGTTTTTAGTTCAATCGAAGTATTTGGAGAAAGAAATTCAATTTTTTTCGCTTGTTTGCTGGCTTTGAATGTTCATTTATTTATTTACATTTAAACTAATATTCAAGATTCACATAAATTGATGCAATAATAGGAGACAATAAAAAACTATATAATTTTTTTCTATGTACTTAAATTAAGAAAATATATTAATAGTAATTACTAAACCACAATTACTAAAGAAACTGCAAAATGTAATTACCGATATTTTAAAGGATCATTGCAAATTCGATCAAATTAATAATAATAATTAGCACAGCATCACATATATTTACCTGACTCCAAGATAAATTGCTAAAAGTCCTTGTGTTACGGTCATCAGGCAAGAGAAGAATCAAAATTGTAATACTTAAATACATATAATTAACATGCAGACTAAGAACAAATACAAATATTTATCATATAAACACTACTGTCTGCACCATCGAGGCCGACAAACCTAGTAAATATGTCGACTCTTAGTAGACCTAGTTCACATCGATCGATCCGGTACGACAACAAATATCCAAATATCAAAATAATATATATATCCACAGAGTGATAACAAATAAATATCGATAGTTTTATACACAAGCTGAATATGTATGTATTCACTTAAATTAATTGTGAGTATTCTGTTGACTGACGTTTGTAATACGAGTGTTTTAAGGGACTTCTCTCCGAGTCAGGCCAATGTGCGAGATGTTTTGGGAATTTTATTATTATGTTTTTTTATTATCATTAAAGCATTCGTGAAAAGTTCACCGCCGGAAATTGTCACGCTGGGCAAGCGTAGTGGCTAACAGAACGTAGCTTCGCGTCAGGAATGCTTCTGTCCATCCCTACCCTGTTGCATTTGAATTACGCAGTTTTGGATAGATATACCGCCATCTACCGCTTTCGGTACATCAATCGCCTCTTACGACACCTTGCCGCACAAGATAGAATCTCTACCATCTGCACAGTCGGGCTTGTCAAATGATTAAACCACTTTATAGTTTCTACTGCAATAAAATTAAACTACAAAACTTCACCTACAAGCATTTACAAATGAGGAAAATTTTATATTTACATACATATACAATCGTGTTCAGAGTCTAACATAAAATAATCATACCTCTTTATTTCCCGAGGCGCACCCCCTCCGTAATCTTGCCTCCGATTCCTTGTAATCTTCAAAATCTCGGCTTATCGATAACCGCTTTCTCGGCGACAACCCGAATAGTCGAGCTAGAATACGGTATAAATAGGGTTGCCATTAGCCAAAACAAAGTCCCTATGACACATTTATATTTTTTGAAATACTAACCGGCTTGGCCACGCTTTGCTGTGGGTAAGACATATCTTAAATTACAGTATATTACTAGTAGTAGCTATGTATATATATGTGGAAATTGTCACAAAGATATAACTAGGGCATTGCGTACTTTGTGACCTGGAGATATTATGTCACATTACCCAGTAATTTCACTGCTTGCCTCACCTTTTGAGCCGGAATAGTAATGCGAACACTGCTATTTGGCGGTAGAAATAGGTTAAAGTTAAGAGTTCATGGTGTTTGTCTGGAATAAACTTCTAAACTACTGAAACGATTTTATTTATATGTTTGCTTACTGTGTTTAACTACTGTACTTCAGTTTGTTCCAACGTAAGAAAAAGGATTTATAATAAGCATAGGTATATATTTTAAGACAACATTGTAGGGACAACTAGTTTAATATAATGTTAACTCTATGTCATATAAGATAAAAACTATCTCTCAAATGCACACAGAGTGCAAAAATTAATTAAAATTAGTTCTGTATCGAGTTCATCGCGGAACAACAACTTGACACAATTTTTTTATGAATTTAAATAAAGATTACAATATTGCCAACAAACCGTAAAGCTTAGAAAAACACTTACATTTATAAGTAGCTTTCCAAAAAAAAATAAATTTGTGAAAATAAAATAGAGAGATTCGTGTTATAGGACTTAAGCGATCGCCAACAAATAATCTTCGGATGTTATGTCCGATTACTCAATAATTTCCCTTCCATTATCTTAAAACAATTTAAGAAAAAAGTAAGGTTCTGGAAACGACGTCTACCTATAAGATGGATTGAAGATGAGTGAAGAAGGACAGTCTGACTGAATCACAGTGTCGCACTAAATGCAGGCGCATACACCGGTCCTATTATTAGATTACTCAGTAATTTCACTGCCTAACAATGTGAGCACTAATTAATAAATATATTATATAAATAAAAATAAATATTTCTAAGCGTAAAACTTGAAAACGGTTAGACTAATTCGACTAATCGGCTAAAAACTAAAAAAAACGTTTTTAAATTTTTGTTATACGAAAAGTTTTGAAATGAAAAATAGTGATGAAAAGAATAATTGGAAATTTACCGTACCGCGCTTGTTGTTTTTTTTTTACTACAGCATAATTGGATCAACAGGATAAAACCTTAACGGAGTAACTAATGCATAAAAGTTTATTGAACAAAATAACCAACACAGCCGTTGTTAATGGAATGGGTAGCTCCAATTTACTTTACCATAAAAATTCATACACAGCTATTCTGTACTCCTGAAGATTGCTTCGTTGATATTGGCTGCATTTGTTTTGTTTAGGCGCCCATGGCTCGCTATTCGCCTAAGGGTGACGAAACTCGGAACGCTAAAATCGGATACATTAATATATCCGCGTCAGCCAGGTTTCCAAAGTTGACAACCCTTATATATACCGCGCAATAAATCAGCGAAATTGCGCTCACCTTTGCCCTGCGGCTAGAACCGCGCCGGTGCTTCGTCGCGCACAGTGCAGGCATACCAGTTACACCAGCATTGTTCTCGACAGACAGATTTATACCTCAATAATTCACCTGGGTTTCACTTGTTCTTACCAGCTTTTAGGTGGGAAAAGGTTTTCTTATGTTAGATGAATGTAATTGTAATTAAATAAATAAAAAATTATATTATAATATTTGTGTTTATTTTGAAATGTTGGGTAAATTGATTTTTTTTTTATTTACATACTTTGATCAGACTTACTCGTCACTTAAAGCGCTTGCATTACGGACATCAGACAACAGAGGGATCATAAATATAATACTTGAATACATATTTTTAACATTAGGATATAGAATAAACACAAATAATATCATATTAATATCATAAAAATCACAAATGTAATACGTCAAAACGTAATTAATACGCAGACGTAAGCAAATATAAACATTCATTATATAAATGTTTATCCGGGGTGTATCAAACTTCCTGGTGCACAAAAGATTACAAACAAGCTTACTTTCGCATTTATAATATAAGTTGAGATTGGTATTGAGCTTGATAATATTTTCTTTCAATACCATACATTTTAGACAACCTGGTACTCGCTTTCGCATGACCTACTGGTTGTTCTTACACTGTAATAATGCGGGCTGTTTGTGCCCACTGTAGCACAGAGTAGTGTCATTTCTTACGCATTGTGACCATGTCTTATGGTGACGAAACAGTGACTTGATTGTAGGGGAGTATGAGGATACATCGCACTCGTAGATTGCAACAACACGAAAACTAATTTCAAGTATAGCTTTGGAAATTAACCCAAATGGGCAAATTAGGGTTCATCATTCATTTTATACGGAAATAAAACTTAACAAAACATTTTTTAATAGGCCAGGTCGACGAACAATCATTCAGTCCGCGTGATAGTAAGCGTCACCGCAGCCTATAGACGCTCGTAATATCAAGGTATATCACTAGCGTGTTGCCAACTTTTTGGCTTGAAGATGTTCTGACCCTTCAAACCGGAACGCAGCAACGCGAACACCTCTATTGGGTGAGAGTGAGATACCCAATGCAGACGACCCTTGAATGATGTCTACCCTTGTGATTCCTTTAGGTAAATATAGTCAAATATTTCTAAAGAAATAGCGGTTCCTTCGTCGAATCGTTTAAATTTTTGAATAAATCGAAGTTTCTAAAATTGTATGATATATATTATTTCGAGTGACACAGTTTTGATAAAGGCGGTGATACTTGACAAATAAATTGTAATATTCTACACATAATATTAAATAGACAGTAATACAAACGATATAAGGATAATACAGTTACGATCATTGTAATTATCATATAAGACGTAGGACGTCCATTGCTGGACATAAACTTTCCGGACTGATTGGTTGGGCACATTTCTTGTAGTACCAATGGCTGTTAGAGCTGTATGATTCTGAAATGAAGAAAAAGCACAGGACGTTCACCCACAGGTTGGACACATGTACTGATATATATGTGTCTTGATATTAAAAACTGAAATAGGATACTTTCGACTTCATAATAAGTTATTGTACACCGAAATACTAGACACAGATAACATTAAATTTATAAAATGGTAATTAGCAAATCTATATTCATAGATTTTTTGTTTTTTTTTTCATGATTTAAAAGTGCCTATGATAAGCCTATTTAAATAAAAATATATTTAATTTGACTTTGATATTGATATGGTACCTACACTAGGTGCCCTTATACCATCGTGAAATTTGTACCAGGCCACCTTTCGATAGATAAAGAATATAAGGTAAAATACAGTATTAGATACAAAAATAGAAATGTATATATTACATTTAAAACTAGTTTTTTTTTAGATAGAACAAGATTTTCAAGTTAGAACTAGTTTTGAATGTATGTCTTTGGTAATATGAGAATTAACAAATGTTCAAATCGAATATCAGTCAAAACTAGTTCTTACTAGATAAAACTGTTGTAATACTTCAACTGTTAATATATTTTATATAGATTCTGGGGTTGTAGTCACAATTCTAAACCAACCTAACCACCATTTCGTTTCAGTTGCATAATTTCATTGTAGTATTAACAAAAATATACATGAAAAACTAGTTTTAACCACAAAGAACTAGCTGTAACTGTGACATATATATTGGATCACTTAGATACACATATGTAATATAGCAGCAAATTAATTTGATTGAGCCGTGTAAAATTTAAAGGTGTACAACGGATAATATCAACTTCTTTTGTCTAAAACAATAAGTCAATTTAACAAACTTCTGTACGATTTCCATAATTATCTCAAATAGGTTAGGTTCGTATCGGCTAAACAAATTGGAAAGAGTTAAATTCCTGAAAAACCTCCATAACATTTCTGAAAGCACTTTATCTTTATTAATAAACCTCTAAACTCAGTTTGAAGTTTCGTAGGATAGATAACTCTAAAGGAAAAATTACAGGCTAGATTGTTTATTAGTTACGCGCGATCTCTATACTCTCAAGGCTCTTTTTCTTAAAAACGCTTGAAAGTGTCTAGTTAAAACGAATCATATTTTAGAACTGAATTTTACTTTCAGCCTAACTGCTCTTGAAGCTGTCATCATCATACCAGCCATTGAAAGGCCACTGCTAAACATAGGCATCTCCAAAAAAGATGGTTTTTTGCCCATAATTGCCGCGCTAAGCAAGCTAAGCAAGCGACGGGGATGCTGCTGCCCATCGCGCCCTGTGCTGCACTCTCGGATGGATATACCGCCATCTGTTGGTTTTGGCACCTTAGTCGCCTGTTACGACACCTGGTGCAGTGGGAGTACTATTCTACTCTGCCGGTACCTCACAGCTAGAAACTGTAAAATATAGTTATTCTTGTATATTTTGATGTTTAGAATAAATCTACATGGCAATTGAGTATCATGTATTATCATTGAGTATCATCATTGAGACCGATATGTTTCTGAATAGATCACACTCTGGTCGACACTCAAGGTTGACAGGCAATCTGACTAAAGCTACACGGTGATGCAGGCCGCATACAACAGGTCTAGAAACCGTATTGTTTGATTACAGTACATCACAGAGAAATAGCATAAATAATCCGAATCCATCGGATTTTTGACCTTGGAAACACGGTCAAATGTTAGACAAATTAGTTCCAAACCCATGCTGTGGCTGGTGGCAACACCGGTCTTCAAAAAAGAGGACGTTACCTGTTCGTCATATTAATTTTGTTAATAAGTCCGCCTGGTACCGGCAGAGTAGAATAGTACCTCCTCTTGTACCAGGTGTCGTAACAGGCGACAGAGGTACCAGAACCGACAGATGGCGGTATATCCATCCGAAACATTGTAGCTCAAATGCACAGGGCGGGGATAGGCAGCAGAATCCCCGTCACGAAAGCTGTGCTTTGCGTTGCCAACACACTTGCCCAGCGCGGAATCTATGGGCAAAACTTCCGCTTTCTTGGAAAAACCTACCAGCTATATCATGATGGTGATGATAAATATATGAACTATATTAGTGTGATGTTCCACTAATTAATAACTGTTTCTCCGTTCAATGATTTTCTGTAAGAAATCCACATTGTTAAAAATTTTTATTGTTTTTATTGGTATACCAGAATATTATAATTTTAGTAAGATATTTAGATAAGGAAAATACTTATGACGAAATGAACTCTACAATTCGCGAGAGACCAGATCTATTTCCTCCTAAGAGGATTACCTTTGCATTTTCATAGTTATCCCGAGATAAATTATATCTAAGAAAGGGTCCTATTTCAATATTCTTAGAGAATTCGTATCAGAAATTAATCGGTGATGAGGCGAATTTGTTACGCTGAAAAAACATTTAAAGTAATTTAAGACAATTTATTCTCTGAACAAAACACGGCGTAAATTTTCGTTTTAGACGTTGTTTAGGGATGAAATTTACAGGGTTGATTGGATCATTAACATGAAAATTGATAGGTGAACTGTAATCTGAACCTCACATGGGCACCAGCCACCCACGAATGATTTGTATCTTTATATATACATTACATTTATAAGCCCTTATTACACATTATCATTTGTGGAAAAATAATAAAGAATTTATTTATTTATTATTTATACACTGTTTTCTATTATGTATGCGTTTATTAGATAATAACTAGTAATAGCGTTAAAATTAGTTTAAAAAAATGACTTGAAAATGATTGCCGAAGTCGCAAAGACCAACATAAAATGTAATACTTTTTTTCAATAAATCATATCGTGTACTCTTCTCCTAGATTACCGTTAGGATAATATTATAATTTATTATGAATATTAGTATGTACGACAGAAATCTGTAGTGTACCTTTAATAAATATATATTCAATTAATTACTTTCAAAAGCTTTATTATGAAAATAATATCATTTGGTTTCTATTGCATTCTCTAAATCACTATCTGTAAAAATAATAGATTTTATTTGATTAGTCTAACACTATTACATATTGTTAGATCAATCAAATCAATGTTCGACTAATTGAATATTCATATTCCAACTCTCCGTTTAAGTAATTCGATTCGAGATATTATTTCTTGACAACAATATCTCATTAATCCGGTAATACATAACACAGTTTCTCCTAAACTATTAATCAGAAATACAACACGTTTATATGCTGCCATTGGTACAGCGAGATGGTTGCTATACATGCTATTACATTCAAGTAATAATACAACTCCATATTAATTAATAAATAATAAATTCATACGACATCTTACGTTGATCTTACTCCGAGATAAGCAGCTTAAAGCATTGTGTTATGAATATCATACAATAGACGTGTTTTAATATTTAATTTATAAATAGCACCTGGAATCAGAACAAATACATACATTATATATATATAAAACAGTTGTGTATATATAAAGGTCATATATTATATATATATAATTTTTATTTAAGTTTTATATTTGTAATTCCTCTGTTGTCTGATGTCCTTTGAATGAAGCTACTTATCTCGTAGTCAGGTCAGTGTATTAGATTTTGTGTAGAGTAATTACAAAAAACACATCTGGAATCTCATTGTTACTTCTTTTTTCCAGAGCTACGCACAATCAGCGCCGCCGAAGCCGTCGTCTGCGCCCGCACACACCACGCTGCAACGCACGGTGCGAGGCGCAGCCAATAGCGGCGCACCTGCTCGCGTGATCCCCCGCTTCCACTTTCCCCGCGGGCGCCCACCACCTGCACATCAACAAGATCACGCGGTCCACAAAGTCCAGTCTGCTTTTGCTACATTCCCTAACAGTCAAGTGAGTGAAAAAAAAAATTACATTATATTTAGTGCTTTGATAAGGGTGCTGAAATGGTCAGATAGAAAACCTTGTTTTGTATGCCCTGGACGTTTGCGTTATAGTAATCAGTACATACGACACAATACACACTTAGATGCAACTTAATTTAATCTCCAAATAAAACATTTAGAATAATAAACCTACGAATCTCGATCTAATATATCTATCTAGAAATAGCGACATAAATTCTTATGTCATTGTTAGTTGCTTTACTCCCCCAAAACGGCTTATTTAATTATAATGAAATTTTTCAGAAACGGGCCCGACAGCGCAGATGGTAGTGATCCTATCTTGTGCATCAAGGGTCGTGGGTTCGATTACCACCCATAGCATATATTTATATGATGATATTTGTGTTTGTACTGTGTCACTAAAATTAAAAAGAGGAACGGTTGTATTTTTGTATATTTGTCATGAATAAACTCAAAAACTCCTGTACAGATTTCGATAATTCTTTAATCATTAGAATGCTATATTATTCCTAAATAAGTCTATGCTATATTTTTCTAGAAAAAGTTAGGCATCCCTACTATAATATCAACAATGTAATCCAAAGTATGAAACAAATTGCAGTAAAATTACTTTCATCGCAGGCGCTGCGGATGAATTAGATAGGTGGTACAAGATTTTCAAGACTATGATCAGTTATAAAACAAGTGTCCACCTGTGCGAAACCGCGGCGGGTCGCTAGTATTTTATAATAGAGAGAAATCCTTGCTGGCTAAAATACTAACGAACAACTGTGTTCAAAATCTAACGATGCTTCTAGACTATACTGCGTAGGTACATAAAATTCACAACGTAATAAAATCCTTTTAAGATCGCAAAAAGATTTTAAATTTTAAACGCAGCGATTCAATAAACTTTAATTCTGCACATTACCTATTCTTACAAAGTATGTTAGTACTAAAGCCGGTTCCGATATCAAATTCGACAGTGGCTTTTTTTATTAGACCAGGTCGACTAAGAAGCATACAATCCGCGTGATATTAAGCGTCTGCAGCCTATAGACGTTCGTAATATCACAAGGATAACACTTACGCGTTGCCAACCTTGTGACTTTAGCATGTTATACCACCTAATCCAGTTAATTCACTGCCTCTTACCCTTCAGACCGGAACTCAGCAATGTGAATACTGCTATTTGGCGGTAGAAATAGGTGAGAATGAGGCACCAATGCAGACGACCTGTAAAACTCTTACTCGTGTATGTTCCAATAGTTCGTAGGTCATCGTAGGCTCGTTCTCCACCCAGCCAAACATTTAGTTAACGAATATCTATATTGAGTTGAAGTGTGAAATATTACTTACAATAAATATAGGTACTTGTAATTTCTTTGCTGTCTGATATCCATAACACAATTGCTTTAAACTGCTTATCTCAAAGTCAGGTCAATGTATTTAATATTGTGCCAATTTATTATATATTACATCAGAACCAGTGTTTGCATCTTGAGTTACTCGTCATGATATTAGCATACATCTACTGCTAGACATTGCCCACCCAAAGTAATTTATATTTATCATGATAATCATTATCATATCAGCCATAAGACGTCCACTACTGGATATAGGCCTCCACAAGTGATCTTCAATAGAACTGGTTGTATGCGGCATGTGTTCAGCGCGATCTGCGACTGATATCTTACGTGTGGACGCCCTACGCTACGCTTGCCGGTACGTGGTCTCCATTCTAGAACCTTACGACCACCGGCCCTTGGTTCAGCGTACCAAGTATCCACTGCCACTCCAACTTACTTATCCACCGGGCTATGTTAGTAACTTTGGTTTAATAACGAATCTCCAAATTCCTGATTCGATCGCGCAGAGAGACATCGAGAATTGCCCTCTCCATAGCTCGTTGAGCAATTTTAAGTTGGCTTACAAGGCCAATGGTAAGAGGCCACGTTTCTCTGCCATAGGTCATTGTTGGTAACACTGGTAATTTATATTTTCGCGGGTTTGCCCAATAATTGTCACGCTGGGCAAGCAAGATGGCAATCGCAAATTGTAGCTCTCAGGCCATCTGGTGTAAAACTACTCTGCTGATACCCCACGCCAATTAGTTGTTACTCATATTTTATTTTATATTGGTCTATTATTCTATCAAATTTTCTGTTTTGTGTAATGGTTGACTGGGAGATAAATGCCAACTGGCATTAAGTCCGCCATTTGTACATTTTGTGCAATAAATAAACAAACTTAATTCACATCTTCTTTTGAGTTTCTTGTATTTTAACAACATAACTAGGCAATATACAAATTGCCGTTTTTCACAAACAAGAAAGCGCTTGTCATGAGACAAAATACATACATACAGGTGATATTTACTGGAAAAAAAAGGAGTCTCAGACTTCAGGCGGGACACGAACCCGCATCTTTTCTATGCCGGGGGACTGCACTATCGTTGTGCGACCGAGATCTTAGCAGGCACTTTGAATTTTTCCTGATGTTCTTATTTGTTCTGAATAAAGTCCCGCCTGAAGCCTGAAACAACTTTGTTTTTTTTCATTGTAAATATCTTTAATATAATTCAGCATTTTTCTATGCATAAAACCTCTAAAGTAATCACATGCCTCCAGTTTGCTGGCGCCATTAACATAAGTTTAGTATGCCTATAATGTTAGACTTGAGAACACATATATCACGCAAATTACGATGCGCTCTTAGTCCATATTTGTCCAAAATATTTAGCCTAGCACTTAACCAAACAGATTCGAATGGTATCCAACACATTCAAGGGCATAGAAAGACATTATAAGAGATTTACAACTCTGTTTGTATAACAATGTTGAAATTATTCCTATTTTTGTGCAACTATACTTGTGTTTAGTTTATAGTGTCATTGCCATCGCGGCCATCTTTGTTTGAAAGTTGAAAGAACTTGTATGCGATTCACTCATAATCAATATTGTATATTCATCATTAGATTCTTCAGTTTACACAAAATTCCGATTTTTATCGAATACTTACGTTTAGTTTATGATAATAATATCATTGCTATGGCTGCCATCTTTGTTTGCAAGTTGAAAGAACTCGTTTGCGTTCTCGATTCCAAACACATTATTATGGTAAACACCGTGTTACGTTGAAAATGTGTTCCTTCAGATCTCGTTTTCTCGTCCTTACTATTATAATTTATCTTTTACACTTCAAACTGCCTTCGGAACAGTTTTACAATTACAGTTATTTTCCTTACACCTCGAGGTAAAATATAACCTAGCGTTATAGGAATGCCCGTGAAAGGTACATTTCCAAAGTAGATCGGTGACAAAGAACGCTACTTAAAGATTCAGATGCCGGCGCAGTAGAAAGCCGTTTGTGGTTGTAAGTATAAAGATTGGTCTTACGGTATGCATGGCCTGTAAAGAATTCAGCTTGTAAAACCACGGAATTTCAAGGCACGTGAAATCTCTCTGTTTTACGTGTTTTCTCCAGATTTACTCGTTTCGACTTTTATTTTATCATATACTTACCGGAGAAATTGAAGTATTTTTTTTTACTTTTCCTTCTAGTACTTTTTATACTCTTTTCTGAATCGATAAATATCATTTAGTTGCATATCAATAGGTATTAATAATAATAAAGATATAACAAATACCATCTCATACATTAGACTTCTTTCTGAGATAAGTCGCTTCAAGCACTTTTGTTACTGACACCAGACAACAGAAGCATCACGAATATATCACTTAACATATTTATTACCCAGACACCCGGACACAAATATATAAATGGTTGTCCTGAGTGGGGATCGAACCCACGACCTTTAGCGCACAAGATAGGATCACTACCATTGGCGCGATTGGGCCCGTCAGAATAGTGCTTCAGCCTGTACCAGGTGTCGTTAGAGGCGACTGAAGTTTCGGAACCTACAGATGGCGGTACATCCATTCGAAATAGCGTAGCTCAAATGCAAAAGGGCGGGGATGAGCAGCAGGAATCCTAGTCGTCAAACTACGCTTTGCGATTGTCACTATTGCCTTGTACGCCTGCCCTACGCGGCAAATACGTGCAAAATTCCTCCTAGGCCTATTTCCAGCAGTGTAGGTTCTGCGACTGCTTTGATGTTTGGATGTTGCAATTTGTTTAACAGAGCCAAATATTTTTATTGTTATTACATGCACACATCTCTAAAACAACATGTTTAACATAATGATGCAGGATATTGTGTAAAGTAACGTACTCCATTTATAAAATGAACGATTTTAATATTATTCTTTATGTTAATAGACGAGTATTCTTTTCGAAGAGAACACAAACATAACAACATTAATTAACCAATGAAATAATATGAAAATAAAGTGAGGCCCGATATAAATGCTAGGTAAATTATGCCTCTACATAAACCGTCAAAATCTTTTTTTTATAAATTACTTGCATTACTTTGCAAGTTTGTTTCCATAAGAAATACAATATCCCATGAATCATTTACTCTCCACGTAACTGGTCTGCTCACATTCGGGCGGGTAAAGTGCCCACAAAAAGTCCCCTGTTTCAGTTTCAATAAAGAATAAAGAACAAAAACAAAGGGCCGTATTGGCCATAATAAGAGGCCATGACAAATATGGCCCATTCGTCATGGAGAAGCAGGCGCGGACTGAGACTTCGCTACGGTATAAAGAAATCCACAAATGTAACATATAAAGACAGCCTCAAGTTGCTTTGAACTTCGTTTTACTCCATTTGAACGTTCGGCTATCAAATAAGATAACGTGAATATTTCTTAAGTTTTGATTATACATTATATAATATATTATCTTACTTTATATAATAAACCGCGGTGTGCCGGCAGAGTAGAATAGTACCTTCCCCTGTACCAGGTGTTGTTAGAAAGAATTAAGGTATCGGAACGGACATATCGAGAAACCATACCCGAAACAGCATAGTTCAAATACAACACAGCCGGGATAGGCAGCAGCATTCCTGTCGCGAAACTATGCCCTGCTATTGTCACCACGTGGCAATTATGGATAAAGTTCTCCTTTCTTGGTGAGGTCCTATTACTAAGTGGACGTTTCACGATGCGTTGTTATAATGTTAACATTTGACGGGCCCGATGGCGCAAATGGCAGTGCTCCTGTCTTATGCGCTAAAGGTCGCGGGTTCGATCCCCACCCAGGACAAATATTTATATGATGATATTTGTGTTTGTTCTGTGTCTGGGTGATAGACGTATGTATTTAAGTAGTTCATTTGTGATTCCTTTGTTATCTGATGTCCGTAACAAAAGTGCTTTAAGCGACTTATCACAGGATCAGGTCTAAAATATGAGATGTTGTGGGAATATATTCGTATTTAGATGAAACTGGGAGAAAAAATAAGCATTTATTTATTTATTTACTTAAATAAATGTGTAGGCTAAACTAATTTGTAAAATCCAACAGCTCGGTAATTACAAAGTGATACTTTTTGATGAATGCTAAGAGTTGCAATGTATTTAAAACATATGCAAATATCTCTATAGAAGAAAAAGGATTCCTTGTTTTGCCCCTGCCCTACGGGCACACTTGGTTCGGATCCAATACGTTTGAAAAACAACCCCTTGGGTGTCGTCCAAAATTGCCCACTATGTCGACGACGCTGTCTTTAGTGATTGAAAGAAGTAAGATCGATTGTTGAGACACCAATTTAACTACTTATAACACTCAAGAATAATATAAAATAATTTACTAAAAGAGTTGTTTATTTAAAACTTTATGAAGTTTGAGTCAAGCCCTGTATGTCGAAACAAACTGAACCCAAGTGCAACACGCGCTTTGTGTAAAGTTCATTTCGTTTACCGTCGAATGCTTGCATTCTCTATTGTCAGTGGCGCCGCCCTGGAGAACGTGGAATTTAATTGAACTAAATTTTGATTTATTTTATAAGATAATGACATATTTCACTCGTGATAATTCAAAATCAAGATATTCTGTAAAAATAGCTCTACTGCATTACTGAGAAAAGATTCATTAATTATGTCACTTCATAGTTACTATGTTTCACAAAATACTAGACTATACCTGTCAATAATTATTTTATTACACGATTTGCAATGCTAAAAATGTCACCCAAAACTGTGTAATTACTCTTCTACATGCGTGAATAAATTATATTGAAATCGTAAATTATATGAAATTCCAGTAGAATTCCAAATTGTTCGATAATCGAACGTTGGTACTTTATCAAAAAATATAAGTTATATTTTCTTTGTTAAACGTGAATTGAATACAAATAGAAATCATTTGTCTATTCAACTGACATAGAAAATGAGCAAATGAGACAGTCCGTATTATAAAAGCAATCTCAAAAGACATCGAATTCATAAGAAAAGATAAGGATCAACAAAAATATCCATGTATTTTATTTGAAAAACTTCGCTCTAAGTCTAAATTAATATTGAGATTATAGCGTCTAATTTCTTTGAATTAAATCTTCAGTAATGAAATAAATATAGATAAGATATAGAGACAGAAGAAATGTTACTTAACTTACTGTTAATTTGTAAATTGATTTATAAGGTTTATAAGACATTATTAAGGTTTATTAGACACAACTAGTAAGTTGTGAATTCAGTTTAATGAAAGAAAAAATATCTAATACGATTTGTATTAATATCAGAAATCGTACGGCTTATATTTATGTGAGTTACCTTCAGTTAAATGATATTACTGATTTTAATGTTGGTATATAATTGTAAAACATTCATCAATCTTCTAGCATTGAAAAGAGAAGATAGTTTATTATGAGAGTACCAGTGGTCGCCCGGTGGTTGAACTCGACCATATTTTTTTTTTTTATTTATTCTTATCATATGCTTGACATCAAATATATGTTTACTTCATTTAAGTATTCAATGTCGTATCATATCAGCCATGGGACGTCCACTGGTTCTACACATTCCTCCCCAAGAGGTTTACATAAAGAGGTTGAGGTTGACCTCATTCGGAGGTCACTTGCATTAGTATACCATACTCACCTATTTCTACCGCCAAATAGCAGTTCCCATTGCTGTGTTTCGGTTTCAAGGGTGAGAGAGACAGTGATATTACTGGGTAATGTGTCATAATATCTTCAAGTCACAAGACTAGCAACGCGATATCCTTGTAGCTTACTGTCACATGGATTGTATGCTTGTTTTTCAATCTGGTATAGTAAAAAAAGAACAGAAGTCCGATCGTATAAGGCATTGCAGCGCGGTCCTGCGTTATGAATGGTGCGGTGAAAGCTCGAGAGAATCAATTTCAGGTCGCCATTTGCGAACGATGCTTTATAATAGAGTAATACGTAAATATGTCGCTCTAGTTAACCAGCTGTAGCTGTACATATTCATAAACAATATAAGTGAATAGGCGTAATCTATCGGGACAAACGAGTGATTGAGAATCTAGCGCGACTCCCCAGTGTGTGCAGGCTTGGCGATACGCCAACACCAAACTGGTCGGCACAGCTTTTGTCGCAGTTTTATTATGAAGTTTTACTCTACACGTAGCTTTTTTTAAATTAACACGATTAAAGATAAGATTAAAAAAGCTTCAAAACTTCTAGAAATATCGAAATCTTCGAAATATAATTATTTTTTAGTATAGAAGTATTAACTTCTGACAATTCCTGCCTGCGTTGGTGTGGGAAATGGCTACTGAACTAAAATTAAATCAGCATTAGAGCAGCAGTATAGTCCAAAGAACGCCTATGTCCACTGTTGCCAAGAGAGGGGGAATATTGCCAATAATTGCCGCGCTGGGTAGAAAGCAGAGAGTAGCTTAGCGACGGGAAGGCTGCAACTAAATCTTGCCTTGTTGCAATTGAACTATGCTTTTTAGGATCGATAGCAGAACATCATCGTTCGCATTGTTGTTTTCCGGTTTGATGGTGAGAGGGCAGTGAAATTACTGGGTAATGCAACAGAAAATCTTCGCGCCATAACGTTGGCAACGCGCTAGTGATATCCTTGTGATATTACAAGCGTCTATATGCTGCGGTGACGCTTTCTATTAAGCGGATATAATGTTTGTTTGTGAACTTGGTATCATAACAAAAATATGTATATATACCGCCATCGTTGCCATATTTAAACCTTACCAAATTTAACACTCTCAAACTAATAACAATATTAAATAGTTAATAGGGTCACATGGAAGCCTAGTGTGTAGCAAAGACAAAGCATTCACATAGACACAAGTTCTAGTTTATAAATTATCAAAACAGGTGATGGAACCGCGTCTTTATGCAGCGTTGGCTGCGTGCCAGAAAACCCGACAGCATGTCGGCTTTTTATAAGATTATTTTATACATCGGCCCACTATTTGCACCTCTATTAGCTAATTTAAAAAAAGAATAAGAGTCATTGCATGCGGTGATTGTGCAACTTATTTTTTTTTTTTAAGAAAATATGGTCCCAACGGCGCTTATGGTAGTGATCCTATCTTGTGCGCGAAGGGTCGTGGATTCCGACCAATCAAAAATGAATATTTGTATGATGAGTAATTGTGTTTGTTCTATATCTGGGTGTTAAATATATATTTTAATATTAGGTACATTCGTGATTCCTATACTGTTTGATGAGCGTAACACGAGTACATTAAGCGAAAAAAATATAAATTCAGGTATTGATGACACGGTATGAGATGTGTGAATTTATTTATTTATTATGTATCCTAAACTATATACAATCCTAGTCGTTCTATATAACGAAGTACGAAATATCATTGATCCATCAATGAATAGTGGTTAGTCTTATGTATACATAATTAACCTTAACTCCATGGGGAACGCGATTAATTAGATACCGCAACTGACAGGTGGCGGTATATCCATCCAGCTCAAGTGCAATAAGGCGGGGAGGGCAGTGTATTTTACGGCGGAAGGTACTATTTTACTCTATCGGTACCCAATGGTGGTAAATGAGTTGAAGTACTATATTTGTAGTTTCTTAGTAGTCTGATATCTGTAACACAAGTGCTTTAAGATACTCATGTCGGAAACAGGTAAATGTATTAGATATTATGTAAAAAAACCGAACATTATATTTTTTTATTAGATCACTAATACAGTCCGGCGAATGTATTTTTCTAAACTGATCGCAACGAAGGATGATGTACTAACACATTTTACAATTCTATGTAAACAACTATCTTTGCTTGCGGTTTCAATTGGCGTCAAACTGAGGAACAAAGCAGCCTAAGGTACTCCCTAAAATATCAGTTATCTGCAAATAACAGTTGAGATACTAGCCAGAACAAAAAAACAGGCGAACATTTATGAAATCATTTTTTATGTAAGTACCATACTCCCCGAAATTATTCATCATAACAACCATTAGAAGTCCAGTGCTGCACATAGGCCTCCCCAAGAAAAGGGGAATTTGCCCATAAATGCCGCGCTAGGTTCTCCCCACCCTGTGCATTTAAGCTACACTATCTCGGATGGATGTACCGCCATTTGACGACTCCGGTACCTTAGTCTTACAACACCTGATGCAGAGGGAGGTACTATTCTACTCCGCCGGTACCTCGTGGCTAAACGTATTGCATGCATTCATTGAAAACCTGTTAATTTGGAAGTACAGACAGTAAAATTTTATTGATGTAGATGTATGTAAAGCCCAGTTTCACTACGGTGCTAGAGTGCACCGTATCGAGCAAGCAAGGTTCGAGTGTGCGCTAGTATGCAAGCTTGGACGCGCGCCAACACGGCCTACCGCCTGCATGAAAACTTGGGGGAAAAATATCGCTTTTGACGCTAACTAACAGAACCTTATCGTTAAGCACGCAAGATTATATCATTAGACTGGTTTGATGGCGCCTTCGGTTGTGCGCCTTATGCGCCAAGAGTCGTGGGTTCGCTTCCCTCCCAGGACAAACATTTATATAATATTTATCTGCGTGGGTGTGTCTTTCGCCTTGGGCTACCGGCAGAGTAGAATAGTACCTCCCCTGAATTAGGTGTAGTAATAGGCTACTGAGGTATCGGAACCGACAGATGGCGGTATAACCATCCGAAACAACAGCTTTATTGCAAGTAGTGATGGGCAGCAGCATCACCGTCGCAAAAGTTACGCTTTGGGATTGCCAACACGCTTGCTCAGCGTGAATATATTGGGCAAATCCCTCCTTTTTGGGGATTCCTATCTCCCGCAGGGGACTTACAATGGCTCTTATGATGGTGATGTCTGTTTGTTATATATATGTATTTAAGAATTATATTTCTGATTCATCTGTTATATAAGTATTTTATGCGATCTTATTTGGAGGTTGTCTTTAGATGTTTTATTATTAAAATACTTTTCACATATGCCGTGGAACACTCCACAGTAAAACAGCTGTGGCGTAGTGACTGAGAGGATAAAAATTACTAGGGAATGTGACGTGCATTCTAAGCTGACAAGATTGGTGATATGTTAATGATATAGTTATATTAACGTGAGCAAATGTTAATGTTGTTGCAGAAAAATGTTGGAAATACGGGGGACAACTATTCTTTTTTTAAATTCTATTGCGTGCATTAAATAAAGTTAAAAAAAGGTGTGACAAAATGGTTTTTGCTCATAAAAGTTCTAAAATAACGCGACTGTTTATTGTTGGCCCACTATCCGCTTTTTTATGGTAATAAATTTGTTCTAAAGTAATGCATTATATCGCGAAGTTAAATTGATAATATGCTCATAAAAACATAAGTCGCTTAAAGCACTTGCGTTACGGACATCATATTTCTACAGCCAAATAGCAGTGTGTGCATTGCTGTTTTACGTATAAAGGGTGAGAGAAGCAGTGAAATTACTTGGTAAACGTGACATTGTGTCTTTAGTTTACAAGGTTGGCGTCATGCTAGTGACATCTTTGTGATGAAACAAGTGTCTATAGGCTGCAGTTACATTTACCATCAAGCGGACATTTTATATATATAAAAACAAAATAAGTATCAACATATAAATATTTTTCCTGAGTGGGGATCAAACCTTTGGGGCACGATATAGGATCATTACCATCTGCGCCATTGGTCTCGTTATAGTAATAAAAAAATGATCGTTTTCAGACTCACGTTCCGTCAGCAAACTAGTACAATGGGCCACGAATTAATAATATTTTTTTAAGCCTATGTCTAGAGATACAAATCCCTGAAAAGGTCCGTCGTAGTTACAGAGTTAATCGGAGTATAATTAGACGCAGACCACCAGTGGGCTGGTGGAATGTTTATTTTCCACTTAGGCAAAACTTTTAATCCAGCGAAGTCCGAGAACTTGGTTAGCTTCGCTCAAATTTTAAAACTTAAATACGTGACCTTGTTGATATCAGGCCAACAAAAAAATAAGTTGAAAGGTTTCTTTAGACATTTTTATTTTTCAATATTAATTTAGAAGTAAGAAATAGAAATCTGCAAATATACTTATCAGGTCTAATTTTTGTGCAATACTACATGTATAAATACTTGACTACGACAAGATATTACGTCTCATTACCCAGTAATTTCACTGCCTCTCTCACCCTTTACACCGAAACACAGCAATGCGAACACTGCTATTTGGCGGTATCTGCATCGATACGTATTTCTAGTTACCGACGTAGACGACCTTTGTATAAGAACTACATTGACTCATCATTATAAAATATTTCTAGGGAGAGTGTTATATTTATTCTAGGGAGATCTGGGAGACTGTACTGTTACCGATTTGACCGTCCAAATTCGTGGCCTGTCCGAACCGCATTCAAACACTTAGAGTCCCCGCAAACTACAGACTTTCTATCGGCCGATAGTTTGGTCGGGTTGGGCTGTTAGCGCGCACACTACGCCAACTAAACAGTTGGGTTGGCGGTGAGTGCGCAAACTAGGCAACAGGCGGGCGACAATATTCATTTTTGAAGCAACCATTATACCGAGCTGTCGCATAATGCAAGTTACTCGTAATAAAATATTATCTAGAAATATTATTATTGCTCTCATACATCGGAGGAGAAAAATCAAAAAGAGAGTCCGAGAGTATTGGGTGCATCCCATCCACAGTGATCGATTATTAAGTGGAAAATTTTACACGATGCATTCAAAATTAAAAAACAAAAAACTTTTTTTGCTCCAAAACACGTTGAGAAATGAACCATCGGCCGACTAAACAATCGGTCGGTGTGCGCGCTTGCTAGGTGCTCCATACTGATCTAGCAGTCGGTCGATAGTTTGCCGATAGTTCAGTTTGAACGCAGTTGAGTAACCCATCAAACTTATTTATCGGCCGATGTTAAATCGTTGTAGTGTGCGGACTTGCATACATCTTCATACTTATTATAAGCCCGACCAAACTATCGGCCGATAGAAAGTCTGTAGTTTGCGGGGACTCTTACGTGTATTGTATAATTCGGTGTTATCTGTCTGTCTGTCCCGCATTGTCGCGTGGAGGACGTGGGACGGTTCTCACGGATATTACAATGTGTTCATGCAAATGTGGGCCCGTTCGGCACTCATTGTGCGGGTTCCGTCATACTTCAGGAAGCTGTTCGCACAATTACGATTTTATTGTGGTGTTGCAATGTGGAAATGAGTGTGCCGCGACCATCTTAATGAAGCCGCATTATGTTTCGATGGCGTTGGCGGAGACTGTAATCGTCCGCTGAATATGTTAACTCGATTTTATATTTCCGGCTGTATGAAAACTTTTATCAACAAAATTTCCATGTTTCAAATTCACAAAATTTCATTCCACAATCAGTGTTTTCTTTATTTAAGTATATCAATATACTCGTATTTATTATAAAACAGTAGTGTGTGTAATGTGGTAATTTGATTGAATAATTTTGGTGCATTTTGTATACGTATATATTTGGTGCTTTATGCACTTCTGCCCCATATTGAGTTTGTCAAATTCACGGCCACCCGTACGCACAATTTCCTTGAAAATGTAATAATAATTTTTTTCTTCACGTATCAATAGATAAATTACATGCGAGAAGAAAATAGTAAGGAATAAATAACTTATTTCCCTTTAGAACGACTTAAATGATTTATAAATTCCTACACTGCCAATGAGCTCCACAATCTTAAACGAGTGACGCCCGAAGCAAAAACTAGTCTTTATTTGATAGTGTTAAATAAAACGACATATTCAACAAACAAATATTCCTATATTATGTGTACGTGATCAATTTTAGTGTTCGTTTTGTGTCTAGGTAATAAAAATATGTATGTATGTTTAATTTCCGTAACACAAGAGCATTAAGCTACTGATAGGAGTCAAGTCATATCTTTACGTTATATCTCATCCTTGAGAAACTATTTTCTCGGACAGCTAAACAGTATAAAACAATGTACCGATTCCATAGAGAAAAATGAAGATTCCAGATTTATCCCACATAAAGATGTTTCCAGCATATGGTAGCCTATGTCCAGGACACTCATTAATCTCTGTATCAATTGTCATCCAGATCTAGTCAGACATTGACGTGACGTGAAACGGTAACAACCATTCTTACTTGCTCGTTTTAAAATCAGTAACATTATGTGGTTAATTGCTTCCGTCTAGAACCACTAAAATTAAAAAAAAAAACACACAAATAAAAAGTTTCTCAATAGTAAGGAGTTATTACTAGCCTCTATTTTTACCTGATCAAAAGTCACATACTATTACAGACGACCTACCGAAGGTATAGTATTGTTGGCCGACCGCGACCCCTTTCCCGCGATATTGGGATCGACCGCTCCCCAACTGTTACACTCAGGCATTGCTCGGACTTAGATCAGTGAGTAAATATGGCTGAATTGCAGATGAACGGTTTGATGCATTGGTATTAGACTGAACGCCGTAAAACATTGTGTTGTTTGTAAGTGAATTAATTTATTTTGATGGAAAATACTGCCACTGCCGGACATAGACTTTGTCAAGAAATTCATTCATTCATTCATCATCATCATCACCATTCCAGTCATTGAAAGTCCACTGCTAAACATAAGCCTCCCCAAGAAAGGGGGAATTTCACCCATAATTTCCACACTGGGCAAGCGAGTTGGCAATCGCAGAGCGCAGCTTTCGCGAAGGGGATGCTGCTGCGCATCCCGCCCTGTGCATTTTCTAGATGGATATACCGCCATCTGTCGGTTCCGGTACCATAGTTTCCTCTTAAGACACCTGTGCATTGGAGGTACTATTCTACTCTACCGGTACCTAACGGCCTTGTATCCATATTCACTATAAAGTACAAAGTCATTACATGTAAAATTGACCTGACCAATTTGTTTCCAGGTCAAATCCTACTTAAAGTCAAGTGTCTAGTTCAGTGCGAGACACCGGAAAATCTTATAAGACATCTACGTGATTGGACACCGGCTGAAGTAGTCCCAGACTGTAGCCTGGGGTGACCTTTCCTATACACTTATGAAAATTGCCTCTCGTATGATTTTTCTTCGAGATATAACGCAAGATTTTTCTGCAAGCTACGCCTGCATATTTTAAACGACCAGTTGAGTCCAATAGCGTTACCTAACTTTTTAAACTTTTAAATATATACATATATATATATATATATATATATATACTAGCCGAATAGACAGATGATGTCCTTAAATATATACCTATGTTTCGTTTGTCACAAAAAAAGACTATAAATTAATAAATAAACTATACTCTGTCTTAAGTTGGTTCAAACTGTATACAGTAAGTAAAAAAAAAATTAAATCGATTTAGTGGATTTAGAATTTTATTTTATTATTTTGGAAAACAAACACCACACGTAATTTTTTAACTAAAAATTTTCTTTTGTTGATTTTAATCCCGTACAAGGTCAAAAATGTCTTTATTTAAATAATCAAAAAAGTTTCTATATGTATTAAATTACAATAAGATATTAATAAATTACAAATTATATAATTACAAATGACCGATAACCCTGATAACTTTATGGGGTGATAAGTAATTTAAATTTTTTTGGGATTACAGACGTTTTTAGGGTTTAAACTATTTACACCTAATTTTATTTAGATCATACATTTATTAGTTGGACAGTTACTTTCGCATGTATATTACTGGTTTTTACCTGCATTTTTATCGATTACTGTAGGATCTGTCTTAAGTTCACAATCAGTTTTATAGGGCTCTACCCCCAATTCGGCTTAGAACAGACAATTAGGCACACATATTGACATATTTATAATACTAGATTTTTCCTTGTATTTTGTAGAAATATCCTAAAATTCAAACTATCTATATACTGTTTATTCGTAAAATGTTAATTTAACAAAGACAAACAGATGGACTTACGAATCTCTTATTAGTACGGATTTTGTATAAATAAACAGGTATATGGAGATATATATTAGCAAATATATATAACTGTGTGTACGTACGCGTCACACCAGCTAGACCCAAATACCTCAGACAAATAAGGGCACAGAGCATAGCCGATTGAGGCCACTCACTTCAACCGATGACTGACAGACGCGCGAACTAATTAAACATAATTAATATGATACAAGTACCTACAAACATGTTTTCTTGAACATTATTACTTAACTACGATATATTTATATATATATATATATATATATATATATATATAACATAACTCGACTTCCATGTTTTTATAGTTTTTTAGGTGATACTCAAAAATATTACTTGTATAATAAGCACAAATGTCTTTTGACAATTTGTCCCAGGCATTGCTTGGAAACCCTAAAGGAACCTTTCAATCTCAATTTTTTTCCTGCAGGAAGTGGTATCTATTCCTAAATTCAAAAGGAACGCATAAATTTAAAAAAGCAACTTAACCACTTCCGTGCACATCCCTTCAATCATTGATAACCGATCATCACTAGTAAGGAATACGTAAGTCAACAAATCGACGATGTCTATAGCGAGATATATATTTAATTTCATAGCGTACTATAAATATTGTTCAGGGCATCACTACTCACACAAATCATATATTTACAGATGGTTTTATCAATCCAAACACTTGCCTAGATACGAACAATGTACCTCATACGAACAATTTAAACTTATTTTGGCCGTGGGGTCTCTGCAGAGTACCTGTATTAGAAATAGTGTAGCTCAGGTGTATTAGGGCGGGGATGGGCAGCAGTATTACTGCCGCACTAGTGCGGCCGGTATGCGCTATCTTTGAGGGAATATCAAGCACTCGCCGGCGTGTGCGGTTTACTGACCTGTAGTGACGCATGGAAGTTATAGGCCGTTATGGCATCCAGCAGGGCGTGTTTTAGTCTTGGCGAAAACGTACGTTGACACTTTGTCAACAGAGTATTCTGCGGCTCGAACTATTAGTGGGTTCGAGTGGTGAGTTGCCTTGTCGAAGTAACAAGGCTTCACCGATGAACTCACTAATCGAAGGGAGCTCGAGGTCGCCGTGCAAATCTGTTCTACAAATATACCACAGCGCTCCGTTTACGTTTTTAAGAAAACGTTTTAAATTACCTAAAGGGTATATATGACGGATCCGCGAGTGAAAAAACAACACTTGCGTACGTCATGACGTAGGTACGCTTGTGCGTCAAGTAAAGTGTGCTTTGTAAATACTCCCCTTGTGACGGAGGGACATTTTACTCAGCTTGCGTATATAATGAGAAAAAGAGCGCTCTGTCGCGTACTATCAGATGTGAGGTCCAAACGTCATCTGCCTTTTGAAAGTGGGAAAGATGGGGCGGTCGAATAGAGAACGTACCTTCCAGGATGATTTGCCTTGGAGTATGATGTGAGAGTGGGATTTGGGAGCGCGTATTCATCCAAGGCTTTCAAAGCTTTGGATGGTGGCACCTTGGCCGACTTAAAAAAGTTAATAAATGTGTTAGGCTAATTTTAATATAAGTGACACTAAATACAGTTCTTGTCACCACGATGTAACTCGCTACAGCGCCATCTATTGAGGGTTACTGTAAAGTGTGCACGACCTGCCAAATGTTTGACATTAAAATATCCATTCAAACTGTGGAAAATATTCATGAGTAGCTACTGTTTAAATTTAAGGAAGTTTGATATGAGATGGAAGATGGTTCCATATTTTAATGAATTGTGTAAGATTGGTTTATCGTCCCATTCTCAAAATTAGTAAAGCGTATTTTAATACAAGGTCCAATAATATATTTTGAGTGACTTATCTCAAATCAGATCAATGTATGAGATTACTATAATATATTGTATAAAATGAACCTGAAATTAAAACAAAAAAAGTCAAGAAACACGTTAGTTTGATAGCTGCTTTTACAATCAAGCTTATTTCGAAAGCTATAGTGTATGTGCAGTAAGGCGTTTAAGAACGTGAAAATGGATCACCTGCAATGATCACATTTGTGGCAGTTGGTTGTCAAGCTGGCGGTATAAATAGATCGAGTCAGACGTGACCTACATTCGGGCGGTCGATGCCCCGGCAGGGACCATCGACTTATGGGACGGCCGGGGAACATAACGGGAATGGGGAGGGTAAGCAAGGGAACGTTTAACACCTCCCAAAATTCACACCACGAAGATTTAAACAAAATACTTTTAAACGTCTTGCTGCTGTATAAAAAATATTTTTTTATTTAACTTTAAATTAATTATTTAGCATTCGATTTATTTACCAACTGGAAACACAAAACGAAACGACTGGATGGTGCGCGGGCTTTTTCACTTTAAATTATACTTATTTAAATTGTCAGATCTGAAACATACTTATAGTTCGATACGTTTGTATTTATATTATACAACAATAGTGACACCACTAACGATCCTGATGACCAGGTGGAGGTCAGAAATATCATTTAAACAAATAGAACGTTTAATTGTCGGCACTAGACGTCTTGGAGCTAAGTCTATTGCAGTTTCGTTACGAGCCACCACAAAAAAAGTCGAGGAATAGAGATTGTACAAATAATATGTGTACATGTGATTTTAACCTTATGGAACATCCGTCCTGGCTTTTATTTATGTTGCCGAAAGGTAGCTGTTGGTTATAAATTAAAAATAAATCTCTGCCACTATCATAAATACTATTCCCTAGGGTCTGTTACGCTTTATCCGATTAACAGGAGAATCGTTTTCGAAACGAGAGTTTTATTTTGAAGTTATTTGTCATGTTGGTAATCTTAATCCTGCAAAAGGATATGGATCTAGACAAGAGTCCCACTTGACGCTAGTATACGAACATAGTCGCGGACATAACTTAGTAAATAAATAACATGAATATATAAATATATTATCGCCCATTTTCACTCGCTAGCGCTTATATCTAGTCAATCTAGCTTTAATTTGTATCTACCGATATTTGGAATCATATCACTAGTATCCCTGAGTTTAATACCTCAGTTTCGCATGGGTAGATATTTTTATAACTCCGAAAAGGCGTTTATTAGTCTTGCA
This sequence comes from Heortia vitessoides, assembly GCA_020976665.1. Lineage (NCBI taxonomy): Eukaryota > Metazoa > Arthropoda > Insecta > Lepidoptera > Crambidae > Heortia > Heortia vitessoides. The sequence continues at coordinate 13,785,394 of JACJUM010000875.1, read as the reverse complement.
TTATAATATATAGCCTATAACCTTCCTCAATAATCATTATCGTCATAATGGTCATTGGAAGTCTACTGGTCGACATACGCTTCCCCTAGAAAGGGGGTATTTTGCCCATGCAAGGCAAGACAAGCGCGTTGGCAATCGGGATTGCTGCTGCCGATCTTAGCCCTGTGCATTTGAGCTACACTTTTTCGGATGGTTATACCGACATCTGTCGGTTTCGGTATCTTAATCGCCTTTGACGACAGCTGATATAAAGGGAGGTACTATTCTACTCTGCCGATACCCCAGGGCTGCCCCAATGATAGTCCATGTATTAAACACTGTAATATATTTTCAAATCGGACCATTAGTTCCTAAGGCTTTCAACCATACATAACTCTTCACATTTATAGTACACACATTTATAATATTGGTATTAGTATAGATTTGTCGCTCGAGCCGGTAAATATTTACAAATGTCGATGCCTAGCACGACAAACCGTGTAGTGTTCCCGTATTCGGTCCCAATCAGTCGTTAAACCCTCCTGAAGGGAGTCGACAAATGGTAAGCTAACAAGTACAAATCGATATCTCGTAAAAAACTAGCTTATTGCTAAAGACCAACTTGCGTCTAATGCCCTAGGTCTTAAATTCAATGACGTTCATATTGATTTATTGGTAGTAAAGAATTTGATCATCTGCTGTCCTTTTCGGAAACTATTTAAAACTTGTTTTAACGGATACTCGAACCACTAATCAAGTAGTATTGAGGAAGCTCAATAGATGCGCTAAACGTCGCCAACGGGATTTAATTGTGCGTGCAAGAAAAGCTAAATTGCCTTGTATCTTTTAGGCGAGGTCCGTGCCTTGAAGACGCCATTAAGATCGCCATCAGTATCATTCCAATTTTGCGAACCAGCGAGAAATTTGCAGGTTATCCTTGACGCTGAAGTTGATGTCTCAGACATTTAACATTAGTTTCGTTAAGGAAAAAAAGTGTCTATGCTACTTGCTTCGGCAGTATATACACATTCCCGTATCAAAACTAATCAACAACATTGTATTTCATACTCCAATTAAAACTAAGTGTCGAATTTCTTTGACAGACAGCGTTTTATAAATTTTCTTACCGCATTGGTATGCGCATTATAGAACTTAATACCTACCACCATTAAAGTTATTTTCAGAAAACTATCTAAAAATACAGTTAGGATTTTTGCATTTCATCTAAGAGTGCGAATATATTATTTTTTATCTTTTCAGCAGAGGTGGTTAACGCTCCCCTTGACAGGGATGGTGATGTATTCTTGACAATATACCGTTGGTGTGCTTTTATTGGCAATCCTTGTCACAACCCCCTCGTATTTCACTTGTGGCACCACCTGAAGGTTTTTACACGGTGAACTACCTACTCTAAGTATTATTTTACATAAGGTAGCTTTAATACCAAGGCTGTCTGCATTGGTACCTCACTCTCACCTATTTCTACCGCTAAATAGTAATGTTCGCATTGCTGTGTAGGTACCGGTTGGAATGGTGAGAGAGGCAGTGAAATTACCGGGTATGACAATATCTTCAAGTCAAAAGGTTGGCAACGCGCTAGTGATATCCTTCTGATAAAACGAGCGTTTATAGCCTGCAGCGATGCTTACAATTACGGGGACTGCACGTTATTTTGTCGACCTGGTTTAATAAAAAAAAAAAAAATAGCTCTTCAATCTTCCAGTAAAAATCGTTACTCTCTAATATTATAACCTACAAAGTTGTCTGTTATGTATACACGGCTCTACAGGTAAGCCGATTTTAGAAAAGAATTGCATGTGTGTCGTTTGAACTCTAAAGGAGGGGATGTCCAAAGGATGCCAAAGAGAAGTCTACGACGCGCAAGTATTTTAACTCAAAATCCATTTTTATATTAATTCGTAGCGTTCACATTTATTACCAGTCTATTTTTTACAAGCCTTATGGCGCTTTAGGCTTGCCTCTATCTTATGCAATGGAGGTCGTTTCAATTCCCACCCAGGACAAATATTTTTGTGAAGAACACTTGTGTTTATTCCATGTGTTGTGTTAAAAATATGCATTTAATTATTATATTTGCAATTCCTATGTTGTCTGATATCCGTGATACTTTAAGCTTGTTATCATAGAGTCAGGGCAATGTATAAAATGTTGTGTGAGTTATTGCTTCGCAATTTACATGAATAAATTTAATAATTTCCAATGTAGTCTACACATATATACCTGTGTAGGTAGGCATAGTAATTTTAACCCGTAAATCACAAATCAGCTCGAAACCAAAATTAATAGATATAATTATTTCAGAGGGTTTTAACTCGGTCAATTTATCCTGACGCGGTATTAAATGTGTCATACCCTTGTCACGGTCAGAAAATACATTCACCAAATGAGCGAATATAAAGCACAGTTTGTGTAGATCAGTAATTTTCAATCATGTACTATTATTTATTGATACTAACAATTACGTTAGAAAAGTTTCAAAATAATTTCATAGTAATTAACGTAAAGAGTGCTTATTATTATTATTTGTTCTTGGCCGATATAAAAGGACATACCATTTCATCATTATCATCATTAAAGCCATTGAAAGACCACTGTCACATAGGCCTCTCCAATAACGGGGGAATTTAGGCCGTAATTGCCGCGCTAGGCAAGCGTGTTGGCAATCGCTGAGCGCAGCTTTCGCGACGGGTACGCTGCTGCCTATCCTCACCCTATGCATTTGAGCTACACTGTCTCGGATGGATATACCGCCATCTGTCGGTTCTGGTACCTAAGTCGCCTCTTACGACACCTAGTCGGTTACTGGTACTGAGGAAGCTACTATTCTACTCTGCCGGTACCTCACATAACATTTAACCAGCGACAAAAACAGAAGTTTTTAGAGATGTAATTAAAACTTACAAATTAGTTCAATTATTTAGAAACAACAACATACGCACTCCCGTGAGATATTATTTTTTGTAAAGATTTCCAAAATAAACCAAATTGTTTTTCTGTAAATACAAAGTAATCACGCATAATCTAATTACGTTATTTACCATTTATCTAACTTAAAGATACAGAGAACAAACATTTAAAGTTCACTTATATCGACATTTAGGAATATACTTTATTTGAAAATTTCATAATATCAAAATACACAAATAAATGTAAACGTCAATCCGCCATAGAACCTCTTGATACACAGCTTTTTAAATTTAAATAATTATTGTACCTGCAAACATGCGAAAACCCATTAATGTTGGTAATAACTTTAAATCACTCTGTTTTCCTGCAACCGCACACACCCTGAAATAAGGTTCGTTACTTACCATAACCGTGCGGTATTAATGTTCACGAGCGCCCCCTATCCAGTCTCTTAACATGTTATAGCACCATCGGTCATTTCCAGTACAGTCGCCTGTTATGACCCCTGGTACAGGTGAAAGTACTAATCTACCGGTAACACACGGCAGTAAAACTTTAGACTTGTATCGAATAGTCTGCCTTTAGCAAGAAAGCATTAATAAGTTATACAAATTCAAATCACTTACCGAATCCAAAAACCTCATTAAGGCTTACCGAAAGGGGTTTAAGGGTACAAACTATTAAAAATTGACGGGCCCAATGGCACCCAATGACGGATGTAGTGGTCCTATCTATTTCGCGAAAGAACGTGAGTTCAATCCCCACCCAGAGCAAATATTAATGTTGAGAGTATGTGTATTTGTTTTGTGTCTGAGTGTTATTTATATCTAAGTATTATATTTATTGCTTGTTTTAAGCTACATATCTCGGAGTCAGATCACATAAAAGATGTGGTACATTACAGGTTTCCACAATTCAGTCTACCTAAGCATACTGGATAAGAATAAAACCGGGACAGTCTCGTGTTAATATAGAACGTATAATTACGCTACCTGCATCCGATGTATTTTATTCATCGTACGTCCGTCTAAGTCCAAAACACCGTCCACAACTTCGCCACGTGTCATCGTGTCCCATATTCCTTAATGACGGAAGCGGGACAACGACACCGCCCGTGGGACGCGCCTGACTGACCACGCATTACGTTCAGACACAAATAAATACAAACAGATTGTCCGTTATAGAAACTATAACAACACTCGCGTTATAAAACCTTCTTTTTCTTTACTCCAATACTGTTATATTGCCAGCACAATATATGACCCAAAAGTCACTATACTAGTTGAATATGTACTTGGAATGGAACTTTTTCGGACTAACCTTATTCTGGTCTACTCAAACGTCAATTCCATCGCCGTTGGAAAGTCGGACGTGGTCGCTCATTAATCAGCGACAATGCTGGACACTGGCTTTCTTAGGAAAGGGCGTATTCGCCCATAATTGCCGCGCTAGGAGAGCGTAGTGGCTATTGCAGAGCGTAGCTACGCGACGAGAATGCTGCAGCCCATACCCACCTATTTGATCTACAACGCATTAGTTGGATATACCGCCACCTGTCGGTTGTGGTACCTTAGTCGCCTTTTCCGACACCTGGTACAGGAGGTGGTACTATAGTACTTTCTGCTCGGCCGATACCTCACGGCTAGTAGACAGGTATACATTCTTAATTATTGTATCAGTATGATGTGGAAATAATATTTTCGAAACTAGACTCCTATAACAATTTTACATCTCTCGTTAGAGAATTTCGTCGTGTTCTGATCGCATTTTTGGTGCAATTGTTATTTCTTTTGTAAAATGTCTACATACCGCCAAGATAACCTTTGGCAAAAGTTTGGAGACGGAAATGTGGTTCTATTACCACATAACTCACGTCCGACAGCGTAGACACAGCTAGCGATACAAGTCTACGCTATTCTTGTCGCAGCGCATTTGAGATGCAAAGCAATGCTAAAGAAATCTTTCAGGGTCACTGGTAACAAGACGGCAATTTGCGAAGTGGTTGTTAGTGATCTAATGACCCATGGTTTACTTCTCATATTGGTGTTTATGTTTTTCTGAATATGACACGATACTGAAAAATATTTCAATTACTTTGCATCATTTATTTGGTAATCACAAACTACACGTTTAATCACGTGTACGAATTTTGAATTAAGCTTAAATGGCTTCCCATTTGCTGGCATGCTCACATCCTGTCTTTATTATACAAGATTCTGTTCGACCCTTCCTACCCTTCATATCTTAAAAATCGTTTCGTGCTCCTAGGTGACAGCCACGAGAAGTCAGGTCATCAGAGAACCTTTTATTGAAAACGCATGTGCATTCCACAACGTTTTTTAATAAGTCCTTTACGTCTCAGGCTGTTCGTTTGTGGAATGCACTCCCGCTTAATATTAGAAGCCTGCCTGTGTTAAAACGGTTGGTGAAGGATCACTTTGTTTCATTATAGTTATATCTAATCATATTTCCTTAAATACAATGTATATATATTATGTATATTTAATATATTTTTTTATCGATCTTATTGACACCTCTTACTATCATTATATTTCATTCACTCTTTCCATTCAAAGGTTACCTAGAAGAAACCAAAAAGGGTACCCTTTGTACTTTATAATTACTAAATAAAGTATTTATTATTATTATTAAACTACAATGGTAAAGAAGAAGACTAAACTGATTACGCTGTCTAAAATTTAATTTAATTGAACATGATTTAACAAGCTCTCTTAGGTTGTGCTCAAGTAACTGACACATTAAACATTAAGATGTAGGTTGTGAAGACCTCACGTATGAGGTAGGCTAGGCCCCGGAAACAAGGAGTTGTTTGTGCAAGCCAGTTGCAACATCGGTCCGATGATTTAATACCGCCTGACCTGGTTACGCCTCAAACACCGCCGGTTCCTTATTCTGAATCGTCGCCCACGACAGCTGCACTCATAAATAGTATTGTCTTTGAAGACGGATTTTTACTGCAAAGAATTATGATTGATGCTTTATTTGTTAAGTTTCTTAATTCACTCACCAGAGCCGTACAAAAGGTATTTCGTTCGTTTTCTAGAATATTTGTTGGCCATATTGGCCACGCTGGGCAGACGTGGTGATAATCGCGAAGCCTATCTTTACAAGTGACGGGAATTTTGATGTCGAGTTTCGCCCTCTTACATTCTAGCTACGACGTTTCAAACAATATACCGCTATTTGCCAGTTCCAATACCGCAGTCGCCTCTTGTAACACCAATATATGGACTGAGCACAGTTAAACTTAGTAATCACGACTAAATCAAGAACCATTAAGGTTTACTAAGGTTCAAAACGAAGTCGTGTAAACATAGCAGAAGGATATGAGATAAAATAATATAATTACGTCGCAAGAAACAGACAACGTCCTGCATCCATTATATGTAATTTGCAGTCTTATTTCTTAATAATAATGAATCTTTAGCTTTTTTTATTAGATCGGCGTTAAGATTAATTGTGATTATTCTCAGTAGTTTGATATTGTTTACTTTGCTATGAATAATAGCATGATTATTATTTATATTTCAACCATGTCAATATATAAATAACTAGCTGTGCCCGCGACTTCGTCCGCGTGAAATAGTTTTTTTGGGTACCATATCTCTTTATGTTAACTTATATAAACTTTGAATGGCATGTTTATTTATATCGAAATAATGGCCTGAAAAAATAAGTTTCAAGTTTCTAGCTCTAAAAATAGCGATACTTCCATACAACGTTTCATCAGACAGACAGAGTTACTTTCACATTTATAGTATTAGTAAGGATAAATAAAAAAATAATTAAATAAAATAAACAGCTAATAAATCCGGCTAAATAAATCTTATTTTGCCGGAAGTCCGTTAGGACGGCGAGAGGTGAGGCTTTTATAAAATGTTATCTAATAACGACATTCTCAGAAATTTGTTTTCTTCGTCGTGCAGGTCCCTCGAGAGAGTTTCAAACACATAGTAAAGGCGTGCGAATGCCCTCTGTACTGGAAAATGCCCTTGTTCCTGGCGACACAGCAGAGCCTGCACGCATCTGTAGACGGACACAAGTTCATCGACTTTTGGAGAGAGTAAGTATCACTACGACATATAATTACATGTGGTAGACTTCATACAAAGGTCGCCTGCATTGGTACTATTGCCTAATTCTACCGCCAAATAGCAGTGTTTGTATTGCAGTGTTTAGCTTTAAAGGGTAAGAAGCAGTAAAATGTATATCATTGTGATAATATAAGCGTCTATAGCTGCAGTGACGCTTTCTATCGTGTGGACTGTATGCTTGATTGTCGACCTAAGTCTATTAGACTAGGTTTATATTTTAATAATTGTTATACATTTTGTCACCACTTGCCACAAAGCGCCGGTTCCCGTACTGGTTTCGTTGTAGTGTGGTCTGTGATCTGCAAAGTTAAACAACAATAACTTTTGAATTCAACTTAGATACAGCAAAACTCCTGTCTGAAAGTCTTACAGACGTAGAACGTGAACATCCCCCAACAAGAGGACAATCTTGCCCATAATTGGCGCTACGATTCTATGCACTGATCTCTGTTATAATTCTTCTGTTAGTTCTTTGTTCTACTCTGCATGGGATACTGGAATACTTATACGCGAATCCTAGCACCACTGGAAATCAAGGGCAGTTCGTTAATTTTAGAGCAACTATTTGTCTTTACACTTCTGGCTCAATTTGCGAGACCTACAGTGGAATCGTGGTTATCCGCTCAGGAATCCACTTAAAAACACCTCCAAGACACGGACCTCGGCATGTCTACATCGCATCTCCAGTCATTTTTTTCCATAGATATGCCTTCTTGCCTTGATTTACAATCAGCTGACACAAACCCTTGATTTCTACCCTTATTTTCTAGAATGACTTCTCAATGCCACGACCATGCTTCCCGCTTCGTGTACATCCTGACCCGGGGGAAGAGCAGCACACTGGCGCCGGAAGACTTCGTGCCGCTTGTCCAGGATGTAGTGGACACTCATCCTGGCCTTTCCTTCCTGAAGGAAGCCACAGAGTTTCATTCAAGATACGTGCATACTGTGAGTAGACGAGACTGCAGTTCATCTCTATCATGTAGAAATAAAACCACGTGATACGTAACTGCGTTTTTATATGGAACGCATACAAATGCCCAGAGGGACTGGCAGTGCCGTGAGGTACCGGCAGAGTAGACTAGTACGTCCCCCTGTACCAGGTGTCGTAAGAGGCGGCTAGGGTACCGGAACCGACAGATGGCGGTATATCCATCCAAATAGTGCCACGACCAGTTATCGTTAATCGTCATCATCGATATGATGCCGATAGAATACCAGAGTTCGGCATAGGCTCTATTTAAGAATAGGGTTTTATTTATTATGCTAAGCAAGCGCGGTGGCAATTGCAGGGCGTAACTTCGCAACAAGAATACTGCTGTCCATCCCCGACCTGTTGCATTTGACAGCACACTTTCGAATGGATCTAGATGGATGGTGCCATCTGTCGTTACCTCAATCGCCTCTTACACATAGCATATGCGTTGTACTTATTTATATTATGTAGAATATATAACTGAGCAGGTATAAAACAGATTGCTATTTATTTTATATTAGTAATCATCTTTTAATACCCACAAGACGTCAACTTTGCTCTAAGCGATCGTAAATGACTTATCAGCTAGTATTAATCTTCGGTTATTAAGATATTGTATCGTTAACGGTCTGAGCCCTGAGGGAAATTTGCCCGGGCTCGCGTAACGGGATAGCCCAATGAGTTCAGGATAACGGGAACCGGGTTGCCATTATAACGTATCAAATATTTATAAGTTCGGGTCCCCGAACTTGCGCTTAGGAAAAATATATGAGAGTGATTTGTGATGTTCAACTCCATTTGCTTTTGGATATCGGAAGAAATGAGCAAATAACACTTCAACATTTATTGATATTATTTTCATATCGCAAATTTTGTTAAGTTTCTGTATGTATATTATTAATAAATAGGATATTATTAGTAAAATTAAAAGATAAGATTATTAATAGAAATAAATTGGTTATTATACATTATGCCCGGACATGATGATAGTGCCCAATATGAGTGCAATTTAGTAATACCCAATATGAGAGTGCCGTGAGGTACCAGCAGAGTATAATAGTACCTCCCACTACACCAGGTGTCGTAAGAGGCGACTGAGGTACCAGAACCGACAGATGGCGGTATATCATCCGTAACAGTGCAACTCAAATGTACAGAACGGGGATGGGCAGCAGCATCCCCGTCTCGAAGCCTCGCTCTGCTATTGCCAACACGCTTTGGCAAAATACCCCTTCTTGGGGAGACCTATTTCCAACAGTTAACTCCAATGGTTGATATGATGATGATGGTGATATGGGGATGCATAATTCCCATGTGTTAAAAATATATAATATAAAATATGTAGTAATAATTGCCAAATTATGTTTTTTCTTCATTGCAAATATATTTACTATTTTTTATTTTCAGGTGATCGCTAGGATATTTTACTGCGTGAACCGATCATGGTCCGGCAGAATAACAATCCCAGAGCTAAGAAGATCGAATTTACTACAAGTCATACAGTTGTTAGAAGACGAGGAAGACATCAATCAAGTTACACAATACTTTAGGTAAATGAAAAATGCTCGACTACTATTTGTAACAGTTCCTTGGTTCGGTTGATGGAGCACTTGGTGATTTATCTATCTTGATCTATACTGAGGACAAACATTTACATTTGTTTTGAATCTGTGTGTTAAATTTAAGTATTGTAGTTTAAACTTTGCAAGCGTAAGTTTAGCACCGCTCATTACTAAATGCCCTGCCCAGCCAACCTGGCTTTGGAACTGACGTCAGAATCTGCCAGCATTAGGCTAGTCACTAAAAAATATAATTGTAGTTCCTCTTTTGTCTAATATCCGCAACCCAAGTGCTATAAGCCATTTAACTCATGGTCAGATTTAAGTATGCGATTTTGTGTGAATTTATTTATCTTTGAAAATGCAGAATCTTATGCTGTAAGTAATTAATAGTACTAGTGGTAAATAACATCAATACATTTTAAAAATTTGGTTTCAAAGCGGTGTTTGTATTCAAATAATATTATCGACACAGTTTATTTACTGTTGGCGAATGGAATGAATGAGTGAAGTTGAATCATTTATTTAGATGCACGCCCATTCTATATACGTGATTTGATTGATTCTATATTCTATACACGCAATGTATGTTCCATTCAATAATTTGTTGGCTAACCAAAATATTTTAAAAGTTGGTAAGCTAAACAGTTCGAAATTGCACGCCATATTGCAATTAGGTACGTTTACATTTGGAACGTTAACCAAAAATGGTAATAACATCAATCAATATCAATTTTATGACGAACATATTTAACAACGAATCTTAAATGTAATAAATTTCGATGAAACCAAGCAATAGGCATGTAAACTGTGTTTATTTTTCATTTGCACTATTTTGTACAAAACTTTAACTGGATATAATTCCGATAACCCAATCAAAAACGTATGACTTGTATCTGTAATAGCGAAGTGGGTTTATGTCAAAACCCAAGAACAACTAAGATGGGGAGATAAGAGGAAATGACGACACACACAATATAAATGCGAACTAGTGAAATGGCAACACATCCCCATCAATTTCCGAATAATTGACACCCAATATTAAAATGCCTATTTTATTATTAATCCAGGATTTTTTTTCAAACTGATTTAAAATACATGTTTATGTTTAATTGTTTAAAAATAAAATTATTGTATAATATAATTGTTTAGAATGATAATCACATAGCCGGTAGAAATTATTAAGTACTCGGCAACACAATACCATAATCTCTTTTACTTATCATTTATGTCAAGTATTTTAATGAACTTGTGTACGTAATACGATTATTATGTTGCAGTTATGAGCATTTCTACGTAATCTACTGCAAGTTCTGGGAGCTGGACCGTGACCACGATCTGTTTATTGACAAACACGACCTCGCCAGGCACAACGACCACGGTGAGTGGACAATAACGTACCTCATGTGTGATTTAACTAGGCATTTATTTTATAGTCGCTGACCCAAAAAACTACATCGCATTTTCGACGGATTAAAAAACCAAACATCCTTTTGAAAAGGGAATTGAATAATACCAATGAGTTTGATTGCAATGTACACATATGCATGTATAAATCAAGTTTTGGCAACACTACTATTGATTTCTCCTTCGTTTTGTTGAAAATGACAGAGACAGTGAAGTTACTTAAATTTGTGTTATAAAAACTAATATTGCTGTGAAGTTAGATTTGGCTGAGCAGAGTTGTTAGAACCACCTTTTCGTTGGAATCATGCCATAATTGCTAAATTATATTATGGCAAATGATAATAATAATAAATTCACACAACATCTCATACATTGACTGACTCCGTGATGAGTCGCTAAAAGCACTTACAGACATTAAACAACAGAAAAATTATAAATAAAAAATATATATTCAACACCCAGAGACAGAACAATCACAAGTATCATCATTTAAATATGTGTCCTGGGTGGAGATCCAACCCACAACCTTTGGCGCACAAGGCAGGATCTACTAGCCTCCGCGCCATAGAGCCTTTCAACAGCAACAGTTGTAGATCGGGCTGATAGATGACCAATAGTGTCAGAAAATCACAAAACGTTTCTCCACGACGGAAAATTCACTGTCTATCCTTAACATTTTGAATTTGAGCTAAGCTATTTCGAATAGATATACCGTCATCTGTCGGTTCCGGTACCTCAGTCGCCTCACCATGTTGCATATGAGCTACGCTACTTCGAATAGATTTACTGCCATCTGCATTTCCGCTACCACAGTAACTTATTAGTCACCTGGTACAGAGGAAGGTATTTTATCAGTACCGTAAGTTATAACTGAAACTTATATTTCGATGTGCATGCATTTTTAATTAAGGAACCTATTTATTTCTTGTGAAAGAGAATAACACTATAATCATCATATAATGTCAGGACATAGGCCTCCTCAAAAAAGAGGAATGTAGCGCAGCTTTCGCGGCAGAGATGCTGCTGTCCGTCCTGTGCATTTGCGCTACTCTCTTTCGGATGGATACCGCCGTCTGTCGGTTCTGGTACCTCAGTCGACACCTGGTACAGGGGGAGATGCTATTCTACTCTGCCGGTATCTCACGGCTTACACACTATATCGCCTTTGTATGTGAAAGTCGAAGTGCCGAAGTGTAATTCCAAAACGTTCGTATAACAAAACAAAAGCTACACAGTTCCATAGATACTTAGCTATGGAAATACGATACAAAGTGCTAAGTTCATCTTCATCATCATACCATGCATTGCAAGTCCACTACTGAGCATAGGACTCCCCAAAAAAGAGGGAATTTGCCCATAGTTGCCGTGCTGGGCAAGCGTGTTGGCAATCGCAGAGCGCAGCTATCGCGACGGGGATGCTGCTGCCCATTCCCGCCCTGTGCATTTGAACTGCATTGTGTCGGATGTATATACCGGTATATATCTGTCGGTTCTGTTACCTTAGTCGCCATTTAAGGGGAAGGTACTATTCTACTCTGCTGATACCTCACGGCAAGTGCTAAGTCAACGGCGTGAAATGAAAAAAAAATTGCTGACGAGCGACAGCGAGAGAATAATACAGTACCTACATTTGATTTGCCTATCTGCATGTAGGTATGCTGTAAGCTGTGAACTAAACTAACAAGCAGGTTCGCTAACTAGCTGAATCAACAGGCCTTGGGATTCATTCGTTTATCTGCAGATCGCATTTCATGATTGTTGCTAGCTACAATTGAAATAACTCTTGTTTAATTGATGGAAACACTAAAGCGCATTGGAGGTTAACTCCTAATTAATTTTATGCCAAACTTTTTTGAAGAAACCTCTTTTTGCTGAATTCTTTATTCAATGTTTTAATCGGTTGGAGTTTGCTTTTATAGTACGCGATTTGTTTTAATTATGTAACATTTTTTTTTTGTTGTTACCACTTAAAGTGATTATTGTTGCATTTACTAATCATATGAAAATTATACAATACTAAAAATGTTATAAAATCGTAGCTTTTATGCATTTAAAATCCTTACCTTTCAAGAAAATACAAAAGAGCGACGATAAAGGAAAAAATTGATCGGCCTTTAAGCCCCGGCTGTTTCAATACATTCCTTGACCTAATAGTCCCAGGGGAATCTCGGCAAATCACCGCTCGGGGCTTAGAACAAAGCGGGTAGCTGCGGCCAGTCCAACTTCATACAATGGCTTTTATTTGAAGGTTGCAAAAATTGTGCCAAGAACAACACAAAGAAACAATTGCCAAACAGAAAAGGTTTGGACATAATAATTATGTCGCAGTTTTTGATGCTAATTATTATTTATTTTTAAATAAATCATTAGATACATATTTGAATACAGTTTTTACTATGAAAGGAGAATAAGATGCTAAGTTTAAGACAATTGATAAACAAGTTGTGCTAAAATATTATGTTATTTGAATATAGTTTAAAAGGTCCGATAAATAATGTATCACCTTTAATCGGTGACAACCATTTTGAACCTGGTACTAAGATTGAAAATATTAATATTAATTAGTATTATTTATACTATGATTATAAATACATGTTAAATTAACCGTTCGTACTCTAGCTTTACCACAGTCGTAAAAAGTAGTAAGAACATTGCTAAAAATTGCCTCAGATCTGATCTGATCGCGGAAAGTCTCATTCCGATCTCACAAAACTAATTGAGAGAATTACTAAATTTACACCTCATGCAGAGTTCGTCTGTATTGGTATCTCAATCTCACCTATTTCTACAGAGAGAGGCCGTGATATTACTAGGTATTGGAAGAATATCTTCAAGCCACAACGGCCACGCGCTAGTGATATTTTAGTAATAATACAAATCACGCGGACCGTATTGTTGTTTGTCGACTTATTGAATAAAAAAAGAAGTAAATAAATGCTAAGGCGAAGTTTGTTCAATAAATAAGCGGCCCAGCCTATTGTGACTTTTGATGGCACTAAAATAGAGGACGAAAATAGGTAAATATTAGCGTAATAAAACTTATAGGTGTGATTATTTTAAATAAGTTTCTTAGTTCAAAGTTAAAACTCTAACTCGCTAATTATGTAATTGGGCGCCGTCCGTATAACTAACGAATATTAATAAATATATAAAAATAATTATAAATTATAAGCGATCGAAAAACGTCGAACAAAAAATTTATAGTGAAATAAAATTAAAAATCGTTAACATACATCACGGCATCGAGGTAGGCAGAGACTATGGATCTCCACTTGTTACGATCTTGGCATACCTTTCTCGCTTCCCTCACTCGCATTAGTACTTTCATACACGCTCGTTTATTCTTGGTACTTCTGACCTGGTCCTTCTTTATTGCCTCTTCTACCTAGTTAAGACATGCTCGCCTAGGTCGTCTTTTACAAACTCTTCTCACTCATTCTATTCCGCTTTATATATTTGTGCAGTCATTCTACTTTCATCCATCTTTTCTTCATGTCCAAACCATCTCAATATTCCTTTCTCTATTGTTGTTACACCATCATCTTTTACACGACATTGATCTCTAATCACACTAGTCTTTAATCTCTCAAACTCACACTATACATACTTCGAAATACTTTTATTTCAACAGCATTTATTCTACTCGCGTGCTTCTTCTGCCATACCCGACATTCACTATCATAATATCGTTGCTGAAACCAACGCACCTATATGAACATCCAGTCCCGAGTTTGGAGACATTTTGGCTGCCCATAAAAGAAATATCCGTTTAATATCTTCTTCATACTTTCCATCTATCGAAAAATTAACCACGTTTTAAAGCCGTTAAAAACGTAATTTTGGCACTTGTTATTTAAAATCTTCGTGAGGCCCTTTACTCGCAATATTGCATGCGGATAAGGACCAGGCTCCCGGATATCGGTACATCCAGATCATGCGTACACATGTCTTAGGTACACTATTTTAGCTTATGGTCTATGGCCCACGAAAGAAATACTCTTCAAAACTACGATATGTGTAGGTATGTTTAACTGTTTTATTCAAACGTGACGGGCCCGATGGTTTATTCGGTAGTGACCTTTGCTTGTACAGCAATGGTCGTGGGTTCGATCCCACTCAGGACAAACATTTATACAATTCATATTTGTGTTTGCTGGGTGGATGTTAAATGAGTTTTTAAAATAGGTATTTATTATTTCTCTGTTTTCTGATACACAATTGCTATAAGTGGCTTATCTCGGAGTCAAATCAATAAATAAGATGTGGTATGAATATATAAGAACAAAATATAAATATTAAGGGGCACACCCCGGTTTTTCCCGCGTTGTTCCCGTTCCCATGAGATTAATAAATTATAAAAGAAGCTTAAGTTAATTCCATAACTTCTACCATCTGCCATAAAAGTGATATATCTCAGACAGGCAGTCAGACAAAAAATTACAAAGTTTATTTTTGTTACAAATACCGTACATACTTTTGGTATGCCTAGCTGTTATTTTGATATCACAACCAGAAGCATTCATTTTATTTATCTTCTTCTTAATATATATAAATCTCCTATCACGATGTTTGTCCTCGATGGACTCCTAAAGTACTGAACCGATTAGGATAAAATTTTCACACTATATGTAGTTTGCTCCAACTTGAGAGAAAGGATAGTTTATATCTCAATATATAGTCGCAATTTTGTTTAATTGCAAATTATTTGTCTATAATTAATTGACAGTTACAATAATCTGTTAACTCCAAAAGATTCTAACAGATGTCGACACTTATCGACTGGATTGAATTAGTACTAGAATTTGTCAATAGATGGCACTGCTACGGTAAACAGAAAAACTTGTCATATATGAGCTACAAAAAGATTCTAACAGATGTCGACACTTTTCGACTGGATTGAGTTAGTACTAGAATTAGCCACTATATTTTTTTTACAAATATTATCTATGTAAAAAGCATGGTGGTCTCCGTGACTGATGTTCTCCTACCGTTCCTTTTAAATTGTATACTTCAATGTAATATAACAATCACTTTAGCCACAGCAACTCGTGGCCAGGTCTGCTATATATTATAGATGTATATTTCGCTATGTCTCAAACCGACCTATTTGATGTTCCAGCATTATCGAGTCGTATGATCGAGAGGGTGCTGTCTGGATGCGTGACGAGAGGCAACCAGAACAGGCTCACCCCCGATGGGGAACCGCGTATGTCCTACACGGAGTTTGTGTGGTTCCTCCTGGCTGAAGAAGATAAGACCCACCCCACTGCCATCGAGTTCTGGTTCAGGTACGTATTTCATACTAGCGGCTCGCCCAGGTATTTCAAAAATTATAAAGATATTAAACACACCTTTATAATTTTTATATTATTTAGTTTATTTTCTAATTTATTTGTTTTTTTTATATTCTTTATTTATTATATTTATATTGTTTGTAATAAGTTTATAAAAGTACAGTATAGTTTTTATCACCCGGTGATAATGTTGCTGGCTGTGGTGGAGAAATTTGTCAAACCGAACCAGTAGTTTCGGAGCCTATTCAATGCAAACAAAAAAATATACTGTGTGTATATTTTTAAAATTTAATCGTTCCTCGTTATAATATTAGAATTGATTGTAACAACATCTACTGTATACTTGTACTCTAACTACTCTAACTTTACACGGATGGACTACGCTATAATATAAACTACAAATCTCCTCTGAATTGTTTGCTTTCGTAATCAATTACTTTACTATGAATACTGGTCATTGATTTTGTTTATTGTTTCTTGTCTTGTTCTTGTTGAAAAACTTGTGATTCAATCTCTTAAAAACATTTAATTGAATACGTATACATTTAATGGAATTCAACCACTAATTAAGTTTCTATGGCTGTAATAAAAATATAATATTAAAAATTATTAACAAAAAATAATTAAAATATTAATATCGAAAGTGTGTGTGTTAAAATTTATATATTTTTTAAATAATCGTGCGAAGCTGGGTCTGTTTGCTGGTAGATTAATACTCGTAATGTATTAAAAAAGTCGGTAATAAAATGCTTAGAAAGCGTTATTATAAGAAATAAAAGGTTCGTGCGTGATTAAATGTATATAACTTATAATTTGGTATTTTAGATTTAATTTATAATTTTTCTTTTAATAATTATATTTTCTTATTAAATATTTTTATTTTCTCTTAATTGCACCACCTTATCCCTTTTTCTGTTTTGCCCGATGGTTGACTGGTAGATAATGCCAATTGACAATAAAATCGTGTCATAATATCATACTACATATATAAATTAAAATGATGTCAATAATTTACAACAGGATTTTTTCAAATAACAGAATTTGCTTTTGGATTGTATGTGTACGCTTGTAGATAAAAGTCGTCAAAGTATGTAACGTAGTTATATGAACCTGTCGACGATCAACTTTTAGTCACGTCAGTTTAGATTTGTCGCATAGAAGTTCGGGATGGCATGCATGACAGCACTCGCGAACTTTCATGCTGCCTTGAAGAAGCCTTTCCTCACTTTATATAAAGATATTTACTAAAGTTTCATAAAATCACTTAGGTACTATTTGTCAAGGTAAGTAAAATGGTATAACTGAAAAGTTTTTGGGGAGTTAGTAAAATTGCTTGAGTTGGATATTTTTTATAATAATCCATTTTAATAGCAAGTGCAAATAGCAGTGTTCGCATTGCTGTGTTTAGGTTTGAAGGGTGAGAGAGGCAGTAAAGTTACTGGGTAATGTGACATAATGTTTTTGAGTCGGAAGGTTGGCAACGCGCTAGTGATATCCTTGTGATATTACGAGTGTCTATGGGCCGCAGTAACGCTTCCTATCAAGGGGTCTAAATGCTTGTTGCAACATGGTCGAATTAAAAAATGCGTTCAAACCAATATCAAGTAATGTATGATGTTTAACTGTTAGGCATTAATTTATTGTTATTACAAAATAAATTACTTCATACTTTTTTTTAGGTTGTAATGAATTTAGAAAAAATAATATATTTTATCAAAGACTATTTTTAATACTCCTACTTCATGGGCTTACGGGTCACTAAAGGGTATGCCATAAACCTTATTACTAACTTTTTATTTATTTGTGAAACTTTATTGCACAAAACAATGTGTAATGAATGTGAAAACAATGAAGAACAAATGGCGGACTAAATGCCAACTGTCATTATATCCCTGTCAACAATTAGGCGCAACAGGCGATAATAAATACCACTGCGCCGGCGGTGTAGAATGTTTCGGCGTAGCATGTGTAACATGAACAGCGTCAAATAAAGGATAATCTAGCCTTACGTTTGTTTTAATTTTATTCTGTAGAAAACCAACAGCGACTTGCATTTTTAACATTAATACGTAATTAATAGGAAGGCCAATAACAAAATTTTCTAAATATATAATAAAAATATTTTCAGTTGTCAGTTAAAACAAAAGTTTTAAGAATATAAAAATTATTAAAAGTTATTTTTTTACAATAATATAATAATATTAATGTCGATTAGTTTTTTAAGGTTTTTATAGATATGAGTAAATTCACTAATAGAATTTCTTTATCAATTTCAGATGCATGGACGTCGACGGCGATGGGTACATATCGATGTATGAGCTGGAATACTTCTACGAGGAACAAATGCAGAGAATGGAGGCAATTGGCATAGAGACGCTGCCTTTCAACGACTGCTTGTGTCAGGTTGGTGCCATACACAATAATATCGCTTTATCATCTTATCAAATCAGTCGGAAATCGTCACCTACAGGATCCGAAGACACGAAGGCTCTCAAATTTATTATAATAAATTCGAGGTTTTGCCCGATAATTGACGCACTGGGGAGGTATGGTGGTATTCGCAGTACATCACTTTCCGACGAGGATACTGCGGCACCTCCGCGTCCCATCGCATTTGCGCCAGACGCTAGTATGGATGGATACTGCCATCTATCGGTTCCAGTACCTCAGTCTGTGTGACAGCATAGCAATAGTGCAACAGGGCTTTACAGGGCCGCAGATTTTTCATCACGAAGCTCCGTTCTGCGGTTGCCTTCACGCTTCCGCTCCGGAGAGGGGGATTTCTATGTCTAGGAGTAAAACTTTTACGACTGCTCTGATGGCGATGATAAGTAACATAGGTTACTATATTCAAATAAACTATTAAAAAGTGTAAATATTAGCATAAATGGCTGACCTCCATCTGCTCAGTTAAAATGTCAATTGTCAATCTTGTACTCGCTCGATCAAACTCTTAGAACATTGATGACGTATTTGGTCAACAGATGCTTGACATGGTACACCCAGCAGTAGAAGGCAAGATCACGCTGACAGATCTAAAGCGGTGCAAGCTGACGCCGATCTTCTTCGACACCTTCTTCAACCTGGAGAAGTACCTGGACCACGAGCAGCGGGACCCCTTCGCCACGCAGCGCGACTCGGACTGTGAAGTAAGTTTTACAAGAATCCTTTTTTTTTGTAGCGCACGAAATAAGCAAACAATTTGTGTACCTATCGATTCTCTTACAGTGTGATACCTTCTCTGAATTCGTTTGATTTCTCTGCTTCTATGACTTATAAATTCTAGTAAAAAGTTTTGTATTTTTATCTACTGATAGTAACTACCAATAGCCTAAGTTACTCGGTGAAAATGCAGCTTTCTATTGGTAAGAGAATCATTTAAATTGGTCGAGTAGATTTTGCGTAAAATCGTATCAAACAAATAAACGAATATTTTCTCTTTATAATATCAGTATATTGTAATAAATATGTATAAGTTTTATGAGTGATATAAGCGTATTTCATTTTCTCCTATAAAATTAATTAATTAAAAGAATATCACTTACTGACAACGTGGGAGATTAAATTACGTGTTTCGATGAAATTTCATTTTAAAAAGATTGAAAATACAATCATTTACAATTCTTGTGAAATACAATTCAATCAAATACAATTTTTGTGAACTTTCAGTTGCGAAGACTGCGAATCGATGTTAGCACACCTTATTTTTTAACCCTATACAAAAAAAATACAAACTGAGTGTCTGTTTTCCGTATGAACATAAGCTAACAGAACAAAATGTAATGCTTATGGAAAATGACGCCTAATCACAATTAACGTATGCTGCTTTTTTCACAGATGTCCGAATGGGATAGGTTTGCAGCTGAAGAATACGAACTGCTGGTTGCAGAAGAAGGAGGCAGCGACGCCCAAGACCAAATGTAAGTAAGCCGGCAAAACCTACATATCTCTTCATATAACTCTATATTTAAAAATATTTTATTTATTCTAGCCCACTATAATTTATTGTTTGTTGTAAACAGGGAATTGTATAGGCTAATGAAAGAATCAGAGAGAAAAAAATGTATGAAAAAATTCTATGAATTATGCAGAAGTAACGGACTCAAAATCAACGGACTCTTTCACAAATAATTATATCATGTCGCATTGGTAACTATTGGACTGAGATATATTGAGCCCTATAATCCGAAGCACTAGATTGAGATATTTAGATTCATTACGCATTTTGATGCATTTTGAGAGCACATTGAATCAGTCATAAATTAGGTCTTGCACTGTCTGTTAACATAAAGGAAATACACGTGAGATAATTTCTGTTACACTATGTACAATATGTTCTGAATGCAATCACGAGTAAGAATAACCTAAAAACAACACAATGTTCGGATATCCTTCCCTATATTTTATATTTATTTATTATTTAATCCATACTATATAACACGTATCATTCTCGTTCTATATATAGTTCAAAATGTTTCATATAGTTTATGTATTGTTATATATGTTATTTACTGTGTATATATATATGTATTCTAATAATTTATCATGTTTAGTTCATACAGTTATATTTTTGTTTATGTTCATTATTTATTGGAATTTCTTTCATCAGGGAGGAAGACAGAACTGGCTATGCTAGGGTAAGAATGTGTTCGTGAATTGCAGTGTCTGCATTGTGCCATTTTGCATTGGAAATATTCTATCTCTGAACTCCAACATCGCTTGAAAATATTGTTGAGCTTGACTTATTCAATTCACTTAAATATGTGACAGGAGTTGCATTTTGCATCCAAAGATTGTTTGCTTATACGTGTGAATATTTATATTGAGATGTTTGATACGCGATTGATATTAAAACAGCACTTCTATGGAGTCCTGCAGCCAACTCCGCTTAAAGGTCATCGTCTGCCTTACTGATGAATATATATATCCCTGTAAATATTTGAAACCCCTTTCTCCCACTCCATTCATATACAGATTTAGTGCTTTTGTTTGTTAATAACGACAGAACGTCGCATCGATCAGGCATGACGCAACACTAACAAATGAAATGACCTTTGGTTCACTTGCATTCAGTACATATATTCAACAGTACCGGGTCAGATCAAGTTTCGGATTTGTAATATTTTGTTCGTGGATTTTCAGCTCATACGATGAGACGGATGAGGACTGTCTATCGCCCAATCTTGACGAAATCACCAACACAGAAGTCATCGAGGACTCAAGCGTGGAGGAGTCGACCCTGAGCGAGGGCGTCGCATGCGCCGCAGGCCGCTTGCGTGAGCCCCCTGGTGCTCCCGGCCTGCGACAACCCACCACCGCCTCCGGCGGCTACGTCAACCTCAGCTCCATATACACCATCGGCGGCAACGACAAGTGGGCTAACGCTCAAAACACCCCCGTCAAAAACGGCTTCTCCGACAAGAAGCTTCCTGAAAAGCCAGTCCCTCCAGAGAAGCCGGTCAGTTTGATGATGGTCAACGGTAAGATGGACAATCGGTACGCCGGATTCGGCGGTAATAACAGCTTTCTGTACTCCCACCTTCTGACCGGCGGGGCGAGAGCTAAAGACCCTCCCTCTTACACTGCGGCGACCAGCGGAGCGTTGTTCGATAAAGACAAGCAAGACAAACAGGCGACGTCTCCTAGCAAAACAAACAAATCGCCGGTGACGAGCCCCTTAAACGGCGTCAACAAAATTTCCGACAATTACGAAAAAGCCGTCGCAGAAAGACTGAGTCCTCAGAGAGAAATTTCTAGACTAAACCGAAGCAGCCTCTTTAGTAAAGTGAATACCGGGGTGGTGGCCAGCAAAGTGAAGAAGAACAGGCCACGCAACCAGGATGAAGACGACGAGGACTACGCGCGGGACAGCGACGAGTGCTCCATATAGGACCCGGTCGGCGACGCCCGGAGCGCCCCTCAGTGATTACACAGTGTACACCAAAGATCGTAAACGTGCAATTCGTTATACCGGTAGGTTATCGACCTTTCCTTAGAATAGAATTTTGGACTATGCCGTTGTGTTTGGAACAGAGGAATATTTTTACAACGTATCCTAGTGGTTGATACGTGCCTTGTGACAGTGTAGACTTAGACGATTTGCGGATCATAAACTAGTGTTGATAGAACCGAGTGCGTTGGTGAACCGTTTGAATAGACTTATAAACTAGTTACAGCATTTCGTTAGTATTAATAATTTAATTCAATGGTTTGTGTTTTTTTTCGGTCGTTAATGTCTCAAAACGTCTAAGCATATCAAATGGTTTATTTAATTTGCATGGAATTCCCTGATTATGATTAACCTATGTATAGTCAAAATACAATAGATTGTATTAACCATCGTCACTCCGTCATCTTGGAATTCATTCATATCATCTCGCTCCATCCAGTGAAGTATTTTCGGGTCGAAGTTATTTTTAAATAATTTAAAGCATTATAAGAGAGTAACAAATGAAAAAAAATCTAACTGAACATTGTATTTTATCTTCTAAA
Organism: Heortia vitessoides; assembly: GCA_020976665.1. Classification (NCBI taxonomy): domain Eukaryota; kingdom Metazoa; phylum Arthropoda; class Insecta; order Lepidoptera; family Crambidae; genus Heortia; species Heortia vitessoides. The sequence goes on along the minus strand of JACJUM010000875.1, from coordinate 13,762,644 downwards.
TCTACTTACTTACTAAAAATAATTCTACATGTCTATTTCAAATGTCACTCCAAAATTATCAGTATTAGTAATGAAGATGTTTTTGGCTTTATAATGTATTATTTTGGAACTAGAAATGATAAAACACGCACAGACGATAATTTAGAATACTAGCGTCTATTATGAAATATTTTTGATAAGCTACAGTAGATACTTCATCTACGTTGTCTTATGAAAATAAATTATTTTAAATATACGGTGTCAAATAATTGACCATAGTGAAAAATAAATTAAGTAAAACGAGAGGTAATTCGAATTGTAGTTCGTATGAAGGAGCTATTTTATAAATTAGTCTCTTATGGGTTACATTTTTCCCTTAAATTTACAACATGCAGATAATCAGTACAGGCACTCGAAAACATTTTAACTATCTAAGATTTTGTAATGGTAATGCTGGAATTGTCGTAAGAGTTATCTAGCATTAGTTTCCACAAAAAACATATTACAAAACAATCAGTGTCTTACGTATTTTTAAGAATTAAAACCGATTAAAAACTCTTGAAACATTTTATAAAATTCAGTTTTCTTGGAATTTTTTGTTGCTTTATATTTGAGGAGCAAAAAAATAGTAGTAGGTACACCATGACAAATATTATGTTTCTTTACATGCATATTATTATAAATATATAACAAATAGATTTTATTTTCATTTTGATTTAATATATAAAATCAAAAACAATACATATCAAAATATGTATAACAAATACGTGCAGGTTACAGCTATTATGCATTCTTCGCACTACACACTTTGATTTGCGGGATTCCAACTAATAACCAAGGTATTCCAGTACACCGCGGCACGTGCTCTACGGAACACTGTCATGTACAAACGCAGATAAATACACAGAATTTCGTTTTTAAAAAAATGTGAAATATGCAAATACCAATTTACAAATATGCAAGAAATACCAAACGTTATCAAGAGTATTAATGACTGTACTGATTATCTTATAGTAGTAATTACTTCGATATAATGTTTCTTAAACTGTTAGTCGCTTCCCCTGAAAGAGTCGGAGGTACACAGAGGCTCATAATGTACCTATCCAAGATCTGTTATAGAAACTCACTTCATAAGGTAGTGGTATTTTAAGTCCCCAAATGAAGCAAGAAGTATCTCTTCAATGAGCACCTACTTAATAAATTGCAAAGGGATCGCAATTGATGCAAGTTTGAGAAACAGTTCATTGGTCGAAGCTATTACTATAGCACTCGTTTAGTATCGAGAATTTAGCGAAGGCAGCTGTACCATAAGCTTGTAGGTAATGTTAGGTAGATCTTATATTTAACTAGTCTGGCGGTGCTGGAATGATACGAGACGGTCTACCATTATCATTAATTTGATTCATCTTTACTCTATTGCCTCAACCAAAGAATGGTTGTTCAAGGAATCGCCAAAATCGTTTACATACTTTTTACTATATAATATAATTTACTTATACAAATCAAGTGGTCTTATGTAATTGTTGTTATTTTATACCAGGCTTTTATAGTTTTAGAATTTTAAATATATAATTTTTCCCATGCACATAAAAATTTCATGTTCCTGTAATGCGCTAATCTCACACAATCAACTTAAGTACATACCTCATTTTTTTCTTTTTTGATCATTCATATTGACCTTACCTATATACCTCCTTACTAATATTACAACTAGTCATTTCTAAATTCTTTATTTACTATCCTCAAGTGTACTAAATTTACCAACTATTAACCAAAACGATTGTTCACATATTTTAATAAATTTTATTAATACGTTGTGTACTGTTATTTAGTATAATTTTTATTAAAATTTATGGTATGTTTTAAATACCTACCAGTTTGAGCTTAGTACTAAGGTATAATAATTGTTTAGTTAATTTTAATAATTAGGACTATATTGTTAAGTTACCGAGTATTGCGATATTATTATTATTATTATTGAGTTGGTAAAATTAACAATACTTTAATCATTTATTTATTAAAACAAGTCTCTCAATATGTGCTGTTTTTATTTTCTACTATCGATACATGTTTTAGAGCAAAGAAGCACTAATAAATCTATCATCTGGCATTAATCTCTCAATACTTTATTTTTCGTATTTATTATTTAATTACTTGTTTGACTTGTTTTAATGTGTTCAGACAATTAAAGTATGAAAATTGGCTTCTGTAAACATTGCTTCCATTTTAAACCCCAAGCCATTTTTTATATTGTGCCATTGTATATTTAAAAAATATGACGATGTCGGATTTTGCAGCATCGCATCATTGGATGATGTTTATAATACTATAACGTGTAATTAATTAATTAAATTAATCATTTCAATTAACAATTACTTATGGTGTGTGACGGACTATGAGTAAGAATTTGGATATTTTGCAACAAATATATTTATGTATTGTATGGGTTAATATTAAGTCGTAATACACCGATAATAAATATCGTAGATATTGTATTTGTAAAAAAAAATCTTGCATTGTACTGCAAAACTATTTATGTAGAATTTGATTGAATTTATAACAATACATATTGATTTATAAATTAAATTTGTTTATTGTATTTCTTTTTATTTACGTAAGACTTTCTATTTACGCAATAACATTTTATTAGAAAGCCAGTTGTAGACTGTCAATAAAGATGTACGTTAGTTTGTTAAGACACGAGATTACTTACAGAACATGTTAATTGTAAGATTTTTTTACAAATTTAGTGGTGACCTAGTAACGGTGTGTTAACATGAAATGAAGGTGACAGACCTATTGTTAAGAATCCTAATAAAGTACATCATTGTATTACACTGTGTTTTAATTGTCTTCCAGCAACAATGTCGTAAGGATCTTATTGACATTCCTAGTTCAGCTTTGTTTTGTCAATACAAATTAAGATCTCTTCAGCACTTCGGAGCTCGTGGGTTAAGCCACGAGTATGAACCCACGAGTGTGAAGCCACGCGACGTTGGAATGCAAATTCACATAATTTAACAAATTAAAAATGACTGAAATATAATATAAATACAAGAATTTTGCTGCATTTCTGTCTTGATTAAGGTAAAATCATAACTATATTTTCCTCCTTGTTTTTTATGGGCATTATAATAATTATAATTAAGATATAAATACGTAAACAAAATAAATTATTATGCTGAAACTTTCTGAATTCAATCAATTAAATATAGACTAACCTGTTAGCTTGCTTTGGTAATTTTATGGCCTTTCTATGTTGGTGGGAGAAGATTACTTTAGAAGGACTGAACTTAATGCAAATAAAGCACCAATGGTTAACGCGTTAAGTTTCTAGCAACTCTTGCATGTAAGAAAAATCTCTTTATGTTTTATGAATTATAATATATACTTAATGTATGTGGTAATTAACATTTGTTACGATACACTCGTAACAAATGATTTTGATAAATACACTAAAAACAGTCTGCTAACATTATTGTATTTTATATTGTATTGCAGCCCTGTCTATCGTGTGGTTAGTTAAAAAAAATCGGACTTTCAATTCAGTATGTATGTAATGAAAATTTCAGTAATGTTACAATATTTTCTTATACTTATGCGTTCACTATTAATAATAAAAATCATTTTTCTACGGCTTTTAAATGCATTAAATCTGGTAGTTACGTTTTAATGTAATTATGTAAACTGTTTTAGCTTATTTACCGTTTACTACTTTCTCTATTACTCTCTACTTTTTGTGGCTGTACAAATCAGATATGTATGCCAGGAAAAATATCACTCACTGTTGGCACTGACAATGACAAATCAGCTGATATTTCAAGTTAAGTCAAATGCCAAATTTTTGGTCGGTAATAATTCAAAAAGTATTTAGTCATGTTTGTAATCCATATAAGATAGTGAATTTATCAAAAATGCCTTTTTACGCTGTTGCTAAAGGTCGGTCGCCTGGAATATTTATGACATGGTCTGACTGTGAAAATCAAGTGAAAGGTTTCTCTGGTGCAAGATACAAAAAATTCAACGACATTGTTGCTGCTCAAGAATTTATTACGGCTTTTGGTAATAACTCTGTAGCGTCGAACAGGAAATCATACAACAACAAAACACAAAATGTTGTCGAAACTTCGACCAATAACCTTAAAAGACCCTATTCAAATGATTCTGACAAGGGTTCTCCTGGTTATCAATCAAACAAACCTAAAGTAAAATCGGATGATAATAAAGAGTCAGATGGTTTTTCCGATGGTTCAGATGATTTAAATACTATTTTGTCAAAGCAACTAGATGATGTTGAAAAGAGGTTAAAAGGATTTGGAAAAGGTGTTGATAAAATTATCGAAAAATACACTAAGGACTCAAACAAGAAGACTAAGGTAATAGATACGCCACTGCCTAAGAAAAGGAAAGAAAATGACAGTGGTTTTGAAAAAGACAATACAGGGTTTGTGAATGTATATACTGATGGTGCTTGCTCAGCTAATGGAAAAAATGGTGCTCGAGCTGGTATTGGTGTATACTGGGGCGATGGTCATCCCCTCAATGTAAGTGCACCTGTCTCCGGCCGAGCAACAAACAACTGTGGGGAGATACAAGCAGCAACTACAGCAATCAAGCAAGCTATACAGAGTGGTATTTCAAAACTGACTATCAATACTGATTCAAAGTTTGTTATCAATTCTGTGACCAAATGGATACCAGGTAAGCAATGTGTGGGCTAATTAAAAATTATTAATTCATTGTGAAAATTAATAAATCTGTACTCTTAATCTACTATCTGTGATACATTTTACTCTATTGTAATTTTTGGGTGTAAAATGTATGTGTATATAATTTGCACTTTTAAATACTGATACTCAAATGTTAATAATTAACAAAATATGAATTCACACTAATCAATAAAATAAAGTGGTTCTTTTTCTTCATTTATCATAATAGGTTGGAAACGAAAGGGATGGAAGCTTGCATCAGGAGAACCAGTCAAGAATGAGAAGGACTTTAAAGACCTGGACAGTGTTAAGGACCAAATTGAAATTAACTGGAATTATGTAGAAGCCCACAGAGGGATTCATGGTAATGAAATGGCAGACCAGCTAGCTAAAGCTGGCGCTGCATTATATGGCAAGAAATAACATCAAGATAGTATTACAACTTTATAGTTGATAAAAAAATGGAGTACTGTGATACTGGAGCACCTGAGAATTGAAGAATTGTTACCAATCGTTTAACGCTTTTAAGCTAGAAATTCTTCAATCAATCTTGCTACTAAAGAAATTATATACTTAATTATCTTTGTTTTGTAGTAGTTGGTAAGGTTACTTTTACAATTGCTGGGTAATTGGACTAAACATGATTTGATATTTATAGTTAGCTTTTATATGCTTATCTATGTATATTTTATTAACCTTGTTTAATCTACACGTAATCATCAGTATCAACAACTAGAAATGTCTTGTGTCTAAGAAAATAGAATACCTTTAGATAAGTTTTAGCAATAATGTATTAATTTTGATATCTGGTGTAATATATGGAACTGATACGAGTTACTATTAATTTAAGTTTTGTTCTAATTATCTGATGTGACCTTAATTATAATGATTTTAAGAACTTACATCTGTTATTTATCTTTGTTGTGGTATATGCAAACTGCAAACTGAACTACATACTAAGATATTAATCAAATAATAATCTCTTATGAAATGTAATACATGCAAATGTAGATGAATTAATATGACTCTGCTTCATTAAGTGAGCTTATCCACTCTTTTTTAAATAATAAATTCATCTATGTATCTTCTATAGTTCTAGTTATTAGCATACTACATAGGCTTAAGATTAATTGGCATCTTTACTTTGCACCCTTATTACTATTGGATTGATTTCAAGCCGTTTTGCATTCTGCAAGCTAGTGTTGTTAATCCTGTTAGATAATATGGAAAACTAGTTTCATATTTTTTTAATTCTATATTTCTACATAAAATTACATAGTCTCTAAAATGTGGGCCAATAAACTTCAACTTTAAATAAAAGACTATTTTGTCATCATCTTTATTGAAATTGAAATTAAAACATTTCTGAACTTATGCTCTAGAAGCTCTTAATAATAATAATAAAGGATATTTACACAAAATACTACTTTCTTGGCCAAGTCGAGTAATCCACTGTCATAATGCAGGTTACAGGACTTGTAAAAGAAAAACACCTACATGGTTATTTGCAGAACATAATGACAAACAAAGGACAATCTTCAAAGAAATATTGCTTGACACCTCTCTAACAAAAGAAATATACACACAATTTAAAGACAAATATACAACCACGATTATTTAATTATAATGTAAATGTATACCTTGCTGTATACAAGTAACATAGTAAAATAAAAGTTGGTACAATACATACATACAATCAACATGTTTGCGTAATTACGGATTCCAAGTAAACTTATGAATTAGCAGTCTTAAAGTATTTACTAAATTGAGAAATTATACATTATTCATAAATCATTTGCCTGCATCTCTGTTTAAATAATCGATACACCTAGAAAGACCTTGGGTTCCAGTCAATCGGACGATTGTTAGACAATATCTCATTAATAGCTCAATTCAATTAGAAACAAACAAATTTTAAGATAAAACAGATACAGATACAGATATTTATGTTCCTGAATGGTATTGGGTGTTGTTACTATAAATCTAATACATGTTTCAAAATTTGTAATGTAAACTTATCATCTTAATATTTGAACTTGTATCACCACCACATAATTCTCATTCAAGACTAGTCCTAACAATGTACATCTAGAGGCATGATGACAGAAAGGCTTAAACATTATAATCTTAATGTACTTAATTCACTTCCATCAAAGCATTATAAAATTAGTACAGAATAAATCAATCTTTCACAATATCAAAATGTACAATTAATTAAACATAGGTCGAGCAATTTACACATTTTTACAGAACACTTTATTTACAAAAATAAAAACACGACAGCTCGAAACAGTACTACTGAAACAAAAGTAATTAAGACCTTAAACAACACAAGCATTCAATATTATTAATAAAATGCACATTTAGTACTAAACTACGTGTGTAAATATGTTCCCTTACGTTTATTCATATGACTGATACCTGTACATATTGTCACCTAAACTATTTACTATCATACCATTAACGTATTAAACATAGAAAGAGGTTAGAAGTTTCGTTAGTGTGTTGACGCAAGATTAAATTACAACGCTAGTTTTTTTTTCTTATTGATAATATAATATTAACATATGCGCATATGACACGAGTTTCTGTACAAAAACATTGAGGATCAGAAATAAATTATTAAATCCCATAGAACTGAAACACTACATAAATATTTTTGCCAAATAATTATTGATTTTTAACCATAAAACATATTTGTTTAAGCAAAACGGCGTGACGTCTGTCGTGGGTAATCTCAAAAGTAAACTTTGTGTGGTACACACACAAAGGTGACACATAAAAATAAATATTTTTTTCGTATACATGACTTGTCGTCATATACTTCTATCCTCCATCTATGTGTACACTAGCAGAACATTCTGTACGAGTTATATAGCATCAAAAACATTTGATGACTGAAAATCACACCATGGACGCCGACTGTCGACCCTTCCGCTGATCCAGTGCGCTTACTTAATTTACTGCAGTCCGCGCCAATTTAATACCGTAAATGACTCACGTACAATTTAAACATCAACTAGCTGTCGACTAATTACACTCTAGTTCCTTGTTATTTAGAATTTATATAAACTGTTCACACACATCAGTTACAGGCATTTTGTGCTACCTTTGAAGTCGTTTTAAAAATCTCTGTATATAGTATGTAAAACTTCTGGCACGTCAATGGTTAACTTGTATCTCTTAGATAATCATTGACATACGTACGTACGTACACGTCATATTAGCTTTTGAATACTTAAGATTTAACAATTTACATCTGTTTTTATTATATAGACATGATCAAATACTGTATTAAATGCTCTTAAGTTATTCTATATCTATTTACAAGATAATAATGTCATGCTGAACTGTAATACACAAAGAAACACCTATTTTAGACGAAATATCATTAGACGTCGTCTTATACACAAGTCAGTACAAAAACGACAATTTACATTACAGCAGAACCATTGAAATTTATAAAAAATATTTAAAACTGTTTTCCTTTCACACTAAGAAACTATAACGCAATCATCGTCGTCACTTAATTCGATGAAGTCCAGGAAGTTCTGGGCAGTTTCTTGCATTTCGGTAAGGGTTGGCGCATGTATCTGTGCAGACATGATTGCGGGCGTGATGTATACTATTGGCGGGATTTGCTGAGTGTGCGCAGGTACCGGTGCGGTCATTTCTATGTCCGCAGATGCGTGTGTCGACAAGTTCGGGTCCGTCGGTACACTCGCGGTGCCGACGGAGTGATATACCCCAGTTACGGGCGTGAAAGCGTGCGAGTCCAACGGGTGGCGTGTGGGCGCCAATGAGTACGCAGGCTTAGTAGCGGGCACGTCCGAATAAGCAGGTGCGTACATAGATACGGCGAGCTCCTGAGTGTTAGGTACACAGGAAGGCTTTTGCGTGCTTACGGGTAAGAGAGGCGATGCGTGCGTAACTACAGGCATCAGATTGAGCGAAGGTGCAGATGCGAGAGAACAAATGGACCCCAGCTTCAATTTACAGACGGGAGCGGGTGTAAGAGGGAACGTGGGTACAGCGGCTGGCGCGGATACGACAGTGCACGCGGCCGCTGTCCCAGCAGATTCATACGCTTGTACAGGCACAGGTGCTAGACTGGCCACGAGTGCGTGCATTCGCTCGTGCGTACCAACAGGGAGCAGCGAATGTCCGGGTGCGGGTGCATTTACGGGAGGCTCGTTGTACGCACGCATGGGCGGGGACGCGACAGTGGACACAGGCGCGTAGACTGGCGCCGGTGCATGCACGGGTGGATCACTTGCGGATGCGGGCGCAATCACGAGTTGCTCGTTGTATGCACGTATGGGCGCGGGTGCGATAGTGGGTGCGTATGTATGCACAGGCGACCTATACACACGAAACGGCGCAAATGAGAGTTTGGGCGCGGGAGTTTGTTTGGTTGACTCGTTGTACGCACGTACAGTAGCGCGGGCGGTAGTGGGAGCGGGCGCATGAATGGGAGAGCGCAAGAGCGAACCTACGAGAGTAGGAGCTGACGTATGCACGGGTACCCCGCAGGGATGTGCTGATGTAGGAGTGGGAACGGATATATGCCTAGATGTCTTATGCGGAGGTACGGGCTCTGGTGCAAGAGTGGGCAAGAAAGAGGGAGCGTGTAATGAAATTGGAGGAGAGAGAGCATGCCCGGACGACTCGTTCACGTGCAAGGGTACAGGCGAGAGAGTGGGCGCATGTACGGGTGAATCGTTGTACACATCTATGCGATGGCGTGCGGGAATGGGAGTAGGCGTATTCACGGGCAACACGCCCGCAAGTAAAGGAGCGGGGGCGGGAGTGAGAGTGGGCAGACGCCCGCGCGACTTGTATATTTCGGGCGCGGGCGTAAGCACGGGTGGCTCGTTGTAAGCACGAATGGGTGGGGGTAAGAGAGTATAATCAGACGCATTTATGGGTGACTCGTACACAAGTAAGGGTACTACTGGTGCGAGAGTGGGAGCTGTCGTATGCACGGGCAATTCATTGTACGCACGAGCAGGCGCGGGTGAGATAGCGGACGTGGGCACATGCCTGCGCGACTCATACGCACGCACTCGCGCGGCCCCGTGTTCTGGTGAGGTCTGTGCTGGGTCTCAGAGATATTGCATAGTGTGAGTGCGGCGCGGCGGCGTTGCCAGTTGGGCCGGATTGCCGGTGCCCACGATGAGGTACCCGCCGGTGGTGACCACCTTCTTGGTGCTATCGTCGGTGGTTAAAACCTGCACATAGTAAATATATTTAAAGGAAGATTAATTGCAACTTTCTGGTTAGATAAGCATGTATGTAACAGTTAAAACTAGTTTTTAGACCTAACGCGATAGTTTTAACTGTACAATGTTAGGCTGCAAGATTGCAACATCAAGTTATAAATCAAAATCTATTTTTGATTATAATTATTGAGGGTACCTCACTCCCTCCTATTTCTCCTGACAAATAGCAGTGTTCGCATTGCTGTATTCCAGTTAGAAAGGTGAGAGAAGCAGTGAGATCACTAGGTAATGTGACATAATATTATTAGCAACACAAGCAATAGGCTGTGGTTACTATCATGCAGACTGTATGCTTGTTTGTCGACCTGGTCTAATAATATAAAATATATAGTCAAAAAATTATTCAGATCTTTTGTCGTTTTCGGGAGAAAAGGTAGCCTTTATGTTATTCTAAACTATTAATATACGAGTATATCTGGGCCTAATCATCAAGATCTGTTCAGCCTTGCCGACTTGAAGGAGTTACAAAAATAACATTAAACATAAAATTCACAAACTTTTGCGTTTACAACATTAATAAACCTAGATAGATCCCAGTGCGGCAATTATTGGGCAAAACCACTAATTCATTTCGCTAGGCTAATGCCCAGTGACATGTATTGGGGCTGACACGAGTCGTTTTGGGACTTAACTACACCAATAAAAATATTGGTTGGTTACCTGTTTGTTGATGATAATGGGCGAGATCTGTGTGCCGGAGGTGGGCGCTTTGTACGTGCCGAGGCACTTTAGCTTGGGGTTGCCGCTCGTGTCCTTCTCCATACTCACTGCACAAAAACCAATCAGAATAAGTTAATGTTGGGGAAGTGGATGGTTTCTTTAGGAAAAATGTGGTGTGATTGTTTGTCAACTAACGATATATTACGCAAAGCTGCCTGTAGCATATATTGAGATAAACACCTAATTACCCTGCCCGCCTATCTAACTTTTATAATAATAATAATTTTATTATTACTATTATCTAACTTTGTCTATGGTATTCTCTATTCTCTGTCTTGTCTAACTTTTTATTATTAAACTAACTATTTTCTTCTTTGTTTTCTCTTTGGTTCTGTTTGATTATTGTTTATTGTATGTACCATTTTTATTTTTTACTTTAAAAAGGTAAATGTTTTTCTACCTTTATATTATATAATTTAGCGAAAACGATTCCCTGATCGAGTGGTTAAATTTAATTTCGCTATGATAGTTAAGTGGCTCAACCATCAAACTGTACAATCCGATTTTCGAATCAGTGTTTCATCAGTTATGGTGGGAAAAAGCATTTTAGACATCGTATATTATTCAGTCCATCCATATCCATTATCAGTCTTCTGCTGGACATATGCCTGACCATCAAAGGGGGAATTTTTTTGGGGTTGACAATTGCAGAACGTAAGTATAGTGATGGGGACACTCCGGATAATCACCGCCCTGTGCATTTATTTGAGTCGGTTTCAGCACCTCAGTCGCCTCTTACGACACCTGGTCGTACGATTCTACTCTACCGGTGCCCCACGGCAAATTTAAAGACATATTTATCACACAAAGAATTAGAAAATCACACCACATCTCATTTGAAACATTATCCAATTTTATCATTTTTTATATCCCACAAAGGTGTCAAACAAGAATGCGGCCCGCTTGATGGTAGGCAGTTACCGCAGCCTATGAACGTTTACAACAAAAGATGTATTCATGCGAATATCTTTTTTGAAAGTATGGTAATCAAAACAGATTGGTTCAACCAAACTTCCGTTCCGGAAGTTGATGTCCTTAACATAATTACTTTTAGCTACATATCAATTTATTATTAATACTAATAATGTTTAAAAAAACACACATTTGCTGATGTTGATGTTAATTTTCAGTGTAATAAGTACTTAATCTCAAATCTTCCTGTAATTCAAAGCAGTCTTGGATACTGTTAATTCTATACATCTATGTACTGCCTGCATATTAACAAATTAGAAGACATAAAATTATCTGAGAATATAACAAGCATAGATTGAACTGCCTATATTTATTCCAAATTGGCAAAAACAGCTTGGCACAAAATGCATATTAAAGTATATACGGTACATACATAAAAAAATCATTTTTAAAATTTTTGTCTATCTGTATGTATATTCCTCCTAATCCCTGAAATGTTTGGACCAATTAACGAGCCTCATGCAGATAGTTGATGTTACAAGGAGTAACTTAAGTTTCTTTTTATATATATTATTCTAAAGGGAATTGGAAGTAAGCTGACGAAACCGCGAGGCGTTGATAGTTAGTAAAATTAGTAATATCGTCATTGACTAAAGGTGCTTATATCATAAAATAAAGAGATCGGTAATTGTATGACCATACTCAGTGCTAGAGAACAATACCTAGGAAGTAATATGTAACTCACTAATAATTGATGAGGTCTTCCCCTGGTCCGAAGGCAGGACGCGCGTCGCCGTCGACGCGGCTGTGAGAGTCGGCGCCGGCACGCTAGCCGCACTCGACGAGCTTTTCTACACAACACAAATTCAATTTAACAATTATATTATCTGGTGATCATCATATTAGCTGTAGGACGTCCACTTCAGTATAGCTTAACTTCTATAAATGTGTTCCTCAGTCGCCCTCTTGTACTCCACTTGGCAGTGAAATTACTTGGTAATGTATCTATCATACTACCTTCAAGTCTCAAGTTTAGCAATGCGCTAGTAATATACTTGTGATATTACGAGCGTTAATAGGCTGCTGTGACGCTTACTATCATGTGGATAGCATGCTTGTTGGTCGATACCGAATAAAAAAAAACTTCCCATACCGGCGAATACGTGTGACCCTGCTCCTTGTGTTAATTACACTTTAGTTTATATTTTATGTTAGTAGTAGTTTCAGTTTATTTTTTATTATTAGCTGATAAAATTAGAGCACTTTGTATGAATGGCGAAAGTTTGAGAGATAGAATAAAAAATAGTGACAACAATTAAAGAAAAAAAAAAATAATGATTCCAACAACATCTCATACATTGACTTGACTCCGTGGTAAGTCGCTTAAAGCATTTGTGTTACGGACGTCAGACAACAGAGGAATCACAAATATACTAATTAAAAAAATATATTTAACACGCAGGCACGAAACAAACACATTATAGAATGTCTGCAAATATATACAGAGAGTTATGAGAAAAGATGGTATAGGACGACCTAGGCGTACATACCTTAACAAGGTAGTAGAGGTATTGAAGGGCCAAGTCAGAAGTACAAAATAAACGAGTGTGCATGAAAGGACTAATGCGAGTAAAGAAAGGGTAAAGAGCGGTATGCCAAGATCATAGTAAGTGGCGATGCATAGTCTCAGCCTACCCCGATGTATGTATCACGACGCCCACTACTGGACATCCGACTCCCACTAATTTCCATAATTTTGAGGGATGGCGCATATTTGCTACGCTGGGCAGGCGTGGACACCATCACAAAGCATCGTAGATATTGCAATCATCATCTTGTTGCATTTGAGCATTGTTGTTTCGAATACAAATACCGCCATCGCAAGTACCTTTAAGTAAGCTTTTCGACACATGGCACAGATACAGATTTTACTATGACAGTATTCGATGGATATTGAATATTTAATTTAATTAAAATAGTGAAACAAGTGTGAAATTGAACCTTGATTACGAACAAAGTTATTAAAGGTTTAAAGTTGTTGGACGTGCGTCATGGTATGTGACGCCAGAGAACTTTCGGCCCTGTACAGTGAAATTCACTTTAAAGTCTATTTTGTTAGAATGGAAACTTTTAAATTCTTTTTTTATGCTTTGTGATGCATTTCAATAGTCAATATAAGGACAAGATATATGTCTTAACCATATTCAATACATTTTGGCGAGGCCTGATACACGGCGTTTCAACATGACATAACTTAGACGAAGTGAACAAAATATTTTTATTATGTTAGCGGAAAATTAATTAAATCTCGTCTGCTGAAATTGATTATGGCGAAAGTATTTCTCAACTCACCGGAAAGTTGTCAGGCTGTGGTTGTAGCCTGCTTTCTGGCACATTGTTAGCGCTGATTGGATTACAATCCTGAAAAATTCCAATATAAAAAAACATAAACAAAAATAATATACAGACAATTTTGATAGTATAATTTTTACACCGAGAATAATACCTACTTCTTGGTATTAACTTAATAAAACTCCAGAAATCGGTTGCCGTAAAGTGACCGAGATGTTGCAGACATCATAGAATTTTAAACTTATATAATTGATTTCTAAAGCCATCATAATTGCCACGGTGGGCGGCCGTAGCTGCGCGACGGGAATGCTGCTACCCATCCCCGCTCTGCTGGTTAATCTTTTAGTTCCGGTGTCTCAGTCGCCTCTTACGTCACCTAGTACAGGAAGAGGTACTAGTAGTATTCTATTGCCGGTATCTCACATATGAAGACGTTACCTGCGGCCGCTGCGTGCACACGGCGAAGTGCTGGGACCAGTGCGCGCGCTGGCACGGGTAGTCGCAGTACGACGTGTTCCAGCAGCAGTAGAACTGCGCCTCTTGGCTGCAGTTGGCGCACCTGAAAACCACGCAATTCATTCGACCACTGGCAAAAATGACCTTGCCTTTCTCCCATTCCCACGAAAAACAGAGTGTAGCCTGAGTATGTGTTAGAATCGGCTGGTCTTAGTATTTTTATTGTGACTGTGACCCTGAGGTCTTTACTTTATACATCATACCTGAGGAACTCTTGTTATTCGGTAAAGAGGTCTATGACGCGCAAAAATCGTGACAATAACTTAGAGAAACAAAAAAAGCCAAATCTATTCCACGGGAACATGTTTTTCGAATGAAAACTAGCCTACGTGTTATTCCAGACTACAATAATATTAGTGCCAAGCAATGCAAGTATTACATGTTTATACATATATATATCTCATATAATTAGGAATAATTAATATAAATTAGAGTTCCTTGTGATTGTAACTTGTCTGATGTCCGCAACACAAGTGCATGAAGCGACTTATCTCGGAGTCAGGTCTATATGCATGATTTATTATATATTAAATGTCGTATCAATACATTTATAAAAAATTCAAGTTCAATTGCATAAATAAATTCCTACGTCTCATACATTGACCTGATTCCGTGTTAAGTCGCTTAATGCCCAAGTAACACAAGTAACGGACATCAGGCAACAGAGGAATCACAAATATACCACTTACATATATTTAATACCCAGACACAGAACAAACATAACTATCATCACATAACTATTTGTCCTGGGTGGGGATCGAACCCACGACCTTTGGCGAATAAGACAAGATCACTAGCATCAGCGCCATTGGGCCAATGGTACTACGCCAGGCCTAATCGCAGGATAATAAAGCGCTACTTACCACTGCTTGGTCTTGGCGATCTTCACCGCGTTCTCGAGGTCGGTCTGCGCCGCTATACGCAGATCGCTGATCAGCCGCGCCTTCTCCTTCTCGAACGAGGACCTTACCTCTGCCAATGTCAGTTCTGGAATCAAATATAATTATTAGAACTTTATTTTAATCAAATATAATTATAGTTATGTTGTTCTCTTGAATTTATTATATAAACACTATGCTCTGGCTAATTATGAGTTATTTTCGAAACTGGGTACATATTTGGCGAAAAAATATTATTCATTCTTTTATAAAATATGTCTGTCTGTCACATTTGTACATTTTTCACGACTAAACGAATGTACGGAGTGAAATTTTGCACGTGGATAGATCGGGCTTTTTATTTTTGATGTTGTAAATACTGTTTGTTTTGCCAAAGAAAATAAAATAAAATACAATATATACGGCCCAATTTGCAGGTGGAAAACTTAGTTCCACATTTTTTTAAAGAGTCATTGCGGTCTTTATACGCTCGTAATATCACAACGATATTACTAGCGCCTGGCCATCCTGGTGACTTGAGGTTTTTATGTCACAATATCCAGTAATTTCACTGTCTCCCTCACTCTTCAAACCAGAACACAGCTATGCAAACACAACTGTATGGCGGGAGAAATAGGTGAGAGTGAGGTACCAATGCAGATGACCTTAGTATGAGGTCAACCTCATGCAGAATTGCGTCACAAACATCAGATGTCGTACCTGCGATATCACGAATATAATAGACTCAACTCTGAGCTTCTTTTTCCTTCCTATAATTTCTGCGAGCGTACCCTGGTTGTGTTTCAGTTCCTCGATCTCCTGGCGGTGACGCCAGTGCGCCTGTTCGAGCTGCATCTTCAGGGTGGTCAACTCAGTCACCGGGTCGTCCAGTTTCTCCAAGGAATCCTCCAGTAACGTGCGGAAGAAGTCTGTCAGCTGTGGGATGAAAACATATATATTTTTCATAGTTTGGAACCATGGGCGCAATAAAAATTTACCAGTTGTAAAACTTAGCCGTCGGTCACTTACGACTTACACACATACATATATACACTTCCATCACACGTGTGACTCATTGGGTAAACAGAGACTATGGATCTACCTCTCGCTTCCTTTACTCGTATTAGTCCTTTCGCACACACTCATTTACTGTTAGTACTTCTGACCTGGCCTTCATTAATAACTCTTCTACTTCTTTTTACGTTCCTTTGACTTTTTTTGTTACAATATTATTTATATTAATCAATAAAAATATAATACAATATTACATCACATCAATCTCTTCTAACTAACTTCTAACAACATTCTATAATTTATCTCTTACACTTACGACTTTTTGCTATACCCTTTCAGCATTCATACGCTGGACTCCATATCGTCGCTTATGTTCTAACAGGACCTATGTAAAATTGTCTAAACTTTGCAGAATTAAAAATAGATTGCATGCGTCATATAAAGACATTTCAGAATTTTATATTTATGCATTTAAACATAGATTCTATAACGTGTTTAGATTTAACATGAAGTGAAACTTGTAGAGCTGTAATATCATGTTATTATTGAGCTTGCCTATACATATATATACACTTGCCAATTTTGGCTTACGCGATGATATGTACGTTTTATACTACCAACTGCTGCATTTTTATGGAATAAATGTTTGTTGTGGGTTTGAAACTACTTATTTCACTTGAATGAAATTCATTGAAATCGATTCATACTATTCGAGTAGATGACATATGCGATTTAAAAAACAATGACAATATAGCAGAACAACATTTTCTGGCAACTAGAAATAGGAGCATTGATAGTGCTAATTCGACGGGTCCGATGCACTGATGGTAGTGATCCTATCTTGTGCGCCAAGCGTCGATCCCTACTCAGTATTTATAAACCATTTGTTTATGTTCTGTGTCTGGGTGTTAATTATATCTATCTGAGTATTATATTTGTGATTCATCTGCTGTCTGATATCCGTAACACAAGTTCTGTAAGCTACTTACTTCAGAGCCAGGTCAACATAATACGTACGTACGTCGATGTCGTGTGAAATAATTTATTTATTTAATATTGTACCTTAACCGCGTTCTGGTTTATCTTAGCGGTGACCGGCCCCGCGCAGGAGGGCGTCGGCACCGTGCCTACAGGCGTCGACGAGTCCAATGGGTTCAGAAGCGGTGGTCGCTGTTGTAAGCGCGGCAGCTGTAATCCAACATAGATTTTAAATTAATTATAATAAAGCGATTAAAGCGCTTAAACTACTTTGTAACGAATGATTTGTAAAAACTAGATAAAATACTATGTATCAGAAACATACACTATATGTATTTAAAAGAAGAAGCTGACTGAATGATTGATACATCAACGCCGAGCCTGAACTATAAGGGTTAGAAACTTGAAATTCTGCACAAGGGTTTTTTTATAACATAGTGGTGCACTAAGAAAGTATTTTTAAAAAATCACTCCCTAAAGAGATAAATTGGGGATGCAAAGTCAATATGAAACTGCTGTTTTTGAAGTTATAATAATATATAAGAACTTCAACGAAAGGCATGAGATGAGACACGAGTAAAATGATTTTCCAAAACTCATCCTTTAAGGGGGAAAATAGAGGGAGAAAATTAGTAGGAAAGTTCTACAACTTAACGCGGGTGAAACCGCGGGGCGCCGATTGTTCTTCGTACAGAATTGAATGACGCTGTTTTGTTGTAGAGTACGGGAAATAAGGAAGTATTGTGGGCACATTTACTAAACCCCTTACGAAATATACTTGTCTTGTAAAGATAGATAAAATACCATTAATACATTATGCCATTTCCGGCATATATTATCCCCTGTAATACAGTTATATTAGTCGCATACTGAGATTTTTTCTAGCAGGTCTTTACGATGTACCGCGAATTTTATTGCATTATAGTTACTTTTATCACCCGTTTGCAGCCGGCAGTCTAGTTACAAGTATGTCGCTCAATGACCTGTTAGTTCGAATTATGAGGTGATCAGAATAGTATTTGCAAGTCACTCGATTTCATATGTCCCTGGTTTCAATCAATATGAAATGATGTCAAAGGTTTTTTATTCCTTCCGCTTTAATGTAACGCTCTCAATCTGCATGATGTTGTCTGTTATGTCCAATTAGTATTTCACCAAAATAAAACATCAATTTAATACACACTACGTGGATTGGAGAAAACTGCTTCCAAATTCGTTAATTATTGAGTTTATCATGAACATACTTAAGTAGTTTCTTTTTGTAACACGTCAACAATTACGGCCAATATAAATTTAATTCGAAAACTCACCTCTCCCGGACTAACAGCACTATCAGTTGTCTTGTTCAATGCGCTAGGCGGCGAAGCCGGGGGCAAAACGCACACGGGCGAATTGGACACGGGCATCGTACCCGACACCGGCATCGGACAAGACACGGGCACCGAACAAGGCACGGGCATCGGACAAGGCACGGGCATCGGACAAGCCACCGGCGAGATGGTTGTCGCAATCAAGTTGGATGCGGGCAGTAAATTGGACGGGTGCTGCTGGTTGGTGATGAGCAGGTTCGTAGGTTGGTTTGGCTGTTGAGCGATGACTCCTGGCTGCAGGCTGGGCGCGGGCAGCGGGTTGGAGGTGGGTATTATTAGAGTGGGGGCCACGGTTGGCTGGAGCGCGGCGGCGGCCGGCAGCGGGAGAAGATTGCTCGTGCTTCGGTCTTGTACACCGTTCACGATCGGCGATGACGAATCCTCCTGTAATTTAATAAAATTACATAAATGAAAGTATCTTTTAGGAGCAGAGCCCTGCGGTTTTACCCACGTAGTTCCTGTTGCTATCGGAATTCAGGAATAAAATGATTCGATTATAAAGTAACTTTCTATTGGTACATTTTTTTGAAATCTGTCAAGTAGATTTTAAGATTTTTGTAACAAACGCTCAATAATATGGCCTAATGTTACTCGGTGAATATGTAGCTTCCTAATGGTGAAAAAATTATTGAAATTTTGAGTTATGTCGTACCAAACAAACAAGCAATTAAATACTTTATAATATTAGTATATATTAATAATTGCAATCATTGTTTCACCGATTTCAAGGCTAAAGATTATGCTGTAAATCGAAGAATGTTTATTTTATCTTAATTAATAAAAATCTAACGTTGAAATGTACGCGTAACTCTAAAATAACTGCACAAAATTGGATAACTCTTTTTTGTTGATTTTTCAGTAGCCAGAGCCAGGTTTGTAGATCAACAGAATCAGAAACATTGCATAGAAAATCTTTCTAATATTTGTATGCAGGTTATTAGGTGTCACAGACCTAAGAACGGGTTTAAAACACGTCAAACAAAATGTTATTATGTCATCAGGTCCATAGGCAAACTTGGGCAACACAAAAAATAATATATTCGAATATTCAATAAGTACGTCGACTTCAGAAAATGATCTCATCATCAGTCGTCCACTCCACTGCTGGCCTCCCCAAGATAGGAGGAATTTTGCCAACCCGCGTTGGGCAAGCGCGTGGCAATCGAAGAGCGTAGCTTTGATTGCCACGCGCTTGCCGCACTGCACTGTTTCAGATGGACCATATGTCGGTTCTGGTAGCTTAGTCACCACTTGAGGACACCTGGTAAAGGGGAAACTTTTACTCTGCCGGCACCTAACGGCGATATAGTTGATGCTAAATATATTCAGTATAAACAATACCTACTTGCATAAAAAGTTAACTGCGGTAGTAATGTAATATCATACTTTTATTGAGCTTGTTTATAAAGTTTATAAACTTGCCAATTTTGAATAACGCGGTGTTAGAACTAATATGACGATTGAATAGTTATGCTTAGCAGTGAAAGTATAACGAGTATATATTATCTGATTACTATTGTCTTGTTCCACTGGGTCCATAATGTTCCCAAATCTTTATACGTACTTATGAAGGGCGGTAAATATATACAACACATCGCCGGTGGCCATCGCCACTTATTCAAACGAACAAACAACTCACGTCGATGCCTGCCCCGACAGACATGATAGGCTGCAGGCTGAACGTCCACTGTCCGTTGACGGAGGTGATGAGCGGCACCGTGTGCACGGTGGTGGGGATCTGCCCCACGGTGGAGACTACGCCCAGCGCGGTCGGCCCCGGACCTACGCTCGATATGGTCGATATGCTGGACACCGTGGATGTCGTCGCAGTATTTACTATTGTGTTCACTGAGAAGAAAAAACAATTACTTGAAGAGTAAGAACCACTTGTTTTTTATGAAAAAGAGCTATAATGATTAATTTTTAAACATTTGTATTGATCTCGATGAAGGGCGGGAATGGACAGCAGCATTCCCGTCGCAAAGCTACGGGAACGCTTTACTATATGGGAGTTACGCTCCCATATAGTAAAGCTATTGCCCCCAATGCGGCAATTATGAACAAATTTCCCTTTTTTTTAGGAAGGGCTATGTTCAGCAGTGGACGTTTTATAACTACTATGATGATTAATCTTGAAAGTACCATCAAACGCGCGTAGAACAGTAAAGTTTTCTTGAGATACTCACAAGAGTTAGTAGAGGGTGTGACCTTCGTGGGTCCGTTGGCCACGCAGAGGGGTGTAATCCGCGTTCCGCGTATGGGCCCCGGAGTGGTGGGAGGCTGTATAGGGATGTACACCATGGAGTTCTTGCTGTTTAGCTCGGAGCGCCCGTCCTCCGGTTTCTTTGGCTGAGGGAAGGTTTTGCGCGCTCGCGGCCGGACCTCGGCAGGCTTTGGCGCTGGCTTCGCGCGGGTTGTGACAGGCGTTACCACCACCTTCTGAACAAAAAAAATCCATGCGATAAGGCCGCCCACTGTTTTTTATGTAGTCTATTTAAATTTTTTAGTGTATGTACAATAAAGTGTAAGTATATTTATTATAACTTTAAACATCGTTCGTATTTTATATTTATACTCTACCATGGTAAATAACATTTTTTTTATATTGCTATAGATACGACGGGCGAGTGATTTGAGCAATATATTATGCCTCTTCCAAAAGACATTTATCTAATAATTTAATGTAATGCAATCAATTCTGAAATTAAATTCATCGGAATCTTTCAAGCAACGAATAAGAAGTCTCATTAAAAACTACAAAGAGAAAAAATTATAATAGTATAAAATCACTGTCAAGCACCCAAAAGACGATCTGACGGGATCCTTCTCTGAGATGCTCGACGTTTACCTTGTTAATCCTTACATCCCGTAAACTGGTAACCGGCGGCACAACCGGCCGCAGCCTAAACGTACTCATCAAGTCCAACTTCTCCATCTGTCGGTCCGAGTCTTCAAAGTCGATCGGCTCCGCTTTGATCTCGACCTGGACATCGTTATTCCTGCCGTCGTCTTTTCTACTCTGCGGTTCTACGGATGGTGAGGTCATGCGGGCGAACGCGCACACACCTACTTTGCCGATCATAGACTTTTCATCGGACCCCTGCTTCTGCTTCTGGGGTTTGTCCACTGCCTCTTTATTCCGTGCGTTTTCAGAGGTTGTCGGTATTAGTATATTTGGTTTTACGTTCGGCTCGATGGTCACTTCGATCATTTTTGAGGCCGATGTCGTTTTGGTTAAATTTGGAGTTGTATTTTGGGCAACAGTAGAGAGGCTGCGTACGCTACTGATAGTGGGCATGCCTGCAATAATGGTAATAATTAAAATACATATAAAAACAGGTTGCCGCTGTCTATCTGTGTGTTGGTTATGCGATAACATGAAAAGCTCCTGAACACTTTATGTATATATTATGTCATGGTTTGGCGAAAATTTGTTAAAATAAAACAAATGTTTGGTGTGCCGCAAAGTGGCGAAAAATTTCGAACCGAGTCCTTCGTAGAAGAAGCATAACATTTTTAGATATAAAAATTACGTGTCATACTTTTATTATCTTTTTCTTGAGAGAAAGTATACCTCACATCTAAATTCATAGTTGCAATATTTATTTCATGATGAACATAGGTATATATTTAAGACAGGACAACTATTGTTGGTTCAGCTTCTAAAAAATGTTTACATACAAAAAATAATACACACATTCAGATTATTGGAAAGATATTTAATGATACAGCATTAATGCCGATCAACTAATTACCATGTTTGGTACATTAAGAATGTATTGTACCTATATTATTGTAATCCATTATATCATTTAATCTAAATAAGTTATCGCTAAAAAGTTACGCTAGCGAGTATCAATTAGCAAGGACGCATACTGATGCAATGCTATGACGGCAGAAAGTTTAGGTATATGCTATACTAGCAGGATCCCACGTATTTATCTGCGTAATTCCTATAGAATCGAAATTCAGGGAAAAAAATATAGCTTACATTAATTGATAATAATGAAACTTTATATTGGTAAAATATAATTATTATTTATATTTATTTATATTTATTAATTAGTATTTTTTTAAATCAGTCAAGTTGAGTTGAGTTAATGCGTTAAAAACGCACAATAATATAAACATTATATATTTTTATAGTTTAATTTTATGAAATATAATATAGATAAAACAATTATTTAAATGCTGCTTGATCAGAGCAAATTTTAAGTCTTTGTACCAAACAAATACGCTATATACGAGTATTTGATGTAAAGCGGGCTAACTTGGAATACTTTTATTAATTTATTATGTACCAGAACTGACAGATGGCGGAATATCTATCCGAAATAGTGTCGCTAAAATAAAGAAGGTGACAACACAGAGATGTCACGCTTGCCCAGAAGAGCAATTTTATGGGCAAAAACCCTTCCGTTGTCAGGGAGGCCTATGTCCAGAAGTAGACTTCCAATAGATGTTATGTTGATCAACCCAAAATATATGTAAGTATTTACTAAAATTGTTGGTAGAGTATCAGAGTTACCAAGAGTAAGCTCTGATACTCTCCTACTGAGCCTGATGATAGAATTGTTAAACAACTTTCTATCAATGCATATTTAAATAATCGTTGACTGCAACTAGAGTTAGTCAGTTATACAAGCTTTACGCTTATTGCAGACTTAATCTCTTTTTGTAAAAATAAATTTATTATTATTATTAACTCTCTTAACCTCTGTTGTGAAAACAATCCTAGGCCAGGCAGGAAACAAGAATAACAGAGACAGGTACTTATCGGAAGGAAACCAATGATAAACGAGCGTGTAAAAAAGGACTACTAAGTTAAGGAAGCAAGAGAGGTATGCCAAGATCGTAGCAAGTGAAAATAGTTTCGGCCTACCTCGAAAGGACACAGGCGTGATGTATGTATGAAAAAAATTTTTTACCTGTCATATTGCTGTTAACGACACTGTCTTTAGCTTCTTTCGCCAAAATCGCTAGACTTGTGTTGTCATCGAAATTACCACGCTCTTTAGAAACCTTCGGGCTATCAGTCGATTTGGAAGAATTCTTCTCTGGCGCAGCAATCAATTTAGTCTCATGATCTTTACTCTTGACAGAGCTATCTGAATTATTAGCTTTCTCTTTGGCAGGTCCGGACGTTTCCTGTACCTTTTCGGCTTTCTTATCAGGAGTATTTTCAATTTTACCTAAAGCCGTGGTTCCGCTAATATTCAAAGACTTGTAAGCTTTCGAGTTCCTTCGTTTCTTCTTAATTTCTTTGTTATTCTTCTCTCTTTCGGCGCTTAACATTTTCAATTGTTTTATTTTCAGCGCTTCTACTTTGTCTTTAACTTTGACAGTTGGTTTTGACACAATGACGGACTTGTTGGCCCTTCTCGATATGACCAATCTTATTGGCGTCATCCGTCTTTCCTTCTCAGGTGGGGTGGCCGCAGGTGGTTCTACGTTCACAGGTGTAGTGGCAACATTATCATTAGAACTGTCTTCAGTGGGTTCCTGTTTCTCTTCGCTACTTCGCGTGGTGCTGGCTTGCGTTTGAGATTCAGTTTTGGCATCTTCTGATTTTTCTGCAGTGCTTTCTTCAACACGCTTCTTCTTGTCCTTGCTACTTTCTATAATGGTGATGGTGGCTTCTTCCAGTTCGGATCGTCGTCGTTTACGGGAGTCTACCTTATGTTGAGGTTCTGAGTCTTTTATTTTGTTTCTAAAAAATAAGCAATAAAAAAAGTACATATATCATATAAACTGGTTCTGAAAATTCTTTATGCTTCGTGCGAGTAACATCATTCTCATTTAAACGCTAATTAATGTCTATGATTTGTCGACCATAGATAAAATAAAAAATGTCCCAATTGTATAACATCTTAGGCAAAATTAAGAAATAATGTACATTAAAGAAAAAACGTATATACTTGTCAGAATTATCTTCTTCTTCTCGGGCAATGACAGCTCCGTCAGCCATTTTGCGTTCCGCTAATTCCCCGTCACTCGTGTACCTGGAAATAGATAAACCAAGGATATCCAAGTCCAATTCATTAAGGTCTAATGCAATATAGATCTTACGGAGTCATGTATTTTTACATAATTGAAATATAAAATATATATTTAAAGTTTCGCTTATCAGATATCATTTGTCACAGAGCAGAGTTTAAATAGGATTGGGAAATATTCAAATAAAATAATTAAAGCATATACATATTCGCCGTGGAGTACCTGCGGAGTAGAATAGTACAGGGTGTTGTAAGAGGCGATCGAAGTGCCGGAACCGACAGATGAGAGTGTATCTATCCGAAACAGCGCTGCTCAAATACAACAGGATGGGAATGAGTAGCAGCATTTCCGTCACATGGTTATGCTCTGCGATTGACACCACGCCTGCCCAGCGCGGCATTTATGGGCAAAGATATCTCTTATTTAGGGAGGCCTATGTTCAACAATGGACTTCCTACAACTATGATGATGATACAAATAATTTTAAAATATTTGATGATGACCTAGTCAATATTGACTGTAATCTTGTAAATATGAGTTATTATTATTTTAAATAATTCTATTTAAATATAAAATTTGCCACAACTAACCCATCGTTACTTTTGGAGCTCTTTGAGTTGGATCTGCTCTTGTCTTTGCTCATGCTGGGTGGAGAGTTCGCCGGCTTGTCCTTCAATAGGGAACGGACCTCGCCTACAAATGATGGTATCTGAAATCATTATATTGAGATAGCTCAATCACACATACATACTAATCCGTTGTATCATACTTCTATAAAACCGTAACTGATAACTCAGTGGTGGTATTATATAGAGACTCGTCATTGATTCAAATACATACTTATTTTTTCTTATCTACAACATTAAAACTCGACGATATAAAAAAAAACATCGGTTATTTTAAGTTTTCAAGCTCAACAAGCTTGCTCCCAACCTTTAAGCTCTACAATAATTTTACAAAATATAAATTGTAGAAACTTAATGCCTTGGGATTATAATTACCTTGTCAATGGTAATTGTATACACACTTAGTATAAATATATGGTAACGAAACAGTGATCGGCAAAAAATTATGTATCCAGTTTTTACTGCGGGTTCTTTTTCTGGTGGCTCGCGTAACGAAACTAGTAAACTTCTGTTGTCTGACGAGCGCAACACATGTGCTAAAAGCTACTTATCTCGGAGTCAGATCAACGTTAGAGATGAGACCTATTTGTTCTAATGACACTTTATCAAGTCATCACTTATTTGAGTTGTAACATCTATTTTTATTAATGCGCTAGTTTGGATTCATCGAATGGGCGAGTTTGCCCCTGTTATAAAACAATAAATATGACTACCTGACCCGACAGAAGGTGTCCTTTTTTATCTATATTTGTTTATATATATGTATTCGTTTATCATGAAAAAATATTGTGACTAAAAGTTGAGATATGAACTATCTTATCTCTCAAACAAAACTTGATTTAAATCGGTTCGGTAGTTCTAAATTTCATCTCCGACAAAAACCGTGACACGAAATTTTTATATATAAAGATGTGACATACCATCATTTTGAGCTGCTCAGTCTGTCGCGACGGGTCGAACTGCGTCTTGAACGGCGGGTACACAAACTTTCCGTACTTGCGAGATATGTTGCGGATGTGTTCTTCCGCTTCCTGATAGAAAGTGATTAACCGAAAAATTAGAAAGGGTTCTTTTCATCCTCATAATCATCAGCCTTTGAACGTCCACTGTTGAATATAGGCCTGCTCAAGAAAGGAGGAATTTTACCCGTAATTGCCGCGCTGGATACGGGGATGCTGCTCTCCATCCCCGTTCCGCGCATTTGAGCTACACTATTTTGGATGAATATACCGCCATCTACCGGTTCTGGTACAGGGGGAGGTACTATTCTACTCTGCCGGTACCTCACGGCGAAAGGCAAAAGGGTTCTTTTAAACGGCTTATAAACTTTAGTTTTCAAAACTATTGCCTTAAGGTAACCGAATTTTTAATTTATTTACGATATCATATTAGTAAACTCTAAAACTATCAATGTTTGTCTACTATCTTATATGCATGTATTATATATATATATATATATATATATATTATTACATAATACATGCATATAAACCTTCCTCTGGAATAAATATACCATTAAAAACAACCGCATTAAACTCCGCTGTGCAGTTTTGAAGATCTAAGCATACATAGGGACAGACAGATACACTAAAACACACCTGCATACTGTCCAATATATCCTGTCGCTTAGTGCGGAAGTTGTTGGGGTCCTTCTCGGAGTACAGGTAGCAGTCCTTGGCCGGCACCCAGGCGCGGTCGTGCGCGCCGAAGAAGCGGACGTCGACCAGCCCCGTGCTGTTAACCGACATGCCTTTGGCGGGCCAGTACGGGAAACCTGGGAACGAATTGTTGTGGGTTAACGAGAATGGTGGTAAAAAAAATTAGGAAAGAAAGGAAACATTTGACCAAAACATTTGTAGGACTACACACGGGCCCGATTTCACATTCAGCAATTTTCTTGTCCTATTTATTTAGTACCGGTACACTTGCAGATTACTGTCGTACATTCTAATATTCATAATTAAATATAATATTAACTAGACGGTAACCTAGAATATGTGTACACGACACGCCTTACGGGCCAAAGGTTGTAAGTTCGAGAGCCGGCAGCAGCATCTCCGTCGCGTAACCTGCATTCTGCGATTGCTAACATGCTTGCCCAGCGCTCCCTCTCTTTTGAAGGCCTATGTTCAGCAGTGGACTTCCGATTGCTGGTATGATGATGATGATGATTGTCAAGGGAAAGGGAACAAGGTGAAACCTCGGGGCGCTGCTATTATGTACACATAAGTTACCCTTGAGTTTGGCCCACAGCAGTATGTGAGGCGTGGAGCACACGTCGGTGAACCAGGTGGGGCGGTGAGCGTGCGCGGCCGCGTAGCACTCCGGGCACGCCTCGATCTCGCCCATCTCCGCGCGGCACGAGCGCACCACCATGCGAGCCGCTGCCGTCAGCTTCGTTTGAACTGCGCCAAAAACTAATTGTTAATATAAACGAATCAACCAACTACCCAGTATACGCTATCGTAACACTCCGATGCAATAATTACAAAAAAGAAAAATAGAAGAATATCTTTAAACATTTATAATTAACTAACAAAGCCGACAGATGTTGTGCCTTCCTAAATATGTATCTATATTTAAAAGAATATTGCGTATATAAATTAGGTTAGTTGGATCATACTATACACAGTAAGCCAAACTATTAAAATCAGTTTAGTTGGTAAGAAAGGGCCCGATGGCGCACATGGTAATTCCACGTGTGCGCCAAAGGTCAGGAGTTCGACCGCTAACCAGGACAAATATTTATGTGATGATTGATAGTATTTGTCCTGTGTCCGAGTGATATTTATATATATTTAAGTATTATATTTATAATTCCTCTGTTATCTAATACCTATAAAACAAGTGTTATAAGTCATACCGACATGACTTTATAACACTTGTTAGGTTATTGTCGTGTGATATATAAAGCCAATCATTCAAAAAAAGAACACTAACGACTATTGGTTAGTGTTCTCTTTTTGAATTTGGATGAGTTTACAGTTGTTAGGAATTGGGTTCAAAATTTAAAAATACGCGAGTAATTCTTTCAAATTTGAATAATTATGGAGATTATAAATGGTTGAAGGTAGTTTTAAACAAGCAGATTAAGAAAGAGCTATTGGGCATAATACGGGTGCGGGTATTTATTCCAATATATTTTCAGAGTGAAACCTAATCTATAGCCGTTTTAGTACGTACTTTGTCATGTTGACTTAGTTTACCTTATATATATATATAACCTAAGAGATCAATGAAACCCATTTGTTTGCGGTCCAATGGCCTAGTGTGGATATAATAGTCATCAGTCAATCTCCAATGCCCTGATAGGGCAATGTTATGTGACATTTTTATATTATTTTTATAACCTAACTAACATGTGGAACAAATATAATATCATAAGTAAATTTATAGCTGAGACTCTTTAACCTACGTTTTATGTTATTTTTTATCCGTTTAATAACAGCACATTTAAGATTACAAAATATATTTATCTATATACGCATTTTGTCATTTGGCGAGTTAAGTAAGGTATCAAACTCAAAAATTCATAGCACAGATCTTCCGTAAAACTAGATACAATTTTCTAACATTACGCGTTCGCTACTCATAACAAACTCAACTCAACTAAAAACTTAGAAGAGATAAATAAACCTTGTAATAAATCTGTTAAAATATTGTTCAACCCGCTTATCTATTTCGCCGGTTACAATCAAATGAATGCAGAGTTGACGATCGCCAAACAGAATTACGAAAAAAATAACATTTACTAGACAATTTTGAATTTATTCCATTTTTTAAGCCGCAAGTACGATAAGTAGAGACAGTAAGTACTTTACCACAAACTACTTGAGCATGAAGATGCGTGACGCACTTAATAGCGCCACCGCGATCAAAAAACACATCTTGTTTTATTAAAACAATCTGTATTCACGAATAGAGAAATCGATTGAAACGGTCATTTATTTTCGGAAAAAATCCTTATCAGATTGCGATTGTTTATTAGTTATTTTTTTATTATATATGTGACAACATATTATGGAAAATAACAAGTCGCTTTCGAACATAATTCGGAACATCTAATACATTGAAAACTGACAATTTATTGCCTACATTTTAACTAACTACAAAGACACTCGAATAATTATATAATGACAACTTACTGGTTCCCATGCCTTTATAAGCAACACATAGTATATTCGCAGCATGCAATCCATAAGAATCAATATACTGATCATATTATATAAAATACCACATTTCACCAAAATAACCAAAACAAATGAAATCAACAAGAATAAACACATAAGAATAATGAATATATGAAATTCTGTAGCACAGCGCACACTCATTATTATATATATTATTCGTCAACGTTCGTCTAATTTAAAATATTTTAATAAGCTGCACTACTAATCAATTCCGAAAAGTTATTCTTATGTATTACTTGACTAAGCCGTTTCACACAGAGCCGCTTTAATCAGTAAAATTAAGGTTGTCGAACCTAGGCAGGTGAACGATCTGACATACAACCAATCGAAACCAATTTTATTACGTGAACGTGCGATAAAATTAAGACACGCCGACAGGAGGATATGTCAGCACATATTCTGTGTTGTCATTTACCATCTACCTCCAACATATCCTATATACTATCCGCTCCTATATATGTATACCGCTAGCAACGCCAGCTAAACTTAAATTATTAACATTCTAATAAGAGGGTTGGCGAATTGTTTAAAAATATTAGACAAAAGTACACACTATTTTAAATTAACTATTTGTGTGTTTTAAAGAAATTTCTTAGCAGAGTCCACTTAAAGGATTTTTGAAAATAAATCTTAAGTAAGTAAGCAGTAGTTTATTATGCATATTTTCTGACCTATTATACAAGAATTTCCCATTAAAAGGTTTCCTGTAGGCTGAACGTTAATTTTACCACAGGACGCGAAATGTGTTCTTTAATTAATAAACTAATCCTCGCAATTAGCAGCGCTTAATAATATATTTACATCAGTATTATTAACTAACTTCTTAAGTTTATACTTCGGTTACAGAACTTAAGAGAATTTAAACTAAAGATTTGTGCTGTCAATGCAATTCTCTTCAATTCAATGTTTCCTTCCACATTTACAATATTGATTCGTCTAACAACTCGCCAACTCTCAATTATAATCTACATAATTCTAAAATAAAAAATAAAAATGCAAACAGACCAAAACCCTGCTCACATGTGTTGAATATGATACTATTGTGAAGAATCCATTGCGCGTCCGCTATAAATGCCTCGGTGCTGCCGTAAACGCCCGCGTCGATGTTGGCACTCATCTGGTTTATGTCCATGGGATGTACCACATACTTCTCGTAATCAGGGAACATAGTGCGGTCTACTGGTTGCACAAATGGTTCCACCTGCAAATTGAGAACATTTTTGTAAAATAAATAAAGCTTATCAATCCCTACTAATATTATAAATGCGAAAGTAACTCTGTCTGTCTGTCTGTCTGTTACGCTTTCCCGCTTAAACCTCTCAACAGATTTTGATGAAATTTGGCACAGACAATCTTTAGACCCTGAGAAAGAATATAGACTATTTTTAATTCGAATAAGGGTTGTGAGGGGTCGAAAGGGGGGATGAAAAGTTGTATAGAAGTATCGCTATTTTTGGAGCTAGAAACTTGAAACTTATTGCCATTGATTCGATATAAATAAACATGACATTCAAAGTTTATAGAAGTTAAGGTAAAGAGATATGGTACCCAAAAACTATTCCACGCGGACGAAGTCGCGGGCACAGCTAGTAAGTTAATAAACGCTATATCACTTTTAAGGCTAGTGTATAATAGACATCTCTCATAGCAAAAATTGAAAACATTTTTGATATTGAAACACGGCACGTCACTCAAGTAACGTTACGTTTAAACTACGTTCTGACTGAAGTAGACAGTTCGACTTGTTGCTTTCACATTACATTGACCATTTGTTCTCTGCATAGACAATCACAAGCCGCGCCGACTATCGATACAGTCGCGGTGAAGGTGTAACAGGACTGAAGGTATTATATGCCAGGAAATTATTACCTAGGAACTTTGGTTACTGTGTTGATACCACTGGGTGGCCGATGCAATCTTATTATTGATGCTAGTATAGTTTTCTTCCCATCAAAACGTTTACAAAGCTATGTATCAACCTATATCAATCCGTCAAAATTGTACGATATAAATCCTAAATGCGATCAATTGATTTCTGAATTAGCTGCGAAAGTTTGTCACGCAACCAATTGATGACGATCGGTCTTAATCATTTATAAAATATAATACGGTAAGTATAATACTGTGTATAATAAGCAGCAGATCAACCTATACAAATCTTACAAATATTTTGTCAATTTTAAACTTAATATCTCGCTTTTTTAGATGTTTAGATTGCGAATTTTTGGGTAGGTTTATCTATTGCTGTTGTATCTATCAATATTTGGTCATATGCCATTGGCCGCATATCCTAAACTATTACACTAAACCCACATGTGTTGTAACTCAACAATGGAAGATCACACACAATATCCGTGTCCTCGATATCACATACGATTCGACCGATGCATTAAGATCAAATCTCTATCAAATATGTGCATACAATTTGCAGCTGCCCTTTACAAGACAATAAATGTATAGGGGCTCGCTCTTTCCAGTTGTTTCCAGTAATATAAAAAAGTCATCCGATCTTTTATGTTTATCATTATCATATCATGTCATTAAGCGAAGCGCCATTTTCTTTTTGAAATTCTATGTCGGGTTTGTTTCTTGGCCAGGAATAACGTTGTCTGATATCGCAAGAAGTTAATCAGACAATAAATGATCGCTTTCTAATACAATTCATGTGTATTAAAATATGACCACTCGTATTTCAAACATAAAAATGATGCATACAATGCATGCAACTTGTCAGATAACTTCCGCGTTCGACCAAATCTTAACCAACACATTAAGAATGCTTGATAAACGTTTCGCAAATACGAAAGCACGACAAGTGATGATTCAAGAAAAATACCACACATATAAATGTTTATACGCGGACATATGCATATAATACGTTTATTATTAGCATAGAAAGAGAGGGGCGTTGATGGATATTGATCTTGCGAGTGCGAGAGGGACGGGCGTCGCGTTACGCGTCGTCGGGGACTGCGCACTACGCAGATAAGTAGCAGAGTGAACAAAACAAGGTCACTTCACTGAATCGGCCTGCCGCAGAGGCGGCCCCGCGCCATTCCTTCCACTTTAAAAGCGCTTGCATGCATCCACAGATGGTGAAAGTAGCTAACAGGTCAATCTAAATATGCACCACACGGGAATATATTTGCTAAATGGATTACGTAATAAAACGCATTAAGAGCAATCCACTAAAGTAATTAAGAAATATTATTATCACAGAAGAATAACAGTTGTTTCTATATAATTACAATGTAATTTTTCGATCGATTTTTGTATTGTAAGCGTATAGTACGCAATAAAAAAACAATCGACGGTACCTAAAATACCAAATATATAGAGAAAATTTACCCCATTCAGATCCATCATCCGCTGGACAGCATACTTGAGCAATTCTCGCAGTCGACCCAATGATATCTTTTTCATAGATGGTGATCTGTAAATAAATCACATTGAAGTATTAGCGCAACCATAAATAGGATTTTAATAAATTAACAGTAAAATCGCTTGTGGCAGTAAGTATGGATGGTTTGTAAAGAAATTTAATTGGTATATGTTATACGTACTTTATAAACTATACAGCATAGGTTGCTGATTATCTAGAACAAAATTGCTATAAGACTACAAAATATTAAATACAAATTGCTGCCTTAGGGCGCCATTTTGTAGATGATTAGATGGAGCGATCAGGTCCTACCGCTCAACAAAATGGTTCCTAATAGCACAGCATCATACTTCAACAAAATTTAAAAAAGCTATTCGTCGTAAAAGAACTGCGTCCACGTTTAAAAACTATGTGAACGGTTTGAGATTCAGTGATCAGACACGGACCCGACATAAAGATTGTTTCATTCTCTCTATTTCTGTTACCTACGTTTTCTACTACCTACCTTCCCAATCTGAACGGCAGGGGTGGTGACGTCCTTGTGACGACTTACACAACACAAGTGTACAAGGCCAGTGATTTTCGATTTTATCAACAGAAAAAGTATCATCTAATTGTTCATTGTTTACTTCTACCCACCGGTTTTCAAGTCACCAAAGTCTTATCGCGTGACCTTTAGAAAACAAGTGTTTAATCGGGCCAATAAATCCTCTCTCACCCTCAGAAATTTGAACTATTTTAGCAAAATATGTCAATTATTCATTATAAATTATTGTATGAAATTATATCAAACAAACATACATATAGAAAGTACAATGCTTCACTATATAGCACAGGTATACTATACTAACATTTAGTGGCCTTTAGTGTGTAGAACTAGATTAGCCAAATTTATTTTAGCATTCAAGAGATTTTTTTCTTGTATTCAGTGTTTACACAGTACTTAATGTCTATTTATATATTAGAAAATTATATAGGTGTTTAAATTTCGACAGAATTGAAGTGCAGGGAGCACTTTTGTCATCATCATTGGATATAAAAGAGTACCTATGTAATAAACTATATATGGTATTAAAAAAGTATGCAATAAACACTTACTACATCTTTCATTATTTAACTTAGTAAAAAAGAGTTTATCAAACTAACCTTGTTTCTGAGCCTTCTGCATGGAGGACACCCATACACTCTGGACACACCCACCTCTTCTCAAGGTTGATCTTACTTCTTTCTACACCACTCAGACATTTGTAGTGATAGGTCCGTGGGCATACAGTGCAGCACATTGGAGGGTGAGTTTTCTCCCCAGGCCCTAGTTCGACTGACCAGTGGCAACGCCAGCAATATGGGTCTTCACGCAACTTTGAATTCTTATCTAACACCTGCACAGATATGAATGCCTTAATATAGGTTATAAATATTAGGTAAAGTAAAAATAAATTCCATTCAACACCTACAAAGTGAAGAACCATGACTTGTTTAATATAATAAGATATCTTGAAATAAGTTATGTTGGGAAGTCATTTTCTAACCTGTCAAGAAATGATGTTGCAAAATTATTTTTCATAAAAACAAAACACATGCAAACTTTGTAAAGTTACCTCTAAAGATATATATAAAAGAGGTTAAGCTATTTTTACCTGTACATCTACTTCATTTTCAGCAATTTTCTTCCTTTTTGGTAGACTATGTAAATAACTTTTTATTTCTTTCTCTTTAGTGGCTTCTTTCTGTTTGCATTCAATTACCTCTTCATCTGTACCTTCATCAGATTCTTTCTGGACCTTAGCAGTCACAGAATTCAAAAATTGCTTCACCTTATTCACAAATTCAGGGTTTTGTGACCGCATAGATCTTTTGACAGCAACTTTTTCTTTTTCCTTTGGGGTCTCCTCACTGCAGTTGCTTTTCTGTGAATTATCACTACTACGTCTTTTGTCTATTACTTTGTCTGGTTCTATAGAAACATTAAGAGAGTTCGAGGAATCTAATGGAGTCCTAGATTTCCTTGTCTTGCTTGTTAATTGTGTGCATTCACTAATTATTTTTGATTCTTTGGCAGAATTAATTAAAGATTTTAGCTCCCTACTAATGCTTTTGTTATGATCTTTCTCTGACAGATCAGAGCTTGCTTCAGCTTGGGAAATATCAGAAGTTTCTTTTGAAACAACAACATTTTCAATACTCAAGCTTTGGTTAGAATTTATATCCTCTTTTTTATTCCCAACCTCTACTTCACCATTTATTTTCAACTTTGCAGTTGACGGATCTTCACTTGTTTCATCAGAAATGGACAATGTTTCTTTTAAATAATTTTTATATGTAACATCTTGGCTTGTAGTATCTTTATCAACATCTATATTCTCTGTTTCATCAGACTCATTTTGGCTTGCATTAATGCCAGGTGTCTGGGAATCATTGACATTGATTGTGCACTTTTGTTGCTTGTTCTTTTCAGGTAAATATTGTAAATTCTTATTTGTATAAACAAATTTAACAGGACTTAATTGAGAAGGAGGACTAGGGTTTTTAGCACTTACATTCTGGTTATCTATAATGCTAGAGGAATCAACAAGTTCTTCAGACTGACAGTTGATTGACAAAACTTTGATATTGTCAGCTCCAGATTCATCTACTGGTGATTTCTTCAAGGGTGACCCTTTAGACGTTTTTGTAAGAGACTGGTCCATCTTTGTTGGAGTCTTTTGAGCTTCATTGGTTTTGATAGGAGAATTTACATTTGGTGGTGATTTCTGTGGCGATTTTTGAGGTGACATAGTTTTGCTGGATGCTTTTGGGTACTGATTGGCTTCTCCAGGAGTTGGATTATCCTGTTCTGTGACTTTCTCTACTATCACAACTGTCTTCACATCACCATTAGTAATCTCTGTCTCTGGCATATCCTCAGTAGTTGATGAGACATCAGTCTCCATGTGGGCTTCTGAACCTTCTTCCATTCCTGAATGAAACAAATGGTATTTTTAATAAGAACTATGAAGAAAGAAAACATATTGATTGATGTTTCAATCGTAACAATAGACATCTGAATATTGAGGGAACCGGTCATTACCCAAGCCCAGACACCCAGCCAGCTACATAGATACCTACTTTCAGTGCCTCCATACAAAACATCCATACAACAGTCAGGGACTTACCTCACGTTGTTGTTGTATAATGGTACTTGGAGTAATATCACCTAACACAACGTGATATTAAGTGATTTGAAAGGAGTTAGGTTTATCATTCATTTAAAAATATAAATTATCAAAAATGCAAATCGAAAAATATCATCCGCAAACGAATGAAACCACACATCGCCATCGCAGACGTTGCTAACTTCGTTACCGTATTATGGTTGGCTAGATGACGAGAGTCGCTTACCTGACTTTTTTTACTCCTTTTAACAGCTATTTGCATCTCTTTTTAACACGTAGAATTAGTTCTCAAGCAGGCAAATGCAATGGAAACAAAACAATATTGCCATCTCTTTCCGACACTAAACAGATAAAACTACAATCTGAAGTTATGGCAATTCACTTCACCAATAAGCTCACCAGCAAAATATTTCACAAAAACCAAGAAATCATTTTTTTTCTTTAAGCAAGTTTATTTTTTTCCTCAATTTTGAGTGAATTTTAGCGTTACTTAATAAACAATGATTAAATCATTTTAGTTGCTTGAAAAGGATCAAGCAGACTTCCATCCAGCTGATAATTTGACATTGACGTTCTGGAAAAGCTGTCAAACAAATAGTTTCTACCTGTTTTAACCATTTCTGTAGAATTATTTTAATGAAATGGAGTTTATAGAGCTTATACAAATAAACAAATTAGATGGCGTAATTTTAAAGTATCCACACCATGAAAATGTTGATGGTACTATGTGTATTACTGGACATCATCTGATTTTGAGCTCAAGAAAAGAAGGCGTTCGTGAATTATGGGTAAAATAGAATTTGAAAATGTATGGCCAGTAGAACTTAAGTAACGAGATTGATTATATTTAGTTAACTTTAACTAAAACGGATACTAGAATAGTGATCTATTCATCGTTTAGAAGTTATTAAACGCCTGTTCTCGTGCGGTATAAAATCCTATTTAATATGCCAGTTAGAGGGAGTATGTTTGGCATCCATTATCTATATCGTATACACTTATATATAAATTAAAAGTTTAAAATTATATGAGATGTTAACATAATTTATTCCCCCTTTAACTAAACTAATATAAGTCATACATATCTTTATTGTTTATTGATCATTGATTGTGTAATTGGTTACTAATAATATGATTAATATTTTCAGCTTCTTCACAAAAACATAGACAGCATTGAAAAAAAAGAAAACAGTGGTGTAACTGAGGGTGGTTCATTATTCCTGAAATGCAAAGACTTGAGAATATTTCAATTGGATATTGCTTCATCAAATGATTTAAATTTGCTGACACAAACTTTAGAAAGTTTGTCTAGTCTGCAGGACCCTAATCTATTTTACCCTTTCTTCTATAGACACATGCATCCTGTAGTTGAAAATGGGTACACATTATATAGGTGTGTTGGTTATCTGAAAAACATATGAACTCTGTAAAAAACAATATGACATGTATTTTGTTAATAAAGATTATTTCTCCAATTCAGTATTGAAGGAGAGTTCACCAAAGTACTGGCTACTGAAGAATGGAGAGTATCTAGAGTAAACCAAAATTATACTGTTTGCTCGACTTACGGAAAGGCAGTATTGGTGCCCAAGGGTGTTGATGATGAGACTATAGCTGCAGCATCCACATTTAGACAAGGGGGGCGATTCCCAGTACTTTCTTATAGGCATAATAATGGAGTGAGTTATCAAAGTTCCTAATATTTTAATATTGTGTATAGGCTACTAATAAACACTATTAATAAACCATAACACAAGTCATACAAAAAGGTAGAATTCAATGTTTTGTTTAAAACCATAAAGAAGTAGGTCTTATGACTAGACCTACTTCTTTATGGTTATCTATTATCATTACTACTGAAATTATTATCTATTGAATCATTACTATTGAAATTTTAAATTATTAATGAAATTTTCCATTTTTATTGATTTGTAAACAGATGTTATATAAAATTATACTGGTGCTTAAAATGCGAGACTGGGTTTCTTTGAGTTCAAATTCTCTACGTTGATTTGTAATCAATTGCATGATGCATGTTGTTGTTCTTTGTATGTAGATTATACTATTTTGTGTAAATGTATTTGTAAATTTTATTCTAAAGCACTATAAACTATATGCTAAATGTACTGTAAAAATACAGTGTGAAAAGATACATATCATTATGTTTTAAATTCACCAAATTATTTATATATGTTTAAGTAATGTAGGTATTTTAATGAATGTTATATTTTTGCCACTGGTTGTAAGTACTAGAAATTAATTAACTCAAAATATATTTAATAAAACGATTTGAGTAAAACATACCATTTAACTCAAATCACAGATAATCATAAGAGTTATTTGAATATATACCACACAGGTCAGAGAAATAAGTAGGCCATCACAAGCACCAGGAAAGAATGAAAAAGACATTCCTTTACCTAATTGATAAAGATTTATTGTAATTATTTATAGTCCGTGTTGATGCGCGCCGGGCAGCCATTGTATGGACCGAAGCACCGGCGCTGCAGGCCCGACGAGGCCATCCTCAACGCGGTGGTCGCCGCCGGCACCAAGGGCATCATCTATGACCTACGCAGCTCTAACACTATATCACAACAGCAGAACAAAGGTATTCTTCAACTGGCACTTATTATGTATACTGCATGTATGAAACTTCAGATGTAAGTTGCTGTAGTTTTAGTTTTGGTAACTGAATCTGAATTGATATAAATTTATTCTGATGCTTGAATTATTGTAGACTAGGTTCCTCTAGATTCCGGACATTAAAAAAATACAATATATTTTTTCGTATACATGCTACATTATATATTAATAGCTGTGCCTGCGACTTCGTCCGCATGGAATAGCTTTTTTTGGGTACCATACCTCTTTACCTTAACTTAAGTTTATATAAACTTTGAATGTCATGTTTATTTTTCGAATCAATGGCTTGAAAAATAAGTTTCAAGTTTCTAGCTCCAAAAATAGCGATACTTCCATACATCTTTTCATCCCCCCTTTCGACCCCTCACAACCATTTTTTCGAATTAAAAAATACCCTATGTCCTTTCTCAGGGCCTAAAGGTATGTGCCAAATTTCATCAAAATTGGTTTAGAGGTTTAAGCGGGAAAGCGTAAAGCAGACAGACAGACGAGAGTTACTTTCGCATTTATATTATTAGTAGGGATTTTACTACGTATGTAGGTACATCTTACTGTGTATTAAGTAACTCTTTTGTTTCGGATATGAGTCAATATATATTTAAAACCTAAACACAAGACAAACAGAAATGTTCATGACATAAATGTTTGTCCTAAGTGAGAATCCATCCCCTTGGCGCCCACGATACAACTGAATGCACAATAATGTTAAGTGTCGAATACCTATAGATTTTACATGAGGTAGATTTTACATAAGGTACAAAGGTCGTTTACATTGGTACCTTACCCTCACCTTTTTCTACCGCCAAATAGCAGTGTTTGCATTGCTGTATTCCAGTGGTCTGAGTAGCAGTGAATTAACTGGGTAATGTGACATAATATTTTCACAAGGTTGGCAACGCGCTAGCAATATCCTTATGATATTATAAGCAACTGTTGTAACCTTTATTACTATCATGCGGACTGTATGCTTGTTTGTCAACTTAGTCTAATAAAAAAAGTTTCAATTCACTACTTCTCGTAATCGCCACAAAAAAAAATTTATACGTTATAAAATAGACGGTAACAAAAAATACGATTGGTAGACTAATTTTATGACGTACAAGGAGTTAAATTAAACGTATCCAATATAGTAGGTATGTATAGCATAACTGTTTAGAGGAGTCACTGAACGTCTAGACGTGTTAAGGCGTAGGCGTTGATAATTTGAGCGCAATTAAGATCTAAATGATGTTCAACAACAATCTTACTAATAAATCTAGGTGTATTTTACATAATAACTATAGACCCACCTTGGCGTCTGTTCGGTTAAATAATTAATCTTCCTATTTTATCTAATGTACATGAAACATTACCTAATTATACACCTGGACGTTTCTAATTATTAGAGGAAGACATTTTAATTTAGTCGTATACCTCACATTTACCAATTTCCCCCCCAAATTCTCTATTCTTTAAACGGTGAGAGCCAGTGAAA
Source organism: Heortia vitessoides (assembly GCA_020976665.1). Taxonomy (NCBI): domain Eukaryota; kingdom Metazoa; phylum Arthropoda; class Insecta; order Lepidoptera; family Crambidae; genus Heortia; species Heortia vitessoides. The sequence goes on along the minus strand of JACJUM010000875.1, from coordinate 13,722,467 downwards.
TTATTGAGTAACCACATTAATATTGTAAAGGTGAAAATTTGTGAGTGTATGTTTTTATTCTTTCACGCAAGAATTAATGAATGGGTTTTATTGAGACTACAATAATATAACTTATAATTTATGCCTTAGGCTATATTTATTTAACTAAGCCGTGAGGTACTGGAAGAGTATAATAGTTCGTCCCTCTCTACCAGATGCCGTAAGAGGCGATAGTGGTATATCCATCCGAGACAGTGTAGCTCAAATGCAAAGGGTGAGGATGGGCAGCAGCATATCCGTCGCAAAAGCTGCACTCTGCGATTGCCAAAACGCTTGCCCAGCGCGGTAATTATGGGCAATATATATATATATATATATATATATATATATATATATATATATATATATTTATATATATTTGACTAGCTGCCCCCGCGAACTTCGTTCCGCCTTAGAGGGGATACCTAAATTTTCTAAGTTTCCGCGCAATTCTTTATTTTTTTTCTGTCATAAGAACCTTCTCCTTCCCTCGGTTCTAAGCTACATCTCTACAAACTTTAAGCTAAATTAGTTCAGCCGTTCTTGAGTTATAAGTGTAGTAACTAACACGACTTTCTCTTATATATAGATAGCCGGTACCCGCGACTTTGTCTGCGTACTTTTAATTTGAATATTAGATATGGATTAAAGGAACGGTATAGATTTGGATATAGCATTGAGTAGCAGAAAGTACTCAGGAAAATGTATTGGTCCCTTGTGTCCAAGAGACACAATGACCTAATGGATCGAAAAAAGTACCTAAATCTTTGTAGTGCAAATTTCTCTAATCGCATGCGTCCGACAACGTCGTCTGCCCTCACGTATCTGCCCGTTCGGGTAGGCATAGTTATGTAGATTCGTGCGCTCCCCCACCACACGACAGCGCCGTTGCCGGCCGCCACACTTCGGCGAATGTGCGCGACGACGACCGACGACCAATGACAGCGGCGGTGATGCAGAGTATTCGTTAGAAAGATTTTTTACTTCAAAGCCAATTTTTTTTTAACTTGATACACCCAAAACTTCTAAATATCATGTTCCTTGGTTCAGTGCTTAAGATTTTGTATACAAAACGTTTGGTTTCGTAGTTCCCGTTCCGAATCAGTTCCGTTCCGTTCGAATTTCGGAATTCCGTTTGTAGAAAAACTCTGCACATCCTAAGAGACCTACGTACCAAGTCTCATGGTTTTATCTTAAAAATGACGAACACCCATACAAACTTTTAACCCCTATTTCACCCCCACACTGGTAAAAAAGTGCAAATGCTAAAACAAACGATTTTTGTATCTTATTTAGTGCTTAAATACAAAATGTAATGTTTTTATCTTCAAAAATTACGAACTTCATACAAACTTTCAACCTTTATTTCATCCCCTCACAGTTCGAAATTTCAAAAACGCAAATGTTTTATTATTTCTTATCAAGTGCTTAAATATAAAGTTTCATGGTTTTATCTTTTAAAATTAAGAAATCCCATACAAACTTCCATCCCCCTTTTCAACCCCTTACCACCCCTATTTTGCAATAAAAAGTAGCCTATGTTCTATCTCGGGGTCTAAAGATTGTCTGTGCCAAATTTCATTAAAATCGGTTGAGAGGTTTAAGCGGGAAAGCGTAACAGACAGACAGACAGACAGAGTCACTTTCGCATTTATAATATTAGTAAGGATTGTTCAATATTGGAGCACTTGTACAAGAATTATCAGATGTTATGAGGTTTCCATACTATTTTCACTCATTTTTTTCCGTGGTAATTCCACATAAAAGTCGTTTGCATTGATACCTCAGTCTCACCTATTTCTACCGCCAACTTACTAGGTTGGCAACGCGTTGGTTATATATGAGTAATTACAAGCGTCTAGAGGCTGCAGTGACGCTTACTAGCTTACTATTAGGCGGACTGTATGGTTGTATGTACCTGGTCTAATAAAGAAAAAAAAAACTAATTGTATTCAATTGTCTGCAGGTGGTGGTACTGAGAGCAATTCCAATTACTCTCAATGGAAAATATACAACAGATCGATGGACGACGTAGACAACCAACAGCAGTTGTTAGAGAGCTATTCAAAGTTAATTGAAGGTATGATGCCCTCTATATTTTGAACGCGGAAGTTTGTAAAGGTGTATGGATTTTAGTTTCTCTTTGACATCATAACTACTAAATGGATTTAAATAAAACTTCTGTTTAATATAGCACATAAACTAAAACCACTAAATATCTTGACTTAAATAGACCTATCACACGCATATTTTATTCCTTAAAGGCATAAATGCTGACAGTATAAGTATGTAAATTTTTTATAATAATAGATAATTCTACAACTAAAATAAATACTTGAGCCAATTGAGCAAATAGGTCATTGAATTAATTGAGTACTTACTTTCTCAACTACTCACTTCCAGTTTCGTTTTAAAGGTCACATTATAGTATTATTTTTTTACACATATTTATTTATGTCTTAAGCCAGTTATAAACAACAGAAGTAACCTAGCAGAAATACTGAAATACTCTATAGGTCATGCTAAAATTAATTTTGAAATCACATATTTTTTAGAATGCCCTATCAAAGATATTGTACCTATTATAATTGAAATTATATTTACACTTGAATTTAGATAAATTATTGTTATGTTTCATGCACACGTGTTTAATAAACACACCTTTTCGTTGCCGACTTCATACGCCTTGGTAAAAATCTGTAATCTACTGTTCCAGCGTGCAACGACAGAGATATATCCTGCGACAAATGGGTGTCGAAGCTGGAGTCGTGCGGTTGGCCCGAGAGCGTCCGGAATGCGCTGCACACCGCTTGCATCGTGGCACAGCACATACATCAAGTAATAAGTATTTTATTGTTCACTACACTAGGTTGATATCTGTATACCTCACTCTCACCTATTTCTACCGCCAAATCAGCGGTGTCAGCATTGCTGTGGTCCGGTTTGAATGGTGAGAGAGGCAGTGAAATTTCTGGGTATTGTGATATCTTTATGTCACAAGTTTGGCAATGCGCTAGAGATATCCTTGTGCGATTATGAGCGTCTATACGCTGGAAAGACACTTACTATCACGCGGACTATACGCCTGTCGAGCTAGTATATTAAAAATCAAATATTTTCCTCCCTCAGTCGCATTCTCTCTGTTCGTCAATCACAAGCAGCATGCATGCATTATTTTCGAAGAGTTGTTACACCGCGTGTAGACTCTGCCCCTCGATTTAATAAAGGGAGCCAGACTCACTTATGGAGGGCGGGGTACCCTGCGGGGCATCCTAGGTTTATTTTTGATTTTATATTAAAACAAAACCTATTACAAAAACGTCAACTTGACTCCGACAGACCCGAATTCGCAATAATTTCCTATCCCAGGTAATAAAAAAACAATTTTAAACTTATATAGAAAACTTTAAAATCAGAAAATTTAGATGATTTCAATTCTCTTTCGAACCATGAACCTTTTTTATATGAATTTTAAATCCATCTTCTGCTTCTATGCAATGTGCTAACTGAATATAAAAATGAAATTGAAATTACACTCTGTCGGGCTACATTTAGTTATAGTTAACATTATGTATAAACTTATTAATTCGATAGAGTTTTGTACGTTATCATCTGTTATCCTACCGACCGACTTTGTCTTGCTAATGTATATATGCTTATCTATTGTGGTTCATAAATAATTATATTTCTTATCTAAAGTAATATTTAATTTTTTCTTCAATGTTTGTCACTACTTATTTAAATTTATATATACGCGACCGATTCCAGTAATTCTTTAATTAATGGATAGCTACATTATTAGTAAGTAATATAAGTTATATTTTATCGCAAGAACTGAAACTATGCGCGTGAAACCACGGGGCCCTTGTAGTATGATGCATGTATTGCACCCATTTTTATAAAATTCGACTTCCACATATGAGTAGAACTACAAAAAATCAAAGTTGTCCCCTAGAAAGTGAATTTTGCCCATTTTTACCACTCTGGGCAGCATTGGCGTATCTAGCGTTCATTTTAATGGAGGATTGGCCTTGACATGGCATGGCTGGTGCGATGAAGCACTCACTAACGCAGTCGACACTCAATGTAGGCATAACTTTTCTAGTCGGTAGCCCAACATCCTGCGGTGGGCACTTGACCTTCCCGGGATGGGCATAGCCTACCCGGCCCCCCTCCTCTATATACACTCTATATACATTTACGCTGGGCAGACGAGACAATTGCTAAGCACATCTTTGGAACAGGAATGATGTTTCCCGTTTTTGTTTTGTTGCATTTGAGTTGTGCGTTTTTGGATGGATATACTGCTTTCTCGGATCCGGCACCTCAATCGCCTCCAAAAATATCTGGTACAGGAGAGTAACTACACCACTCCGCCGGTACACAACGGCAATATCAACATATACTAATTAAAGACTCTAGTTCAGGTCTGTCTGTGTAATTTGGAAAGGTATGTCTATTTATACGAGATGAGAACCCAATTTCTATTAATGATAAATAAAAAGATTTATCACATACTTGTTTATGAAATGACTTACACTAAGCTTGTTTACATAAATAAAAAGTTTATATTTGAGTGCAATTCTTAAATTATAAGCAATAAAAATGTGATTACTACGATTGTTTTTATTAAATTATATACCGATATATATATTTCTAAAAATACTAAAAACAACATAAGTCTAGAACTGTTTTTCAGGTTTTTTTCATGATTTGTGGTAATAAACTGGAAAGTCCTTCAAAAATCATTTGTTTGTGTATGAAACAGTTTTTATTAATTTCTGAAAAAATATAATTTTGTGCCTTATGATGTTTTTGATATGACCGATTCAATTAATAAATAGTCAATCTTCTAGTAAGTACATCTTTCCATGTAGAAAAAATATTCTATATTATATACCATCTTATCAGCCATTGGAAGTCCACTGCTGGACATAGGCCTTCCCAGGAATTCGCGACGGGAATCCTGCTGCCTATCTATGCCCGGTGCAATTAAGCTGCACTGTTTCGGATGGATATAACGCCATCTTTAAGTTCTGGTAACCTTAGTCGCCTCTTACGATACCTGCCACAGGGGTATATATATTATATATATAAAAGGTCAACTGATAAATAATCATGTCATCTATGATATCCTAAAAAAACGTCAGAAGAATAGGTATGCTTTTGCATGACTGCGTTATCACTTGATATATCGTTTCAGAAAGCAGAACCAGTTCTCATCCACGGCACTCGGGGTGAAGACGCAACTCTCCTTGTGTGCTCACTAGTGCAAATTATACTCAACCCCGACTGTAGAACGATACGAGGGTATGTAAAAACTACTGATATTATTTACGCGAACACTTATTTGGATGTTCGTTACGCTTTCAGGGGTCTATCGATTTGTCTAGTAGTTTCACTACCTCTCTTACCCTATATATACCGGATCGCAGCATTACAATCAGCATCATCATCATACCAGCCATTAGAATTTCACTGCTGGACATAGGCCTCCCCAGGAAAAGGCGAATTTCGCCCTCGAAATCGCTGAGTGCAGTTTTCGCGACGGGAATGCTGCTGCCCATTTTCGCCCTATGCATTTGAGCTGCACTGTTCCAAATACCGCCATCTGTATTTTATGGTGCCTCAGTCGCCTCTTACGACACCTGGTACTAGGAGAGGTACTATTCTACTCTGCGGTAATATTCCTATACTAATTATATAGTCAAAAGTACCGACTTTAACGTTTAAACCAACGTTTGTTATTGCTGGAGAGCTAGTGAATCCTGGGAGTAACGGTCTCCCTGTAAGGTTAGAAATTTGTATTCTAACGATTTATGGCATGCTAAGAGCAATAGCCATGACTTGGCGCGTCATAAGCCCCTTTATTTTTTTGACGGTTAAGTAAATTGGGTTTCAAAACTTGTTTCTGTAAATTTGATTTTTTTTCTGGTTAAAGTTTATTTATTGTACATCTTAGAAAATTGAAAGGCGATTACAATAAGCAGAAGTACATGACAGATCAATTAAAACACACACAGTTGATGAGGTAAAATAATCTTTATCCTCTATACTCGAAATTTTATATTTTCAAATAAAGTATGTACAATGCGAGGCGTTTTTGAACAGCATAAGACCTTGGCAGGCGAGGGGACAGCTGCTAAGGGCGTGCGAGTGAGAAATGTTACATGAACGCATACAGTAAATGCAATGTACGAGTATTTTAATGGATTTTATGCAATGTACATTATTTTTAACATTAATTTTCTTCAGCATCATCCGAAATTTCGCTATCACTGTTCTCATCATCATCTGATTCTTCAACAATGTTTTCCTGATCTGAAAATAGAAAAAAAAAATTTTAATAAATCAATAAGGTTGTTGACAATTAAATGTCAAGCTCAATACATAGACATAGAACTGTATATTAAATGTTTCGGAATAAAATAGTTGTATGTTACCTGAAATGCATTCCTCAGTTTCAGACGATTGTGCTGTGACAGTATCAGCAAGTCCATGTAAAAGTATGTCGTATATAGAAGATGGAACCGTATTCCCCTCAAACCAATTAAAATCGTAACCACTATCAATTAAGTTCCAACCGTTATTTTCAGGTGTACGAATTGTTGGTTCTTTTAAATGGCAATTTCGCCATATATTTGTAATGTTGCTTACATTCGTACTCAACAATTATTGATGTAGTTACGTTGGCAGGGTGGTAAATTCGATGAACCATAGCTTACTAGTTTTTTTTATAAACACATGAGGATTAGTTCTGTTGTACGTAGCAAAGAACTTTTCGTATCGTGCATTATTCAATTTTGAACATTTCAAACCATACATTTGGTATTCAAATTTCCTAGTATCGGGTATTTTTTTCTTTCCTCTCTACTATTTCTGCGTTTCCTAATTCTTTGAATGCTTTTTGATATACTAGATTTGAATTGTATGTTACGAAGTTCTTTCATAAAATCAACTGGTCGAATATGTTCTGGTCCAATAATGAAATAATTTATGTTTCGTACTTCTTGTCGTTTGGCTCGTTCAAAATCTTTAATTGACGGCGAAAAGTATTGGTCGAAAATGATATCTACTCGTGAGGCACGTGTAGCTATTAGTAGTGACATAATTTTGGAAAGACTACCAAATGTTTTGGGGGGTTATATTTGAATGTATGCAGTAAGAAGAATCTATGAAAAATGACAACATCAAAGCGTCATGGTACGTCTTCACAGTTGACATTTGCCTTTAAAATTTCAACCATTGCTGATTTCAAAATTTTATGGTTTGTACCATCTTCATGACACAATGTCAATGGAACAGTTGTAATGGGGTATGATAACGTCTTTTCGTTGCTTTTGTTGCTCGAGAGCAGGTATACGTCCCTTCGTATTAGATAATTTTTTTTTTTCGGACGAACCTAGTCGAAGAAACGGCGCGACGCTTCTTTCATGAACTCGCGAATCGTGGGAAGATCAAGATCGTGATGTAGGCTCACGTTTCGGACGTAGTATTACATAAAAGGTCTCACTCCACTATAGGCATTCACGTAACACCTCTCACTTGCACTATTTCTACCGCCAAATAGCAATGTTAGCATAGCTGTGTTCCGTTTTCTCGAATTAGAGAGGCTGTGAAATTATTGGGGTAATGTGATATAAAATGCTCAAGTCACAAGGTTGGCAACGCGCTAGTGATATCTTTGTGATATAACGAGTGACTTTAGACTGCAGTGACGCTTACTATCACGTGGACTGAGTGCTTGTTTGTCGAGCTGGATTAATAAAAATAAATACAAATTCAGTAAATTAATACATCATATATAAACAATTTTGTATTTTTGTTTAGTATTTAGTTTATTAGAGAAGAAATAATACATATAGTGTATGCTGTATTTGTCTTTATTGCATAATTAAAATAAATCGTTGCCAAAACGAAAGCGTCCATCGTCGCCCAAAAAGGATTATAATGTTAGGAAACAACACGTCGTTAGTCACACACACAATATTTCCGACATATGTAAAATCATTATATCTGAACGAGTTGCTAAGAATTTTGTATGAAAACCAAACTTCTCACTTTTATACAATTGAACCGTATAGGCTCAAAATCGGTTCATTAGGTATGAACCTATTTTGGACATTCTTTCACTAATAGAAAGCAACATTCTTCTGGAACATATTTAAAAAAATAAGATCCTAAAATGAAAATATCACATATTTTATTTTATTATTACAAGATTTGTTATTTGCACGTTTGTAATAAATGAACATAAAGACTTCTCCCTAGAAGTGGATTACAAAAGCTCTAATAGAATGTAACATTATCAGTAAGTAACGGAATCTATATTTTATCCCCATGTTCTTACGGGAAACAGAACAACGCGATTGAAACCGCGAAGAGGTGCTAGAACTTAACATAAAACGGTCGATCAATACAGCCATGGTCATAATAACGAACTGTACTGTAATGTAATCAGTTGGGTCTTGTCCTGCAGGCTCCAGGCGCTGGTGGAGCGCGAGTGGCTGCAGGCAGGGCACCCGTTCGGGGCGCGGCACCGCTGCGGCGCGTACGGCGCCCCGCAGCCGCGCGCCGCGCCCACCTTCACGCTGTTGCTGGACTGCGTACGCCAGTTCCTCGAGCAGTTCCCCTGCAGCTTTGAGTACCGGCAGTCCTTCCTTATCACGCTCTTCGAGCACGCGTACGCCAGTCAGTTCGGTGAGGGAAAACGCTTATGAAAATTTTAAATGGATTAACACTTTTTTTGCGTTTGCTGCTTAACAGGTTTCCTTTAGGTTCAGGTACAGATAGACCCACCTTATTATGCGTTTTAGACACGTGTCTAACAGCCAGTTTGGTGCAGTGGCGTAATCATGCATGAGCGAAGCGACCCTCGCTCGCATACGGTCTTGCATATATAGCGAGAGGCCAACATTAAAGACTAAATAGTACCCTGATTTTGTTAGAAATTGCATAAAAGAATGAGCAATAAAATAAGGTTCTTGATGAGTTTTGTTCCATATCCTCGTCTAAGTGTAACATAGTATATGATCACCTAATATTCAGACTTCGGTGGAATATTCAGACTCAATTCAGGCTTCGATGGAGGAATAGACCAGGTGGCTTAACATTGAGTTTTCTTAATATGAGCACTTCTCGCTCGCTCTTAGAGGCTTTCAAGAGAAGCGTGGAAGCAACTTTGAGACGAAATAGATTTGGGCTTAACCGACCAACTTTTGGCAAAAAAACAGTTGAATTGAGAACCTCCTATCTTTGAAGTCGGCTAAAAAGGAGGATGGAACCGTCCGGCTGTACTAGTGCGACCGGTACATGCTGTGGGGCTCGAGCGATCGAATTATGCTACAAAATATTCTCAGAGACTTGATTATTTGCAATTCTGATCAAGTTCTAAGTCACACAAATATACCTACGCCCAAAATGTTCAGCAAGCATATGGTCTTATTAACTTAAAGTGACACTACACAGGACGATCCCAAGTGGTAAGCACTGTGAATCGAGGCTACTGACCAGGAAATTTTATTCGCACGGATGCTGCGCAGATTTTTCAGATAATTATTTTTTTGCAATGCTATTTGCAGGTACATTCCTCTGCGACAACGAGCAAGAGCGCGAGACCCGCGGTGTGTACCAGCAGACGACCAGCATCTGGTCGTGGATCAACCAGCCTGACGAACTGACCACGCACATCAACCCTCTCTACGATCCCACACCTAACGTCATATGGCCGTCCGTAGCGCCTATGAGCTACGTCATCTGGGAAGGTTGGTGTTAAATAGTTTTGAGATCATTATCATGACGAGTCCGATGACGTAGATAATACTGACCCTATCTTGTACGCCAAAGTATCGTGGGATTGATCCCCACCCGGGACAAATATTTATATGAAAATACTTGTGTTTGTTCAGTGTCTGGGTGTTGAATATTTATATTCAAGTTTTATATTTTTTATCCTTTGTTGTCTGATGTCCGTAACACAAGTGCTTTTAGCGACTAACCTTGGAGTCAGGTGAGATATTGTGTGAATTATTATCATCATCGTTGCAGCCGTATAACGGCCACTGATGGACATTGGCCTCACCAAAGAAGATTATTGCCCAAAATTTCCGCTCTGGGCAGGCCTGATGGCAATAGCAGAGTGTAGCTTCACGACGGGAATACTGCAACTCATCCCCGCCCTGTTGCATTTGAGCAACACGCTGATCCGACAGATGGCAGTGTATCCATTTGAATGCTTTTAATGGTTGGACGTGCAGGGATTCAAGTGATTGGCATATTTAATGTTGCCGTGTATAAGTCCTGTTTTATAAAATTCGAGTATTCTCCTGAAGCTTCCTGTTGCTTAAGAGCTCATGATTGACATTGGTAACTTATCCCGTGATTCCTTTATTAATTCATCCCTCACGTTTGTCCATTGTTATTTGTATGGTAACCATAAATGTGGCATACGTCATATTGGCACAATAACCATAGACTACTCAGTATAACAACTTTTTTGAAAATTTACCTGCACGACAAGGAAAAATATAGAATATTTTTTATTACAAGAGCAGATAATTACTTTTAAACCATTGCACTAGACTGTCCAGAATATAGGACAACTTTTATATTTATTAGGAATATCCAATCCTAGAAAAACATGTATCTAATTTCTTTAATATTAATTTCTAAGATGTAAGCATATACAATCGTAGTAAATAATTATTTATGTATTCTTGAATAAATTACGCATAAAACTTCATCTTCCAGAACTTTACCTTCGTTGGCTAGTAGAGCAGCACACCGAAGAGCGGGAGGAGCAGTACCAGGCGATCAGAGCCAAGGAACAACAGCTCAGGTCGCACGCTCAGCAGCTGCGCCGGGAGCTCTTCGACCTCGCGCACCAGTACTACGCGCCGCAGACCAAGAAAGACATGTGCGAGAAATAACCCGCCAGGTCACCAGGTGACCTACACTGATAACGATCTGAACATTTAAACATATAAATTGCAAAGCAAGGTCAATATATAACACCCGTGTTATTCCATTGATTTTGACGTCTGTACTCTATAATCTGACGCGTCGGATTACCGCTCGTTTAGATGTGTGACAAAGTATGAATAATGAGTTTCTTATCCTACTAAAGCAAGTGTTGAATTATGAATAATGATGCCACTAAGACCTATCTAATTATTAAATAAGCAGGGGTGGATTTATTAATTTGTTTTCACCAAGTTAAATGTTAAAAGGTGAGTCGGATTTTCGGGAAAGACATTTGCTTTTGTTCACTTTGAATAACATATATTTTAAAGTTCAATTAAGCTCAAAGATATCAAAGAAATTTAAGGGTATGATAATTCTTTTTTATTTTTTTCACCTTGTAACTCATGCAAACAAAGAAATACTTGAAATATTACTAATTTTTCAATTAGAACCAAGTTGAGCTTTCAAAACGTATTCCAAAAAATTTTGCATATTTAACATATACTAAATATGATATTCACTTAAGCAGGCTAATGAACTAAGTATAGCTGTTTTAATCGTAAGAACCCCCAATATAAAATTTGGCTATGAATCTTTCAAAGCTTTAACATGCTTCAATTAATCTTAAATTAATCTTTAACACCTGTTTAATGGTGTATCTTAAACTAATATTAAAATACATCAACTTTAACTATTGTCTTTTGTCTAATTTGTTGCTAAACTTTACTGGAAATTATAGGATAAGACATCACATATAGTACACACTATTAAAGTTACTCGCTCTGAAGTTAAGCCATGTAGAGTTTAAAAATTATGCTGATGAATATAAGAATAAAAGAAAAACACTCATTGGCCACAAACACAATCGAGATAAAATTATAATTCGGAAATATAAATAATAACATAAAACAAAACGAACCAAATACTGTTTCCGTATATAAGTATAACTGTTAACTATGCTTAAATGGTTACCGTGAAAAAAGGGGCAACTAATTGAGATATTAAATACCTTATCTCTTATGTTAGATCAAATTGTACACAGTAAACAAAAAATGAAAAAACATACAAACCCGTATTTTTTATATACAAAGATATAGTTATGGGAAGCTATTCCCAGTATTTTTTGACACAGTTTGTGATCTGTGAATCAGAGATTATAAATATAAAGAAAAAGTAATTGTAATAGTAACTGCGTTCGGTAGATGAATTATTATTTGTGACATACGACAGCGACGTTTAATGTATGAAAGCTAGGGGGAGGGTGTGCCTGACTTCAGAGCAGTCAAATTATATAGTGCAATCAGTATGTCGCTGTAAATGGTAATTAAATACTTTAATGTTGTGCCTAATCTTTAAATGAATAAGAAAGTGGTCAAGCTAAAATTGTACACGCGTCGTATATTAATTATTTTCTTTATCGCTCAAAAAATGTTGTTTAGCTCAAAATTGAAGCCGATACAATCATGAAATGTATGCTGTTGAGATTTCATTTTTTCATGAATGATGCCATAAACAAGGATTATCTATGACGTTTTGATAGAAATCACATGTCAAATTCAATATTGTACACTCAGCAAACAACCGAAATCTATCAAAACTTCGATCAATTCTTCTTCGTGAACTTCTTCAATCGATATTAATCCATACATGGCGTGTCATTGAATTTAAAATTGACAAAAAATTTGGTTTATAGGATCTTGGAGGTTGATCTTTTGCTTGCCGTACAACTTTGAGTCCTAATTGAAAAGATCACTAACATTTATATCCTATTAAATCGGACTTTGTTCCTTTGATTTGATGAGATTCTTGTGACCTTTTGCTTATTTGAAATATTTTAGTGAAATTACATGGTCACTTTAAGTGATTAAATTTTTTGATTAATATATCAACTAGTCGAACATAATATTGGTCTTATTCTTGGAAATATTGTCGTAACAAATTGAGATATTTTCGAGGACTATACATACTTTTAATTTGATCAGTATATACATTGCTTTCTGCAAAGGATTTCAAATTAAACGGTATGAGACTCGTTTAATGAATGACTATATTTATGTTTAATTCAAAAATATCAATAATCTTTATAATTCTAAACAACTTTTGCTCACATCAGAGCCGTAAGAGGTTCACTTTTGGTTAAAGGACTCTGATAGATTTCCAAAGTTTCGATTGCATATGTCTTCCAGTGCGATCCACCAGGAATTTTGCCTATAATTGCCGCATTGTGGTGTCACTCAAAGAGCGTAGCCACGCGACGGGAATGCTGCTGCCCATCCTCGTATTTGAACTGTATTGGCTGTATTGGGTGGCCTCTGGTGACACCTGGTACAGTTGGAGGTACTATTCTACTCTACCGGTACCTTACGGAAAATTTCATATGGTAACTTCACGGCACTTCTGCGTTCTATGTACTCTGCCCACTGGATCTTCAACTTGCTAAAACTGGGGTATGTCGATAACTTCGGTTCTTCTGCAGATCTCCTTGTACATTTAAGTAGTTTCCGAGTGCTGTCCTCTTCATTCTGAGATACTAAGCGGAGTTCGTAAATGTCAGATTCAACAATCACCATCATATCAGGCGCACCACTGCCGTAATAGACCTTCTCAGGAATTGCCTCGCTGAACTGGCGTGGCGGCCATCGGAGAGTGTAGCTTCACGGCATTGGCATGCTTCTGCCAATCCCCTGTCCTCTTTTGCAGTTGAGAGAATCTGTCTCGTATGAAAATACTGCCATTTACCGATACCTAAGTTGACTCTTACTATACCTGATACAAGGAGGTACTATTCTACTGCGACGGTATCCTACTCCATTTAATATATAATGCTGTATATAATAAGCATTTTATATACTTCATATAATGCTGTTTAGAATTGCAAGGGCAGCATAAAGAATTATTATATAAATTACCCTTTATATAAATTAACACACCAAATCTGACGTGATATACTGTACTACACCAATATTTAAGACTGCCAATAGTTCTGTTAAGATATTTATTTAAAATATATATTGTTTTGTAAATTATACGAGTATATTAACTGCAGGCTAGCGAGCACACACAGCTCTCTGAGAAAATAAATGATTTTTTCATTTGTGTACATATATTTATTAATTTTATAGTAAATTAAATATAGGCTGTATTTTTTTATTTATAAAATATAATTTAGATTTTAATTATTTGAAAACAGGTTTTTTTTTAGTTATGAATTAATTCAATATATTTAAAATATTTTTAATGTGATTTCTTTATGTGAATTAAATTAAACGTTGACCACAGCTTATGCATACTGCTTATGTTATATAAAACCACAAGGTATACATAATATATGTCTCGTACTTAAATAAATGAAATATGCATTCCAATCTGCAGGGTAGATGCAACTTAGAGTAGCTTTGCGTCATTGTAATTAGCAAATATAAATGAGACAAGCCATATTATTATGCCTGTGTATTATGATTTAGTTACCTACTTTTATTACCTTAGGCCTAATTTAAGCCCTTTTTTTATTTGTCTAATATTTTGTTTTGTATGGTTTTTACTAATGACGGAGTATTTTACATGAAAAGTTCAAATATACTTAATATTGTGTTTGTCATATATATATATGATTATGATTGTTGGCAATGTTCGAAATATCAATTCAAAAAGTCTTATTTAAAGTAGATAAAGTTTAATTTTTTTTAAAGTAGTAAAAATTATATTTTAATCCACTTATTTATATTGAAAAAAAATCTAAAAAGAATATCTAAAACTGCTGTATCGAGAATATCACTTTAAGTTAATTTGTCTAAGCGAAAGTGTTTAATTAATATTTTTTTAAGGAATGTTGCTTGGGTTTCTTTTAATTATTTATTAACACCTTCATGTTGCTGGAATGTCTAAGCTGTAATAATATTATGATGATATCATCTGATGTGTAATAAATATATGAGCCTATCCATTTTTGGTCTCCTGGAGGAATACTTTTCAAGATCACCAAGACGTGAATATCTTAGCTCTGTTCAATGTTCATTTATTATTGATATTACTATGATCAAACGTGTAAAAAAACAACTTTAATAATTATTTGGTAACTTATAATCTTGATGTAAGAATTGTAACACTATCAAAGCTTACTACTTTTAATAACCATTAATGTAATCAGATTTTGTATTTAAAATGTTTAGCGGATTGAACTAGTTATATATTTTATTTGTACCTATTTAATGTATGTATGTAATTCGACCGTTTAAATTATGTAATGTCAATTTGAGATAAATGAATTTATTTGTTGGTCAATTATAAATATTGCACGGCTTTTGGCGTTTCTTTTTACAATTATGTGGTACCGTTGTTATTAAATGGCTAGTTTTTTTTTCTAATACCAAACAGTAGTGAATGCTGTGTTCCGGTTTAGTTGAGTGAGAGGCATTCAAATTACTGGGTAATGTAGTAATATCTCCAGGTCTCAAGGTCGGTGACGTGACCGTATGTTTTCCAGCTTAGTGAAATAAGAAAAATATCCGTAGACTTAAGGTGTTGCGGTTATGAAAGACTCATTTGTCATAATTCAAATGTTACTAAATATTGCCAGTACTTTGTAACCAATCTTCTAGTCTATGAATTCTCATTTTACTCTCTCCGATGGTATTTGAACCCAAAACTTATCGCGCACTGATAGGAAACGGTCATCTTAACCACTACACCATGTAAATCCAACATACAAAATCAGAGCATACAGTGTGTTGCTTTTAATATAATAGTTTCCTCTTTAGCAGCATATAAATGTATGTATTATAAATATTATAAAATAAAAGGTTAAAATATAAGAAGATTTCTCAGAAGTAGCAAGAAAAAAGAATGTAAATCTTATGTAGTTTAAGTACTAAAGTATAGACATCATCAGATAGTTTAATTGTGATTGATAGGTACGTTTTTTTTTATTAATACGACTTTTGTTTTCCATTTCATAGACTATTAGGGGTCTTGTATTAATTTTGATATTTTTAAATTCAAAGATAACTTTGAATGATAAACTACAAACATACAATACAGATGCATCGCCTAGAATAAACACTGAGAACTGCTGCAGTCAGGCGCGGCTGTAATTTTCTTTAGAGAGGGCCAATATGTGAGTGCTGTGTGATGGGTATGTTGAAGGGAAAGGAAGGGCAGTTCATGTTACGTTTGCACTTGTGGTATATTCCGTCAGTTATTATAGTCATAAGGAATAAATATACTTAATTAAGGTAAACCTTGCCTTCGCTTTTGGACGGACTTTTAAGAATATTAGCGTATGTACGAGTATAAATGAAAAGGTATACAATGCAAACCTATACAAATCATTCAAAATATCACTATGCATTTTGAACTTAATATACTTAGTTATCACTATTTATGCTACTGAACATATTTATCATCCGTTTAATTTTTGTTACAATTAAGGGATTTTGATATTTGTCTAAGTTGACTTATAGTATGTACAAAGTTTCGCTTTAAGTTTTTATAGTAAAATAGAATACTAAAGATAAAATGGATGCTGGATGGATGATTCCCTTCGACACCTGATTACAGGATAATATTAGTCATTCACATTTACGTAGTGTCGACTACCGCTTCTAACACCGGTTAGAACCGGTTCAGTACTTAATTCAGAGCTTTGGTAAATGTGTTTCTAATTAGCTTGAAAGTGTGCAACAACGAGTTGTGTTAATACTCATTTTTAATTGTATCTTCCATTCGCAGAATCGTATAAATTATTTTATTTACTTTTTCAACCTCATTTAAATTGTTTTCTATTATTTAGTACTTAATAATAAAGAAAAAAAAAAAGCACATCTAAAGCGAAATTAATTATTTCCATCACGTAATACAACACACAAAGGAATTCTCAGAAAGTAAAATTAAGGCATCAAAGTCCCATTTATTTTTTTTATCTGTACCCGCGCCGGCACAGCAGCGTAGCAGCGTTTGCGGCGGGCGGCTGCGGGCGCGATCGTTGCGTCGGTAATGACGTAGTAAAAAGAAAACAAGTCACTTCATAGAAACGCACCACGCTTGAGTGTAAACTCTTACCTGTGTGTGTGACTTACATATACAAGCGACTACTAATAAACACTTCAGAATCGATATGTGAGGCTACATGAAGATGGATGTGGTCGTGTTAGCGCATTGCGCACGCACACACGTATCAATCAACTTGACATTTCTTTCAAGATGGCGTATCGCTCTCTTGTTCCTATGGTAATGATGCGGTGTCGGTAATGGCGGGGAGTCGTTCACCCCGCGGGTATTACACTCACTACAACTCACAATTTATACAAAGTAGGCACTGGAGTTGTTCAACCTCCTTATTGCGTGCAGCAAACGGAACTCGGTTAATTGTATCAGGCGTTTGTGGAAATCCATTGTTGCGCTTTGTATATAATGGTAGAATAAGTGAAGGCACTCGACTGATGCCTTTGTACAGAGTTAATGATGAATATACAAGAAGCAATGAAAGCTACAAGCTTTCTAAGAACAACAGATAATTTAATATAAATAATAATAGATTTGGTGGATGCGAGATGCCATTGCTAAGAAATCAAAATAGTAATTTTAGATCTCTATTACCTTAATGTCACAGTTCGCTCTTTGCAGTGTAGCAGGTATCTATGAGCGACGCTGATTACTTACTTAACACACGTTGGCTCGTTTGCCCTCCTATAAAATAAATAAAAAATATATATATATATATACATATCGGAATTTAAAAGTTCTTGCAATTGCAACATTTTTAACTTTCAAATGTTTTTATTAACAAAGCGACAAAATATGATAATGACTCAATTACTGAGTTTCGTTAAAAGAAATTCAAAAAGTTTCTGTTAAAAATCTATGTAATACGTGTTGCTAATATATGAGCATACATAGCATAAAGGATTTGCTTATCTGTGCCGGTTAGAAAACATTAGCACCGCTTGGGTGACCAACTGACGTGAGCTAGTCCTGGTGGTCATGGAGATGGCTTGATATAGAGATCGCATATCTAATAACGCCTACGATCATATTTCGCATATTCCACAAAGTTCCTGTTGTTGATTAGTATGTAATTTCTATGGGGATAAGATTTATTTTATAATAGTAATAAAAAAACGTGCACAATACATCTCGGCCACATATAAAAGTAACCAAGAGGGGGGATAACTCTACTATTGTACTTTTACTATTCAACAAACTGCATTCCTTGACCAGGTCTGTGTCATTACGTAGCTTTCGAATTACTGATGTCTTAAAGGTTCCTCCTACAGTCCTCATTCTTACGAGCAGAAGTGTAAATATATAAAAAGTGAATCATTTTTGTACAGCTCTTTTGCTGCCGCTACCTACCAATACTTAAAAATCCTGACTACCCCAGTTAGTGATTTTGCTTCTAAACTCTACTATATTATCAATGCCTAGTTTAGTATAATCTAGCTAGTCTTAATAACAATATCCAATCACCCTGCAGTTAGTTTACATTGTAACATAACCTAAGGCTTACTTATTTTCCGTACCTTGTGAGTGGATATGAAGAACAACACTAAGAACCGGCTCAGCCCAGGATTTCCCTTATTTGTGTACAGTTCGATTGTCTATGCCGGCTTATAGAGTGGGGGTCAAAGTTCGCAATATCAGCCGGCACATCTGACACGAGCGCTTTGTGCCGACTTTCTCCGCGCCTGCGCAGCGAACGATGCTACAGTATCGCAGTAATGGGATTTTTACGATTGTTGTTCACGTGCAATTGTTTTTGTATGTTCGCTTTTAACTAAGAGCTATTACGAAGTAATAAAATAGGTAGTTGGTTCCAGTGATTATGTGATTTTGTGAATGAATGGTCAGTAGGTACACTACATAAGCCTTAATCATGTTAAAATCGTATTTATACAATAGAATTCATAAGATGGTTAGAACAAAAATGGATTGGTTACAATATGTGTACCCTGAGACTAATTATTAGGGTCTTCGTTTAGAAAAATGACTTTTCATACACTGTAGGCGTAGAAATAATATAGTGTACCTACTGTGTAAAAGTTGCTATCCAATTTATTTAATTGAATTAACCTAGTATTAAATATGTAAATACAACAGAAAACTTATTGTGTGGAAGGTGAGGAATTTCGTAGTATTGATTTATTATTACTTCACTAAAAGGGCAAAGAGCAAATGAAAGTATGGGAAGCTAGCAAGGAAAGATGGCAATAAAGCATCCCTTAGAGATAATTTTAAAGAAATAAATATAAAAACTGTATAGCGTCGTACATTCTGCAAAGAATGATTCACTTCCATACACTTTTGTCACGTCTGCATCCATGTTTGAACACAACATGACTTGTAAATTACAGCTAGGCAATTTATTATAACAGAATGTTGTATCATTGTTTCCCGCACAATATATTTTGAAATTGAAATGGCATTGTGTATGGCAACACACCGAATAATTACCAGTATGCAAACGGGGAATGGAATATTTTGTTAAACAGAGTGTAAAAGACTGTACTGTCTGCTAATGGTGAATACTCGAATGCTAATTAGCTTAGATGATCTTAATAACTCCGTAATGATCACGATTTTACGAAGGATTAAAGTAACTGAAAACTTGCGAATATTTTCATCAAATTCCCCATTTGATAGTGTATCCTACCTCTTGCATATTGAGTTCAAAATTGACTGAACAATTTTGACAGGTTTGTATAAGGTGATCTGTTACCAGGTGCGTGCAATTATTTGTAGGTAGTCATAATCTGTTTTCTTAATATGAAATCTTTATATATGAAAATGGATTGCACTCGATAATTGCCAAACGTTAGGAGTACCGAGTATTGGGATTTATAAACGTCTTTTCTAAAATAGTTTCAATAATGCCGTGGAATACCGGTATAGTAGATTATTACCTCGTAAGAGACGGCGGTATAGCCACCCAAAGCAGCACATTTCAAATGTAACAGAGCGAGAATTGGCAACAGCATTCCCCGTTAAAAATCCCCCTTTCTTGGGAAGGCCTAAGAGCTGTACGATGTCTAGCAGTAGACGTCATACGGATGCTATGATGATGACGACGAATTCCGTCCATGCTTATCTCACTACTTTAAATGAGTCAAGTTTATATTTTTATTCAAGGTAGAAACCAGGCAGATTATCTTACATAAACTTGAAAAAATATATTTTCTTCGTTAAATCGTTTTCTTTCGTGTTTCGTTTCGATGATAAATTAATCAATCTTTCCGAGCGGTCTCCATAAACAGGTGGGCGAGGTACATTGAATATAATCGTCATTATTGTGCCCATTACGCCCCTATTTAGTCTTACGAGCGGTTTTGATACAAAATATTCTATTTAGCTCCGCCTACGGGCTGTTATTTACAAATAAAACTGTAGTAAAATTATGTAAATGTTTGTATATGTTGTAGTTTGTGTATTTACAACATTGTGGGAGATTGCTGGTCCTTAATATTATATGATACATGTGCGTTTTGAGTATTGCGATTTAAGACCTTATATATAATCTCTTAGTATTTGTTTTACAAGTACTATCTCCTTTTAATGACTGATTCAGTTTATTCTGTTTCTAAGGAGTGTCGTCTTATTTTATGTACAAGTATATTAAATTATTATTTGAGATGACCGTGTGGCACCGGCATAGTAGGAGAGTACCTCTCTCTATACCTAAAATCGTAAGAGACGACTGAGGTACCGGCACAGATGGCGGTACAGCCATCGGAAACACTGTTATTCAAATGCAACAAAGCGGGGAAAGCTACACTCTGCGATTGCCCCCACGATAAGGGCAAATTCCCCCTTTCCTGGGGAGGCCTATGCCAAATAGTGGACGTTTTACTTTGATGACAATTTGCGAACAAATTATTTTATATACTTATCCATTATATATACCATTATATACCTAATATTTACTATATACTTAATATTTACCTGTACTTTTAGATTGTTTTAAAAATATTGCAATTATGTGAGCCGCGAATTAGTTAATTATCTATTTTTATATTTGTATCGTCGTATATAAAACGTTGTTTTACAATAAAGAGAAAATAAAAGTAGTACAAATATACATCGAAGGTTGTCTGTGCATTTATTATGCTCAATCATGAAACCAATTTTTGAGACATTTTGCATATCAATAGCTAGAACCAGTATTCAGTAGTATTTTGTCTTTTATAGCCGATATGTTCTACGAACATATCGGCTATAAAAGACAAAATGTACTAAAAATGAAGATTAGTTTTGTTGCATTTAAATGTTAGAACATTATTTAAGCACGAATTTAATATTAATGAAGTGAAAAAGAGCAACATCTACATAATTAAAAATGGACATTCTAAAATCAAGCGAAAGAATCATGCAATAGTCATATTGTCTGGTTAGTACAACGGTAGTCCCTCGGCATAGGAAAAATACAGGTTTGAGTCCCGCCTAAAGACTTACACAAGTTGTTTTCTTATAAATATTATCTTAAATTTAACTCAGCATTTTTCTGAAAAAAATTCTGTAATAAAAATCTAAAGTAATCAAGCTGAAGAACTTAAAGCTATTTCGCTAGCTAAATAATTATTTTTATTATTTTAATATTAGCATTTACAATGTCAGCATATAATCTTTTGAAGTAAAGATTTTATTAAATTAATAACAAATTTTTTAAATAGTACTTTTTAGTAGGAATCGAGAAAAGTATACATTTATTAAATATATGTATAAGTATGATTTAGTCTAATTGCTTTATGAAATTTTTCAAGGTCTAAAAGAAACGATGTATTTATATATTGTTAGGGTAATTGTGCTGCTAATAAAGCTGTGAGGTACCGGCGGAGTAGAATAGTCCCTCCCTCGTCATCCTCCTCATATACCAGCTGTTGTTAGAGGCGACTAAGGTATCAGAACCGACAGATAGCGGTATATCCATCCAAATTAGTAAAGCTCAAATGCACAGGATGGAGATGGATAGCAGCATTCCCGTCGCGAAATCTGCGCTCTGCAATTTTCAACACACTTGCCCAACGCGGCAATTATAGGCAAAATTCCCAATTTTTTGGGGAGGTATATGTCGAACGAATAGCTGTAATGATGATGATGATATATACACTAAATTGAAAATAGGAGGCGTGAGTTATTCTGCTCGTAATGCCTTCCCGCTGGTCGCTGCATAGCTCCCAAGATTACAAGACAAAAGCCGGAAAGCGAGCGCCTTAGCCATGCCAAGCAATATAACAGAACAATTCGACTTGTGCTTTATTTGCAAACTCATAGAGTTATTTGTACAAACTATTATGTATTTAGGAATATTTGTAATAAGTTGGAAGTGATGTATTTACGTTGTTTTATATTTTTTAGTTTAGTACTAGCAGTTTCATCTGCGTAGCAATAATAGAAGTTGCATAACACCAGCTATCTTCTGCCAGTAAAAAAATTGGTCCGACCATTTTGAATTTATCTGCAAACGTTAGACCAACAAACAATTAAAAAACTTGAATATGTTATATGTGACGTACATAAGAATTGTTCAAACTTATATGACAAGATCGTTGAAAGTGAACTCAGAGAGACCCTTTGCTGAAGCATTGCAAGTGTGTATCCATAGTAAGATATATTTTCTAACATTATATCTCTGTGCTATGGTATGACTAAGTGTTTTGTAGCTACTTTCGTGTACAAGACGCAGTCACACACCAGTTTCGTGTCTCGATTACTCAGTCCTCTTCTCTTACAAACAACGTAACTGTTTTCCGTGATGGCCATCCGAGCCGAGGTCGAGCGTTAGAAGCGCCCTCAGAGCCATACGCTACCATGCACCAACACGCCAACGAAATACGTTCGAATTTATATTTCTAACTACATTGTATTAGTCTGAGAATAAAATATTTTCTTTTGGTAGTTTTTAACAATGCCAGAAGGGGCGTTGTTGTACAAATCTATCATTAGCTCTATGCCGCCTCGTCTACCGTCAAGGTAACAAATTGTTGACCCACCTATAAGGTAAAATCATTATAACGTGTCACCTTGTTCTGTATTGCTTCTAAATTGTTTTACATTTTATTGTTCATTAAGCAATATGGAGGTAGATTGTAAATTAGGTTTGCTTTGCTAACAAAATTGAATTGTTATTTGATGACTAACGCCTGATTCATATTATCATCATTGATGATATAGGGTTTATATGGTAACGTTCAATTCGAAAAGCGCATATAACAAGAGGTTAGAAGTCATAAGTAGGCGTGGTCGGTGTCCAATAGATTCGGAGCGAACGCTAACCTTCATATTAATCTGTTTGGACTTGGTGTATTGTTTGTGAAATATGGTTGTAATGTGCTGGTTTATGCTTATCTTATTGCCTTTGGCTGTTTTTACCTTTTGATTATTACACATAATATAAAGCATTAAGTTTATTGATGTATCATATCAGTCATAAGTCCTTCACTGTTTAGATTAGGCCTCCTGATATAATAGTCAGGAGACGGAGGCAGGTGATCTATAGAGTCAAGACCAGAATGACCTGGAAGAGAACTGGTATTAGAAGAAGGATTTACGCTGACCGCGGATAGTTCTTCTAGACGGCTCAGATGGCTAACAGACATCTCCTACATGGCGAAATAATATAAACGAAAAGAGATAGAATTACGACATGCATAAGTGGGAGAAATGGTAAAAAAGAGAGTAGAATAAAAGGTACGAAGGCTATAGAAATAAGTAGCTAGATAGTTAGAATAGACGTATCATATTAGGGGTAGGAATAAAAAAATTGTGAAGCGTGTAACGGCTGATACCACAGAGGATTTGTGTTCCCGTGTATACATTATTATTTTAATATTATATTAATAAAATATAGTTCTATAAGTTATAATAATAAATATTGGTTTCTCTTTGCAAAAAAAATGTCTAAAATTATATGAACAATCATTACGAATTAACGAAGGCGACTATTAAATACTAAATCTAAACGGTTCAAAGTGGCTGGCCTCACAAGTCGTGTTTCTTCATTCATGAGGCTCGTGTCATAACTTAGCAATTATCGAACTAATAGTTCCGCGAACTGCGGACATGCCATTCCATAGTATCCACTGCACTGTGTTTAGCAGAAAATTTGGTCCAATCTTGTGTACACTCGGCCTTTGGTGAGGTCTCTTAAAATACTAGTTTGTGCTCGCAGCTTTATACATGTTAATGATAGTTTTTAATATCTCCCAATTGACAGACGTTGTTCAAAATAACTTTTTCTAAACTCAACATTTTTACACCCGTGAGAATTCTGTTTAAACCTGTTTAAGGATGAACCGAATCAAACTTTAAAAATCTTTTGTTAAAATCAATTTGGCCTAACCACGGGCATGTTTGAATAGTGAAATAAAACAATAAATCTATCAATGTTCAGTGCTACGATATGCAATATAATATAGAAAATTTCAAATCAAATCTATTGTTGTGGTGCATCTTGCAGCCGATCTTAAAACTGGACTATGTACTATCACTTTAGAAAACACCATAAATGCCAATATAAACTTGTCGTGCCTCACTCCTACATTGACAACTATCATTCAAGTAAAATGCGGAAACTTACAAGGAACCTTTAAAAAATACTAATAACAAAAATGAATCTTCTTCCACATTTATCAGCAATAAGGCGCAAATATCAATTATATGTAAATAACTATTATTTAAATAAAACCGGGCCCTTTTATGGAGCATAAGGCTTTTCTTACAATAATACTATGGTAGCTGAACAAAACGCCAATAAAGGCAAATTCTCGACGAAGCTATGGTAGTCACGCGAACGGTACGATTCGACGAAACCGAGTTTGAGGCGTGCAAAAAGTTTAATGTACATCGTTTGCCTTATGGAGTGATAGCAAAAACTTGTTTACCGTGCCGCGTAGCGTAGGACCTATCTACAAAACCATTCGAGGGACATCTGATGTCATCGGACCTCAGCCTTCGAAGTACAAACACATTTCCACGTGGAATGTTTTCTATTTAATTTGTTTACATATTATTTTAGTCTGCTTGTGTGATATTTTTAATAGGGCTTGTGTAAATTAATCTTAATAGTATTAAAAATACAAAAGTTGGTAAGGATGTGTGGATGCTGTTTACTCTTTCGAATGATAGATCTGGGTAAAATTTGGCGGAGAGAATACGTAGGCTATTTATGCTAAAAGATTTAGTTTCTCATTTTTCTTTTTTTCGCACAGTTTAGCAGTCAAGGAGTGACTAAGACTTTACAAAAAACAGAGTTGTTCAGGAATGAGATATAAAGTAAAGACAAATTTCTGGTGGAAATTAGAAAAAAAAAGTTCGTTTATTGTTCTAGCATTTCACTTTTACGTCTACAGTTAGGTCCACAAAAGTTTCCGTCACTGCTGACTACTTGTCTATTAGCTATTCTGCTGTATTATGTGCCATAGACATAAGTATATAAAGTACATAATTGCTTCTACTGACTATCTTCTATCTGCAGACTATCTTCAAACTACCGAATTTGTAAGTACTATCGATACAAAATCGATGCAGTAATCCAACAAACGATTTCAGGCATATTAAGTGACCTTTATTTCCTAACGTAACCCGTGCACTTAAGTACGGCAAAGTTCATACGCGTCTGACACCACTGCCTTGAGTATTTGTACGTACAGTTTTCTTTGTTTGCGTCGCTATAGACGTTTAGGGTCAGTTGCTTGGAAATCTCAACTTTAAAGCACACACATTTAAATGCTGTGCTGCGCAAATCCTGATCTCAGCTAGGATTTATCATATAATGTTCACTACCATCGATCATAAGCCGTAGGTTATTGGCAGATATAATAATATGTCTTTCTGTACCAGGTGTCGAGATTGAGGTACCGCAATCGACAGATGGCGCGATGCTACGTTGCGATTACCGCGCCTGTGCTGCGGTAATTATAAGCAAAATTAACCCTTCCTTGGACTGGCACATGTGCAGCAGCTATGATGTACCTACTATAATAAAGACTATAAAATAGCGAGCCTACTCTTCTTGCATCAATATAAGGAACTGAAATTATGATCAGAGACGCAAACCCAACCATTATGGTCATATAAGAATGACCTCTCATGCAAGTTTTTGACTCTCGACAAATTGATCTTACTATTAATCCAAAATATTCCTCTTGTAAGTGAATTGCACGACCACGGTCGATATCAGTAAAATCGACGTAATTATTAACATTTGCCTGTAATGTTTATATCTAAACTAATATAATAAAAAGAAATGATTAGAATCTTTCACCAATCGATATTCACTGCATAATAATAATACAGAGACCCTTACCGAAAATAATTCAAATTAAGCAATATTGTGTATTTTTGTATGTTTCGTAACAAATAAACTCAAAAATACTCCATTGATATCAAAAATTATTTAATAAATAAATAGCCTCACTGTTAGTAAATAATATAAGTTATATTATATATCTGTATTTTACGAGATTGAGGATAACACCGGATGAATCTGCATCATGCTACGAATAATTGTTAATATCAGAATCTAAGGAGGATGGTCACCCCAGGGTGTTGGGCTACCGACTCGAATAGTTGTACATTGAGTGTTAAATGCGTGAGTGAGTGCCACCCTAGCTAGATACGCTAATAGTAGTCGGTACAAAACTCTCTCGAGCATTCAAGGAGTAACAAGTTATTTCTAGTAAAATTTCATCTTGTAAAATTGACATTGAAATGTATGAATTCCTATATATTATAATAGAAACATTTTATTCTTATATTAGTTTTTGTGGGATAATAAACTATCATAAGTCAATGCAACAAATACAAAATGAGATATCTTCTTGGGCATTTAATCAAGTCAAGCACATAATTCTACCCAAAATATTTCCAAAAGGACCGAATGTATGCAACTTGCATCTAGCGCTTCAGTCAGATCATCCTTTCACTCCGAAAAGATAACAATAGGACATGTAGGAAGTTTATTATATTGAGAGACACAAGTAAAAGTCTTGACTTTTGAAAACTCTCGTATATTCATGCAAAAAGGAGAGGCGAGAACGCAGTCACTCAAATATATCTACGTAGCTAACTGATTATGAACGGTTCAAAATACTTATGATTAACGAGTACGAGTTCGTTTGCTCCTCTGGTGGTGCTGGAATCAACGTCTGGGTAGCTGGACTACTCACTACGTAAGGTTCGTCCCAAAAAAAAGAGTGCGATAAACTTCAGATCTCCCTTCCCGCATAGTATTCTCTATGAAGTTACCTTAAATCCTCTTTACTTTACTTAAATATAAAATTAGGAAATTAGACGCCTCTACATCAAGTAGGGCTTGTCAAACTTAACGGCTTTAATACGCTCTTAGGCGGTGACCTCTGTCTATATTCTTGAAAACTAGATAGGGAATTATTAGGTATTCGAAAGGTCAATACAAAAATTATAAACCCAACTAACCGCCTTTAAAAATATTATGTGCAATAATATAAAGTAAAAGTCCTTAACTTAAATTTTATACACGATAGCTTCTAAAAATTACTTGCGGAAAAATAAGACATAAATCATAAACTTCAATTGTAAGTTAATCAATATTTAATTCGACTCATACCAATAAAGATACATATCAAAAGATTACATAAAATCTAGCACAGAATAAATCGATTTGAAATGTATTTAGTTATCGACTTGTATTCATTAGAATATGTAAACGATTTGAAATATGAATGGCCTATGCGTTTCATTTCAAGCAGCATTTATTTGCCTTTCAAACCTGCATATAACCCGTTCTAATCAGGCTTGGCATTACCGCACGTATCTAGTTAGATACTCATACTTGTAACTCTAGCTAATAGGCAGTTGTGGGTTTACAACCCTTTTTGCGCTCTATCACGTACAAAATAAAAAGGTAGCGTTTGTGACTGCTGAGTGAGGATTCAATAATAAATAGTTTCAGGGCATGATTGACTCAGTAGTGATTTCTGTATTACTTTACAAAAGTAGTAACATAGCTTATTTATATATTTTCTTAATTGAACAGTTCGACAGACAGGCGTATACTCCGCGTAATAGTAAGCGTAAGGATATCACTAGCGTGTTTCCACCTTGTGACTCGAAGATATTATGGCACATTACCCAGTAATTTTACTGCCTCTCACTCTTCAAACTAGAACACAGCAATGAGAACACTGCTGTTTGTCGGTAGAAATAGGTAAGAGGTGGATACCAATCCCGACGACCTTCGTATAAGGTCTACCTCATGCAGATGTCCACCCGCGACTTTTTACACGCGGCCTTTATCACATCTCTGAAGAACTGTTATCGTACCGAAAATAATTCTTTTTCGCATCCTGACAGCTAAACTTTGCAAAAAGTCACGCCGATTCCATAGAGGATACATTAAAAGCCAGAACCATAGCACAGGATCATGTTTACGGGATAAAATACCTGTGTTATTCCATATTAAGTATCGATAAAATCATTGTGCCAAATTTCGTCCAGATTTGTTTTGATATTAAAACAAAGAGTAACAGACACATATGTAGATATTTATACTAACAAACTTTTGCGTTTATAATATTAGTAAGGATTAAAGACAAGAATTTGAGTAACATGTTCTATTTCATAAATTTTATGCAATTTGTTTTTAATTAATCCATATTAATACTGAGCCGTGGGCCACGGGCGGAGTAGAATAGTACCTCTCTTTGTGCCAGGTCTCGCAAGAAGCGGCTGCGGTACCGGAACCGACAGATAACGATATATCCATCGGAAAAAGCACAGCTTTAATACTACAGGGCGGGGATGGGCAGCAGCATCCCCGTCATGAAAGCTGCACTCTGCGTGAACACGCTTGCCTAGCGCGGCAATTATTTTCGAAATTCTCCCTTTCTTGAGGAGGCCCATGTCCAGCAGTGGACTTCCAATGGCTGTAACGGTGAAACGTTCAAAAACACATTGCTACCTATCTCCACTCTGCATTTGCGATACACAATTTCAGATGGATATATCCATTGGTCAGGGGGAGGTACTATTCTACTCTGCCGGTAACTCATGGCTATTTGCCAGTACCCCACGGCTAGTTTTGTACGTTTAAGTTAATTCAAAAACTACAGAACCAATTTTAAAATAATCTGGCATTAATAGTAAGCTATGTGCATTACGAGCAAGTAACGAGCTATTTTATTTCCGCCGCTAGAGTTCATATAATTAAAAAGTCCAGAAAGCTAAAATGTGTTTTACACTAGCTTTTCGTATCGCGACTTTGAAAGCTTGACTTATATACATACACACATGCGTATATACATATATTATTGTCTAATGAAAAGAGATAAAATATAGGTTTATACAATACTTATTTGTTAATCATATATATATATATATATATATATATATATATATAATATAGTTTATATATATAAACTCACATTCGCACAGACACGCATGTGGTAACTTAAAAAATATGAATTACGATCGATTGAGCGAACATTTCAAACAGTATGAGAGATCCGGTTTCAAGGCGCTACGCATTTCGACCGGCCACTTGGCTTTGGAGAATTCATTAACACATTTCCATTTTATGGCCTATCAGCTATCACTTCGCGAGTTAATAAATACGCTTGATCAGCCTTTAGCATTTAATTGAGTGCTATTGCCACTAATCTCTTTGTACAATTAATCTATCCGCAATTACAGTTTGAATTCGTATAGATTTATGTCAATCGTTAACTCGCATCGGCCTTTGGCAGAGGAAATGTTATATTTACTATTGGTAGTGTAAAAGTTGGACGGGATATGTATTTTTATTTAATTGGACGTTTTATTTAAATTCCGTTTTTTATGCCGCCATTGGTGCGGAAAAGAAAACAATTAAATGTTAAGCTTTTATTTAATGTACCTGAATAACGGACCATCAAATAGATAATTTTAATCTGTCCTAAAAACCTTTTTCTTTTTTTTTGTTTTTTAATAATCATCATCATACCAACCAATAAAAGTCTACTGTTGGATATAGGAACTTAATATTTTGCATAGGAGTTTTTTTATAACGTATAAATTTTAAAAAATCCTTTCTTAGTGCTAAGAAAGGATTTTAAAAAATTCACCTACTAAAGGGGCCAAACGGGGGTGTAAAGTTAGTATGAATCTTTAATGTTTTTGAAGTAATTCAAATGGAATTGAGCATAAAGATTCTTTATTGAAAGTCATAAATCTCGAGAAAATATTTTTTGAAATCATCCCTAAAAGGGGGACTAAGAGTGTGCAACGCATGTGTAGGTACTGTTAATATCTATGCTGATATTCTAAAGCTGAAGGGTTTGTTTGTTTAAACGCGCTTATTTCAGTAACCGTTGGTCCAATTAGAAAAAAATTTAGTGGTGGATGGTCTATTTATCGGAAAAGGCTAAAATACCCTTCAAAGTCACTATTCCACGCGTACGAAGTTGCGGGCACTGCTAGTATAATATAAAATAACTCGTGATACTATCGATATACTATGATAATAACGATTTCTATAGGTGTATTTAAAAACAACTAAGTTGTGTTTAGATTATCTATGTATATTAATTTAATTTATATTAATAATTAAGCATCATATTTTACGTAACTTTATGCAAAAATAAAAAGTTATTATTTTATATAACATATACGCAAGTAAGCATTTGTAAAATGTCATATAATGCATTTTCTTATCATTTTACATGTTCAAATGTGTTTTTCTGTGCTCCGCGTGTCGGTATTATTTGAATAGCAATGTCTATGGTAACACCATAGACATTGCTATTCAAATAATACCACCAAGAGTCGGTTCTAGATTTAGAGGACTTATTATTTTCTTCCCTGTATTGTTTCAATTATACTTTTTGATTAAACAGAGAGAGAGAAAACTGTTATAGTATAATTCCATTAAATGAATTGAAGAATTGTTTCTATTGAAATTAAAATTTTACTTATAATTGTTTTTTAATCAATTTTACGCGTAACACACAGCGACATAAATTGATTTGTATTTTTATGAAAATTTGACAAACTTGCGCAATACTTATATAGTAAAAGCGAGGCATGGACTTCCCAATTGGTTGTGAAATTTTAACAGTTTTGTAATACATGTTTACTTTGTTATTAATCGTATGATTTTGTCGAAGTAACAGAACACATTGATTATAAAAAGCAGGCGTGCAAAGACTAGAATTATTCTTGAGTACATATTACAATTATAAAAATGATATACCTATTTACAAAGTTTTGAAATTCATTACAAGTCCAATATGTTCAATATTAAATCTCCAAAATGAGTATAATTGGTCGAATTATTTGTAAAAAGTATTCAATTCTCATTTTATTTCTACGCAAAATACTAAATATTTAAGAGAATGCACTAGTATTGTTAAAATTGAGTTTCCAAGTTCTAATGTAGGCTCTAGTTTTAGCCTCAAGTCTCATTAAACTCGATCGATAACACTTTAAAATGTGTCTCGCGCCTTCATTAGAAGCTCGAGCTTTCAATGTTTAATACTCGGTGGATCGACCCTTTAAACGACCTTACTATATATGTATAGATAAGCCAGTATATATTGTTACTGTATGAATTCAGACGCTGCGCGCAAGCATAAAAGATCTCAGGTTGACTCATCCACACCTACTTATCTCCAAATAATAACTTTATTATGTAAATGTAAGTTGTTTTATGCGTGTTATATTGTTGCAAGTGGAACTAACTCTCAACTATCAAAGCGGTTGTTAACTATCACAGGCGGAATTCGGATAAGTTGTTTGGTTTTGCTCCGGAAATTGATTTCTTTTTAATTCAAACGACATACGTCAACCTGACCCCGAGATAAGTAGCTTAAAGCACTTGTGTTACGGATATCATACAACAGAGCAAATACAAATATAAAACTTAGTTATATATAAATAACACCCAGATATAGAACAAATACAAACTTTCATCATTTAAATACTTGCTCTGAGTGGGGATCGAACCCGCGAAGTTTGACACACAAGATAGGATAACTAACCATCGACTGCGCTATCGGGCCCGTTGCAATAAAAACTGTGTATATCTAATCATGTAATAGATTATTAAATAAGTAAGCTTTTTATATAATATTATATAATAATATAGATAATTCTAAATATACTTAAATAACGAGTAATGCAGCTATGTTATATTATAATTGAGAAATATAGTTTGAGATATAATTGAATTTCCTATTGTTAATATAAATGAGGGCTTATTACTGTGTTGTTTGCATTAGTCCTTGACACGGAAACACAGAAACTTAGTTCGTGTAGAGTAAATAAATTATAAATTGAGATAAAATAGAGGTAGAACTCATATAATGGTCGTCGGCAACCTCACTCACACTAATTTCTACCGCCAAACAGCAGCATCCTATGTACTGGTCTTAAGGGTGGGAGAAGCAGTGAAATTACTGGGTAATGTGACATAATATATACAAGTCACAAGGTTGGCAACGCGCTGGACATATACTTGTGATGTTACTGTCGCCTTTAGACTGTGGTGACTCCCACTATCACAATGACCTTCTGCTTGTTAGTCAACTTAGTCTAATAAAAAGAATAAAAAATAAAATAAAGCTTAACAGCTAACAACTTGTACCAACAACTCGAAAACAAATCACCTAAATGTTATATTTTGGTGATTTGTTTTTGAGTTGTTTGTACAAGTTTAACTTTTTCTTTAACTGTCTTAAGGCCCGCGACTCCGTGTGCAGGCTTCATTTTGCTTCGGAAATTGACCGGTACTTATGCAAATAGCTTAGGTACGTATTTTATTAAAAATTGCATTTTAGCCATAAAAAGGTAACAAACAAACAATCAACTGAGTGCATTTATTTATTTATAATTAACATATCATAGATGAATGTCGTAATCTTCATATTAACCATATTGGAAGTCCCCTGCTGGACATAGGCCTCCCCAATAAAGGGGTAATTTTGTCCATAATTACCGCGCTGGGCAAGCGTGATGGCAATCGCAGAGCCCAGCTTTCATGACAGGAATGCTACTGCCCATCACCACCTTTTGCATTTGAGGTACACTGTTTCAAATGGATATAACGCTTTCTGTCGGCTCTGGTAACTTAGTCGCCTTCTACGACAACTGGTACAGGGGAGGTACTATTATACTCTGCCGGTATCTCACGATAAATATTCATATTCGCAAAATTTGTGCATCAAATCTTGTAGCTCAACTTAATATTCACATAAGTCATTCTATTGTAATATAGAATACAAAAAAACATGCAAAAAATTTAAGATTGTTAAAACAGCGATCATCTTTGTTAGATAAGATATAGCTACTTAACAAATCTGTACATTACCTCTATTCTTAAATCTTAGATAAAACGAAGCAAGAATCGCTTCCTTGTCAACTAGATTTGAAGTTTAGATAAGACTATTTCTATTTATAGATACACTAGTTGACCCAACAAACGTGGTCCTGTCTTGACTAGGTATATAACTATGTTTATCATGAAAAATTATTGCGACTATAAATTGATGGTGTATATATAAGAAGCCGTGAGGTACCGGCAGAGTAGAATAGTACCTCCCCCTGTACCAGGAGCCGTAAGAGGCGACTAAGGTACCAGTACCAACAGATATATATTTATATACATGTACATATATATATGTATATATTTATAAGTTAAGCTCTAAGCAAAGTTTAAATTGGTTCAGTGGTTTCTCGGATAAATACTGTGACACGTCATCTTTATATATGTGTACATGTATAAAAGATTACTTTCACATCGGTACAACGTCGCGACCAATCCGAGCTGATCAGTTTCAATTTCAAACAGCGCCCAGCGTGGCCGCAGTGTTGTACCACAGAATATTATAATATAAATTATGGCTAGTCACGGCCGTAGAATGAGCTCTAAAAATATCCGAGTGGCAACAAACCAGATTTATGATTCGGACCCGCACCGCGGACAGGTCTAGCCAGTTACTATGCTGTGTTACTGTCTTTCCCGCGGCTTTATTCAAGTGGATTCTATACGTATACAAATTTAGGCTGCGATGCTTATCAATCGCCTTAGAGGTAGAACTGTTTGATTCCCGGTAGAATCATGTTAAGAACTTAATAATGATTGGTTTTGCAAACATTGTTTTGTGTCCGGGATAACGTAACGTACTTTTTGAACGTTTCAAAAACGTGTTTTATTTGTTTGTTTTTTTAACGCATTTTTTTTCAAGTGTCAATAGTATAATAATTAATTAAACTGCGTTTTAAATCGTTAAAGAGCAGATTTTATTTCGAAACGAATCTGGGAGTTATTGAAAATGAAGGACGCTACATTTTAATTTAAAAAGTTTATTTGTGAGGAACGTTGTAGTCTAACGAAAATACTAGAAACAACGAAAAAGAAGCGTCAAATGAACAGAACGGGGGTTTGATATGATTTTTCAAGTATTTTGGTTATTTGAAATTAGTGAAACGGAATATGTTCTGGAATGAGTTGAACGAAACCGTGGAAAATAGGTAGTTTTAAATCACAGATGAATCTGCACGCAAAAGATGCAAACGATCGAAGTTAGAGATGGCTGAACTTTAACTGACAAATGAAGTAATTGTACAAGTAAATGCTGTCTCCTTCTATATTGTAAAGATAGAGCGTGATAATGATTGTGCTGGTAAGATAAGGATTGTGGATGCATCTGTAGAGCAGGTTACAAAATACAAGTTTTGTTAAATAGGCGATGCGACTTTGCAAAATAAATAAGAATATTGTATACAGTAAATGAAATAAATAATGAATAAAAAGACAATATGGACAACACGTACTTTTTTGAGACTTTGCACAGCGAAAATAAATAGTTTGCAATAGCATAAAGGCTACTGTCATATTGAGAAAACCTATAATTTTGGCGGGAGAAATTCTCTAATGTTTTCACAAGCATCGCCCGCATTGATTTTTAATTTTTTCAATCATCACCTCTTACACCTAAACTTCTAATCCAAGCTTACTAACTCTGTAGTCTTTGACTAATTTTTACATAGGATAACATGATATACAAGTACTCGTGTTATATTTAAATAAAAGGTTTCCGTTTTGTTTTTTAAAAATACAGTATTAAATACGATCTTCGATGATTTGGTTCAATGACTGAATAAAGATATCAAACTTTTTTAAAGCGTATTTAAGATAATTCAACACAAATAATTATTGATATGAGAATTCATCCGCTATCTTATCTCTCAACCAGCGCACAAACACAAACTGTCTAAGACAGTAAGTCTTAGACAGTTTGTCGTAAACTTGCACAATAATTTACACATATCGAAGATCATTCAGTTAGAACTGCACACGAAGTCTCTTGAAATATTTCCAAACTGCGCAATTGTTGCAGTCAATATTCGATGCATCGCGTGTAATATTACTATACCATGGTGAAGGGATGCGGGCGGAGCCACAGAACGAACTTGTATGGATGATCCCATTCGGCCCGACCACCGGCGCTGCGGCTCAAGTTTCGCGCGCTTCGAGGAAACTCTGTCGATTATAAAATTAAAACTCAAGTGTCAAACCGTTGTTTTTTTAATAATAATGATCGTTCTTTCCACGGCAGATATAAACTTGTACAAGAACAAGATTCAATGAACGTACAGTAGGCCACAGGTTAACCTACCCAAATCTGACAATTTTTACAGTCAATTTTGAACTCAATAGCTCACTGTTATAGATTAATATCGATTGCGAAGTTTTGACAGATTTTGGTAGGTTGATCTGTGTGTGCCTTATAGTTTTAATATTGCTTTCTTATCTTTTAATGCTGTTGTTTACGTCAGTTGCTTCCTCCTTTTACTCGGGCGTATTTCTTGATTAGGATTTAATTGTTAATGTTAAGCGTGGAGGCATCCTTAAGTTTCATAAGCCCTGAACAAAACCAACGGTAATCACTCAAGGGAGACTCTAATGCACGTACCAAGTTGAGTTCCAGCTATTTGGTAATTTGGGCTGCAAAATAATACAATGGATTGAGATCAGCAGATATCGATCAATCCAAGTAGGCATAGAGCACCTCGCACTAGAGGTGAGTCCAGCTCTAAGCGTTTTGGAGAGAGATGATTGATTGCATCGGGGTCGACGATGACGTATCTTCCTTACATTTACGAATTTTGATGCTTTTGTAAATTGAAAAAATATCGAAGGCAGTGTGTTACAACATTGCTTTGTTTTAATTATATTTTTAAGCGTGGGTTTCAGGCGGCGTAGAATAGTACCTATAATTTTTTTTAACATTTATGCGTTCACCACTCATAATAAAACTACTTTTTTACTATCGCCAAGAGTATTTGAATTACAAATAGTACCTCTCTCTGTATAAGGTGAAGTAGAAGTCGATTAAGATGCTGGAACCGAGAGATGGAGAGATATCCTAGCGTGCATAAAATATAGTCGGACAGGGAATGGCGCCAGCTTTCTTTCCCTGCGTCAGACTTATAGATAAAAGACTTGATTAAGTCACTTCGGATGACCTATGTCCAGCAATAGACTTCCTGGAGCTAATATGGTGATGATAGGATATATTTCTTATCAATCAAAATCAAAACACATACGATGGAGAATTTTGACTAAATGTATTTTCCTTCAGTATTTTCCGTTCATACGAAACAAAATGTCATATTCACGTTTTTATTATGAGTTATACTGAAAATACAATGTACCACGATTCCTATAGCCCAGGGTTTGTACCATCACAACACTTATTTGTACTATCTTCATAGCGTTTGTTCAATCAATCAATCAAAAATCATAGAGAAATGTTTGTTAAATCAATTTATGATGGAATATGAGGATCATATAATCATATAGCCTATCAGTTTAGTGTTTACACTAAACACTAAACAAAAATAGCTAATCTAAATTAAGGATTTCTCTCATAATGCAGTACAGCAGACGCAATCACAGAGCGCGGTTTCGAAATGATAAAGCCCATCCACATCCTGTTGCATTTAGGTAGATACATCGCCATTTGTCAATCAAGGTAAGTAAGACGCCTCTTACAACATCTGGAACAGATAGATTTACAGTTTTATTCTACTGAGAGTCCACGGCGACAACGAGCTACAAATTATTAACTTGGTTAATTTTAGCACTTAGAAATCACACAAGTGGTTTTCTATATCCTATCATTACCCAAATGCGACCACAGTTAACTCTATAAAGTAAGCGTCTCATGTCATTTGATCTCGAAGTAGACCTAACTCAAAGGTCGTTTGAATTGGTACCGGACTCTCACCTATTTCTACCGCCAAATAGCAGTGTTCGCATTGCTGTGTTCCGTTTTGAAGAGTGAGAGAGGCAGTGAAATTACTGGGTTATGTGACATAATACATTTAAGCCACAAGGTCAGCAACACGCTAGTGATATTACGAGTGTCGTGTTTGTTTGTTTACCTGGTATAATAATAATAAAAAAACGCAATGCGTAATCTTTGTAGGCTTATCGAAACATATAACATTTAATTACCACCAACTACTTTGTCCGTGGACTTAGCATTATATTTCCCATATTATAACTTTCTTGAAATCAAAGGTAGCCTATTTCCTGCCAAGATTTAGAGTGAAAGAGTTATTAGAAGAATTAAGAAAAAATCAACAAGCGGTCAGGTACACTCTTGAACTTACAATATCTGTATGAATGTTACTATTGATAAAGCTTTTGTTTGTCCTGGTTTTTAAATAAACAGTGTAACATTGAATTAGATAAACTTAAATTTCTTGATCCAATATTCGGTTTTTAAATATTTCGTTTTTTATATAGGGTAACCTCATTTAAGTAGTATATATAGTACGTCCCTCAATACCAAGTGTCGTAAGATGCGACTGAGATGCTAGAGCCTGAGGGATGAGGTAAGGATGGGCTGTAGCATCTCCGTCGCAAAGCTACGCTGTGCAATAGTGGATGACCAACGGCGTTACTGCGTACTAAGCGTGAAGATTTAAAATGTAGGTTAATAACTTTCGAATACCTGTCAGCCCTGATTTTACTTGAGTATAACATCTAAATAGAGAGAAAAGACAATTTTTCTCGGTTTTGAGTTGAACAAAAAACCACAACGGTAGGTATCTCATTTTACGGTTGATGTCACACAAACCACTCGGAGGCATTCGGACGGAATCACTGGGGAGGCTGTAATATCTTAATGCTTAGATTCGTGAGTAATGATCGTTTGAATACAACGACCTTTTAGTCACTTTTGTTAGAGCTGAAACTAAAACAGCTTGGGATATTTTATTTTTATTTTAAGATATCGCTATAAATTTCTCTCCGGGTTGTTTTTACGTATAAAAATAATCGTCGTAGAATTCCGGATAAAAAATGTAATTACAATTATATACATATAAGGCATCAAAATTAATCCAAAGGTTACACTTTTGAGTTTTGACTCGTGTGCTACCGGGATATAATTACTAATTTGTCTTTGGCCAAACCGCTGCCTCACCAAATATACATAATTAATACAAATGTGTTGGCCGATAAGATCTCGTAAGCCTTCCGTTGTTGAGAGTAAAATATGGTTGCCGTGGTACATTTCTCACACCACAAAAATCACCGATAGAATAATGTATTATATGCAATATCAGTGAGTGATAATTTTCACACTTTTTTTTAAGTGCAACAGATAATCTTTCCGCTAATTTTTTTAATATAGACCTCTTCAAAAAGGAGGAATTATGCCCATCATTTCAGGATAGGCGTTGTGGCAATGGTGTATACCGTCGCGATGGGAAAGCTGCTGCCCATTTTCAACCTATTGCATTTGAGCTATACTGTTTCTAGTGGATGTATCGCCATACATCGGTTCTGGTACTCCAGTCGCTTTTTACACACCCCCCCTGTGCTTACGTATCGTAAACATAAAAAGTACTAACTCTATCAGTCAGAAGCATATCTATCGATTCCAGTTCTTTCTAAATTTAACTGTTGCGTCTATCATGCTGTACTCGTATATCATCGCGTACCTCCACAGCACAATGTAGTCTTGTCACGATGTTTTTATTAAATATTAAACATACGTGCTCGATAACTCAGTTCCCTAAATACTTACTATACTGCACAATAACTACATTCTTGGCAGGTGGTCTTTAGTGTGCGTTGTGCCTAAGGCTCTAACGCTCTCGTAAAATCCTCAATAAACGCCAGTAAACGTTACATTTTTTGCTCCGCCACAAATGTCGGTTGAGAAACATAATTGGTATGTAAATGTTTTTAATTGGCTATCGTGTGTTGAAAATGATTCATTGTTACAACGTGAATCTTTAAGAACACGGTTTAAGTTTATAAAACTCGACATAAACTTACAATACATATTAGATCTATTTTGTTCTCCTTTTATAGGAAAATTTGGGTGAATTCCTTTATGCATGTAATTTTTTAATGTTACCATATAATAGCCGTGGATAAGTCAATTAACGCATTTAATAATAAGAACAGTTTTTAAAAACTAAAGAATGCGTAAAGACGCTTGAATTAACGTATAGTAACAGTCCATAAATAATTTTATATCCATCAGAGGAGGCTCGCGTGACAGCGGAGAGCCGTCAAGCGGCCGAAGGAAATTCGAGCCCATCACGTCGCCATTCGATTCGTATTAACTCTCAAGTAATGTAACAAATAAAGGGGGGTCGTTGAACGCGAGCGCAGCGTTATCCTCTGCACAAAAGAAATAGTTAATATTAGAGTCCGGGTGTCATTAGTAGACGCACAAAGCTATGGAGTCATTCCACGCTCATACTATTTGTCAGCGGCAAAAACTGCCTTGTCCACAATAATTACGGGACCGGGTTTGGAGCGCTTATAATTCGTCATGTTCTGCTCGGCCGGCATTTCTGAACGCATCCATAATTTGACGTTTCCCGAGTGCGGTCACGACAGAGCGCGGGAAAGTGTCACCAGATAAAAAATGTTTTTTTCGTAAATGGTATTATAACAGATACAAATCAGAATAGCTGAAAAAGCTACTTTCATTAAATATGTAACGTTTTTGACACCCAACATTATAACAAACCAAATACGGTTATCATAGTATGGACATGCTCTTCTTGATTTATAAACATATATCCTCGATGTCAATGAAATGAAACGATGGTAATAATCTTATCTTGTGCGCCAAAAGTCGTGTCCGATCCGTACGATCCCTACCCACGACAAATATTTATATAATTATTTGTTTTTTGTTTTGCGTCTGGGTGTTATTTATAGTATTCAAGCTATTTATCTCGGAGTCAAATCAAAAGTGTGAGATGTTATGTGAATTTATTTATTTATTTAATTGAGACTGTATCCATGTCTATTTGCTACACTTTCAAAAGGTACCCAGTAAATTTATTGTAGTGAAATTTAGTGTTGTGGATAGCTAGAACCCTAGCTAGAACTTTTGAAAAAACTCCCGAGGGACGAGATATAAAGTAGTCCATAAAGATAAATTATGAGTGGAAAGCTAGTATTGTAATTTCACCACCTAGATACCATAGTATTTACTAAAAGTAAGCATTTTACTAGAAAGACTGGCTGTTCATGTGAAGACACTTACAGTTAATTCAATATTTATTATTTCTAGTTATAAAACTGCCCTAAATTCGAGGACACACAATAAGTGCGCGTCGGTATTGCATTTATATAACTAGGAGAGCTTTTATTTTTTTATTGCTTATTTTATATCGATGGATTTGGAGTTAGCGATACAAGCTTTAAACTTTGTGCAGACTCTACTAGGTATGTCGTAATAACACTCAATGTCTTTTTTGGAAATAAATAATCTATAATTATTATATGCTCATTAAGGTTTATTTTCAGATTCCGTTCCAATCAACGTATCTTTTATTTTGTTCTAATAAAAAAGTGAAATACATTTCTATAGTCAATGAACGGCAATGCCAGCTCAGGGGTTTGCTAACCAGAGCGTCAAAGTCACCTGCCTGTAGAACAAATCGGTCGACGCAAGCGAACCACGGAGGTTGAGGCTGGTTTGGTCTCCGGCGGTCGCCGACCGAGCTAATCATCGACCGACCAATTGATCGACCATCGACGTTTATGCAACGAAGCTCCAGTAATTGAACTGGAGGACATTGACTTTTCTAGTTCGCAACAGCACTTTCGAAATCCATGATATTTAAAATAATTTATAATATTGAGTAAACAATAGGTCGAATACAAGTTCGTTTACACTGGCAGCAATTTCAAATTAAAAAGAAAATATATCGAATTGTTTAGGTGCACTAAGACTCAAACATCAGGCTATACTACTGCAACAAATATGTTACCTATATATATTAACTAGCAGTACCCCGCGATTGCACTCTCATTAAGTTGCAGTCGTCATACTAACTGCTAAGTACACGTGTAAAATATTTTTCCAAAAATGATCCCCCTTGTTCAGGAGAGGGATGATTTTTGAAAAAATATTTTACACGTGTTTAAATGAACTTTAATTGAAGAACCATTATACTAAATTTTCATTCAAATAACTTCAAAAACAGTAAAATTTTATACTTATTTTGCACCCCGTTACATTTGCACTCCAACTAGTACATACATGTATGTTGTTAATTTCGATCAATCTAAACCTTGGGGTGCTGGCAGAGTAGAATAATATAACAGGTCCCCTAAGAGGCGACAGAGGTAACGGAACTGACAGATGGAAATATATACCCAATAGGCGTATATGGCGGGGGGATGGCTTAAAGCCCACCCCCGGATGTTAGCCCACCGACTCAAAAAGTTGTACCTACAGTGAGTGCGTGGCATGTCAGGGACCATACACCCCTTGAAAAATAACCCTAGATACGCTAATGATGAACCCATAGCGGCGTGGCTCATTAGTGATAGGGTGGGGATGAGCTGCAGCATTCCTGTCGCAAAGCCACGCTCTGCAATTGCGGGCACGCCTCCGTGAAACCTTTGCCTTTGTAAGTTATAGGGCTACTATGATGATGATGATAAATAAATAAACATATTGATAAATCCTAATCACCCGGCCTCTGCCCCAAGCATGGAACTTTTAATCTTATGATGTCACATTGGATACCTGCAGACTTCAATCGTAAATCCCACTTTGCCAGGTGTCGTAAGTGGCTAATGATATGCCGGAACCAACAGATGGCGCTCTATCCATCAAAAATAGCCAGGCTGAAATGTTATGCTCTGCGATTACGTCTTTCTAGCATGGATATTATACGAAAGAATCCCTCTGTTTCTGTAAAAGCTTATGTCTAGCAGTGGACATCTTCGCCTGGGATGATGATAAAATCACCTATAGAATCAAATCAGGTTTAATTGGACAGTATTTGAATCCTATTTTATCCAGTCTTACTTTCTGGCTACCACATGAGATTGCATCCAAAAAAGTTAACAGGACACAATGACGCCGGCAGCAACTAGCAGTCCTTACTAATATCATAATTCAAAAGTGTGCGTGCCTGTTATGTTGCGTTTTCGTGTATTGTGAACTAGTGAATCAACCAAATCTACTACAACTAAATGAAGATGAAGTTGGATTATCACTTGTCTTTTTTCTTTAAACGTTTATTTAGAATAATTACATGCGTGCATCCAGATACATAGTTATTTATAGTTAAAGTACACTCATTTACTATGTAAACAGTTCTATTCAAATATAAATTATATAACATATTTACGTATGTGCCTAAATGAA
Source organism: Heortia vitessoides (assembly GCA_020976665.1). Lineage (NCBI taxonomy): Eukaryota > Metazoa > Arthropoda > Insecta > Lepidoptera > Crambidae > Heortia > Heortia vitessoides. The sequence goes on along the minus strand of JACJUM010000875.1, from coordinate 13,679,832 downwards.
TTAAATCACAAACAGTTCATCGAACGCTGTATTCCTCATAGATGTCCACTTCGATTATTTGATTTTATGATTTTTGTTTAACGATGACTCATGCACTTATGTTCTTGCATCGTTAGATAAAAACAGCTTACAGACAATGTATTGAGCCGATAGTTGTTGCTATATTTGGTAGTAGTGTAATTTAGCATGGTATGAACATATCGAGGGGTACAGAATTTATTTGGCTTTAGAATTAATTCTTACATCTAGGTTATATTTGGCTGCGCTTATATAAATTCTTGAGGTCGTGTCATTGAAAAGAATGTCCAAAAGATTAGTTTGTATGATATACGAGTATGATTTGATTCTGTATAAATAATTACTTATAAATAATATCTAGTATTGTAATTTTCTCTTAATTAGGCATAAACATATTTTATGTATATATTAAGAAATATCAATATAATTAGTATTGTTCAAGTAATCAATATAGATGGTTATTTTATCCGATATTTTATAATTATTAACTAGTCTATATCAATCATTATTGAGATATAGACTAAAGTAGAAATAGTTTGTATTCTTTTGAAACATTTTTAATAATTCTTTGCTTAGAAAATATCTGTGGCATCTGGCATAGATTATAGAGCAGATTCTCCTAAAGAGAAGGATCAATTTGAAAAATCAAACTCTATGGGTGATTAGTGTAGATCTGGTAGTTCAAAGCGAATGCCTATTGTGAGCTCTATGACATCGTCGGTTCAGGGCCGGACAATGAGGCTATCATTTTGTATGATACATCATTTTGACAAAAGCAACAAGCGTAGATGATCTATATTTTTATATACATTACAGTTACTATTATTAAGAGATAATACGGCTTCAAATTACTTTTTATCGTGGAAGACTTTTTTTTGGACCAACGTCTTGCTGGACTACCGTGACGTCACTTCATCCGAAGGAAAGTAATACAAATTTTAAATTTTATACTATTAATGTACGCATAGGCAATGTCTACATACAGTCCTATATGTTATACAATACTATTGAGAGACATATTAAGGTCCTATTCAAACGTAGGTTCGAGGGTCATTTCTCAACTGTCATATGGCTCACTTATTCGAAGAAGCCTGTTAATTTGAGTCGCTTTTGTGAGCCTTAGATACGACGCTTTCTGCTTTTGTAATACTACGAGTATTTTATGTTGACAAAAAAACGGAGCTTGATAGGAGGGATAAGCTGCCGGAGAAGAAGAATGCCGGCACATGATACAGAGGGAGGTTAGTACATCCCTCGTGTCGTAAGCTACTGTGGTTAGGGAACAATAGGTTGCATTAAAATATTAATGCCAGGTGCGAGGTTAAGGTACAGTTGCTTTGTGCACACACTCTTTGGACACGACACTATTTGTACAGTACATACGGGTTACTTTAACAATGAGGGGTAACTTGAGCCAACATGAAAAAGTACAATTATATATTTTTTTGTATAAAATGAATAAGATATACGTTGAATAAATACTATCGCAATAATTTTAACTTTTTTTGGAGGTTTACAGACTGTGACCAAAGTTACACGTACCTACGGTATATATATTTATTTAACGACGGTGATGGCTTCTCAATAATTATACTATTTACTGCCAGTTTGATTTTAAGAAACTCTATTATCAAATTGTATTTGGGTCCAAATAAAGGTAAAACAAGATGGTGGTGTATCGACCCGTAACAGCGTAGTACAAATGCAACAGGCATGGGCCGGCCAGCAGCATTCCCGCCGCATGGACATAAGGATGGCCTCTGTAACAGGTAATTATGGACAAGATCTCCAAAGTCTTTCTCAAAGGGACGAGCGTATATTTAACAGTGGACATCCTATGGGTATGCTTGATAGGATAGAGTATTTCATAGAAGGTCATCAACTTTACTTTTGTTAGCTCACACATCCATATCAGGTATAATAAATAGTAGTTATATGTATCTGTGTATGTATAGTGATTGTTACATGCATATATAGAACTTGTATTAATAATATAGTGTTTTATATTTTATAATAGTAATAATTTTTTTTTCTTTGCGCGACCGAATCAGCAATGAGTAGTTTGGTAACAGAACCCAAGTTACCCATATTGTTTAAAGTTTACCTATGCGTTAGGATTATCTGTATATTCAATTTTTATTTTGAAATTTTCTCTTTTTGGTGATAAATATTTTCATCTCAATAAAAACTCGTTTATGCTGAAATAAACATAATAACAGAATGTTTCTTTTTTTTATTTGATCTCAATTGAATTCGACTCAATATTTTAGATGTTAACGTTAATTTAACTTAAAATCAATGTTTGTTCTCTCAATCACATCGGAACGGACCGGACGGACGGACAGATAAAATTTTGGACATAGATAGAATATAGTCTGTAATGTCGCATAAGCTAAATTTCATCTCGAAAAAATTTATGTTATTACGTGAAGAAGTCTATGTGGCTTGTTGAAAACTAGGCAAAAAGTCCTATCGATTCCATAGAGCGAAAATAAAAATCCCGTCTATCCCACGGGAACACATTCTTAGGATAAAAAGTAGCATATCTAGACTTTCACATTTATAATATTAGTAAAGATGTAGGATCATAGAATGATACAAATTAATTATTATCCCATTGTGGTCCAGATTAACCACAAAAATCATTAATATTAAGTCACTTCACGTTTAACTCAACTCAATAAGTTATTACGGGCCAGATGGCGAGATGGTAGCGATCCTATCTTGTGCGCCAAAGGCCGTGAGTTCCATTCCCACCCAGAGCAAATAATTATTTGATCAAATTTATATTTGTTCTGTAAGTGGGTTTTAAATATACATATATTTAAGTAGTACATATGTTATTTCTCTGTTGTCTGCGTCCGTAACACAAGTGCTTCTAACGACTTACCAGGGAGTCAGGTCAATGTACGAGATGTTGTGCGGATCTATTTATATATTATTTACAATTCAATTAGGTAGAAAGCCTACCAAATCAAACTTATCTATTAACAGAAGGCCATTAAGTTTTAATCGACGGCTCGTGTGTGAATCTAGGGCGATGGGGGTATGTACCGCAATGCCCCCAAAACAGGGGTAATAAAATTGGCGCCCGCAGCAGGGTCGCTCGGCATATATGCGGGCGCACGCGACTATACCACTCGTTGTATGCTTATCGTGTTTTATTAATACTTTCATTAGTGTCAACAACGTGTTAAGGGTCCTTTTGTGGGATATTGGTCGACCCGTATAGCGTAGAGACTATATGATCAATTCCGGCACCGGCACACGAAGAAATATCATTATACGAAGAAGAAGGTTTATGATAAGAATGTTGTCTCTGGTTTCCATAGTAACGGAAAAGTCATTAGTTGTCTTGAAAATTATTAGAATTGATTAAACTAACTTGTAAGTCAAAAGTACTTCAGCGCCGGCTCTAGTAAGTAAAGTTTCCGATCACCTTCAGGTTTTTTGCAGATTCTTGTCAGTGACTTATGTAACGAGCCCGTGTAGACTTAGATCTTAAACCTGGCGCCGGCAGACTAGTTTTAAAGTGGGCCAATAAATTTATTTATTTTTACTAGCTTATGTTGTACTAGCATCTAAAACACTACATAGTATAAAACAAAGTCGCTTTCCGCTGTCTGTCTGTCCCTGTGTACCCCTAGATCGTAAAAACTACGCCGCGGATTTTGATGCGATCTTTTCAAATACATAGTTAAAGAGATTCAAGAAAAAGTTTTATGTGGATAATACATGCATAATATAGTAGAGAAATAACTGATCATTTCAAAAATTTTATAATGTGAGGTCGAAATTAAACATCCTTTTTTATTACATTGCAAACGCCTACGGAACCCGACGAGATAAACCAAAATAATATACACGATAAAAAGGTCTACAAAACAGTCCGCGGTGGTATATGTCCATCCATATGTGTGTGTGTGTGTTTTATAAGAGATCTATGTGGCGGAGAATATGATATTGTGACAACAATTAAGAACAGGATGTTGAGATGGTTTAAACATGTAGAAAGGATGAATGAAAGTAAAATGACTGCATAAGTACATAGAGCGGAAGTGATTGGAAAAGTTGGTATAGGACGACCTAGGTAAACATATCTTAACCAAGTAGAAGAAGTATTAAACAAGGTCCAGGTCAGAAGTACCAAGAATAAACTAGCGTGTTTGAAAAGACTAATGCGATCAAGGGAAGCGAGAGAGGTATGCCAAGATCGTAACAAGTGGAGATCCATAGTTTCTGTCTACCCCGATGGGACATAGACGTGATGTATGTAATTATTTATTTATTGAACTTTATTGCTCAAAATATTACAAAATGTACAAATGGCGGACTTAATGTCAGTTGGCATTATCTCCCAGTCAACCATTACACGAAACAGAAAAAATATATATAGGTGTGCAGACAATATATTTACAGAATAGATAAACGTTACATACATATTTATATATTTTGTTTTTTTTAAATAAACACAATAAATATTTATGATATAAATATATATTATATATAAGTATATATATAAATATAATAAATATTTATATAAAATAACGTACATCAGAAAAAGGGTTATAAAGTTAGAGAAGCAGCATCAGTAAATAAAGTACGGAGAAAGCGTTTTAAGATAAATTTGTTTGGGGATTGCTTAATATTCAAAAGAAGCTCATTTCAGAGTTGTAAAGCTGTCACTCTAAAAGAGTTTGATAAAAAACTAGAGTGATGAGAAGGAGTAAAGAGCGAGAGAGAATTAGAAGAACGGAGATTACGTTCGTCAGAGGAAGATAGGAATTGGAAGTATGTATGTAACAAATAAACACAAAAACTAATTGCCGATTTCGAAAATTCTTCCACCTTCAGCAAGCTACATCTTTACCAAACAATATAAACTATATAATGTTATAAAATTGAACTATGTAAGCAAGACCTGTATTATTGTATGTTTGTAGCAAAAAACTCAAAAACTACTGGTCTAGTATTTGTCTCTCTCAGGTCTCTATTTGGTTTCAGAAACTCTTTTAATAAGAAAGTGTAAAATTATAAAGAAGGTTTGAATATATACTTTTTTGTGATTTTTCAAAGATCAGATTATTTTCTTACAGTTCGGAGTAGAAATTAAAGCTGATTCGAAATATTTTCTGTAAAAACTTGCAACCCCTATTTTGTTCCCTTAGGGAGAATTCCAGAACCAGAAGTTGAGTTTTTTTTCTGTACCAACTTACAGCCCCTATTTCATCTCTTTAGGGCTATTTTTTTTTAAATCTCTTCGATAAGGTTTTATCAACATTTTGAACAAAAACAACTGTCAAAATTTCAACCTCAATTTCAATTTCATTTACGGGTGTGCCTGCGTCTAATATGTCAGTGGAAACTTTTTATTTTCAAAAGTATGTCTGTTCGTTTTAACGCTCTGATGATTAACCGAAAGGATTAGTTGTATACGATATGCGTCCACCGCAATCCTACAGTTCCAGTCAGATCGTTCCACCTTGTCGACATCCAACGCTACTCTTGCTGCAATTATAACTTCAATTCCTAAAATGAAGGGCCAAATTATTTAATTTATTAAACATTAATAAATTTTGTTCTAACTACATAGTTTGACAAACAAGCATGCAGTCCGCGTGATACTAAGCTTCACTGCAGCTTACGGAAATCACCAGCTCTTAGCCAATCTTGTGACATGAAGACATTATGTCACATTACCCTGTAATATCACTGCCCCTCTCCCCTCATCAAAATCATTCTCTCGCCTCCGCGAATTGGGTGGGAGTACTGTAAACTCTAAATATATCAAGCTGTTATCTTTTATTAAAAATAATAACTTATCTAAAACTTGAATAACATTTTAAATCTATTGAAACATAGAGCCTTTATAATCTGATTAATGGAGCAATTGTTTAAACACGAGAAAGTTGTAATTACTACCTAATCCGACAAATGCTTACCTTGTGTTACGGACATCAGACAACAGAGGAATCACAAACACCTTAAATAGGTACATATTTTTAATGTGATGTGACACAAAATAAGTATGATCATATAATTGTCTGTCCTGGATGGATCGAAACTGGATAGAACCCACGACCGCACAAGATCCTGTGTTGCACTACCATTTGCGTAAAAATATTGCGTCTATAAATTCAACTATCCCATCTCCCGAGTTGGATTCAACGGTACGCAGCCAGCAAAGATAGTTCAAATCGGTTCAAAAGTTTGAACATTCATCAAGTTCATCCTGGACAAACACCGTGACACGATTATTTTATGTACAAAGATTGGTTTGATGCACAATGTGTGTGCGTGTAACTATACCCCACTATATATGGTAAAATTTCTTGTCATACCAGCCATTTAAAGTCCACTGCTGGACATAAGCCTCTCTAAGAAAGGAGGTTTTTTGCCCATAATTGCCGCGCTGGGAAAGCGTGTTGGCAATCGCAGGGTACAGATATGGTGACGGGGATGATGCTGCCCATCTCCGCCCTGTGTATTTGAGCTGCACTGTTTTAGATGGATATACCGCCATCTGTCGGTTCTGGTACCTTAATCGCCTCTTACGACACCTGGTGCAGTGGAAGATACTATTCTGTTCTGCCGGTAGCTCACAGCACATCATTTGTCATTGCTGTTTTATTGGTTCATAAATTTTGACCGATTTTAAAATTACGTTGATTGACAGGCCCGATGGCGCATTAGGTTGGGGATGGAACTCACGGCCCTTGGCGCACAAGATATCTGATTGGCAGTTTGTTCGCCTTCACAACTTATTCAGATTTATTTTGGACAAACGAGGGAAGTCTTAACTGGAGAATCGATGTCGCTGAAATTAGTATGTAGATAGTTTAACCCTAGGTATGGATATGCTTCTTTTAATCCTGGGAAAACAAGGTATCCGAAGGGAAAGTATTTAGTAAAGACCAAAAGCAGAAATTCTCTTGTTAAAATTTTTTGTCTGCAAATTATTTAAATATATTCTTTTTGACAGTAGGAAAAAAGAGTTTTGTGTCAAATTTAGATTCCACGTCGTGTAGCATGCCTCTTGATATATCTTACCGATAACCTGTCTAGTGACATATTAATATAATAAATTATACAATAAAACAACGACACTGTAAATTTCTACACAAACAAAAGAAGACGGCAATCCGTTATTCATGAATTTACTTTTTTATTCAGTGATATTACTCGAATAGAGTAGTCTTCTATTTTTGTTCCAATAAAAAAGTTTCAGAACATTTTTAAAGTTGACAAATTGTTAACGCAGCCTCGATAATCCGTTTAGGCACACTTGAAGCCCGCGTTCGTGTCTAAGCAGTATAATTTTCCTTGACTAAAAACCACGGTGGAATCGAAGTATTCGACGGCGTTCGAGTTTTTAGATAACAGAACGATTTGTTCCGGTGTACTCGCCAGTGGTCGGTTGTACGGGCGGACGGCGTGACTCGGCGGATTCCTGCCTAGTTCCTTTGTTGGGAACAACCACTTCTAGTGATGTTCCTCCGGTGTCGATTGTAAGTTACGTTAAATCGAGGACGCGAGAAATTTTGGATTATGATGAATTTACTTTTTGTTTAACGGAGTAAAGTTTAACGATTTATTTTATATATTATACACCGTTTTAACATTTAAAGATTTTTTTTAAAGAGAAAAATTATGAGAGTAAATAAATTCATATTGGTAATAGTTATGATAAATACTTTTAGTTTAAAAGGAAAAATTGTTACATACTACAATAGAGTGTCTTCAAAGCGACCAATAGTTGTAAAACGTTAATCATTTACACGACACGACACTACATATGTCGTGTAGGGCAACTATGGGCAAAGATCCCCAAACTTTGGGAAGAAATTTGGTCCAACAGTAAAAGTCTTATGGCCGTTATGATCATGAAAAATGTAACGTCTATATTTCTTAGATAATATATTAAGTTGATCGATAATCGGACTCGATGTCGGTGAAGTCACGCAAGTGAATCCTCGTTGACTTGTACGTCACACTGCGCTTATGTCACGTGGGTCGCCTGTATCCGATCGCATTGCATCACAATACATTCATATCACAATTTTTTTGTATCCTTGTGTTGCGACATAAAGATTTCAAATAGATACTATCCCACAAAAACTTCTAAATATAATAATATTTAACATTGTATTAACTTCGTTACGCTCATAAGTTGAACTTTTTTTATTTGAAACTAGTAATACCTAGCAATTTCAATCGTGAAACTCTTGTTTCCTTACGAATAATAATTAATACTCTACTAGTAAGTTACTACCTGCAGCAACTTACCTTAGTTACTACAAGTAGCAGCAGTGCCTCGAGGAACCGGCAGAATAGAATAGGACCTCCCACTGTACCAAGTGCCGTAAGAGGCTTAGGTACTAGAACACTGCAGCTCAAATATACAGGGCGCGGATGGGCAGCAGCATCCCCGTCGCGATAGCTGCGCTCTGCGATTATGGACAAGAAACTTCCTTTCTTGGGGAAACTTATGTCCAACTGTGGACTTCCAATGGCTGGTATGATAACATTAGCTATCTGCCAGTAAAAGTCCTGTTTAGATCCTTTCAGAATCTTTCGAGGAGTCTACAGCTAACAGCTGACGGTGAATATGATGATGTGACGGTGTCCAGCTCCAGTCTAAATCATAGAATTTGAATATACTGTATGATTTGAAACTCGTACATTACTTCTGATTTTCTGACAATGAGTTTCTACATTTATTACACCCTCTGTTACATCTAAATTTTATTGGGATTAATAAATATCATATTTAAGTAAAGGAAGTAATATTGATAAGAGATTTTGGCATCAGTTTCTAAATGGCTGTCGCAGGGTCGCAGGCAGAGTGGCATAGTACCTCCCCGCGCAACTGAGGTACTAGGACTAAGAGATAACGGCATATCCATTAGAAACAGTGTAACTACTACGCAATAAGCGGGTTTGGGTATGACAAAATTCCCATATTCACGGGGATGCCTATGTCCTGCCATGGTCGTTCTGCCATGGTAGCTTCATAGCATTCCTATAATGATGATTAGTCTTAATACACAATCCGAAGTGATTTCCATATTATTAAATCGTTTTCGTATGTGGCGACTAAGCTCCTAGAACCGACAGATGGCAAATGCACAAGGCAGGAATGGGCAGCAGTATCCCCGTCAAAAGCTGCGCTCTGCGATTGCCAACACGCTTGCCCAGCGCGGCATTTATATTTTTCCAGATTTCCTCTTTTTTCAGGGTGGAGTTAAGCAGTGGAATTTCAATTGCTGGTTTGATAATGATGATGATGATAATGTTCATGCATGTGTGGTTTTAACGGTATAGTTCAAAATACAAACGCGTTGTTCAAGACTGTAACTTATTATCTACTAGCTGTGCCCGCGACTTCCTCCGCGTGGAATAGTGTTTTTTTGGGTACCATACCTCTTTACCTTAACTTATATAAACTTTGAATGTCATGTTTATTTATATCGAATCAATGGCTTGAAAAATAAGTTTCAAGATTCTAGCTCCAAAAATAGCGATACTTCCATACAACTTTTCATCCCCCCTTACGAACCCCCACAACCCTTTTTTCGAATTATAAAATAGCCTATGTCCTTTCTCAGGGTCTTAATATTTTCTGTGTTAAATTTCATTAAAATCGGTTTAAAGGTTTAATCGGGAAAGCGTAACAGACAGAGTTACTTTCGCATTTATATTATTTTTGTAATAGTAGGGAAGTAGTGATGCAGAACAATATTGTGTGCGACAAGCAAAAACGAAAAGTATTATTTATAAGTTTCCACAAACATTCAACGATGTTTCCAACGTATATTATACAATATCAAATACATCCAAACGCTACCTCCCAAAATAGCTTCATAAAAAAGTCGAAATGGATGATAAATTACATGGTTGCAAACGACAAAAGAGCCAATAGTGTTCACCGGTACATATTTCAACGTGTTCAGTAGTAACGCGACGAGAATCGCCCTGCGTGTCCGTTGACCCGCCGGCTCATTGTTCGCCGTGAAGGACATTTGCACAGAATTTAAAGACAAAAGTTGACTGATTCTATTCTATTGGATCCTGTCATTGTGCTATTATGGACATTGCCGTTTTTTGGGGCGAGGCTGGCTGTCACGTGGTGTTCGATGATTTCCATGTTATTATTAAAACATCTAAGAATCTTCTTTTTGTTGTGTTACTAATTCAGCATACAAGCATACTGTTCATTCAGTTGTTAATGCTCGTGTCATTACAAAGATATCACTAGCGCGTCGCCGATCTTGAGACCTATTTATTTATTTTACATTCACCCAGTATTTCCTCTCTCATCCTCAAATCCGGGACATAGCAATACGAACAGTGTCTGTAGAAAAAAAGTCTCACTCTCAATTTTGTATTTTATTGCATAATCAGATTGGCCAGATTGCCATAGACGATGTTGTATAGCAACACTTATGTAGAATGGACATTAAATAAAATTAACATCGTCTTTACTCATAATAATCCATCGACACACCATAAAACATCTTTACAACACAATCGATAAAACAAAACTCGATATATCTCAGTACTATGAGCGCCCTACGAGCGGGCGAAAACCGGTCGAGCTCAATACACGTGCACTGCTTCTTCCATTTACAAATAACCACAGCACTCGACCCCTCGTTGCCTTTGTCTTGCATCAAGCCTGTTCTACAAGGTACCAGAGTAGGGGATCTGCTTAGCTGGTCGTGTCCCTTTGTACTCAAACACCACAGAGTACAAAGCGTAACGCCACGACTCACAATGATTTTGGTGGGATATTCCTTTTTAAATCTTTAGGGTTATTATTACAAGCTTAATGCAGTCTTGGGGTATTTTTTTACTTACTTTTTCTAATGCAACAAAATACATCTTACTGGTCTTAGTTTTGTGTGGTAAATAATGTGTGTGATGAAAACCTCTTTACTATTTATTTCTTTAGATAAGGTTATTATCCGATTTAAATTTGGTGGTTAGCGATTTAAAAAATCATCCTCTGTATAAAAGTATATTTTTCAATTTATTAAATTATGGTTCTTATTTGGAATAAATACAAGCTTTCTTCGAATACATATAGTGTATTCGAAGAAATAATAATATATTAAGTTTGTTTTGTAACCTGAACTAACATAATAATTGCGAAAGTACATAGTACTTTATATGTATGCGGTTATATAGTGTATGCGTTTATAAGGTTTTCACGATCCGGTGAACCAACTTTGTTGATGATTGGCTTTTGGTACTTTAATCCTAAGGAAGAATACAGTATTTTGATCCCTTTTGTATATCATGAGTTCCCAAGGGATAAGAAACAAAGTAATATCCTAGCGGACGAAGTCGCGGTGAAAATTTAGTATTATAGATAATGGTATCACATAATTCACTAGGATACAAAAGTTAAATATAATGTGCCGGTCAAGATTCCAGTCCCGCGGTGGCCTGGCGCATTGGTCACTTGACGCATAAATCACTTTTTACGAGTTCTTGCAGTGCCGACGATTTTCTAATTGACGTCTTTGGCGGCCTTCGAAGGACGCTCCTTTTAATAATTTGCTTTGTCTGTTTCAGACCGTTGGTCATGTGAAATGATTAAATGTTGGTGTAAGTATTGATAATACTCTAATGTTCAATATTTTACTGATTTTATTCTTTATAAAACGCGAAAAATTTTTTGACATACGAAATTGTTAATATGTCATACGTTAATCAAGCGACAATTTGACAAGAAAAATAAGTCCTTGACAAAAATGGTTTTAGACGGCACCTATTATTTCTAACACAAGCTGTCCTGCTACCGAGACCTTTATCCTAGTTTTCTTTTATGCTTAGAGTTAACGCCATTGTTTTGAATGTTGTAGGTAATTTCTAATTGATGATGGTGGTAGGACACTGGAGTTTTCGAATTGTTATGAATTCTAGGATTGTCAAGACTACATAAAATAGTACGATAAATCGTTCACATAATTAAAGATTAAATTATTGGCATGATATCTAATTATTCTAAGGAATGCCAAAATAGTAAAACTCTATATTGCGTACAATATAAAAAAATTACAAACAGTAATTATATTACAAAAATGTAAATTACTATCGCCATGTTACAATTATAAGATTTAATTCGCTTCTGTACGGTAAACATTTTTGAAAGTATTTATCAGTCCAAGAGTCCGTTATGCGCGCGCCTGCGCTGTGCGACCCGGATCTTTCGCGCGCTTTTTTCCCGTGTACCAGTTTGGCTGCCAAAACAAATTATTATTAAATTGCGTATTCGATGAAAATACTCCATGGCCTTTGGCGACGTGAGGAATAAAAATTTTGTTTCGTGTTATCCTCCATTATAGTAGACGTGTGATTTTTAACCTTTTATTTGTACCAATTTCTTTTTCTTATTTACTATTTTTAAAGACTTCGTCCATATATACTTTACATGGACTCTTGTTCTTGATTAAAATCAGCCTATATTTTTTGTCTACTTCTACATCTAGACTATCTATCTACATACCAAATTTTAACAAAAATACATCATCAGTTAACATTTTAGAGCGTTAAAACAGATGTTCCTGTATTGTACATAATAAGATCCAATAACAAAAATTGTATTTAGGTGTAGACTACAATGGAATCACGTTAACCTTTATTTATGAGCGGCTAAGGGTTGAGAACCAATGACTTATAAGGCCGACCTGTTATCATTGTTTTTATAATTGATTGCGCTCGTAAAGGTCACAGAGACTTATTCAGTTCAGTAACAGTATAAAGTTTTTACGCGCCCGCACGCTTTACGTGTGCTTAATATGGGAAGTAAACATAACAGGGCAATAACGCCGCGATGGGGAATGAATCTTGGCATCGTGTGAACCGGCGCGGGCGCCGGCGCGCGTGTGAAACGGCTATCGACCGCGCCCGCACATCACTTACCGCTGATAATTCTAAATAATATAGCTGGTCGACAACAAATTGAATGCATTAAGCATTATCACATTTCCCATATAATTTATACTTCCCCAATAAGAAACAAATACGAAAATCGCGCTCAGCACATCCAATTTTAAAGTAATCCGAGCACAAAGTTTTTATTTAAAAAAGAAAAAAGATCGAAAAGCATTCAGTCCACGTGATAGTAAGCGTATATGCAGCCAATAAACGCTCGTAATATCACAAGGATACTACAAGCGGGTTCCCAACCTTGTGATCTTAAGATATTATGTCACATTACTATGTAATTTCACTGCCTCCTTCACCCATTAAACCGAAACACAGAAATACAAAAATTGCTATTTGGCAGCAAAAACAGGTGATATTATGAGTGAAGATGAGTAGCATGGTTAAGGCCCATGTCCAGCAGCAGACTTTTTGTTAATTTCTTCGGTTTGCCTGAAGTAACACGTACTTTCTTTGAACCTTTAGTTATCGAGTGGTATAATTCAAATTGATGACGCTGAAATCATCACTCGATTATATTAATATATAATTCGTTTATGACAGAGCAACATGGAAACATATTTACGACGAGCAGTCAAGAGGTTACTTACGGTGAAAGTGTTGTTACATTGTTTACTGATATTGGTTTGTAAAATATATACCACGTCATTATGTAGATAATTACACACAATACGACAAATCAACTTTAATAAATCTATGAAAATGAAAATGTCACAGCAGATATTAATTTCTAAACGCGAGTCATTAAGCCTTTTCCATAGCTCTCATATTGTAATTAAAAAATATAATCGAAATTTACAGTCATTAAAGGATTTACATATGTAAACTAATATATTATTCGTGTAATTTTGATAGTTTTTTGTTTAATGTGTACCTACTTATGTATTTATTTATATTGGAACGTTTTTTGTACGCTCATCTTTAATAAATTGTATAGAAATTAAATGTATACTACATATGTATTATTGACGGGCCCGATGGCTTAGATGGTACCAATCCTATCTTGTGCGGTTGTGTATAAAGGTTATGGGTCGATCCCTGCCTAGGACAAATATTTATATGATGAATGTTTCTATTTATTCTGTGTCTGGGTGTTATTTATATGTATTTAAGTATAATATCTCCTCTGTTATATGATATCCGTAACACAAGTGCTTTAAGCTACTTATCTCGGAGTTAGGTCAACGTATGAGATGTCGTTTGAATTTATTTACTTATGCAGCTGCATATTACAATGAATATAAGTATATTATTACAATGTGTAATACACCGTTATTGTAGTCGTGCACATTATAAATAGCCATTGCCGGCATCGATCGAGCCCGTAGTCACCCCTAGCGTTCATTGTGTGCCAACCCCCGTGAGAAACCAACTCCGTTACTGATGTCAAGTATCCATCACAATTGTAAATACTCGAACAAGAAAGAGAGTGCAATTAACTTATAGGAGACATAATAAGACCGACTTCTCGTTTCACTTGTCATTATTTGTTAAACTGTTTACTGATTAGAGTTTTAGGAAACAGGACGTTGATTTCGCTGGATGAGTATCGGTGGGAATGTCAATGAGATATAATGTCAAGAAGAATAAGAGAATAAGATGTATAGTCACGTGACGTCACTTATCTTTGCTAGTATTGAAAGTCATAAATTCAATAGCCATAAGAGACTATGTGCAACTAAAACACTTCTTTTTTAATGAACTAGTCTAGTTATTAGTCTTAGATTATTATATTAGTCTATAGTAGTTACGTTTACTGGCGGTGTTATGGATACAAAGTACTGTACTTTCATATTGGATTTTCAGTTTATGTTTGTGGTTTAGTTTATGTTAGTAGTTTTTGAATGTGTAAATTCGTTACATTGTTTCTTGTGTATGTTTTTGCTAGCTGTTCTAAATAAATAAATATAAATAAAATTAAAATAAAAGCTATTAAAACGTTACAAGTTTATTCTTTAAAAAGCTATTTTTAAATATGTTTAAGCTTTTCTTTACAGATTAAATTGAATCTTCTTTTACTCGAAACTAGCAAAAGTTAGAAATAATTCAATACAAAAATTTTTGTCCACACGTCCCTTACGCCAATTGAATTTATGATCGACGATATGTATTTTGTTTTTGAAGTATTTATTTGTGATTCCTCTGTTGTCTGATAATCCGTAAGTGCTTTAAGCAACGTATCTCGGAGTCAGGTCAATGTATGAGAAGCTGAATTAATATATTTATTAAATTGACTATACCAATATGTATAAGACTTTCTTTAATGCAATATTTCTTAATGACATTAATCGTCATCATATCGACCATAGAATCTCTACTGTTGGACATAGGCATTCCCAAGAGCTTTGCCCTTAATTGCCGCGATAGGCAGGTGTGGTGGCAAACGCAAAGCGCAACTCAGCTACAAGGATACTGCTGCCCATCCCCACCCTATATTATGTAAGGTACGCTGTTTTGGATGGAAATACCGCGATCTGTCGGTTCCGGTACCTAGTCGCCTCCTACGACACTGTACAGGGGGAGGTACTCTCCTACACCTCTGGCACTTCAAGGCTACAATTCCCATAATACTCTTTGTATTACCTAATTCATAATAAACATCAATGACGTAGTATGTTAAGTAACCGTACTACTTAACATAAGATATGACCTACTCTTAATTTTACTATTTCGTAGAAAAAAAGTCACATGACTCATTCCCCGCTAGCCGTATAACATATCTCGTTTCGACTAATGGTCGAATATTTATACATCGCCGTTTCTCCGAGGTGTGTAATGAAATCATGCTAATGAGAGCGCAAGCGCAGCCGACCGCCGACTAACACTGGCAGCGGTTTTGTACATTTGATTTATCTCATGGGTTTTTGTTACAGACACATGAGTTTATTTTGCCTTGTTTTTGTTATGTTCTAAGTAATATTAGAATGAGTTATTTGTGTTTCGAATTGTAATAAGCCGGTGGGAAACTTGAATACATTCCACATACTTTCGCGTTCAATTTACTTACACGTATAGTTTATGGTTATCTTGGGAAGATTATAAGAGCATTGCCAACTTGCACAAAATCTGTGACAAGGTTCCTGTTAATTTCTGACATTAAGTATCTTGTCATTCCGTTGCCTCTTCTCCATTTCACAATAGAACAGTTCAAGTATTGCAAGCATCAAATGTCGTTAGAAATATCATCCTATCAACCAAAAATGGTCCACTGTTGCACATAGGCCTCCCCAAGATAGTGGGATTTTTGCCCATAATTGCCGCGCTGGGCAGGCGTGGTGTCAGTCGCAGAGCGCAACCTCGCGTCGAGGATGCTGCTGCCCTTGCTCACCTTGTAGTATTTCAGATGCGCTATTTCGGATGAATATACCGCCATCTGTCTGTTCCGGTACTTTACTCACCTCTTACGAGACCTGCTACAGAGGGAGGTATGATTCTATTCAGCCGGTACCTCACAGCTGGAAATGTACGAGTAAAATATCGTCCTTGTATGTGAGTTTTAACAATGTTTGCAACTTTCAAATAATAATAAATTCCCATGATATCTTATACATTGGCCTGCCTCCTAGATAAGTAGTATAAATCACTCGTGTTACGGACATTAGACAACAGAGGTACTACTAATAATATACTTAAATACATACTTAACACATTCAGGTCAATTATAAGCCAAATAGGTCATATTGACGGGCTCGATGGCGCAGCAGGTAGTGAACCTATCTTATGCACCAAGGTTTCGGTGCCGGCCCAGGACAGAAATTAATACGATTATATCTTTGTTTGTTCTATGTTTGGGTGTTTAAAATATGCTCTAAAGTATATATAATATTTGTGATGCCTCTATTGTCTGACGTCCGTAACTTGTTATTGAGATATTGTGTGAAATTTATTATGTTATAAAGAACCCTATTTTAAATAAGTCACACATGAAATTGATTTCAATATTATCTTGAATAAGTTACCGCAAATCTACCGACGGCTTACAAAGGTTTAAAGTCACAAGAGACCAGAGAGATAATTTGTTGAGTGCTCCTTCCATAAACTAATCTGAAACCAAGTAGGTTATAAAATAAGTTTATAACAGGTTTTTTACACCAAGTGATAAAGGTACAGTATCAGAGTTAGTGTTATTAGAACCTTTATCGTCGACGGCGCTAACAATCCATTGTTTAAAGCCAGTGATTATAGCAATGCAGTCATACAACGAAAACATCTGCAAAATATCCAGAAAATACCAAAACAGATTGTAAAGCTCAAAATTTTTAATTAATTTTTGGTCTCTTAAGCCTTCATAGTAAGAATGGATGTTGGAATGGAATTACTATTTCAAACAAAAACTGAGGCTTTTAATGGGATGGGTTTTTCAGTTTATTTGTTATATAATTACATATATAAATATAGATCTTTCCTCTTGCCTCTATCGTGTAGATTATATAACGGACAAGGGCTAGGTTACATTACACACGGAACACGGAATGCTGTAAAACTACTCTATATACCGATTTGATGAGCTATATACAAGTTGCCTTGACAGGTGTTGTCTTGTTTAAACTTTACTAACATGTTATCTACAGATATTTTTGTATATAAATTAAATAGAAGTGTCAATTTGTAATATCAGACTAACATTATAGCAAAAATAAGCTTATTAATTTTTTGTTTGTTGAGTTAAACTTCGAAAGGACTGAACCGATTTTAACGAGACTTTCACTGTTAGAGATCTGATGTTATAAAGAATAGATTAGGCTACTTTTTTATTTATGATTCCCACGGGAACGAGAACTACGCCGATGAAACCGCGGTATGCCGCTAGTAAATAAAACCTGATCGTAATTATATCAAAAATTGCATATGCTATTCCAAACACGAGACGACAAGCAAACACAACACCTTTGTTCAAACGTTATGTACCAATAACTTTACGCATATGCTTCTTTATCTATCTAATAAGTGAGCACAGCATGAATAGAGGCTGACGAGCCACTGACTGACAGATGGATAGCCCACCATTTGACAGTGCGTGGCACATCAATCTCTGTGTGCTTAGAGTTGTTCCTTTTGAATGACAGAAAAAAATTATGATAAAGAATACCGTATAGGCACTTGAATCTCTACTAATAAATCCACGTAATATTATAAATGAAAACGTTTGTTATGCTGTATGGGTGATCGTTACTCTTTCATACAAAAACTATATATGAATATTCGACATACCTAAGTGCTTAATTTGAATGTAAAAAATATATACTTTTGTTCACACAACATCATGTACCTGACTCCGAGATAAGTCACATAAAGCACTTGTGCACGGAGATCAGACAATAGAGAAATCACAAATCGATTACTTGAATACATATTTAACACCGAGAATCGGAACAAACACAAATCATCATCATTATATCAGCCGCAAGACGTCAACTGGAAATAGACCTCCCCAAATGATTTCCAAAAGAACCGATCGTATGTGGCGTGCATCCAGCGCGATCCAGCGGTTTTAATCAGCTCGTCTGTCCACCTTGTGGCTGGACGCCCTACGTAGCGCTTGCGTACGTGATCCCCATTCCAGAACCTTAAGACTCCAGCGTCCACTTCAACTTGCTAATCCACCGCGCTATGTTAGTAACTTTACTTATTTTACGGATCTGCTCATTTCGATCGCGCAAAAAGACTCCTAGAAATAAATATTAATCATACAAATATATGTCCTGGGTGATGATCGAACCTATGGCTCTAGGCGCATAAGATAGGATGTTACCTGACTAGCTACCTATCTACGACATTAAGGCACTGAAGCGTGGTCACTCGCCATGGGCCTTATCCGTCTTGAAGAATAAGATGATCAAATCAAATGAGGAGATCCGAAGGAGAGTCAGAGTTACCGACATTGCCCAGTTGATTAGCAAACTGAAGTATTAATGGGCATGGTACACATGAGAAAGACCTCATACAAAGTTCATCTACCTACCTCATTTACTTATTTCTACCGCCAAATAGTAGTATTCGTATTGTTGTGTTCCGGTTTGAAAAGTGAGAGATGCAGTGTAATACCTGGGTATTGCGATCTTCAGGTCAAAGGTTGGCAACGCGCTAGTAATATCCTTGTGATATTGAGGGGCGTCTATAGGCTGCGGTGACGCTTACTATCACGCGGACTGTACACTAGTTTATCCACCTAGTCTATTAAAAAAAACGCAGCACGCAGAACAGGTTTTGGCACCACGCATCGACAAGCGCGGCATTTTCAAGTTGAACAGAGGATAAGACTGTATTCGCTGGAACACGGTGGATACTAGCTGCATGTAACCGGTCCAGCAGTGGACGTCCTACGGTCGTTAAAAATAAAACGTTGCGTTAAAACAACAAATTGCGGTTGTCAGGTGGTCGGTATGGATTATTTATGCGAAATTATATATAAGTATGTTTAGAATGTTGTTCTGTTTAGTATGCTATAGATAGTATTAAGCACTTATATATAAGGAGAGAGTCGCAAAGCTATTTTAATAAAATAATAATTCATACATCTCACATTGACTTGATTGAATACTTGATCAAACTACACATACTAAGCAAAATACATTAAAATCGGTTCAACAGTTTAGAAGACACTATTTTTTATGCAGAAAGTGATTTTTTTTATGTAGAAATATGCTTTAAGTACATGTTACATAATTTTTTGTGCTACAAGGCGGGGACAATTCTGACTGCATCATCGGGCGAGTCCGAATAATACGATAGTGTTTGTCGCTTTGTCCATA
Organism: Heortia vitessoides; assembly: GCA_020976665.1. Lineage (NCBI taxonomy): Eukaryota > Metazoa > Arthropoda > Insecta > Lepidoptera > Crambidae > Heortia > Heortia vitessoides. The sequence continues at coordinate 13,660,108 of JACJUM010000875.1, read as the reverse complement.
TACGAACAAACGGATGGTTGTTGTTTTTATTATTCTACGATTCTAGTTAAAACATCTGCCTGCCTTGTGGGTGGACGTCATTGCCATTGCCTGGTCTCCATTCAAATATTTAACGGCTCTATCGGCCATTTTTTCGTAGAACATTTGTGTATGCCCATTCAAATAAAATCTAAACAATCATATTACAATGCGTCATCGAGAATCACTGTAGGGCAATGAGTAAACAATTGGGGATTTCCGAAGAGCAAAACAACGTTGTACTTTTGTAGGAGGCACAAGTAGAGGCCAAGTGTGTTTTGCCGACTGCAAAGCAGGTTCTCTCAGCCCGGATGCAAATATAAAATGTAAATAGATATGGTATAAATATTTATTGGCTTCATAAATCAAAACTTGTGTCACACAAATTAAAGACCAATTTTGAATGATGAATATAAGTGTTATTATATAAATTTAATTTGTATGTTTATATTATTAGAGATCTAAATCGTCAAAATGACAAACGGAAATACAGGAAAAATAACAAAAAGTGTTTATTAAAAATCAAATTCTAATATTACCTGAAATAGCTTATCGCGCGACTCCGCTTGCTCGGACATTACGTCTGGTACTTTCTTCTCTTTACCTACCTTTGTCTATGCTATGCACTACGGCTCAAGCTGTCCTATTTAAATACCGAATTTCAGATATATAGACATAATTTCTATCTATAATAAGCATGCAAAGCTTTGTTAATTTAAAGACATTAAAGATGTATGTAACATTTACTTTCATCAGCCTTCAAAAAAATAAGCCAAGAGTTTCTGAAAATTATATCTGTTGTATTTTATACTAAATAGAAACTCTACTACGCTAACATACTAACATCCAAATAATAGTTTTCTGCTGTTTTCTAATACACATTTGACTACAAGAAACGAAACATAAATTATTAAAATTCTAGCAAATTTTAGCTCGCTTCCTGTGAATAACATTTAACGGAATAACATGTTATTTTTAAATGATTTCTTATTAAATTTAGTAATGTTTATAACTACAAAAGCCGATAAATTGAACCCATCAATAACTTATTCTTACTATCTTTTAAATATGGCTTGATGTGAGGCCTCATACAAAGGTCGTTTGCATTGATACTTCACTCTCATCCATTTTTACCGCCAAAAAACAATGTTCGCATTGTGGTGTTCCGGTTTGATGGGTGAGAAAGGCAGTGAAATTAGTGAGTTATGTGACATAATATCTTTAAGTCACCATGTCGGCAACGCAAGTAATATCCTTGTGATATTACGAGCGCAAACTGTCATGCATGTTAGTCGACTTGGTCTAATAAAAAAATAATTGTAACAGCTGACAGAGTTACGTATTTTTTAATGAAGTAATGGCTTATTATGTTAATTTCAGGTTGATTTTATGTAATATGCTCTATACAAAATTATGATGTGTATATTGGCATTATGTAATATATATTTTTTATTTATGTAATATACATTATGTAAATAATAACTTTATTTTACTAATTAGTCGTGAGGTAACGTCAGAGTAGAATAATACCTCCGTCTGTACCAGGTATTGTAAGAAGCGTCTAAGGTACCAGAACTGATAGATTCATCCGGAATAGTGTATCACAGGATGAGAAAAAACAGGAGCGTTCCCTTTGCGAAAGTATCGCTCTGCGATTGCCAACATGCTTGCCAAGCGCGGCAATTATGTGTAAAATTACCCATCTCTCCAGAAGCTAATATGATAAAATAATTACTGGTGCAACGCTGCTACATTGACTACATTTTTGTAATAAAGCTATATTTAAAGTAGTAGATTGTCAGATAAAAAAATTGATCTAAGATAATATTTTATTTTAATACTAAATGGCCAAAGCTTACCGAATTTTCCAACCAATTTTGTTATTGGCTACGTAAAAAGAAACGCCAGTTCACAAACAAAAAAAAATAAATTTTTTTAAATATACAGTATTAAAATGCAGAAGCCGATCAATCGTAATTCCATCGATTCCCACTGACAGCACGACGTTTCGCACCAGCCAACCGTTAGCGGGAATCATTAAAATTCACCGAAGAAAACCTTATTGTCGATTGAAATCAATCTCGCCAACAATCGTAGCGTTCACACAGTCGCCGCGTACCGAGCACCTGCTCGTTTGTATGTCAGCCTCGCGGGTGTCACGAGGTACTTGGGGCTAGTTGCTTGTTTATCTATAGTGATATATACTAATATTATAAAACTAAAGAGTTTGTTAGTTCGTTTAAACGCGCTAATCTCAGGAACCGCTGGTCCGATTTGAAAAAATCTTTCAGTATCAAATAGTCTTATCGTCGAGGAAGGCTACAGAATATATAACATCGCGATAAGACCAACAAAAGCGGAGCATGAATGGTACTAGGTTTGTTCTACAACTTAACGCGGGCGAAACCGCGGGGCGCTGCAAATAATATTTTAAAGCTGAAAAGTTTGTTTGTTTGAACGAGCTAATCTCAAAAAACCGCTAGTTCGATATATCGTATATATATCGGAAAAGGTTACTATACTCCCTATATTTATACGGGCAAAGACGCGGGCACTGCTAGTTTCATAAGTATAGAGAAGCCGACTGGTCTATGGTATATATTGTGTCTTCTCTTTTATCGAATATTAATTACAAAACTATTTATTTCTGTAACTATTTATCAGAAAATTTACACGAATATAGCAAAAAGTTATATCGGAATTATAAACAATATATTGGAATTTACACATAGCTTAAAATCACTCAAATTTTCTTTCATAATGCTACTATATATTAATGTTGCGAAATATTAATCAAATCAGTAATAAAATAACAGTGTTGCTGAGAAACTCGTATATAAAACTACTAATACTATTTCTATTTCTGATAATTGAATTTAAAAATCTGATACGGTTACTATAATTACATCAGCCTTAAAACGTCCACTAGTTGACCTGGGGTGGCGTACCAAAACAGGAGAATTTTTGCCCAAAACACGTCCTGGTGGCATTTGCAGATCGGCGTTAATGCTGCTGCCTATTCCCGCACTGTTGCTTTTTACTACGTTATTGCGGGTGGTTACCGCTATCTTTCGATTCCGAACCCTTCATCGCCTCTTACGACACCTGGTACAGAGAAAGGTACTATTCTACTCTGCCGGTACCTCGCGGCATTTCCAAGCGACTTGTGTAGAATAAATAATTGTATGATCAGAACAATTCATCAATAAGAAACAGTAGACGCGTAACATTGGAAATAAACCAAACAAAAAAAGTAAGTCAATGAGTTGATTACGACGGAAAGTGTTATGAGGTAACACAGACCACGTATTATTTTTAGACATTAAAAATAAATAATAAACTTTTATTCAAGACAATATGGAAGGCAGAAGGAAAAAAAATTATAGCCTTATCAAAGAAAAATGCATTTATCTTAATGCTAACATCGTATATCTCTTTCATTTCAATAAGACAAAAAAGAGTGACAGAGTGATCATTTTACATCCTGCGTTAGCTAAACTAAGGCCATTATAAAAAAAATAAAAATTTAAGCAAATTTAATCGTTACGCTTACTAGGAATAATCGCAAATTATATTTTACAACTGGATCCTTTTTCACGATTATACATGCGTATGTATGTATGGGTATTATGTATGAATAATAGAGTGGACACGATTCCGGTCCGTGATGGCAAATTGGGCTAACGGATACCGCAAATTCAATGTACAGATCGTCGGGCCAATAAATACATTAGACGAGCCTGAAGGCATAGAGTTTAGCCGTAAGGTACCGGCATAGTAGAATAGTACCAGGTTTCGTAAAAGGCGACTAAGGTACCAGAACCGGCAAATAGCGGTATATCCATCCGAAACAATATAGCTCAAATGCACAGGGCAGGGATGGGCAGCAGCGTCATCGTCGCGTAAGCTACGCTCTGCGATTGCCAACACGCTTGCCCAGCTCGGCAATTATGGGCAAAATCCCCCCTTTCTTCGGACTATCTGTGGGACATTCAATGGCTGGTATGATTATGATGATGATGAAAGAGCAGATGGAAGTCATCCTAACTTGTGCGCCAAAGGTCAATGTGACTCCGTGGTAACTGGCTTAAAAAACTTGTGTTATGGACTTCAGGCAACAGAGGAATCACAAATATACTATTTCAAATTCATATATTTAACACCCAAACACAGTATAAACAGTGACAACATTATATAAATATTTGTCCCGTCAACAATGCTGTATGCGGGCGCACAATCAGTCTTATTGTAAACCACTATGTCCAGTGGCTGATAAGTGCAATTCAAGACAAAATGTGCAATGCCGGAATCGCACATTAGTTTAACATAATATAAAAAATAGGTAAAAATTAAGAGGCAAAGCATGTCAGTGAACATCAGAGGAACATTAAGTTGAGGTAGACCTCTTACAAAGGTCCTCTGCATTGGTACTACCTTTTTCTACCGCCGAATAGAAGTATTGGCAATGCTGTGTTCCGGTTTTAAGGATGAGAGAGACAGTGAAATTACTGGTAAAAGTGACATTGTATTTGCAATTCACAAAGTTGGCGACGCCTAGTCATATTTGTGCATATAGGTTGTGGTCACGTTTATCATCAAGTGGATCGTATGCTTGTTTCCTGACTTCATAACCTAAAAAAAACAATAACAAAATCTATACCAATCAAATTGACACGTATGGTCCTTCCGTTCAAGCATATTGGATAATTTATTACAAGTCCTCGACCACGCGGGAGGTGCTGACTGTAACTTATGTTAATAACAAATGTATATTTATATATTAATGTATATTTATGGCCATGAATATTATGTATATCATAGTATCCCAGCAGATAGGATTCGACAGGTTCGCAAAACATCCGACAAACAACATTACTTAACAACTTTGGTCCTTCGCAAGTTAATAAGTGGTTATTTTTTGTTTACTGAATTAATGTAGTAACTTCACTGAGATTTGTTTTAAACGCCCAAAGATCATTAAGTATTTCAATTGTTTTTTTCCGAATATTTGTTCATTCGCTTTGTTATATGAACCATCGGCGCCATTTAATCTGTGTGGATGTTAACACGTTGTTGTTGATCTGGTCAGTTCTATAATCTTGAATTTCTTAGCGAGTCCGAGATTATCTTTAGTCAACACTTCGTACGTTAAATCTTACCTTTGCTGTGTAGCTTTGTAGGATTAAGAATGTCTTTTTTTCTGAATAGTGTAAAACTTATTTGTGAAAATGTTCATTGAAATTTGTTTATTTTTAAGACGTTCGTCGATGAACTTGTGTGTCTCCTGGAGTTGTAGGTTGTTATCGTTTGCTCGTTTGGATATTGATAACTAGTAGTGCCCCGCGGTCTCATCCGCGTTTAATTTTAAAACCTTCATACTAAATTTGCACCTCCTTTTTACCCCCTTCAGGAATGATTTTCGAAATAACATTTTTACACGAGTTTCATAACCTTCAATGAATAATCTTTGCACTAAATGTAATTTGAATAACTTTAATAAAGGCAAAATTTTACCAATTCTAACTCCTTAAGAGGTAAATTATCAAAAATTATTTCATAATGCACTAGGGGTGCACTATGAAATAATTTTTGATAATTTTCCTTTCCTTCCAAAAAGAAACTCTGTTAAATTTAAAGTTACTCTTATAGTTTACGACACTACTAGTGCATCTTTAATATGTCTTCTTCTCTTCACTTTAAATCACGCAATTTATATTATTATCACTTTTTAAATCTAAATGTCCATACAAATATTATATATATGAAAGTACCTCTCCGTCTGTTTGTCAGATACCGATGTCATTTTTATGGAATTCGGCTTATGAAGGAATAACTTGATCGCTCGGAAGATGGAGTCATAGTTTACTTTTCCCTGCAGACATCTCAATAAGCTACTTAAAGAGATCTCGTGGGAATACTCTAGAGCATAAAGCTAATAGAAAGAAAGAAATAAGACACAAAAACATTTATTATAAAGTCTTATCATTGTACTGTCTGGGACAGAGAATTGGAGTGAGGATATATCTAAAATTTAGATTTCAATTAATGTATTCTTCCCATAATCGTAACCTTCGTTCTTCTAATACTCTTTAACTCCTCTCTCGCCGTCATCACTCATGTTTCATATACCAATCTAAGATTGTGACAGCTAACTTTGGCACTTGGACTTGGAATTGGCGACTTTGGAATGCACTTCCCCTTAATATTAAGAATCAATAAGTTTACATTTAAGATTCTTACAAAATCTCTTTTATTTTGGATTCTCAATTTAATTTACTTTTTGGTTATTTTTATTGTATTTATGTAACTAATAATCATAATTTAGTATTTTCAATTTCATATTTGATTTTTTTTTCTTTTATGTGTATCATACCGCCTTATCTATTTTCTGTTTTGCCCGATGTTGGACTAGGGATTAAGTACACCAAGTCCACCATCTACAAAATTATCTTATTCCTTTCCAGGCATTATACTGGAAAATTTGAAGGCAAGCTAAGTAAGTCGTGAAGATAAGAAAGTTAAGGTGTGGGCATATGCTCTCTCTCATAACCGAAATACGAAGCCTTAATATTGAACTTTACCAGCAATATAACAAAAGACAATCAAGCAAATGAAAGTAGCCGGGGCCGCAACAACTTGCAAGTAGCCGTAGTTTCTCCGTCACTCAAGTGATTCACGAACTGCCGACAACTTTTTGTGGCACAAATGATTTGCTCCGTCCGCCCCAAGAGCTCGAGCCTAAGACAAAGGGAAAACAACCAATGTAAATGGGTATCAAGCGAACCGTGATGCCTTCCTCAAACGCCGATTGCCCGGTCACGGGACGGGGCCGATTCGTCAAGCCACCGCTCTAAAAACTCGAAGAACCAGGGCCACTAATTTGATAGATACAGATGGACTGAATATAAGTCCAACCAGGAATTACGCTGGTAGAGATGGTCCGCTCGATTATATTTTTATTTAGGTATGCGTTAGTATGGCAATTTTGAACGGCAAATACCATCAGGTCAGGCCTAATCCAACTAATCAGGTCTCAACTCTAGATTATCAGAAATCATTGAAAGTTTAAAGGTTATCCAAGATTATGATGTCAGATTATGGATATTCTTGTGTATTTATGTTAACATGTCATGGAATAGCCTCCCTCAATACCTGGTATTGGAAGAAATGACTGAGTTAAGGTATATCACGTAGAAACAGCATCCCCTTAGCGAAGCTACGCTCTGTTTTATTGCCTATTACTTTACTTATTATTTTGTGCAAAAATCCTCCATTTCTTAGGAGGCTCATTTCTATCACTGGGGATTCTACAGCTGTGATAAACTGAATATCAACATACGTCAATCATGTTTACATGTAAATGCGCCTGCGCACTGTTACTAAATCGCGCCATCGGTTTTTATTTCATCAGTGGCCGGCCCTGGGCCCCGGGAGGGGGTGGAGGGGTTAGTGAACGCAGCTCTATTACGTGCCGCTGGACGTAATATCGAGAGTACCGTCATAGTAAATCGGCCGTAACCTGTGTCCGCGTGCGGTCTGTTTACGGCGAATTATAATAAACTATAAACAAGAAACTCTAAAGTGATAAACAGATCATTGTAAACAGTATTCAAACATTGTTTCGTTGCCAATAGCTCTGATGCTAATGATTCTGTCTTATGCGCCTAGGATACAAACTTTTATATTTAAAAAAATGTGTTTTTTTTTAGTCTGGGTGTTAAATATGTATTGAAGTAATCATTTTGTGATTCCTTTATTGTCTCCATCACAAGTGCTTTAAGCGACGTATCTCAGAGTCCGGTCAATGTTTAAGATGTTTTATATAACCACCTGCAAGACTACAATTTTGTAGAATTTATTTGACTAATCGTAAAGACAATACACGAATTGAATATACAATCAAGTCGATGATGAGTATGTGACGTTCTATACATATTGTCATTTTATTAGTACATTGAACTACAATACTCATTGATATTCACTAGATATATTAACGATTTTGTGAATGAATGACGATGTATATATCTGTTTAAATATCTATTTTGAGTTCAAAATACATCAACGATATAAATTTATGTCCATTAAAAAAACATTAACGCGATACAACTTTTTATTTTAATTGTTTTATGAAATGCATCATGAATGCGGAAATATAATAAATCATTTTTATTACTTAAAGCCTTAATTTTCGATGTAATAAAACCTCCTTCTGAGTCACGAAGAGCGTTGAACCGCCGCCATCTTGCACCGCGTCTGCGCTTGCGCACCCCTCGATACACTTACCGACGCAACCCCTGTGCCAGCGCGCCCGCCCTACTATTAATTTCGTAAGTCCTAACTTGAACACACTTTTTTCTAACAGTCTTGACAACAGTATTTGTTATGTACATTAAATAGTAGTTAGCTGATGTTTATTGTCATAAACTTGAAAGTTACTTTTTAATTTTTATTAAAAAAAAAAGGGTAAGTTATTACTTACTTATTCGCTATTGCGAATTCATATGCGTAGCGGAGTAAACAACACAATGGTGCAACACGTAACTTTGTAGTACCAAAGAAAGGGCTGCAGAAAAAAAGGCCGTCGATAAACACATATCATAGTTAATATCCGCTTAACCTTAGGTCCTAATGGACTAAAGTACCAGAAGCCAAATGACACTATTGAGAGACATACTACCTAAAATGTATATTGGATACATGTTTTGTCAAATTCGGAAAATAAGGCCTTTATTATTCTTATAATAGTTGAAAAAATACCGGTAATTGCTAATATGGTTATATCTGATTCAATATATGCCTACTTGTCTGGCGAATTATCTTCATTTATGCATCATAATTTTAGTGCGCTATTTTTATGTATTAATTTTTATGTATTAAATATTTAGGCCAAGTAATCATCTAAATGACATAATTTCTGTAACTCCGCACCGTTCCCTGATTTGTTATCGTTATTAATAACAATTAGTTAAGATTTTTTCTGTTTAAATTTTATTAAACACTCGCTTTATATCTGTTTTACAAGAAACACATTACACGCACTAGGGTCTGAAATTGAGTTTTATTTATTTCGTCAACTCCTGAAGGAAGAAACCCTCTCACTTCGGTATAACCAGGTCACTCGTGTAGAAATTAAAATAGTGAACCTATCAATCAAAACCTCCTTTGACACCGACGAGTGTAGTGTAACATTGACTCATATGGCGGGAATATTTTTTACATCCATCATGATACACACTACTTTATTTTTTTTAATGCCCATTTTCAATTGCAGCTATATATGTATTTAAAATTGTAAAAAATAGAACGTCAAATGTTCAATACAATACGTTTCGTACTACGTTCTGCAAGCAGCGTTTGTATTAGAGTATCCTTGAATGAACCTCGCCTCGTAATGTCTGCGATTGGCCGCCATTTATGTAGGTACTTGTACCGACTGTGTATTATAAACATACTAATGCGGTTTTACATGGAAACACTAGCTGTTACTAGCGCCTTCGTATGCGGCTTGTCAGTTATTGCGGTCGGATTAGAAGTATAACTATGTTTTTTCTTAAACAAACTTTTTCGCCAGCCAGCGTCAGCGTAGTTATTTTAAAATATTGATATCTAAATAATATCATACATTCACATAATTCCGTGATAAGTCGGCTAGAACACTTGTATTACGGACTTGTATCAGAAAACAGAGTAGTCACAAATATACTACTTTAATATGTATATTTAACACCCAGTCACAGAACAAACATTAATATCATCATATATCGATCGAACCCACGTCCTTTGGCGCACAAGACAAGATCACTCATCTGCGCCATCGGGCCCCTCATCATATTTCAAGGGTAACTTTATTTATAATTAAATACTTTTAACAAATAATTAATACTGTTTTACTGTCGAATAAGGATTAATATCATGTTAATAGAATACATTCGTAAATAATGTTATAACAGTTAAATAATATAAAAATGCTTATAATGGTTAGTGATTCAATGCGAAATGATCGATATATATATACTGTTGCAGACTTTTTATTAGAATTTTTAAAGAGGAGAAGAGGGTTTAATTTAAATCGTTTACGGCAGCACATGCAACGCACGTTTATATTTTAGCAACTTTTTCCATTGATGCTTCGCTCCAATTGTTCACAAAATGATGTAATACAGCCAAAAGCGTTTCTTCATGAATAGGCTAACCCGCACAAAAATATTTTTTAATTAGGTAATGAACAAGTAGTTTCTGAGATTAGCGTGTTCAATCAAAAATACTCAGATTAATAAAATCAGCTATGATACACGTCGAGCTGTACAGGTAAGTGACGACACCACAGTTTCGAGTACCTTTAATAGTTGGAGAGGCGACTGTAGCTGAGCTTGCCTGTACTGTCCAGTAGAAAAGGTCAGACTTTCACAACTGTCTTGCACTCAATCGGTCGATAAGGTAAACAAAAAAGCTATGCTCGCAGGTTGGATGTGAAAAATGCGTTCGGATGCGTTGGTAAGATGAGTAGACCTCTCGACATCCTTTTGTTTTGATTGGTTCATCGAAGTGAACCCCGAGACGATCACAGCCATGTACTTCTCGAGATTCTTTAGTATTTAAAATGTTCGATCGAACCATTCCATGGGTTGGCTAGACCAAATATTTAAGTGTCACTTGTTGTCACTTAATCTAGGTAGGCTAAATTTCTACGATGTGTCCAAAGTATAAGAGGACAATCTACAAAGCATGCATTCATCCCATAATGACGTTCGCGAGCTCTGTATTCGCAAATTCTTGACTCGCTCTAGATAGTTCTGAACAAATTTCTACGAAGGGCGACCAATGCCCTTTGGTACATCCGAAACGTTAACTTCCTTCACGATCTCGAATCACCGAAGATACGCGAATTTATGAAAGAATCATCGCATTGTCGGGGCACTTAAACATCTTCATTACAGCTAGTGGAAATCCACTGCTGGACATAGGCCCCCCCAAGAAAGGCACTATTCTACTCTGCAGGTACCTTTCGGTTGAACATAATAATCTGTTAATAGCAAAATCCGCGACCACGTCACGTCTTTGAACATCCACCCAAGATAATATAACAACTCTAAACGCGTCCCTCTCTCGCCCTCACACTGGCACTTCACAATCAACTACACCACACACTCATGTCTTTTGTTTCGCCACCGAACGCGTGCAGTCCTTGACCCATCGAGCGATACCAGTCGCCCTAGCGCGACAGGGCTCAGGCTCTTTTGCAATACTTAACTTCATACTCCGATCATCCTCCCCGGTCGTCGCCGCGGGGCATGCAGGTGAATACGGGGACAGGGTCGCACACTAACTAGCGATTTCGCCCTGCCCGGGAAAAAAAATTATATACACGCTTACGATTTTATGATTTAATTTTCTACTTGTAGCTATTTAGGTTTTAAGTTTACTTTGTTTCTTTTTTATATAGAAACTTTCCAATCATTAAAAATATTATGTTTATATGAATGCTAATAATCAACATCATCATATCAAGCCTAGAAAGTGATATGCCTCCCCATGATCGGGGGATTTTTGGCCATCATTGCTGCGCTGGGCAGCCGTGGACATAACCTCGCGACGAGGATACTGCTGCCCACCCCCACCTGCCCACCTTGTTGTATTGTAGTCGTAGTGCTTATAATCTTTTTAATAAAATTCAATTTACTTTATTACGCGTTCAATATAAAACTTGATGACTTCGAAACGCAGTTTACTATTGTATAGTTATATTGTAAATGGTAATTACAGTTTATATATAAAAAAAATAACCTTACTGCATTATAGAGTTATATAATTACTACCTTCACTACCTTTTGATTATTTCATTTAAAACGTAAGTGTTTTATAAATAATAATTAATAGTTTTATTCAATGGTCATAATTCTTTAACGTATTATTCTTATTTGGACTTGTGCAGTAATGTAAGCAATTAAACACAATTCATTAAGATTAAAGATACAATTTTAATATAATATACTTACTATAAAATACTGTTTTTATTAAATCAATGAGTGGAAACAAACAATTCTTTATTAAAAAATCGTATATATGCAAATTGCCTAGTCATAATATAAATACCTAGGTTTCCTTTAGTTCTTAACTCTTGCAACCATGAAATTATCTAGATAAAGAGTATAATTCTATTTAATTGTGTCAATTCGAACACTTAGATGAAATCTATTTGATCAGATTATGCGTAATTACTGTTATTTATTTTAAATGTGCACCATTACTATAAACCTATTTCAGCAAGCCACAGATATTGTAATATTTATAATCGCAAGTTATTTAAATTTTAAACTTTACTCATAAATAAAAATGAAGTGTCTTTTTGTAATGTTAAAATAACAGTTTTAAACAAATGTTAGAAGTTTATAAGTTATATCTGCCTGATTTTTTTATCTAGTTGGCTAAATGGATTGATCAATGATAATCAAACGTAACGTTATAATGTGACAAAAACAAAATTTTGATGTGTAAACTGAGGGCCTGACGAAAATGCTATCAATGGGCGATGGCTATAAAATGTTGACCTGTTACTCTGTGAAAAGCAAAAATAAACTATCCTCTGAGGACTGTATATCTTTTTGGATTAATAAGTATTCTATGTCCTATCATGAACTTTATTCTATTTCTGTGACAGTTTCCAACCAGATCTTTTCAGTCGATCTGGCATGATTCTCATAGCAGCTATTTGACCGGACTCTGAGATAAGTCGCTTAAATCACTTGTGTTAAGGACATCAGACAACAAATATTTCATAAATATAAACTTAAATAGAGATTTAACTCCAAGACAATACAAATATTGGTAGGTATCGATCGTGGGTCGAAACCTATGACCCTTTGCGCACAAGATTAAATCACTACCATCTGCAACGTAGGGCTCGTCTGAGATTGAGTTATAAACAACGAACCTAACGGATTTTATTATTAATTAAATATTAGTAAAACAGTAAACAATATTTAGTTAACACTTTTAGCGCAGCAATGTCTCCATACGTCTTTTTAGCATATTTTACGATTTCTTTATTTAAGTTCAGAAATGTATGCTCCGCTGAAAGTTCATTTTAATTATACGAAGTCAACCAACAAGCATACGTTCCGCATGATGGTAAACGTGACCGCAACCTATAGACGCTAATGTCATCACAAGGATTTCACTAGCGTTTCGCCAACCCAGTGAACCGAAGATAATATGTCACATTTACCTAGTAACTTAACTGCCTCTCTCACCCTTCAAACTGGAACAGAAAGAGAAATAGGTGAGAGCGAGGTACCTATGCAGTACCTTTGTAAGAGGTAAACCTCATTAAAAATGTTAAGCAGCATGTTATAATATAAGAAGATACAAATACAATAAACACAGTTATATTTATATATAACGTACTTATTACCTACATAGTAATATTGTAATAAATACGAGGCTATACCTACGCAGAGCAGCCTTCCAATCGTTGAGATAATACCGTACAACGAAATTACGTTCATGTAACTAATGTTATGGTCAGCACACAGCTGCCACTTACAATTATTGTCTAGGTATATATATATATATATATATATATATATATATAAATAAAAAGATTTAGAAATTAAAAGATAATTTTTTCAGATTAAATAGTTAAGACTGAGTTAAGCTTTGCAACAGATTTCTGTCTCAGATATCGTTGGAATGTTATTCACGTCAGTGTTAGTTGTTTTTGATGAAACTTTATTTTGAAACTTTTTTGATATACTATAAACTATTTTATTATACTTTCAATAAAAGAGTAGTCCACCCCCAAAATGTTTGAATTATTTTTTGGATTTTGGTTTTATGATTGTTATTACAGATACATACAATCCTCAAAGACATCCTTTTGCCACTATCCCTTTTTTCTTGATAGCAATATTGATAATAGAGAAAGCAATGTTGAGATGGTTTGGACATCTAGAAAGGATGGATGAAAGTAGTATACCTGCACAAATATATAGAGCGGAAGTGAATGAAAGAGTAGGATATCCTAAGCAAACATACCTTAATGAGGTAGAAGATGTATTAAATAAGGGCCAGGTCAGACGTACCAAGAATAAACGGGCGTGTATGATAGGACTAATACGAGTAAAGTATGCCAAAATCATAGCAAGTGGAGATACATAGTCTCTCCTAACCCCGATGGAACACAGGCGCGATATTAATAACTTATTTTTGGCATGTATGGCAAAACATCGTTTGTTGGGACAAAATAAACGGGCCTCTAAGCGATGAACCATTTCAAATGTTACTATTGGTTTGTTTGATAATTATAGGTAGTTTATCTTCACAATTTTGTAAATTAATAAGCAAATAATCGTTTTCTTCAGTATTATCATAAAATTTTGATAAAATTTATAGGTTTTAATGCTAAAGTTCACTAGTAGTGTATGCTCGCTAGTAGTGCATATGCTCGTGAAGTAAAAGTTAACAAAGATTTTTGTTTTTTTTAATAAAGTAAAAGCAGATAAATGTTTAGTATCGAGTGTGACCCCCTCTAGCTGAAATCACAGCTTGAATTCGTCTGGTTATGCTAGCGAGGATATCCCGGATACTTGCTTGCGGAATACATTCCTACTCCGCGGTAATCACATTCTCCAGCTCTCTGAAGGTCTGCGGAGCCGGTTGTACTGATCTCTCGCGTGGTTTCAGAACGTCCCAGACATGCTCTATAGGATTGAGGTCGGGACTTCGAGCTGGCCAATTCGAACGACCTCTTGCACATACCCATCCACATCGCCAGACCGGTGGGCGCGAGCGTTGTCGTCCAGAAAAATTGAGTCTTCGCCTAAAGTGGCCAATGCGGGTTATGCATGAGGAATTAGAACGTCCGTTATGTATCGATGTCTAGTTAATGAGCCGTTTTCAATGAAGACTAACTCTGTACGACCCAATCCAAAACATAACAGAGCCCCCACCATAAGGTGTGATTTCTTCGAAACAAGCCACTGCAAAGCGTTCTCCTCGTCTTCGTGGCACTCGCCGACGTCGATCTTTACCGAACAGAGATATCCTGGCTTCATCGGAGAATAATACTCTATTCCAGTCTTCTTGACTCCATGACTCACAATTTCAAGCAAACCTAAGCCTGGCAACTCTGTGCTCACGGAGTAACTTAGGGCCGCGGGCCTGGAGCTGACTGCGTATATTGGCCGCGAGAAGCCTCCTCCTGACTGTCCGTAGACTAATATGCACATTTCTTACTTCTTCGAGGTTGTTCTTAAGGTCCACATACGAAGACTTGCGATTTCTCAATGCCTGACTTACAAGAAAACGATCATCCCGTGGTTGGGCACATGGTTTTCTTCAAGAACCAGGCCTTTTTTCGACGGTACCGGTGTCTGGACACCGCTGCCAGGTCCTTTAAACCGTCGAACGACTCACACTTAGCCTCTGAGCCACGAAGCATTGGCTGCAACCTTCTTCGAGCAGCGCAATAATTTTGGTAGCTTTTACCACTTTCTCTAACATTATTGAGACAGCTAAACAGCAATAAATGAAGCTTTGACAATTGAGAATATGAAATAAATTAATAAAAATTGACTAAAAGTTATGAAAACCGATATTAACTTTCGCACCAAAAATGTAGGATAAAAAGTGGTTTTCTGTGAAAACGAGCATTAAACGAAAATTTGAATTTTGAATGTACTGTTTTCAACACCACGGCATTTTTTAATACCTGCCAGTAAAATGTATAAATGATTAAAATCATTATGGTACCGTATTTTTTAAAGAAGAATTAAAATCAAAACTGCCCCTTTTTTTTGCAAATGAGTGTATATTGTTGGTACTTATGAAATATTTTAATTCTGGCACTTGCTAGCTCCGATTATCTAGCGGATAATCTATCAAGTATACCTTTGTCAAACGTTATTTTTATATTTCTATATTTATTATTATATTATATTATTATATTATATTATATATTTATTACAGAAAATTTTATATTTGTTTTTTTGTTAAGTTATTGGGCACTATTATATTTGTGATTCCTTGATTGTCTGATGTCCATAACAAAAGTTCTTTAAGCGAATTATCTCGGAGTCAGGTTATGTATGAGATGTCGTGTAAGTTTATTATTATTTAATTACATTTGAAGTACCAACAAATAATAATTATGCGTTGTATAACGTGTACGTAATGTTGCAAAATCTTACAACACCGCCTCGAAGTAAATTACATCGAGTTCCCGCAAATGTCGCATTCGAGTCACTTAATGGTCGGTTAGCTAAAACGGCTTTATGTGTTTGCTAGGCACATGTCAATTCTCACAGGTTCACACATTTTGACTATTAATTAAAATGTCAAAGCGCGGCTAGATTGGTCGTTATGGTTCACGTGTGTTTGTTATAACAGTTTGCAAAATGGCTTCGTTAAGTGTAAATTTAGCAACTATATACAATATACTGTAAAATACATGAGGTAGATCTTATATATAAGGTCGTTTGCATTTGTATCTACCTCCTATTCCTGGTTTGAAGGGTGAGAGAGGCAGTGGAATTACGTTAGCGTTATTAGCGTTTTCAATAGTGTGCCGTATATATATATATATATATATATAGGGGAGGCATACGTCCAGCACTAAACGTTTATGGCTACTATAATGATTCCTCCGAATTGGTTAAATTTGCTCCGAATAATTTTATATGTATGCAGAGTAGGTTTGGAAATTGGTTTTGATCATTTTTCATACCCCTCAGTAATAAGTGCGGGCTAACCCAAATTACCCAAGTTTTTTTTTAAAAAAGTTTTTTTTTAAAAAACTTTTTTTTTATTGTTTATGATGTGGCATTCAAAATACATACAACCCTAAATTTTCACCCTTCTACTACCTATTCCTATATTTAACCAGCGATATCAGTGATTTGGTCTTTATGTACAAAGCTTATGTGTCACGGTGTTTGTCCGATATGAACTTGTAAACTACAGTACCGATTCTAATATTTATTTGCATTCTGTGTCCTATTTGCAAATTAGGAGAAATATCCATCCGAATTAGTGGAGTTCAAATGTACAGGGCGGGGATGGGCAGCAGCACCCCCATTACGAAAGCTGCGCTCTTCAATTATTTACCAGCGCGGCTATTATGGGCAAAATTTCCCATTTCTTAGCGAGGCCATGTCCAGCCGTGAACTTCCAATGGCTGGTATAAATTTAATACTCTAATCTAAATTCTTCGTAAATTAAGTTTATTGCTGTTATTATTGTAACTACTTATAGATCATGAGTTATTAAAATAATAATAGTAATTTAGCAAATAATCAGTAAAATTAACGCAATGTTATCAATGAGTTTGTGAATAAAATAAAGATTAATGAATTAGTATATATTATAAGTTATTTTGCAAACACACGATTAGTAATTAAGACATGAAATAATTATCAATAAGACATTAAAGTTTTGAAAGTTATGTCATAAAATGTTTTGCTGTAACATTGCTGTATATGCTGTATGTATAGATTTTACGTACTCGATGACGCATTCCTATTCCTATCTGTTCGCCAAGGTTCGAAGGGAATTTGACGAGAAATAATTATAAGTTGATTTTTGTGTTTTTTCTGCATCTATGCGTTAACAATATATATTATAGTAAGAAATTTGTGTTTCATCTGTTGTCTGATATACGTAACACAAGTGCTTTAAATTACATGTCGTGTGAGTTTATTTATTATTAATTATTAGGTAAAGGCGATGCTTACAAAATGTCGCAATAATTACTAGGCAGGCGACATTTCTAATTTTAAGAGATTTTGTAACATCTTTTGAATGATAATAAATAAAATCACATTACATCTGATAAATTAACCTGACTTGGAGATATGTCGCTTAAAGCACTTGTTTTACGAACGTCAGACAGCAAAGGAATCACAAATAATACATATTTACACCATACATAGAAAAAACCATCGATTTATCATCATCGTCACTATAGCAGGCACAGCAGGTTAATTGCTGTACTTACGCCTCAGAAATAGGGAATTCGGCCCATAATTGCCGCGCTGTGCAGCCGTAGTGGCAATCGCAGAGCGTAGCTCCCGTTCGTCCTTATCCCGTATCCCTGCCGATTTGCAATCGAGCTCAGCCTTTTTTCAAATGCATACACCGCTATTTGTCGGATCCATTACCTCGGTCACGACACCTGGTACAGAGGGACTTACTATTCTACTCTGCCAGTACCTCACGACATCGCGATTATTTTTGTATTTAATTAAAAGGATGAGAAGAGAGAGATGAGAAAGGATAGAGTATCAACAATTGTAGAAATGATAGAAAGCGTCATTTCGATGACGTCAATCAAAGTTAACGTCATCTGCCGCTCTAATTATAAACTAGACCA
Source organism: Heortia vitessoides (assembly GCA_020976665.1). Taxonomy (NCBI): domain Eukaryota; kingdom Metazoa; phylum Arthropoda; class Insecta; order Lepidoptera; family Crambidae; genus Heortia; species Heortia vitessoides. Next base: position 13,641,723 of record JACJUM010000875.1, on the reverse strand, counting down.
AACGACAATTGGCGTGGGAGAACCTGACGAGGAAGCGGTAATGACATGAAATTACAAAGAAAATGATAACTTATGTAACAGCACCATTAATAGTGTACTTGCCTCAATCATATGTAATGATATGATATTATGAGTGATAATGTAGAAGACGTCGTATTAAAATACGGTAAACCCCAATACAGCACATAAATTTCGAAAGTAAATCAAAATGGCGTCTGTGACGATTTCTAACAATGCGCTGTTTTTCTAGGCTTATTTAAGCGTCAATTCCGACGCCACCGGAGGCATAAGGGAAGGGGCGAGGCCGCTATTTATTAAGCCACCCTAAACCCGTTTGTACCTGTGAACTCCGCGGGGTTCTCTGCGGGATCGAAGCCCATCACCCGAGGGCGCCTCTGAGGCTCGACTTCGACTCGGGTGGCCATCGTGACGGGCACTTAAGTTGTTTACAAAATATAGCAATAAGTTCTACATCACTAGTATCATAGCAGCCGTAGAACGTCACAACTGGACATAGGCCTCTCCAAGACAGGGCGCATTTCCCCCATAATTACAGCGCTGGGCAACGGTGGTCGCTATGTGGTCGTACATAGGGGCGAGGCCAAATAATGAAATATAAAAAGACTTCAATAACTTAATATTCATATCACAATGTATATTATTTTGGACGTTTAGACGACTGTCATTCCGCGTAACAACACATTTCGCCTGAACATAAGGTAAGACGACGTTTTGTCATTCCAACTAGCCGTAATACATTACGGCGTATTTTACAAATTGACTACGACAAATTTTTATTATTGAAACTTGATACTAACTGGTTTTCTTACTTCTATATAGGTGGCATAATATATAGAAACAAGAACAGACAAAATATTATAGTTATGTCTGCAAAAAGTGTAAAAAGTATGGCTCAGCAAAAAAATGTCTTAAAGCTAGGCTACTAGTATGATAGTTGTTGATTCTATTTCTGAGACACTTTGTTGCTTGTCAGAGACCAGTGCATACCATAGTGAATGGAAAGGAGTGTGTTTCAGTCTTACCATATTAAAAAGGGTAAATTTGAAACAGTGTAAGTCTATCCTGGCCTGTTATTTAACTACATCTTTTCAATCTTGGAAAAGGTTGCCGTAAGGTGACCGAAATGTCTAAAAAAAATGAGTAATTATGAGAAGTGAACGCATTAACATTAGAAAAGCGCGTATTAGAAGCGTTAACATTATATTCAAGGCATAAATAGGTGATTATTTAAATTAAATAATTTCTTATACACTAAAATAGCCTCCACCCGATAGCATATGAACGCAAGATTGAGATTAAGTTGTAGCGCTAACAAAATAATAAAAAATCTTTTTTTTAAATAATAATTCAAATGTAAAAATGGTAAATGCTTAGCCTAATACATTTAAATATATTGTCTGCTTGATAGTAAGAGCGTTCTCGTAAGATAACAAGGATAACACTGGAGCGTTGCCAACATTACAACTTGTAGATATTATGCCACGTTACCCAGTAATTTCAATGCCTCACTTACCCTTTAAACCAGAACACAGCAATGCCTACACTGTTATTTAGCGTTAAAAATAGTAAATAGTGAAGTATGAGGTTTCGTATGAGGCCTATCTTATGTAAACTGTAAGATTCTAAAAAGGAGAACGAGCAGCGGAAAGCGAGACGCAAGAGGTCCACCCACATGTGATGTTGACAAACGATCTGAATAGAGCTTGTGAATGAAGTTGGATTCTGGTCGCATTCAACTGCTTTCTTTGGAAATCTTTTGAGATCTATGTCTTAGTGCTCATAAGATAATGATATACATCACCTGTTCTTCCCATTCAGTAAAAATACAAGAAATCAATAGTGGGTTACGGCACGTTTTACCATGTGTGACTCGCCGGCAAGCATTGGTGTTGCAGGACATATTTTTATACGGTAGCCAAATACAATAGACAGACAGACAGTTATCCTCATAATTTAAACAGATACTTGAAAAACATATAAAGTGTATAGCAAATAAAATAAAATTAAAAAATACTGAAAAATTGCACCTTTGATTTTTAAAATAGCATTGGATCTCAGCCGTGCGGTACCGGCAAAGTAGAATAGTACCTTTCCCGTTACTAGGTGTCGTAAGAGGCGACTAAGGTACCAGAACCGAAAGAAGGCGATATATCTGGAACAGTGTAGCTCAAATGCGGCGGGGATGAGCAGCAGCATTCCCGCCGCGAAAGCTACAATCTGCGATTACCAACAAGCGCGATAATTCTGGGTAAAATTCCCACTTCGTCGGGAGGCCTAGGTCCAACAGTGGACTTCCAATGGCTGATATGGCGATGATGATTATTGGATCTAGAAATCTACACGTCTGAAGCAAGCATTGTTAACCTTTTGGCATTATTCTTTTTATCTCATTATCTCTCAAATAAAAAGAACGTAAGGCAAAAAAGTGAGCGCGAGGTTTATATATTAACGAAGCTTCAATTCACTTTTCATTCTCGTCTAATTCTCGTTTCGTTAATATTTGTATGAAGTCTACTGTACTAGATGTCTACTCTGTATATACTTACACGTTTGGATTTGTGCGCGAGTCGATTTACACTTCTTACCCAGGATTAGTATTGAATCGTGTTGTACTGCTAGCACGCTGCACTATGTCGCAGGTGTGTCTCGGTACCGAGAACACGAGCGGCAGTGTAACGCGGAAGCTGCGCGGTTCCCACACGTGTGATCATTAGCAGTTCTATGGAAACGGCGCTGGGAACGCCATTACCGCGCCCCGCGCCCGGCCACAACTTTATTGCCTTCCACTCTCATTTTAGTACCTCCGCCTGTCAAGAGACACTAAAACTGATACTTTTGTCCCCGTATCACTTTCACAAAAGGAAACATACGAATGACATCTATTCTTTAAGTTTAACTAGCAGCGCCTCGCAGTTTTACATGCGTTAAGTATGCCTTTTATATATATACATATATATAAAAGGAGAAGCTGACTGACTGCCTGACTGAAGTTCCTTATCAAAAGTCATAGAACACATGTAAATTATTTTTTTGATAATCATTCCTTAAGTAAAATAGGGGTACAAAGTTAGTGTTAAAAAAGGATATACGAGTATATATATATATATATATATATATATATATATATATATATATATATTTTCCTGTATCTGTATATATGTATATATATACAGATACAGATATACAGTCAAATTAGAATTCATAGAAAAACCAAAGTAATAACAGATCAGACTATTACTTTACTTAATATGCGAATTTAATATAATTGACTGCTAGATAACCATAATATTCTTATTTACATTTTGTCAGTAAGCAATAAATGCGATTTTAGAATGGCGTATACTAAATAGGAACCATTTAAATAAATAATTGAAATGCAAACATGAACGGAATTACTAAATCGTCATGACTACCACATTCTGTGCGTACGTTTAACCTACTTGTTCCATTTCATGTAATTACAAACCATTTACACATTCTTATGCTAAAACGTCGAAGTTTCTGATCTAGCTTTCTAGGTTATTATATAAATATATATATATATATGTTATAGAGGTAAAACTAACTTCTTTTATAAATATATATATATACAAATATATATAAAAAAAAGCTGTCTGACTGACTGATTGAATGACTGATACATTAATGCAGGGCCTAAACTATAAAAGATAGAAAGTTGAAATTTTCCTTAGGGGTTCCTCTTTATAAGGTAGGTCAGCACGAAGAAAGGGTTTTTGAAAATTCATACCCTTAGGGCTAAAATAGGGGTGCAAAATTAGTTTAGAAAAGTTTTCAAAAAAATATTTTACATGCAATTTAAGAAAAGAGAGTAAATGGCAGGAAAAAGTTATATGAAAGTTCTAAAAGTTAACGCGGGTGGGACCGCGGGGCGTTGCTAGTAATATTTTAAATACAATAGTGTGTCTGTCTATTTGTCATGTATACAGTTTAAAACTTGGCGAATACCTTTGCTCTTTGTTATTGGTCTGGTTCCCGCTTTACAGGATTTCAATTTACTTGCGGGCAGAAAGTAAGTACATTTATAATAGCTACAGTTAGAAAGTCAGTACATACGCTTGCATAATATAGTTTCGCAGTTATACTTGTAATATAGTATTGATCGATACTTCTAACACATTTTCATCTCGAGGAATTGATTTTGGATTGTTACCAAAAATGAATTATTATTAATGACGCTATATGACTTGGAATAGGTATCAATATTTCTCATTATGTTCTTAGATTTAATTGATTGATAGAGGTTTTATGCATTGAAAAATGCTAAATTATATTACTTTTTAATTTTTTTTCTTTATTCAACCTTTCTAAGGCCATTTCCCATTTCCTCTACAATTGCATTACCACCATTGTGTTACTGAGACCTTAGCAGACACGTCGAATTTTTCTAGTGTTCTTTATGTGTTGCAAAATCAGCGCCATCTCTTAAATGTTGTATGTAATTAAAAAAACGTTGAAATATCAAACTTTAGCAAGTTTGTAACAATCTATAGAATAGCAACAAAATTATGTTAAAGGTATGCGTTGAAAAATGCTGCATTGTATTTAAGATAATTTTTTTTTCTAGTAAATATTATTCTAATTCTTCCAATTTTTACCAATAATTAGGCAGGCTTAGAGGCATTAGAGTTACTCTGTATTGAGTGAGTATACAACCATCTAATTAGTTTCGGTACCTCAGTCGTCTATTACGACACCTGGTACCGGGGAGGTAGTCTCTACTCTGGCGGTATTCCACGTCATTTTTTACTTAATTTTGACTGTTTTGTTTTACTAAAGCATAAACAATATACTAAATATATTATTAGAATAAAAATATATCGTTGGACTATTTACGGACGACCATTGTTATCATCAGATAACTGACTACATAGAAACTGTTATAGATAGATCGCAGTCTTTGAGGTATCGTTTGGGGGATTGAATGGCAGATGTCAATGTCAATCTTGGCAATCGATATTAATCTATAAATTTGAGACATTGAGTTCAGAATTGACTGTAAAAATTTTACAGATTTGGGTAGCTTGATCTGTTACCCACCATACGGTTACTCGAGTTATTTAAATTAGCATTGTGATGATATATGTCATTATAATCCGTTTATTAAATATTGTTTACATTACAAAGGTTTTACATATAAAAGATATAATATGAAATCAACGTAAAATTAGAACAGAAGATAATTTAAACGTCATAGTTTGACAGCTATAATTATAAACAAGCTTTATTTAAAGGACTACAGTAAATATTCTTTATGTAGGTTGATAAATGGTCTGAAACAAAGACAATCTCGTCTAAAGTAAGAATCATGAACACGTTAGTAAATTTGCGTAATATTCCATTGTCACTTAGTAATAAATAAGATATTTTGTTGATAGCGAAACAATGGTCCTGACCACCGCACCTCGTGAAACATCACACAAAGCGCAACCACAACCATTTCCTATTACGCTTTCAATGGTAATGTAGCTTGGGATCTCTATCCCAGCATAGCATCGATGTAATAAACAGCTTCAAATGGGTCTTTAGCGTAAATAAAGTGTTGAATTTGCAATATATTTCCTAACACTGCATTGCCTGTACGTTTAAGGCTTAATAACCTTCATTCGGTCGCTGTATAGAAGTAATGAGTTAATATAACCGCTGACGGTACGGCAGCTGTTCGCGCCTACAACACCTTATCTGTTCGTTACGATCTTGCTGATTTGTAACGGGGAATTTCAAGCGATTAAATCGCTTTGTTGTTTATAAGCCCGGGACTTGAGTCTGGCTGATGCCCGAGACTTAGACAACGTTGATATTGAAAAACAAAAAAAAGTCTTACCCGTGTTCTGTTGAAAATTCAAAAATGGAAAAAGACCCATGACACAGCTTTTGACCAGAAACGCATAGATAATCAAAAAATCTGAGGCCTTTTTATGAAATAGTATATAAAGACGAATATTTATAGTTGTTTTTAATTGACAGCAAAGTGTATAGACACGACACGTTTGCTATTTTATTATACGTATTGACGATCGTCAATACGTTGATGTCAGTACGACATCCAGACATCTAAAAAATATATATTAAGGTAATAAGCAAGAAAATTGAGGAAGGTCATTACTTTGATACCGTATTTGACCATCAAGGATGAATTATCTTGCTGATTTGTTTTTTTTGTATACTATAGCTATAACTAAAAAAATATCTTGAAGTACTATAACTAAATATCAAAGACTTCATAAGCGCTTGCATACATAAAATCTAAAATTCATGACGGCCTAGTTGGACTGACAATATGATAGTCACCCTTAGCATGAGACGACTAGGAGACACCTAGGTATGACTTCCAGTCATTATAAAAAAAATTATACTACTCCAACGCGCTTTCAGATTTGGGTCTTCAGGGAAAATAAATCTTAGCTCACACTGCCATGACGTACCGGAAGCGTTGATAGTACTTCCGCTAGGACCTATAGATGACGGCAAATCCGATCGAAATATATCCGTAATAATATAAGTAATCCTAAAATGCAAGAAAACGGGAATGGGCAAAAGTATTCCCGTCGCGAAACTTCGCACCCCGAGATATTCCCATTTGGACAGACTAATGTCTAAGAGTGGACGTTCTACGGCTTCAAGATAAGTGATAAATACTAAAAATATAATTTCCGTCTATATTTTCATGTACATTCAATCACTATATATTTATATTCATCATATATGATTGTGTCTGTAGTATTTGATTTTTCATTCTATCTGAGTTGTTATTACGCCATTACGTCATTGAAGCTTTTAGACGTTTGCAACATTACAAGCATATATACTAGCGCATTACCAACCTTATGACTTGAAGATATTATGTCACATTACCCAGTAATTTTACTGCTTTCTCATCTTTTAAACCATAACACAATAATGTGAACGCTGCTACATGGCGGTAGAAATAGGCGAGAGTGAGGTACCAATGCAGACGACCATTGTATGAGGTCTACCTCATAAATAAGTTATTATAACTTGTTTTTTTTATAATATTATTATTAAATACTTAGGTATTGTAAATAATAGTAATATCCTTACGTTCAAACTAATATTACAAATGCGATAGTCTGTAAGTATGAATGTATGGATGTATGTTTGTTGCTCTTTTATATCTTAATATTATGGTATAACACATAGGTAATGATTATTATGAAGATTGGGATAGATTTGGATTTTTGTTTTCTACAGAAATCGACAGCTCTTTTAATTTAGCTGTCAAGAGATGACATAGAATTCGTCTCAGAATAACAAGTCTCTTAGGAATGCGAAATAAGCCTCGCGGACAAACGCGTTTGTACGGTAAGCTAGTCAATCATATTTAATAAATAAAACTACAGTTAGACTTATTTTTAAGTCACGAGATGTATCTAGAAAGCTCCCAACTCAGCTCATATTCCCTTCATGTTTGATTTTTCTTCATATTGATTCCACGGTGAGTCGGATTTCTCGAGTAATCAAAGCGGTTGTTGGTTGTTAATACAATGTTTTTAGTGAACGTTAGAAAACAGATAGTGATTATTTGTATGTTGTTATTATTTCTGAATTTGGATTTAGATATATTAAAAGGGGCGAGTTTGGGGAGGAGGCGCCATGAAATTAGAATGTACCTATCGCCTGATTACTTGATGTTTTCCCCACCTAGGTCCACCATCAGACCATTACGCCATCGAAGGCGTCGACAAACAGTGCGTTAACTACAAACCACATCCATAATTACTCAATTCATAGAAAATAACCAACAGATAATAAGGATGAATTTCAACCCTACTGCCCAGGTATTAAGAACCATAGATAAGAGCACACCATAGTCATTAGAGTTGCCTGCAACAGGGGCAAGGCGTAATCTTCGAATCTGAGCCACAGGTAATTACACGCAGAGTAGCTCTGAGGGCCCAAATGTAATTGAGGTTACATTGGCTAGGTAAGGCCATTTATGACCTCCTTTGTGCCCCTTTGTTAAAAATTACTTCCATCTTTGAGAAGTAAACCGAATCTATTCCCGTGACGGAAATTAAGATAGTCGGGTTCGATGGTGCAGATGGTAATGATCCTATCTTCTGCTCTAAAACAATCGGGGATCAAACCCACGACGGGTTTGATCTTAATCCCAAATTAGATAATTCTTGTATATTTGTACCCCTAAGTGTTAGGACCAGAATTAAGGGATATAGAAATTTATATGAAAATAATTGAATCTCTAGTTCACAGATTAGAGATCTAAAAAGGGGATTACCTAAACACTTACGACAACGGAATAAAACGACAACAGGTTATCTTTCATTAGATACATGGACTATTAGTAACCATTAATTTAAGTTTTAATCACTGTATAAATGATAAACAAATTGTAAATTACAGTTGCCAGCGGGAGAAAAAAATGTTTTAGTGTGTGTGAGTAAGCGTATGTGAAAGAGCATGCGGTGCATGCGGTTATGTAAGAGTCAGCTGGTAAAGGAGTTATTCAGTTTCCTTATATGATAATACCAGTCAACCAAAGTTTATTATAGTATCCAATATATTTGTATATGCGTAATAATAATAAATTCACTTATCTCACCTGAGACTAGAGTCATATCAGTCCATCCGTAATATATTTGTGTTACGGATATCAGAAAACAGAAGAATCACAAATATAATACTTAAATACACATATAACATCCAAAACCTAAACACAGAACTAAGCCAAATATTTATTATTGAAATGTCCTGGGTGAAGAACAAACCTACGACCCATGGCACTTAAGATAGGGAGGGACGCTACCGAATGCGCCATCATGCCCTCGATTTCGTCAAATTACCAAGGTCAATGGATATATGACATAATATCTTCAGTTCATAAGGTTGGCGACACACCAGTGATATCTTTGTGATGACACGAGTGTCTATAGATTGCGGTCACGTTTATCATCAAGCGGACTCTATGCTTGTTTGATGACTTAATAACATTTAAATATATATATTCAAATGACGATTTATCTTATCCTGATCGTGATCATCATATCAGTCGTAAAAAGTCCACTGCTGGATATAGGCCTACCCAAGAAAATGGGTATTTAACCCATAATTTGACACCTGGTAAGTACTATTTACTCTGCCCACAGCTAAATCTTATTGTAAAATATATGATAATGATAATTCATTCTCGTTTATTTTAAAAAGCATTGAATGAAGTGATAGGGGGCGCATCAGAGAGCATCACGTGATTCAATATTGGATTGACGTGATTCCTTTTTAAAATGAAGGATCTATAATTTAAGAGGCGATTTAAGTGAACTTTAAATGTCGTCTCTTTGTATTTTCAATTTGTTGTAATAAGCGTGGTAAATAAAATATTTCTTTGTATTTCCAGCGAAACGATTTGTGGTTTGTGGATTTGTTTATTTTGAAAACTCTCAATAATAATTTTTATATATGTAATCTAATTAATTCGACACCGAGCTGTTAGTCTTTCACATTTGTCACACGTGAGAATGTATGACATTCGGCCATTCAGCAAACTCGTGTGAACCGTCGAATTGTTCGGTACCAAAATCTCGGCAAATGCAGGTGTCCTAATCACAGTTCCAATAAGGCGCATGACTCAGTACACACAGTCCTTTCACAATACTAACCACTAATCTGCTTGCAGGCGATCTGCCATACGCCATATTGGTTTTTATGGATAGCGAACGCGATTTCTTGTAACGTCCTTTTTAAAAATATTGATTTTTTTAAGAAGATTCAGTGTTTTCTAATAAGCAAATCATAACTATTTACCTACTCTGTATTTATATCATAAAATTTTAGCAAGATTGTTTTCCTAACTATGTACTGTTAGAGGAACAGCGTTGCAGTGGAATCGAAATATCTTACCTATTTGGCCGTTCCGCATATTAGCTAATTTTGTCTATGATACTCTGTTATTTCCTTTCTATTTTGTTAAATTTCTTTGAATTATTTCTATTTTGCTTTTGACTGTGTCTATTTGTTATATTCGCTTTTAAAAGTCGTTTTATAAGGTCAATAAATATTTTTCTTTCCTCTGACGTCTTTACCTAAGGACAAAGGCTGGTTACCCAGAAGGTTAAGCTTTGCCTCGTTTACTAAGCATATATTTTAAACAATAGCGTCTATTTATGTTATAATAATAATATTTAAGGACAAAAGTCTATTGTTTGTTTGTTAGGTTCTGCTTCTTCTACTAAGCAAAGGATATTCTTGTACACTGCCCTCTTTACGTTTCACCAATGTTAGATTAAAAGACGGATACATTTAATTGACTTCATTCAAGAAAACTAAATATAACATTGTATAAAATCTTATAAGATAAGCCGGACTTTTTAATAATCGAACCAAAATAAACTCAAATTCAAATATACTATATTCAAGTAGGCCATTACAACAGACACTTTCGAATCGTCAATAAAATAATAATAAAATTTAATAGTAATAGTATTTTAAATAAGGAAGTAATTAAATACATAATTATGCGGAATACAGACGACTCTGATTACTCAAGTGATCATAAGTGTTATCTAAAGCATAGATCAAAGAAGTCTACCAGCACCAAGACGGGTCTTAAAACAAAGTTCATTAAAGGTTCATTACGCGACCCACCAGAGAGAAACCTGCAAGAAAATCTGATTAATAAGTCCCACCTTAACTAGTGTACCGGCACCCAACGGGTCTTAAAACATAATTTATTGAAAGTATATTACGCGATCTACCAGAAAGGAATCAGCAAGAAAATCTGATGGTAATAAAGGTTCCACAAACACCACCAATGCCAAAGTTGGCGATAATAAAACCCCCACCGGCGTCGGCGCTAAAAAACCACTGTCTTAAAACTAGTGGTTAAAGCATATAAGAAATAAAATAAAAATAAATAAATATATATAAGCATATATACTTCATTCAATCCCAAGCATACAAGTAGTAAATTTCACCCAAACCCAGAAAACACGTAATTTACGTTGATTCATTCATTGTTTATATCTACTTTTATTTCTCTTAATGTTAGTTTTTTCATAATGTATGTGAAATTTAATCATCCAAACCCAAAAGTAAACGTCATTTACGTTGATTCATTCATTGCTTATATCTACTTTAATTTCTCTTAATGTAAATTTTTTCATAATGTTTTCTTACACTTACGCGTTCACTGCTTGGAATAAAATACATAAACAGGTCTGTAAAAGTTAAAACATACCGAGCTTAAAGTTGTTTCGTTTTAAAGTTGTATTGCTGCGTGCACACGGTTGCTACTCTTTGGGCCTGTCGTAATGAGCGCCACTGCCACACAGTAAAGGGATTAGAAAAACCACGCTGAAGGTCGAATGCCTTTCCATTCTACGCTCCACAGCTGACAGGACGAAGTAAGCGCTGTTACAAATATCTACGTACTACCGCGCGTTAGACTGCGTTCTCATTGTGTTGTTACGGTTAATTTATCGTGGGACGATCATCGTCTATCTGGCACAATATCTTGACAGTAATAATAATACTCAAGTTAAACAGATATAAAAAATACATCTTTATCATTATATCAGCCATTGGAAGTCCACTGCTGGACATAAGCCTCTCCAAGAAAGAAGGAGTCTTGTCCATAATTGCCGCGCTGGGCAAGCGTGTTGGTAATCGCAGAGCGCAGCTATTGCAACGGGGATGCTGCTGCCCATCCCCGCCATGTTTATTCAAGCTGCACTGTTCCGGATGGATATACCGCCATTAATCAGTTCTGGTACCTTAGTCGCTTCTTACGACACCTGGTGCAGTGGAAGGTACTATTATATTCTGGCGGTACCTCACGGCACAAAAAATGCATACTACTTTACAAATTACTAGCTGACGCGACTGACGTTGACCTGTCTTTAATTGAGATAAAAAGTATTTTATCTTTCGAGTTAGATCAAACTGTAAGTAAAAACATATTAAAATCGTTTTTTTTTTTGTTTAGAGGTTCATGCCGTGACACGTAAAATTATATAAAGTTAGATATTATAAATATGTAGTAATAATACTTGATAAACAATTTAAAAGTGGCTGTGTGCGTCTATTTTTTTTATCACATATCAGCCGTAAAACGTGTACTTATGGGTACGTGCCTCAATTTTTCATTTCTTTTTTGTATAAAATAAATAAAAAATAAAAACTTTATTTGGAATTAAAATATGGTCAATAGTAACTATAAAGTTTCGGTTATCGCTGAATTAATTAAAGACTATGTTACAAAAATTAACACCCACCTTCACAACACAAAATTTACAAAGTTTTATAAGTAGAATAATTTAAAAATCTAGCTAAACTATATGTACATATTTGTCATATTATGACAAAAGTAAACGTAGAAAGTATAGTACAAAAATCAGTATATGAGTAGGTGTGTATGTGTACTATATTTGATGTATGTGTGGTTGTGTTTGTGTATTACGTGTAAGTGGGTAAACGGTTATATAATGATTAAATTTTCTACTACTACCTAAGTATTATTTTGTGGCTATTTGGTTATTTTTCATTTTCATACATTGAGGGTTAGATAAGAGAGTGAATAAGGAGTTACAACTCCTTATTTACTCTCTATTATATAGACAGGACTAACGTAGAATAAACGATGACCTGATAGCGCTAGCTTGTCAGTTTCACTTTCACATAACCTGTGAGGCCTTCTTTTGATTTCAGGCGTTTTTGCATAACTTAACTTATAAGTGTTTGCGAATTAGAAATTTAGATGTTAGCAGTTTCCAACCATAGATAATTTCTCAAAAATCATACTGTTAAGTTGGGTACCTGACTGGTTTGTGAACCCACACTTTTAGAATTGCTCTTTCGACTCTTTGAATTAGAGTCTTACCAGTGGCTCCCCTAACAGATATGCAGTATATGATAATAGATTAAACAAGCGCAAAGTAAACCGTTCTGAGTACAGCGAAATCAGCACTGGACCGTATTTTTTTTAAAACTAAGATTAGTTCAACGTACTCTTTCCAGGACATAATGCAGTCCACATTTACTCAAATATATGCTTCGAGTTTGTTAAATTGAAATTGATTTACAAGGACTAATGACAGAAGCATGTTCATATTGATGTGCAATTAGCTTAAAAGAAGATATTGGTTGGGATGTTAGTTTAGATATAAAGGTGAAAAAGTTTATTTTTGACATTTTTATAATTAGTAGGTTACATGATAGCCATTTTAGAATAGTATATAGAGCTGATTCTGCACGTTAACGGGTGCTATCCCAGTTGACACTATGTTAGATCAACGCTGTTTCATTGCCAAAGTTGTTACTTTACACTTATATGTATATCAGAAACAATATAGCCCCAGTACACTGCTCTAAGGTACGCCATATGTATTGGGCTCTTTGTAGCTTACAATGTTGTTAATTTTAACGCTTTGCAACTGATCAGCGGTGTACCTTTCAAAAATATCCAGCGATGTTCCTCTAATCTAATGCCTATGCGATGAAGTTTCTTTAGCAGATCTGATACAGAAACGGTGACAAAAGTTTCAGAGATATCTAGGAAGACGCATAAGGTTTTAAGGTCTTTTTTTGCGATTGGAATTAAATCGATCATTATCCTTTACTGTACCAGTACTTTATTCGAACAAATTATGAGTTTTATAAAATACAAAACCTAGTACATAGCTTGGACTCCGAGATAAGTACTTACGTTAAATTACTTGTGTTTTGGATATCAGATAACAAAGAAATACAAATATAATGAGTACAAATAAATAATAAGGATTAATGTTTAACATATGATTAAAATTTAGTTTAAATCGTCATTGTAAACAGTAAAATGACAGTTAACCCTTCTCATGAAAACACAGTTTAAATACACACGGCACGTCAATTTAAACTACAGACATCGACTATCTATCATAACGATATAATGGGAACGCGCCCTTAGTTGTAGTACAAAATGACGTTGGCATATTTATGACGTAGGTTTAGAGACCACCTGCCTATTATGCCCTGGTAAGAGGTTATAGAATGCAAGTAAGCGAATGAAATACACAGGCGTATAGTCGTTTAATCATGAGCGGCCTGGCCTTCTCCTCTGGTGGCGCGGGAATTGACGTCAGAGTGGTAAAGCAAGTAAGTTCGTCTTAAAAAATCTTACAATAACAAAAATTAACTTTGTTACTGGTATATTGGGTTCAAAATTGGTTGGGAATTTTCTACAGATTTATATAGGTAGATAGTTGGGATAGAAGAAGGCTTTACGGTGTAGTGCTGACGGAGTATAATAGAATTTCCCTTTGTACCAGGTGTTGAACGATACGGAATTACCGGGACCACTAGTTGGCGATACATCCATCCGAAATAACGTAGCTCAAATACGGAATGGGCAGCAGCATCCCAGTCTCAAAGCTCCGCTCTGCGATTGGTGGGACGCAATTATAAACAAAAGTCCACTTTTTTTGGTTATACTTACGTTCAAGTAAACTTTCTACAGCCTATAATATTATTGTATAGCATAGGATAGCTATCTATAAGATGTTTCCGGTATATGGTAGTCCTGTACGTGAGGTAGACCTCTTACAAAATGTATTCTGCATCAGGACCTCACTCTCACCTATTTATATCTTTAAATAGCAGTGTCCGAAATCTGGTTTGAAAGCTGAGAGAGACAGTGAAGTTACTGGGTTATGTGACATAATTTCTTGTGATATTACGAGTGTCTATAGACTGCAGTGGTGCTTACTATCATGCGGATCTTATGCTTGTAGCCGACCTGGCCTTATTAAAAAACAGTTTTAGCAGCGCTCCACTGTTTTACCCGCGTTTATAGTACTTTGTTATTTGTTGATAATGTGAATTCCATTAGTGAATGAGGCTTTGAAATTGGGCCATTTGTTTTTGAGTTATACATTCTAATATTTTGGATAGTATAGTAGATATCTATTAAATACTTTTTTTTATTATGATACAGGCTAGTTATTTAATAAAAAGGTAGCTGTATAATGGTTTAGAGTAGTTAATTCCTTACATATATACATACAAATCTTTCCTTTCTATAATAATATTGTATTCTATTATGTTTGTTCCTACGCCACATAAATATCGGAATGACCAATATAACTTTCCCTGTTCCTATTAAAGGATAGACAGAAAAGCTTAAGTGTTTGTGCCCAACCTTCACTCTCTCTCTCTCTCTCCCACTCGGTCATTATAGAAGGTTGAATAACATGATCCTAACGACATTCGAAAGAAGGCCCAATATTATAAACCTTTACTACAACTCTTCCAGTTTCACGTCAGTCCACTTACTGGTAAACAGGTCGTGCCTTATCGTAGAGTCGTTCGAACGTGTCTACATTGAACAAAATCACGTGTCACAGTATCAAATCAAGACGCCACAGATTTACGAGCCGGCTTGTGGGACGAGAGCAGAGCGCTTACAAATGGTTACAAACTATAAACGACTCTATCGCGCGTCGGCTCTTATTGAAGAGTCGCTCGAATAAACAGAAAATTATGCACTAATACAAACTATACAACTCGTTGTTTTTATAAATTAATTGCGCCTTTACTAAACTAATTGATAAGTTAAAACAATATGTTATTAATACATAAGATCTGTTTATACACTTCTTATTTTCTAGCTTGAACGGACGAAATTAGGAGAACCTAATTTTAGCGGGCACTTAGATTGACGACTTTTGCAGCTGTTGTATAAATAAAATAAGTCTACGTGTATGATTTTGTTCTCGTTTCGATCGATAATATATGGAGCCAGAACTGAACTGACAGAACTTGGTTACATTGAATTCGATAATTAAATAACTGTTATAAGCTGGCGATGTCAGCGTGAGCGTCATCACCTGCAGTGGTTACATGCTATATATAGTGTTACAGGAGGGTAGAGATTAAGAAATCTTATCTGTAGTTTACATTTCGTCGTTTAAGTTCTTACACCGCGTAAGTCAAAATGTTGACAGTTTGTAAAATTGGGGAAACATTGCTCACGATTCATAAAATCATTTGAAACTAATTGCTTGTGCATTTAGTTGGTGCAAAATAAATGTCATTTAAATAATACACGGTATAAAATGTTTACTGCAGCGTTAGAAATGTAATATCGTGTTATCATGCTATTAAGTTGCCAACTTTGACATACGCGATGTTAGAACTTGAGCGACGATTTGATTTTTATCCTACAAAACGTTTGGGATTCAATCATCAAGATTATTACTAATTTTGTTAGAATTTTATTGAACCGTTTGTTTAACAGAAACGCTATTTAATTCAAACGATTGGAAAGGACGACTTTAATATCTCGCTTTACTTTTTAAGCTTAAAGCGAGATATTAAAGTTTAAAAAGGATGTAATTCTACCGGTTCACCAATATTCCCCTTGTCCCTAAATAGTGAGGTTCAACGGCCTCGTGGCCTTGCCCTTCACGAGTCGTTCTTCATACCCGCTGACGGACGACCAGCGACTTGTATTTATTACTATAAAGGCTTGCACACACGGGGGACTTATTGCCAGATCTATTTATTAATATAAACACTGAAGCGAATGTCTGTTTAACAGCTTACATTTATAAAAATAAATGTAAGCTATTAAATAATGATTACAAGTAAATGTTAAAAGTGGCTAGATTTTATTAAAAACTTTCGACTAAAGATGTTTCGCCGTTTCCGAACTATGCTTCGCCGCTTTGTGCAGCGAGTGACCTCTTTCTTGAAGTTGAACATATTGCCAAATACGTCCTTTCACCTACAAAGTAGAACAACGGTCTGACTGAATCGCAGGATAACGCTGGATGCAGGCCGCGTACATCCAGTCCTATTCGAAATCATTCAGGGAGTTCTAAACTTTAGCTGATATAATAATGATGATATAACCTATCTTTTTTTACAAGACTTTGGTCGTGAAATTTGTGACGCTCGGCTCAGCTCTTCGATTTTTAAAATAAATTAAGCGAAAAGGATTTCTTTTTAAAAAACGCGACTAACTATAAAATCTACAATGTTTGGGATTTCTTGAAAATAAATAGAAGAATGTGGTAACAGACTTTGCAAAGCTTGTAGTTAGTTAGATTAATAGCAGTTGCAATGTACTTAAATAGTGAATGATGATATACATTAAGTCATTTACTTGGTTAAAGTTTTGAATATTAACCTACACTTGAATATTTACCTATTTATTTAGTTATTTGTTATCACGGTCGATTAGTATAAGTAGACTAGTTCGAATAACTTATTAACTTCGACTTATCGTTTAAATAAATTCGACTTCGACATTGACTTATTGTTTAAATAAATCATCTAAACAATAATTGTTAGAGAAAGCAGTAAAAAACTAAAGTTAAGCGTTCTTGACATAAACAATTTATTAATTTATAAGAGGTATGCAAACAGGTTAAATTAGATACTTGTAAACTTACTTAATAATCATGAATCAATATTATTTCAAATCAGGTTTTCATTAAAAATTAATCATTTTTAATGTCGTAAGGTTCTGGAATGGAGACCAAGCACCGGCAAGCGCAACGTAGGGCGTCCACCAGCAAGGTGGACAGACGATGTGAAAGCCGCAGGATCGCGCTGGACACAGGCCGCATACAACCGCTCCTATTGGAAATTACATTGAGGAGGCCTTTGTCCAGCAGTGGATGTCTAATCGCTGATGATGATGTTGATGTTTTAATTGCTTGGCACTGAAAACTTATTGTCTTGAAAAATTTTCTAGAATTTATTGTATCAGTAAAATAAATTCCTAAATGCTGTCAATAAGCGTATTTTACTGCCTTCACGGCTTTACCGGTGAACTGATTTTAATGAAAATGTGGATAGTTTTTACCGTCAGCAAGGAAAAGGCTGATTATATGCTACTTTTAAAACCGGAAAATATTCTGCAGGACGCGATGCGGATTGAAGTCTATTGGAACGGAGAAAGAAAGTTAGTGCCTATATATAATTAATAATAAGTTCATTTAAGTGCTAAATTACTGTGCACTTAAATGAACTTGGTTTTATCTTTACCGATGCACTTAAATATCTCAGAAGAAATAGACGGTGTTAACATGACGAAAGTAATTTATGTCTGTTTTAAATGTTTACTTTTTGCAAGTTCTTATTTACTTTTTGCAAATTTTCATTTACTATTTGCAAGTTTTCGTTACTTCTTGCAAGCTTTCATTTACTATTTGCAAGTTTTCATTATATATGCTTATATATATGTATATATATATATATATTCTTAAATGTATATTTGTCTGTTAACTACAATCCCACTTAAATGAGCGTTGTTAGTCGTTTCGCGTCAAATGTGTTAACACCTTTATAAGGTTAATTTAAAATTCTTTAGGTCAATCTGTTTAAGTTCAGTGAAACAATTATAAAACAGGAACATAAGAATATTTCATATTATACATCTATTACTTAGTAACAGCTTAGGTCTAGTGTACCTACAAAATTTGAATTTGATTAATTACGAGAAAATATACAGACATTGTGTGGAATAGTAACTTTTCTTGTACCAGAAAGAGGGGTCTGAGATTCCAGAATTTCCAGATGGCGGTATATCCACTCGAAAAGGCGTAGCTTAAATGCAACAAAGTAGGGACGGGCTGAAGTCATCGTAAAGCTACGCTCTGCGATTGCGACTACGCTTGCCAGCGCGGCAATTACGGGCAAGAGTGCCCCAATCATGTGTAGGGCCTGTATCCAATAGTGGACTTCGTACGGATAATGACTATATAAACTCAAAATATTCTTTATTCAAGTAGGTCCTTTACAAGGACTTTTGATTGGCCGAAAAAAAATAAAACAATAATATTAAGAAAATGTGAAGAACCAAATTCCAAACCAAATTATACTCATAATACTGATGACCCTAATGACCCCACGGGATAATCAGTCACTTATGTAAATTAAGCCTGCTTCAAACTATTCTGACGGTACCAGACGGTCTTAAATCGTATCTCGTAATTTAATACAGGTTCTTTACATGCCCCACCAGAAAGGAACCTGCAAAAAACACTGGTGGTGATAAAGGTTGCAACATTACCAAATAGTTAATGTTAATGGAACGCGACGACGGGACCAGCGTGGCGCTAACAAAACTTCGTCTTAAAGCTGCATAAATCCCAAATTTAGCCCTTTACCAGTTCGTCAGTAAGGACATCAGGATATCTGGATTTATACAAAGTTTACTATCAACGCCAAAAACAAAAAGGAGAATAACGCCTGTATGAATAATTTGTAGGGCATTTTTATTACTACCCGCGAGCCAAACTCTACAATTTACTAAAAACAATGTTTCTCACGTACTACATAAACAGTAGAGCGTACATGATTTCCGAGAACAGCTGAGTTAGAGCCGCGAAGCGAATATCAGGCAAGATTGGATCAGGTAGAGATGTGGCCTCTTGAATAAATCGAGCGGGGAGTCGAGTTACACAAGGCGATTACTCAACACTTTTAGTATGAATTAAAGTATGAGAGTTTAATCCTGCGTATGCAACTTTTATGCTTGCCTCCACATTTTTTGATAAATACCAGGAAATACTCCAAATAATGCGAGTATTTGTGGATTAGCCAAATTTCCATATACATACTTCTCAGATTCATCATCATCGTCATCACAAAGAAATCACCAGCAGTGGTGACATCCGTGTAGCTCCCAGTCTAAAGAAAAAATATAACTTATTATTTACTGATAATGAGGCTTCCAATTAGTAGTATAATTAAAAAATTTGGTTTAGTATTTTTAGAATTTATTTACTACAAGCGCACAAAATTACAAATATTTTATATTTTTTTTAATATAACATAGCTTAGATGTACAGTTAAAAATAGGTTTTGAGATAAACCGTAACTAACACTTTCCTATTTAAAATATATAAATATATTACAATCAAATTAATTTAGATTATATGCATAACTGCACCGCCTCTGTTAAACTATCACTACAAAGTATAAAGCAAATTCCCGCTGTCTATATGTCCCAATTATTTTATATAGTACTAGCGGCCCGTCCCAGCTTCGCACGGGTAGACATAAATAGGTACAGATATTTAAGTAATAAGCATGCTAATTAAAACAACTATGAATAACTAAATTGGAAAAAAATATGCTGATCTTAAAGCCTCCCTGTACACTACGTTGGCTGTGGTATTTGTAGGTGGCAGCAAGGCGTATTGATTTTCAGGAGATCCTACTCGAGAAAGTGCCACATACAATTGCTCTCGTCGAGTTAGTTACTCGATGCGCTGCGTGGCGGCCGCCACCGGCATGTATTTTTTATTTTTGCAATTACAAGATATCTTTTGTATGGAATTTCCGATTTCAATCATTCTAATGATTACTATTTAATCATTAGGTATGAAGTCTTTAATATTTAATTATTTATTTGGATAAAAATTATAAATGGTATGGCTAACACGGAATGATATTGATCGGCATTTCTATTAATTGGTTGGTTAATATAAAAAAAGTAGTTATAGTGACGTAACTACAATAGTTAGACATATGGTCTCGCAAAGTTTTTTGTAGATATTGATATATTTTATAATATTGTCATACAATTTTTGTCCTATCATTAATATTCTTCGCAGCGTATGCGATGAAAGACATTTTATGGCTAATTTTTTTACACCTTTGGTTGGTTTTAATAGGAATTTTTAAAGTAATAGATTAAGTACTAAATATAGCCTATGTTACTCAATGATAACGTAGCTTTCTAATAAAAAAAGAATTATTAAAATCGGTCTATAATTTTTTAAGTTTACTCGCTACATACAAAAATACAAATCATTCCTCTTTATAATATTAGTGTAGATTAGTGTAGATATATTCTTAGTTCTTTAAAACTACGCGACTGATTTTATTGCGTTTATATTTATAGATAGTAGAGAAACACTGATAATATTAGAAGTTTTCAATGTGAAGTCGTAAATATTATATATTTTTACAATTTCAATGCAAACACTGGGTGAATTCGAGATACAGTATAGTACATCATAAAAAGGTCTACAAAAAAGTCCATAGTGATATATGTCCATCTCTTAGGGATAACCCACAATAACCATATTTTATCCTCATTGCACCTCATTTGTCCCGAGACTAACTATGAAAACAATTTTTTTTTGGAAAAATCTATTTTATTCATCAACATAATCACCTTTTAGGGTGATACAATGGTTCCAACGCTTTTCCAATTTTTCAATACCATGTTTATAAAAAAAATATCTTTCGCTTCAAAATAAGCTTCAATTTCAGCGATGACCTCTTGATTTGTACCAAATCTTTGACTCTGGAGCATTTTTTAAGATCAACAAAGAGCCAGTAGTCACTGGGGGCTAAGTCTGGCGAGTATGGGGGAGGGGGGAAGTAAGTCAATATAATAATCACTGTTGATCGATTTACCTTTTTCGAGGTAGTCAATGAAAATCACGCCAAGCGTATCCCAAAAAACTGACGCCATGACTTTGCCAGCTGACTGCTGCCTTTTCGGACGCTTCGGCCTTTCGCCAGCTGTGCGCCACTCAGATGACTGCCGCTTCGACTCTGGAGTGTAGTGATGTATCCATGTTTTGTCCATGGTCACGTAACGACGCAAGAAATCTTTTTTGTTGCGAGTAAATAGTAATAAACAGCTTTCTGAATCATCGACTCGTTGCTGTTTTTGTTCCATCGAAAGCAATCGCGGCACCCACTTGGAAAGAACCTTTTTCATGCTCAATTTTTCGTGAAGGATAGTAAATACACTTCCATATGATATCTGTGTCATCTCAGCAATCTCATGGAGCTTCACTTTACAATCTTTCATTATAATTTTTGTCACTTCACTTACATTTTCCGGTGTAACGGCTTTCACAGGTCTACCCGAGCGTTCTGCGTCATTTGTGTCGGTACGACCACGTTTAAACTCGGCAAACCACCGACAAATCGTTGCTTTTGATGGACAAGACTCCGGGTAACATTTTTCAATCCATTGTTTCGCTTGCACGGTGTTTTTACCCATTAAAAAACAATGTTTTATCAGAACACGAAACTCGGTTTTTTCCATTTTTTAAACAAACTACAAAACAACTTTGCTCCAACCTCAATAACTCTGGTCAGATCGACTTAAAATTTTGACAAGTTTCAAGCAAAGGTGCTAGAAAAGCGTGGTTACTGGTTTACTACGAACGCCGTCTCTGGGTTGGTCGGGACTTAGTGATCCATCTATACACCAGAACACATCAAGGCGTGCACTGCTGTTTAGCGATAGAGATATGTATGAGAGAGGTACACACAGACGAGATTGCTAGAGGTCTACCCCAGAGGAAGATAACGTTTATTACATACAATTCGCAGTGCCCGCTGCGAGCGAGTATTTATAAAACACTATCAGAGCGGCTGCGGCGGGCGCGGCGAGATTACAGGCCGGCTGCTAGATACTTGCAGTGACAGTCGACTAGAGGAATGATTGAAAATTCCCTTCCTAGAAGCGTGAAATGAGAGGAGCGCTTGTAGGGTGCATATATGTTACTATAGTTCGCGGACATAAATACACGGTATAATAAATTCTGTAGTATATATATAAAGATATATATATAGTCTTTGATTGATGATTACGAAAAAAACACTTTTACAAAAGTGAACCTAAATGAGCTCTTAAAGTTCAGTCATTTACTTCAACAAACTTACAGCAAAAATGTGCGTCATCGCGACTCCATTCTCGAGATAAACTCAAGGTTTTAGATATACGGTGGGACTCAATAAGAATAACATCAAAATATCTCAAACTCAATAAGAATAAAAGATGGTTTAACATCGTGAGTACTACTAAGCAACAAATCCTTCAAAATTTCTTGATCATTTTTGAACTCAATAGCTCGCATTTTTATTAACATTGACCTGATGGCGCAGTTTCTATTTTTTTTTATTTGACAACGTCTACAAACAAGTATACCGCCTGCGTGATAGTAAACGTCACCGCAGCCTACAGACGCTTGTAAGCGGCGGACACTGCTAATTGTATGTATCACAAGGATATCACTAGTGCGTTGCCAACCTTGTTACTTGAAGATGTCACACTACCTCTCTCACCCTTCAAACTGGAATCTGAAATCTTATTCGCCAAGCATTGTACGTCCAATACGTATCCAGCATATTTATATGATGATATTTGTGTTTTTTCTATGATTCC
The DNA here is from genome assembly GCA_020976665.1 of Heortia vitessoides. Taxonomy (NCBI): domain Eukaryota; kingdom Metazoa; phylum Arthropoda; class Insecta; order Lepidoptera; family Crambidae; genus Heortia; species Heortia vitessoides. Next base: position 13,618,526 of record JACJUM010000875.1, on the reverse strand, counting down.
TCTGTTGTTTCTTTCTCCTTCCTTTATAATCCAAAATGAGATAAGGTCCATGTTTAATATGTTATGGGAATTTATTTATGTATTATTTATTGTCGACTCCCTGGTCTTCAAAAGTCTCAGTGGGCACGGCAGTGTGGCGGCCGGCGGGCGGGCGCCGACGGGCAACATTCCTCTGGACCGCAGGCCCTGTGTTCAGTGCCGCCTCTCCGGTTGCCTATCGCCTTGTGTTTACATTCGATACTTCATTTTAACCCGCATATCTGCGCTCCATCTGATATAAATTAAATTGGACTGTCTAGGGTGAGTTTGATGTTTGTCTTGATTAACGGCGAGATTGTATCCTTAATTTGTATAAAGCGGTTAATTTTTGTCCCTCGAGTGTTTATCTTTTGAGTGGTACTACTACGTATTTATAAGATACTAATAGAAAAGCGCATCAAACTGGTTCGTACTGAGTAAAATAACACGGCAGATATTTTAATAAAACTCTTTTAACGGCTTCATAACGCGGTTCATTTAAGTTTATAAATGTAAAAAAGTGCTAAGAGTGAATAAGAAAAGATTAAAACTTTATTATGAGTAGTAAACACGTGAATGTTCGAAAATATGGAAAGTCTTATGTTTTTTATCGCCCGCCACGTTGCTCACTATGTAAGTGCTTTAAATATGTACTTCTGTCTAAACACTATATACTAGTTGTTGCTCGCGTCTTCGTTCATATGGAAATGCATGTTTAAGAACTGTGGCATCATAGAAATGTAGGTAATTAATGTGAGCGATCACTATGACAATTTTTTTTCGGTATAAATATAAGCTTTTGTTGTAATATTACAGGAAGATTTTTTAATCCAATCATTAACTTCGGTATTATGAACTTCTGTGATTCCGTAGAACTTACACTTGTGGTGATTACAGTCTATTTATTTTATAATCATTAGAATTGTCATGTCATGTCATTAAATTTGGCTAAAAACAGCTGACAATATACAATTCTGACCTAATTATAAGCTTTGAAAACACGGATCTTACCAATAAGTTCTAGGCAAAAATTTTTGATCTATATAATTGCATAATATCAAGCTTCTATATTTGTTAATATTTTACTATTAATCAATCCAAATAAGTTACTGACAACGTACTTTACTGACAACGTATTTTATTTTTTTTTATTTATTTAACTTATTGCACAAAATGTACAAATGGCGGACTTAATGCCAGATGGCATTATCTCCCAGTCAAACATTACACAAAACAGAAAAAAATATATATATAGTGGTGCAGGCAATATATATACAAAATAGATAAACGTGGCATACATATTTGTATAAATAAATAGGGTTATAAAGTTAGAGAAGCAGCATCAGTAAATAAAGTACGGAGACAGCGTTTCAGGATAAATTTGTTTGGGGATTGCTGAATATTCAACGGAAGCTCGTTCCAGAGTCGTATAGCTGTAAAATGTAAAAGAGTTTGTCAAAAAACTACAGTGATTTAGTATTAGATGAACGGAGATTACGTTCTTGAGAGGAAGATAGGAATTGGAACCTGTCTTTTAAGTAAATTGGTGCGTACGGATCAAAAAGCATTGAAAATAGTATGGTTAGAACTCGAATTTTGCGACGTTCTCGAATAGGAAGCCAGCCGAGAAGAGAACGGTAATGGGAAATATGATCGTATTTACGCAAATCGAAAATGAAACGAAGACAGTTGTTTAATAGACGATCCAATTTATTAAGGAGTTATTGTGAGATATTAGTGCAGTACACGTCACCATAGTCAATTATGGGTAAAACCAAGGATTGAATACAAAGGGTTTTGGTTTTAGTAGGAAGAAAATATTTTAATCGATAGAGAGCACGAAACGTTCCAGTAACCTTATTGCTGATTTCATTAACATGTGTATCCCAGGTTAAGGAAGAGTCGATAAATAGGCCAAGATTCTTAACGCATGTGCTGTAGGGCACTACCACGTTATTAAAAATAATTACAGGTACATTTAGGTCAAATCAGCATTAATCCGAGCAATGGCATTATCCAGGTCATTGTACTCTGCCTGGGTGTATAGTTGCAGGTCATCAGCGTATAGATGGTAAGAGCAGCCAATAGATTTGGTGACAAGGTTTATGAAAAGGGAAAATAATAACGGAGAGAGAATGCCACCTTGCGGCACACCAGCAACAATTGTCATCCACTGGGACAAATCATCACCCAGGCGCACCGCTTGCTGGCGTTCTCGAAGGTAGGTTGTGAACCATTCCCGAACCGAATCCGAATATTTATCTATTTCTGACAATTATTATTTTTTATTGTTATTTTTCATTTTTGTAACTTGACTCGCAATATATATTGTGACATTTAATCCCTGACATTGTTTTAAATTTACTCAAATTTAATCTTCTAAGGGCATTATATTAACTTATAATAGTTACACTAAGTCAACTCACAAGAAAACATAAAACGCCAAGGTTATCCCGAGCAATCTTTCCCAAAAGCATCCTGCGCCTTCGAAAGGCGTATGGTCACGGGATGAATAGACCCTGTAATGGTCTGTGAAGCTACGACGTGTAGGAATGCCACAAGTCACAAGCCAGGGCACAAACCGGGAATCATTCCTGATGGGAATGACAACCGGGGCTTCCTCCACTCTCTTAATACACAAACTAGAGGCTGGACAAGTAATTTCTAACGAAACTACATTCGCCGAAAGGATATGTACTAGTGTAAAAAATTAATATAGGCATTTGAGCATATAATATCATACTATTTTACATACATATATATCAAATATAGTATAGTAATAGTAATGTATGGTTTACTAATCTTTGAAACGCGAAATTGTGTAAAGAATAATATTATATACTATTCAAGTTCACGAAATCGGAAAAAATAGCGTACAACTTTCATGTCTTTCCCATTTCAATTACATAAACTTAAATTTAAAACGCACGGTAAAAATTAGCGTTAATTGAAAATTGATAACAGTGTATTTACTTATATATATATAAGCTTATATCATTTGATGATAATATAAATTTGTAAAATATTTTTTGAAGTCCGTCAAGTGGTTTTTTTGTTTATTTGTTACAAGCCTACAATTACATAACTTGAACCTCGTTGCTTTCCTTTTAGGTGCTTATAGTTTGATTATATTAAATATATAGCCTGGATAATATATATAGCCTAATATATAGATAGTAAAAGAATTAATGAATTTGGTAGAATTGATTTTGAATTAAATTGTACCGGACTATCAAATATTTCCTTTTTATAAGATCAGTTTACGTTAACATACCTAAATATCCACAGATGTTGAGTATAACTATTTAATTGTATATGAATATGAAGCGACAACATGAATACATAAACAACCTTACCATCGTAAGTCACATAACAGACTGGCAATGTTCCTACCAGCACAAAAAAAGTAGTAGGAGCATGGAACATGTCCAAGAAACATGACACAGCAAGATCAGCGGCTGGCAGTCGACAGGAAATACGGCACACGCCATCGCAATTAAGTGGACAGCACTCCGATCGGAGACTCTCATTACCGTCACGCGAGGGATCAGGGCACTGGGAAGGGCACTGCCGGGCTTGATTCAGTTGGAGGTATAAATGCTTTAACACCCGTGGGATATATCACTACATAATATAAAAGTTGCTTTCCGCTGTCTGTCTCTCTCTATGTATGCTGAGATCTACTATGCTAGAAACTAACCAACGGATTTTAATGTAGGTTTATTTTAATAAATAGAGCGATTCAAGAGAAAGGATTATGTGTATCATTCATACTAACCATTGAAACTCCCCTTCTGGAAAAAGGCCTCCCCAAGAAAGGAGGAATGTTGCCCGATATCGCGCTGGACAGGCGTGTTGGCAATCACAGAGCCCAGCTTTTGCGACGGAGATGTTGCTGCCCATCCCCGCCCTGTACATTTGAGCTGCATTGTTTTGGATGGATATACCGCCATCTATCGGTCCTGGTAGCTTAGTCGCCTCTTGCGACACCTGGTACTATTTTACTCTGCCGGCACCTCACTTACTTACATGCATAATATAGTCTAAAAACACTGATAATAATTTTAGAAGTATCTAATGTGAACATATAATTGCGATTATATTGCAAACGCTGGCTTAACCCGACTTATAGATCCAAGTAATGTACTACAGAATTGTACACCACAAAAATGTCCGCTAAAAAGTCTGCGGTGGTATGTGTCCATCTCTTAAGGATAACCCACGACATTCATTCTTTATTATCATTGCACCTGTTGAAGTCTGTGTGGATGTCTGAATGCTGATCATAGTTGAAGCAACACTTTAAGTTGCGGGTAGCATATACAAGTATGTTATGACTAGCACCACCCTGCGGTTTCACTTGCGTTAAGTTGTCTCTTTATATAATTATATAGGTTTAACAATTTATTGAAATAACTTAATAAAAATTCATGACTTTCAACGAAGAACCTTCATTCTAAATTTTATTTGAATAACTTTAAAAAAAAGCAATGTTTCATACTAACTTTGCACAATTACCCTCTTAGGGAGTGAATTTTCAAAAACCCTTCTTAGTGATAGATTTACGAAGATCTAGTATCTGGTCCGACATAACAGACGTTATCCTGCCTTAATCTTATGACGTTATCTTGTAGAATTTTAGCAGATCAATTTTAAACGATATTTAGAGCAAACGACTGACAGTAACGTCAATGTTATGAGAACGTAGTGGATTCGCTCGATTTTGTACAAAATGTCCTCCGGATCTATTAACCATTTAGTTGGTGACCAAATAATAAATTTTGTCTTACCAATTTTTTTTTTTTTTATAAGACCTGGACGACTAACAATCATACAGCGCGCGTGATAGTACGCGTCACTAAAGCCTCTTAAGCCTCTACTTTAAGAAGCACAACCAAAGGAAAATATAAGGCATTAAATTACTCGTCAATAGTTTCTTGTCATATTAATTAATTTATTTATTGACATCTTCGTGCAACAACAATGTTTACAAAAAAACTGAGATGGTATTTTTCTGCTCTGTCAGTTTTTCTTAATATAATTGTAAGAAAACTCTTTTAGAAATTTATCTTTATTCAGATCCGATAAGATAGATGACAAAGAAAATTTTAATAAAAAAGTTTTGTTTTTATTAAAAATACATACATCTCTAAATTGTTGCCCTTGTACCACCAACGACTATTTTTTAATAGCGATATTATTAATTAAATTTTATATGTCAGTACAACGTTTGCCAGTTCAGCTAGTCTTTATTATAATATTCAGCATTATCAAGGGAAAAATCCTATGAAATAATTAACAAAATCAATCTAAATGCTTCTACACCAGCCGCAGTTAAAGCGACTCGACTCGCCGACTCGACTCGCCGACTCAACTCGCCGACTCGTCTCTCCCACGCGCACGCCGCGTTCACATACACTCATCCCTATAATTTTGCTTGATTTTTTATTTAGATTAGTATCAACAATATACATAATAGCCGTGGGGTACCGGCAGAGTAGAATAATACCTCCCCCTGTACCAGGTGTAGTAAGAGGCGATTGAAGTATCATACTGACAGATGGCGGTATACTCATCGGAAACACTTTTACTACTCGTATAATGTGAAAGTGTGTCTGTTTTTCTTTCTCTCGTAAAACCTCCGGTTTCATGAAGTTTAATGCGTAAGAAAATAAATGTATAATATAACAATACGACATCTCTTACGTCGACCTGACTCTGCGATAAGTAGCTTAAAGCACTTGTGTTACGAATATCAGTCAGCAGAGGAGTCACAAATACATTACTTAAATACATAAAAGTAACGCCTAGTACCATATTTGTCATAGATGGGGATTGAACCCACCTTTGGCGCACATGATCACTACCATCTCTATTAGGGCCCGTCAAATGAATGGATTGAACACTTGAGAAGGTCGCAGGCTTCGTTTGGTTTCCAAGAGTTCCCATGAAGATTTGATGTAACTTTCTGGTGTTTTTAGGTAAATGTAAGTTTGACATCCTATAAAATGTATTTCTTTAGTAAGTTACTACACTTCTTTTTTGATATATTTTACATATATAAGTATTAACTTGTAATTGGATGGAAGATAATGCACATGTAACCTACTACTTTATGATTCTAGGGCTTAAACTAAGTATCTGATTCTCTTAAAGAATTTTATTTAAATTAGCTTTTATTCTTAGTTTTGATTACCGATTTTTCTTTGATGAGGAATAAACTCTATTTAATTTACTTAGATTGTTGTGTTATTAATTTACTTGGAATTTAAAGTTCTACACCTGCTAAGAAGACGACGAAACCTTGTTGAATACACAAAACAAATCATTCGTTCATTAAAACAATCGACCTCCCTGAACGAATGAGATACAGTGACGTTTCTAACTGCAAATATTGTAGATTCCATAGTTTAATTACGCCGTAAACATTAAACATGATTAAATAACCAATAATCACTCATATTGATCTGATCATTTATTCGCGTAGTAAAACTTTATGACACATAAACGCCGCCTGCGCTGTTAAATCGAAAATCCCGCTCTGGCCAGGAAGATTGTATTAACTTTTTGCCTGCTCTTCATTATAGTCATTCCTGTTGGTGTCAGGACACGCATGTCGGTTATATATTCTAGCGTGTGTAATATAAGCATGCTCACTTCATCGAGAGTTAATACATTCGTCGTTGATAGTGCAATACCGCGTAAGTAGCAGTTGCAAATAAAGAAAAAATTTCAATTAGAAAAGATGGAAAATGGACCTTATTAACTTAAGTTACATACGCGGTATTGAAGTATCATTGACTATATATAAGTTAACGGCTCCCCGCGGTTCATCCGCTTAGTCTCCGTGCCTAAGTTACTCTTTATTACATCTTTATTTACTATCTACCAGTGAATGTTCAGTTAAAATCGATTAAAGCTTACTTTCGTTAGATATACCGTAAATACTTTCATGAATCTATTTTCATTTTTCTTTCATTTCACGGAAATAGATTGAGGCTAAGAAAAAAATAAGACGTTTATCGTCACCATCATATCAACAGTTGGACGTTCACTGTACATTTGAAACAGTGTAAACTTATAGCACAGGTTGAGGATCGGCTACAACATCGCCGTCGCGAAAGCTACGCTGTGCGATTGACAACACGCTTGCCCCGCGTAGCAATTATGGACGAAATTCCCCCTTTCTTGGGAAGGTCTATGTACAACAGTGGACTTTCAATGGCTGATATGATGAACTCTATGTAAAAATGTGCCGCCAATTGTTCGGTTTCACGCCACGTGTATTATAGATAGATATCTATAGTACTCACTTACAAAGTAACTAACTTTGGTTCTATTATTTATTTTGTTTTGATATTTTGTTACTCACTTTTTATTGTATTATGTCAAGGTTAATTATAATAATAAATATCCACAACGTCTCATATATAGAACTGACTCCGTGGTAAGTCACTTAAAGCACTTGTGCTACGAACGCCAGGCCACAGAAGAATCACTGAGTTTTACTTAAATACATATATTTAACACCCAGACACATAACAAACACAAATATCATCATATAATATTTGTTCTGGGCGAGAATCGAAATTGGCGCATACTTGCTAACAAACTTTCTGCCTTCTACTTCGTTCGCTTAATTAGACATCGCGTCCCTCAGGATTTTACGGTCGTGAATCCCGGAATCAAGAGTAATTGACCGCTAATCACCACTGCGCAAAAATTCCAGATCATATATAATCTATACCTATTTGACTACCCCGATGGCGCAGCCGTGAGGTACAAGCAGAGTAGATTAGTACCTCTCTCTGTACCAAATGTCGTAAGAGGTGACTAAGATACCGGAACCTACAGGTGGCGGTACTATGTAGCTATGTAGCTATGTAGATACTATGTAGCTCAAATGCACAGGTCGGGGATGGGCAGCAAAATTCTCATCGCATGCGCACCGTGCGGCAAAAATGAGCAAAATGCCCCTTTTTTGGGGGGCATATGTCCAGCAGTGGTCTCCCAATGGCTGATTTGATAATGATGATAATGATAGCTCATTTTGTAGTGCCCCTATCTTGTGCGCGTCAGGTCAATGTCAGACAGGTTGTGTGAATTTATAAAATATATATCATCATCATCAGATCAGCCATAAGACGTCCACTGTTGGACATAGGCCTTCCCAAGTAATCTCTAATAGATCGGGTTTTATACGAGCACGATCCTGCGGTTTCAGCCAGATGGTCTGTCCATCTTGCGGATGGACTTCTTTATTCTAGAACGTTAAGACTCCATCGGGTATCGGTTCTGCGTACCAAATGTCCTACCCACTGCCACTTCTACTTACTAATCCGCCGGGCTATGTAATTAACTTTGGTTCTGTTAAAAATCTTCTCATTCCTGATTCGATCGCGCAAAGAGACTTCAAGCATTTCCCTCTCCATAGCTCGTTAAGCTAATTTGAGTTTTAATATAAATATAGTTATAATATATATATGTGTGCCAGTTTTCAAGATAAACAAATATCCATACAGTTTATCACGTTTATCATATTACTCAAATAATTAAATTCATACGACATCTGACACGTTGCCCTGACACCGAGAAAATGTAGCTTAAAGCACCTGGACGCAGAACTCATGTGACAATAATGTTCATCACGTAAATATTTGTCCGTGGTGGTGATCAATCCCACAACCTTCGACGAAAACGATAAGAACAGTACTGAATGCGCCATCAGGATGGTCCATAGAAAGAGTAGGATTATTTTAAACAAGTTACCATGGTGTTCTTGAAGACGTTGCTTCGACTAACTTGAACCGCCTGCGAGGAACTATGATCAATTCCGAGAAATATAAAGTTCTACCTCGCCTCATTATTTTGATGGCTGTAATAGGGTTGCCAACATTTAATACCACGTCTACTAAAAGATACCACAAAACTAGTTTTAATCACAAAAGTTTACTTCGTTATTTGGATGTACATCAAATAAATTTCAGATGTTTTACTGTAACTTCTTATATAGTGTGCTAATTTGTATTTGTATTTTATTTAAAACCATAATGACACTATTTTATTATATATAAATTAATATTAATACAATGTTTCCGTTTATATATTATAAATTATTAGTAAAACCAATGTTTCCGTTTTATTCTTTCCTAATAACTCAGCAACAAATTTTAACAATAAATTAATACTGCCTAGCGCGTATAAGTTTTGGAGACATCTATAGATGTTAGCTATGTGAATCAATACCTAGGAAGATTTATAGTTCTTTTTCTTTATTCTCTTAAGTAAATCAACATCTTACATTTTTATATTGATGATATTAGTTTAAATAATACTATACTCTATGGTACACTAGAAATACAAAAAAGTACGTAAATTAAAAATGAAATACCACAATTACTGGCCTTATCACATGGAGTTTTTTAAACGGTAATTTAATCGCCTCTTACGGCACCTCGTACAAGGGAAGGTACTATTCTACTCTGTCGGTCCCTCATGGCTATTCAATTCCTTATATAAACTGTATACTGTGCTAAGTTTCCATAATAATAAATTAGTATGTACGACATAGCAACGCTAGTAGCAGCCCTAAGTAACAGGTTGCTAAATTGTTTCACTAAAAATAGAACCACCGTTCAGAGACATCAAAGTTTACGGCTGTTGCTAAGTTATATGGAGAGCACATAAACAAAAGAACTATAGCAAAGTATATCTACTATTAGCAAGATTAATTTGAATTCCATAGTGCACGAAGGGACAAAATTTTTTCCAGATTTTTAAAACATTTTTATATCTTTAATAAATCTACTCTTTTAACGACTTTAATATATATAATAATAATAACTATATAATAACTTTAAAAAAGTAACAAAACATGTTATGCCAGAATCTAGTTAACTTTTTAAATTTTTACTTTTTAATTTTATTTCTTATCGTTGACAGAATCTTGTTATCATGTTGCTACTCGTATATTGGCCTTGGACCTTAATCAAATATATTTCAGGATCCAGGGCAGATGGTACTTTCCAACCGTCTTCTCTATTGAAATGGGAAGTATAAAGCCATTAAAAGAGTAGTTTTATTATAAGTACTGAGCACGTACATTTCGGAAATTATTATTCCTACATCGTTTATTTTATGTATGTTCAGTTCACTCAGGTGGGGGATGCCCATCTCCGCCCTGTTGCATAATGAGCTACGCCGTTGCGTGAAAAGTAAGCCTTCCTCCCTTTCCTAACATTCAAGATATTCACAGTGAAAAGGCAACAGGATTAAAACGAATCCTGTAAAAGGGTTGTAAAAAGGTAACAAACAGACTCACAGAATCACTTCCGAATTTTTATGACAAATATGAACAAATATTAAGAAATAAAAAAGTGTGAACATAATTCGTTTGCAAAATTCAAATATTTTCCAGTATAGTTAGAATTGACGTCACAAGTCTAGCAAAATTATCGACCATAAACAAACAAGGATCGGCTGACTCAGCTAATCGAGTCCGGACTTTGAAAGTTCTTTTACTAGACTCGATTTTGAAAGTTCATTTTAAATCGTCAGAGTATTCGAGTCGTTCACTACAAAGTAGTCCTGTAAATTATAGGACCTTGTTTTCCCGGTATCGTGACTCCCGGGGCACGACGGGGCCTTCGCCGTACTTAGAACTTGTTGGGAGTCATCACTCATTTCTCAAAACTCAAGTTTGATTAGAAAAGGGATTCTAAATCACGATCATCTGTGAAACGTTATAGGTGGAGAGTTGTTAGACGGGGACGTATTTGGGGAGACATGAAAATTTTTACTTATTATCACAGTATCTGCATCTTTATTATATCCTGGGACAGCACTACTGTTGTACTGCTAAGACCTTAGCGGACCCGTCAAGATTTTTATAGTGTTCTATTTGTGCTGAGAAATCTGCGCCATTTTTCAATATTATAGGTAAATATACATTCATACATACAAATAATCGATAAAGAAGAAAAAAAATCAACATGTCTCAGGTCCCGCCTGAAACTTGAGACAAGTTAATTTTTTTAGTAAATATCAGTTTATATAATTCATCATTTCTATATTTAAAACCTCTCCAATTACTGGCTATTTATTGACAGGCCTGATGTCGTGGCTACGTATTGACAGGTCTGATAGTGCTTATCAAGTGCGTCACGGGTCTTGGGTTCGATCCCCACCTGAGACAAATATTTATATGTTGATGTTTGTGTTTGTTCTAGTCTGGGTGTTGAAATCCAGTATAGTTTTATAATTTTTTTCTATATAAAGATATTTAAGGGTCACATTAAATAATAATAAATAAATTCAGACAGCAACTTATATATTGACCTGACTCCATGATAAGTTAAAAGCACTCGCGTTACGGATATCACACAACAGAAGAATCACAAAACTAATCCTTAAATATATATAATTTTTACACCCAGGCACAGAAAAAATAAAAATATCTTTATATAAATATTTGTACTGGGTGAGGATTCAACCCACAACTTTTGGCGCTCAAGACACGATCACTATCACCTGCACCATAGGGCTCTTCCATTACATATATCAAAAGTGAGAAATTGACAATTTTACCATTACACGATACTCCAAATACCTGTATAAAGTTGCCTACCGCCTCTTGGGGTATAAATGCGTTCTAAGGATCTCTTTCTGACGAACACTATATTACAATACCGTTTGAAAAATTTCCCTACAAATTGTTACTTGATACACATTGAAAGCTAAAAATGTGTTGGGTCTAGGTGTTTATGGTACCTTAGTTGTTTCCAATTTCCGTAACACATGGTAATATTTACATAGGTGCCAAAACAATGTAAGTGTTGTCGTATATGTATTGTATTGAGATATTGTTATGCTAAAGGAAAATTTGGACATGGATAAAAATTTGGGTGTGGCCTGATGTTCCAGCGGCCGTGTAACTAAGAATAACTGAATGACATTTCGAGATAATAATAATAACAAACTCAACATCTCAAATATTGACCTGATTCTGAGATATGTCGCTTAAAGCATTTGTGTTACAGACATGAAACACCAGAAGAAGCACAAATTTCAGTTGAACAATTTTATCTGTAACGTGTGATTCTTGAAATAAGAAGAAAATTGAAATGTTGATTTCGTATAAATATATTACTATTATTAATTACTTAGATTCAGGTATTCAACACCCTGACGCAAAACAAACACATCATTATATGAATGTTTGCCCTGGTTGGAGATCGAATCCACGACCTTATGACGCACAAGATAGAATCACTACCAATTGCGCCATCAGGCCCGATATAATTCTTTATTACCGTCTACACGGAGTAGACTTCATTCAAAAGTCGTCTGCATTGGTACTCACTCTCACCTACTTATACCGCAGCAAAGCTAGCAGTGTTTGCATTTCTGTGTTCCGGTTTGAAGGGTGGATGAGAGAGACAAATAATTTACTGGGTAATGTGACATAATATCTTTAAGTCACAAGATTGACAACGTGTTCGTGATATTCTTGTTATGTGACAAGTGTATATAGTTGCTATCACGACTGTATGTATTTTTGTCTACCTGGTTCAATGAAAAAAAAACCTTGCCTTTCGAGTAATAAAATTCAATTTCAGTGTGTAAGGTTTATTCCATCCACAAGATATTTACTTTTGAACAAACCTTTTCTATATAAAGAGGCAATTGGACCTTTAATTAAAGCGCTCTGCAAGTATGGTGGTTATGCAGACTGTAGCTTCGCGTCGGGGATGCTGCTGCCCACCCCCGTCCTTTGCATTTGAGCTACATTGTTTTGGGTGGATATTCTGCAATCTTCCCGTACCTCAGCTGTCTTACGACACCTGGTACATGGGGAAGTTGAATTCTACTCTACTAGTACAACACGGTAAGCAAATTATATACTGTACTGTTCCCTGGAAAAAGCCTTACAGGTTGCTTGAAAGAAATCGCTATTTGCAATAAGGCTGCCCATTGTACTTTGCGATTATTGTTTCTCTCATATATTTTTATGTTTGGTGTATAATAAAGTATTTTTTTTTTTTACCGAAATAGATGTATTTTTGTTTTGACATTCGTTTTTCTTGTCAAGGGTGGTGCATATGGCATTATATTACATTGTAATGCAATGAGAACAAGGCAACATACAACTATGTATTACGAAGTACAAATGACATACTAAAAATAATAAATTGTCGGTTACTAGACACGGCATAATTCATCATGTCATTCAATTACATGAGAAACGATGTGGGTAATGAGTTATTGTGGACATGGCACCGCGTGCTGCACAGAATTTAACTGAAATTATAACTTATATACCTACTTATTAATAAACAAGGTCACCTTTGAAAGTTGAATCACCAATTTATCAATAAGTATAAGTTTGTTGCATGCAGAGTAAAAAAGAACCTCCCCCTGTACCAGGTGTCGGGAGACGCGACTGCGGTACTGGAACCACAGATGGCGGTATAACCAATCGAATTGCTCAAAGAACGTGGCTGACACTAGCAATTCTGCTGCGAAGCTATAAGCAATTATTGGCAACAAATCCCCATTATTATGAAAATAAATGTGATGGATTGAACCACAACTCACAACCGGTACTAAGTGCAGCAGTGGATGTATTAATGCTGATGTTAACTTTCAAACTCCAATATTGACTTTTAGTTCGCCTAATAAGGTAATAATAAAAATAAGATTTGGAAACCAATCGTTACTACATAGTTTAAAATAAAGTCATTTTTCCCCTGTCTGTCTGTCTTCTATTTTTCATTATCTTTAAAACAACGCAACTGATTTGGTTATTATGATAGAGTGATTAGATGAGAGCATAATATTGTAGAAAAACACTGATCATTTTAGCATTTTCTAATTTGATATCGTAAATAAATTCAATAAAATTGACAAACGCTGAACAGAAATAAATATAGATGGAATATTCCATTTTGTACCTAATATGGATGAATATAAAGTAAAGTTTTTAAAAAATAATTTAATTATAAGTTAATTAGGTTTTTGGTAATTTATTTAAAAGTATGAAACACATAGAATATTCTCATATTATCTCTAGATCCATGAATAGTGCCTTGCCTTCCATCTTTAGAACGACAATCAATATTAATCGTGCATATTGTATTATTTTTTCAATTACTTAGCAACAATATATAAGCTTGAATCGATCACTATTACCATTATTGGTTGAGTCTCACAGAATTCTGAGATCATCAATAAAACCACTAAATTAAACATTGCGTGCTCAAATTCATTGCGACTCCCTATTCTTTCATTCACACAGGAACCTGCGCGTACGCATACCCTGTCATTAGCTTATACTTCATGATTCGAACATAATTCCAACCTTAACTTATATCAAGGATAGAATCTAATTTTGCTTGCATTGCAAATTGTATGGGCAGCGCGCGTAACGAACCGACGACGGTACCTTAGGGTAGAGTACCATATGGTGAGCATTTGCCGGATTTGCTGTCCAATTTAATTGCCAGCCCTACGTCCGGTCGTAACCTTTTGATATCAAATAGAATCGCCACTGGTGGTAATAAACAACGCGAATGTTTGGCGACGGATATGCGTTCTGGTTTATGGGAGTATCAAAGTTTAAAAAAAAATATTGCAATAGTATGAAAGGAAAATTACATTACATTTTATTGACTTTTATTATGATTATACTATAGAGAGAAATATCAATCTTATAATAAAAATAGGGTTTATAGGTATTAAAGTCACTGTAAGTGGATGAATAATTACGTAATTTTATAATGGTCGACTTATAATATTTGTAGTTCTAAAAACGGTTGCCACAAAATAAACAAAAAAACCAATGCCAATCTGTCAATATTTCACAGTCAAATTTAAACTCAATGTCATTTTTACTCTTAAAGATTAAATTTTAAAATCTGACCAATTTAAGTAGGTTGTTCTGTTTGCGTATATTTTTAGTTGGCACGTTAAAATTGCATTATTGCATGCACAAAAATTTTATAGTGCCAAATACCCACTGCTAATCACTCAAATTGTGAACTGATTACTGCAGAAATAGTTCTAATTTACATTTACGGTAAAAGTACTACTAGCTCTCATGGATTGTATAAAACAGAATACTTTTTTATGATATCAATTTGTAACAAAATATCGTCCAATAAACGCTTTTCAACATGAGCATAATTTTTTAATTTTATTATGCAACTTCGTTGTAGCGTAGGGGAGAAGGAAAAAAATAATTTCCATAATTCTCACGATCAGGAATTCCCGGTCGGTGGACAAATCATAATATGCATAAATATACCTCCGGTTACAATAAAATCTGAATTAGCAATCATTATAATGGAAATATTTTATTAGATTTTTTTGATATTATTGTTTGATTTAAAGATTTTTTGACGCGTCTGATAGCGCAGATGGGTATCCTATCTTATCGAATTTGAATATAATTGCCGCGCTACGCAAGCGTGGTGGAAATCGCAGATCGCAGCTTTCGAGACGGGGATGCTGCTGCCCATCCACGCCCTGTTGCATTTTGACTACTCTATTTCAGGTGGATATACAGTCACCTGTCGGTTCCAGTACCTATGTCGCCTCTACCTCACCACACGGCAAGTATGTGTTTTAAATAGAAAACAGTTGCGCCCAGGTTTAACGCTTTACATAACAAGTGACAATCGACCGTTGCGTAACGCGGGGTGCGCGACGCACCGGCCGTGTCGCCTCGTTCATTCACTACCTACTCTCCTTTTCAGGGCTGCTGCAAGTGGTCCCAGCTTTTTGGTAAACATTATGTTTAATAAAGAAAAAAAAATAATTATACCCTGTTTTCTATTTTATAAGAAAAATAATTCATATTCATCGCGATCCTTGTGACCTGCAGATATAATGGAAATAATATTTAACTGCCTCTTTCACCCCTTTCATTCCTACTTTTTTGGTAAGTCCTATGTCCAACAGTGCAGTTTCAATGGCTGCTATGATGATAATGTGAAACTACACAAACAAAATTATGTGCCTCTCTGTCTTATCACATGGAAGTCTAAGTCTAATTTATCAATAAACTTACACAACATCTAATAAGTTGATAGACTGACTCTAAGATAATAGGTAGCTTAAAGTTCAGTGTTATGGATATCAGCAGATAAATAAATATTAAAAACAGACACAGACAAATACAAATTTAAAAGATGTTGAAACATTTATACTTATTATAAAACTTTATAAAACAACTATATTGTAAAGTAGATTCATTAAAAATTAAACCGAATGTAATATAAATTAATTAAACCGAATAAAACATTTGTTAAGAATGCCGTTTGAAATCATTAATTCATTTCAATATAGATTACAAATTCGCTGCATACATTAATAATCTGTATAAGCTGCATACAAAAGAATAAATTTAATCTAAGCTTATAAAAAATACTAATATTTGACACGTAAACAGCTTGATCCCTAGAGAAGAAAAAAACTACCCTTGATCCTGAAATATCCCGTGGAATATAAAGTGAAGTCCACGCGAACTGAGACGCGAATGGAAAGCCTTTTTACTAATATCTACTTCTATGATATAATCTATATAATAATAGGCTCTCCTCTTGAATCGCTTTATCTGTTAAACCGAATGAAAATCCGTTGCGTATTAACAAATTCTAAAAGACTAACAAAGATCTAAGCATATACGAGTATAGGGACAGACAGACAGCGGGATGCGACTTTCTATTATACTATGTAGTGACTAGCAAAACCCGCGTAGTACCCGTTCCAGGGATAATAATAGATAATAAAAGTAACCTAAGTTGCACCTAACATTGGGTATCTACCCGAGAAAGCCCGGTTAAAATCTGTCTAGCCGATTTGAAGTTTTGAGGTAAACTCCAAATCGGAAATTGCCTCAAAAAACAGACAAAAAATTCACAAAAGAATTTTTTACAAGTATCGAACCTACTTTAATAAGCCTATTTTAAGAAGCTGTTAGTTTAAAATAACAGTCTCTTTAATTTTATTTACATCCATAAATATATGGATACATTTGTTTTATTGGGCCAGAAAACGGTTTTACATTCCGTTTTGTAACACAGCCATTGTGAACGGCTTGTAAAGAATAAATAAATTAAAGATTTCCTGTTACATAAATCCGATTTGTAATGTTTGAAGCCAGAATGTGTCCAATTAATGTATGTAATAACCATTAATCTGAATAATTATATGTATAAATTTACACGAACAGCTATTAAAGTACACTGTAGGTGTGTATTTCTTGAAGATGCTGTAAGTTTATGCTTTAAGGATGCAATATACCAATATATAGGCAGTAAATTTGTATGATGAAACAACAAAGACTAGATCGCTTGATATACCTCATCATATCACCCATCGGAATACACTGTTGGATATAGGCCTCCTCAAGAAAGGAGAAAGCTGCTGTCCATCCCCGCCCTGTGCATTTGAGCTATACTAATTCAGATGGATGTCCCTTCATCTGTCGGTTCTGGTACCTTAGTCGTCTCTTACGACACCAATTACAGATGTAGGTACTATTATAATCTGCCTCACAACTTGATACCTATGTTGCCCTAATTAAAATTATTAATGCACTTTTAAAATTTTCTATTTTTAAATTTCTATAAAAGACTTTTTGCAATGAACTCGGTAATTTCTGTGTTTATTTGTTACAAACGTTCACAAATACAAATCCTGTTTACATTTTTGTTAGCGGTCTGTTATTTTTTTCCTAAACATAACATAAGCCATATGCTATGCCTGTTACTCGGTAAATAAATAGTTCTGTAATAATCATTATTATACCAGTCGTTGGAGGCCACTGCTGGACATAGACCAAATTTGCCGTGCAAGCGCAAAGGCAAGCGTGTTGGCAATCGTAGAGCGCACTTTCACGACGGGGATGCTGCTGCCCATCCCCACCTTATGCATTTGAGCTGTAATGTCTCGGATTTATCAAATATACCGCCATCTGTCGGTTCTGGTAACTTAGCCGCTCCTTACGACACCTGTTGCAGTAGGAAGTACTATTCTACTCTGCTGGTACCTCACGGCATAAAGTACTGATATTATAATTTAATGGACATCCGAAACAGCGCAGTTCAAATGTAGGGATGGGCAGCAGCATCCCCGTCGTAATTGTTGCGCTTGCCAATACGCTTGCCCAGCACGGCAATTATGGACAACAATACTCTACTTATTTTAAGAGGCTTATGTCTAGCAGTGGATTTCCAGTGGCTGGTATGATGATGATATATTTTTTTAATCAATCATATCAACTGTGTTTCGTTGTTAAACATTTGAATCTCTCGATGGCTTTTTAGTTTTATTAGAGCAGGACGAAATACAGCAATAAAGAAGTATATAGTATATACAGTCTGCGTAGTAGTAAGCGTCACTGCAGCCTATAGGTGCACACATAATATATCACAAGGATATCGCATTGCTAACCTTGTAACTTTTTTTCCCCATAACATCTCATACTTTGACCTGACTCCGTGATAAGTCGCATAAAGCACTTGTATTACGGACAGTGGAATCACAAATATGCTACTTAAATACATATATTTAACACCCATCATATATCATACACATATAAATGTAATAATACATATATAAATGTCTTGGGTGGGGATCGCACCCACAACCCTAGGCGCTCAAAATTGTATTACTACCATCTGCGCCAATGGGCCCGTCCCTTGAAGATAATATGTCACATTACCAGATAATTCCACTGCCTCTCTCACCCTTCAAATCGGAACACAGCCATGCGAAACCTGCTTTCTTAAAGTAGAAATAGGTGAGCATAAGGTACCAATGCATACGACCTATGTATCTACGTCATAAACCCTATTTATTAAATTATGAAATATCACGAACAAAACGATATTTTATGCGGTTGTGGTTAACGTAAAAGTACTTTCTATTTTGTAATTAATTTACATTGCATACAATACCGACCTATCATTGAGCAGTATTACTGGCATTTTTTTAAACGATAATGTTAATTATGAATTATTCATATTGTAATTTATTACTACCTAATATATTGCATGTCGAGGCAACCTGTAAACAAAGCATTACTATTAAATGTATCGTACAAATAAAACAAGACATTCACTTAAAAATTATAACACATTTTTAAGTGAATGACGTGTTGGCTGTCCTGAAATATATAAATTATTTATTTTGATTTCTATTTTATTTTGAGTGACTTCATTATTTTTGCATAACAGTGATATATTTTAGTTTTAAGAACATTTTGTATCTTATCAAGCCTATGTTTACTTTATAGTTGTTCCAATGTTCTTTTGTTTTTGAGAACAGAATTTATTATGTCAAATGGAAGCCAAATGTCAAACATGGAGCATATGTCACCAAAAATTTAAATCGAAAATATTTCTTATACTTAATACTGAGACAAAAAGAACACTTAGAACGGAACAAAAATTAACATACTTAATTGGCCATTGAAACAAATCACTCTACAAAGTGCAGATCAATGCATAATTCATACGTGTTTTTCATTACGTCCTAAGTGTGAATAGTAAAGATAGGGGAAAAAATATCGATTTCTTCCAACAGCATTACGATATTTTGTTTCTACCATATCCATACTAAAATATACATACACTTTGTATGTGTGTCTATTTGTTTATTTATGAGCAATTGATTTAACTTTTTAAGAGGAGATAGTTGAAAGAATAGGGACTACTTTTTGTCTTTTTCTTATTTAGTGGGCATTAGCCCACTACCCTAAAATGGAGGGTGGAAGTTTGTATCCAATCGAGCAATCTGCAATTTTTAAAGAAGATAGCATGCAATGTTGGACTAGCAAAAAAGTCGTGCATCTTTTTTATAGAAATCTGCCGCAACCCCTGAAAAGAGGGAGTAAATTTTTGGAGGGACATTGCAGTTTTTAAAGGCGAAAGATACCCAAATTGAAAGCTATGATATCGTTTACAGTAGCGTAATAAAATAATATTCTGGTTTAAGTTTCATTCTATGTTGTTAATCAGGAAAGGGTAACCATGAAACCCTGAATTAGACGCGAGCGAAATCAGCTAGACCATACATAAAAATGCGATTATATAGACAAATTGCTGACGTGACTCAGTGAACTAGCAAGCTTTTGAGGTCAAAATGCTGAGCTAAGTGAACCGGCAGTTTACCATTGGATATCCAAGATGACATACAAGATGGGCAATTGTATGACATAGATGCAAGCCGCATACAACCGGTCTTAGTAGAAATCTATCCTTATCTAACATTACTACAAACTCAACGTCTTCCCAATATCTGACAGTAGACGTTCTACATATCAGACGTCTAGGAAGAACTCTGAAGTCATCGCGGCAATTATGAAGTATAAATATAAATATTATGAGGCACGTATCAAACCACGTTCAGCATTAAACCTCGTACTTTTGACTGATTGACCCGATGGCGCAGATGGTAGTGATTCTACCTTGTGCGACAAAGGTCCGATCCCCACCTAGAAAAACTATTTATATGATGATGTTTGTGTTTTTTCTGTGTCTGGGTGTTAAATATATGTATATAAGTAGAATATTTGTGTTTCCTATGTTCTCTCATCTGTAACACAAGTGCTTTAAGCGATTTATCACGGAGCCAGATTAATAAATGAAAAGTTGTGTGAATTTATTATTAAAAAGGAAAGACCTCTCTGGCAAAGCCATGGGCAGCAGATTTAGTGACATTACAGGAACATTCATCTCAATGTCTTTGTCGTAAGATCAACCCAGACTGTGACTTACACGTTAAAATATTTATACAATTAAATGCAAATCAGGTAATAATTAATGTATGTAATATAATTATTTCCATTTCGATTACGATCATGTGAAAACGTTAAATTAAGCCTGAGTAGACCACGCAAAATTATTACTTGAAACTCAATATCGTTTAGTTGGCGTATATTTCACAATCATTTACGACTTTACTATGTAAATAGATTTAATGAATAATATAATTTAGACTGTGCAACATTGGATATTACATCCACGTGAGTGTAACCACAGAATACATAATAGTACAAGTAATAACTACAAATCTCGCAGATTATAATGTAGGCACTGCGAAATGAACGTGAGTTCTTAGATTCACTGAGTAATGTAGAAACTCCGCATTAAATTTGATTTTTTTAATTATAATTTGTTTCTATTAACATTTTATTGATTACATAATCGCTTAAGTCATTTAAAAAAGAAAAATAATATTGATGTTTAATTCATACAAGATTTTTTAGCCTACATACAAACTTCCAACAGTTGTCCGCAACTCGAAGCCAACTACGTAATTTCTGAACTGTTAGTCCTTCTCCTGCCAGCCAAGTTTCTCTTTCAGTATACTCCTATAGTTGTTAGTTTCCCGGAGTCCCGAAGTGGATTTGGGGATCAGAATGGATTATATACACTTTTAGTTCGTTTATTTGCGCCTTTTATTAGAGTTAGTTATATTCCGAAGCGATTGTAATATTTTTTTTATAATATTCTCACAAAATCTCATACATTGGCCTGACTCCGTAGTGAGTCGCGTAAAGCACTTGTGTTTCACAGACGTGTCGTGAAATCAGACAACAGAGGCACAGGACAAACGCCACTACTATCATATATTTGTTCTAGGTGGGGATCGAACCCACGACTCCTGGCGTATAAGATACGAACACTACCATCTACGCCATCGGGCCTGTCAAAGTTGGAATCAAAAACTGCATTCCTTCACTCAACGAGCGAATATTGTTGCAGGTACTCGTAATTTGAATAAAATATTACAAATTATAGCACCTCAGAGGTCGTCCACTTGTCAGTGAGCGTTGCATCGCGCTCGGTTGCGTCCGTTACGCAACACAACGCAACGCGACGCGATGGGTAATTGTGCGTAAGCTGCATTCTGCGACATACACGGTGCAGGGACGGAGTTAGGATCGTTACACTGCGGAACGAATACATTTATTTTATAACCAGCTTTGCAACATCCATCAAAGCCTTTTTCGATTGATGTTTAGCACTTCATCATACACGCCAATAGCGTGAATTATTTACATCTCTGACCATGGCACGTATTTTATCTTATCGATTTTATCGTATACTTAATAAAGGTTCCATGATCTCGTATGTCTTTAATTTAACAAGAACAAATGAATAAATGTTTGATATATATTTTCTAATATTAACACGTTCTGTTCTCAAAATAAAATAACATTTTAACGGCTTTAAGACGCACTTTATTTATTTTTTTACATTTTTAGTCCAACGATTCGTTTACCTTGCAGCAGCAGTTTTCTAGATTAATAATAATAATAATAACCACTGTCTCCATCTTTCAGAAGATAAGCCTTGCCTTTACTACTTTGTCTCCAGCTCACAGTAAGTGGTGTACACCTCTCAACTATTTGAGCCATTAGGCCTCCAATGCTAATATACAAGTTCAATACATGCATGTTAGTAAAAAAAATAGTTTTAAATTCTGTCAAAAGTAATATAGAACTGTTTATAAAAGACTACCCCAACAATCTCCGAACTAATAATAAAGTGCAACTATCAGCACCTAGAACTCTCTATGGAAAGAAGACTGTACTGTTTGGAGGAGCACAGCTGTTCAATGAGCTGCCTAACAACATAAAGGAGTGTGAGAATATAAATATGTTTCGGAATACGCTGAAATTGTATTTGGAGTCGAGTACCGGCTAATTTTTATATTATTTGTTACAACTGTAATATCTCATTGTAAATGAATGTAGATTTGTATGAGAATTAAGATCTTTAAACACCTTGAACGCAAAACATAGACAAATATGTATTTATAAGATTATATTTGCGTATGTTCTATGCCTGGGTATTGAATATATGCATTGTAGTTTTTTATTTGTAGTATGAAGGTAGATTTTAAGATCTTGGGTTCATGGGGAAAGGTACGGGCTTCGACGCTTACATGATACCGAAGCCAATACGTAGCGGCCTTTGACACTGTTCACTCTACCTTGTAATGGATGCAAATGAGTGTTGTCTCTAAAGTGTGGGCGTGGCGATAAGATTCATAGGCAATGTCCTATAATATCTTCAAGTAACAAGGTTGTTAGTGCGCTAGTGTTATCCTTATGAAATTACGAGCGTCTGTAGGTTGTTTTGACGCTTGCTATCACGCAAAGTGTATGCTTGTATATCGAACTGGTCAAATAAAAAATAACGTACGGTCGGTATCTTGTGATTCGGGAGTGCTGCGATATTGGCTGGGGCTCTTAGAAAAATGACAGGACCCCAGGTAGGTGGTGCTTTCCAACCAACCATCTTCTCTATTGTAATTATATGGGATATCATTGGTACCTTTATCATAGCAACCGCGAACACTGGGCGGTAATTGACGGGCGATTGGGTAATTGACGCGCTGGACGGCCATAGTATCATTCGCAGAGAGTAGTAATGCTGCTGCCCATCCCCTCCCTGTTGTATTTAAGCTATGCTGTTCCGAGTGAGTATACCGTCATCTAGTCCCAGTATACTACTCTGCTTTTTCCTTATGGCGAATTTCGATGTAAAAAGTAATATAAAATTGGAACGCAATTTAAAAGTAGTTCTAATGAGAAGGTTGTTTACGACCTAAACAACAATATGCGCATACAAATCGTCATGCCAGCTTGTGTCGTGGCTGTCAATAATATATAATTTTAAATAATTAAATAACTAATAATAGTAATTTTTTCACAACAACTCAGCACTTGTGTTTCAGACTTCAGTCGACCGATTAATAAAATATAATACTTTAATACATATTTTTAATACCCAGACACAATAGAAATAGTAAAAGATAAATGTGTGTCCTGGGTGGAGAACGAAACCACGACCGTTGGCACACAATCTACTTGCAGCAGAATCAGTTAGCTGACAGCTATCTTCTATATCAGCTTTCTAGCTTGCTATCAATCTGCGGCGCAGTTGGTTACCACAGGCTTATAGGTGGCGCAGCTTAAGCTGGCTGCACTAAATCCAGACCTGCGTGGGGTCTATCCACGGCCGCTCACCAATTAAACCGCCAATTGAACATCTAGCACAGAATCTATCGTGCGCCCGCTCTAACCCTAATGTCTGTCTCAATTTACGGAATTACTTAACAATTATTCATTTGACGGCTCGCGACAGAGTCGGGGCTAGCTGTTTGGCCTCGTCCTTCTTTATCAGAATCTAGTCGTGCCCGCGATTTCGTCCGCGTGTAATAATGACTTTGGGCAGCGTATTCTCCTTAAAACGTAAATTTTTTGCCCGTTATTGCCACTTTTTTGAATGATACTCCGCTCCTATTAGCCGCACCGTGATGTTATATCAGCTATCCCTTATTGAATATTCCATCAAAATTTTAGTTATTTTAGTAAATTCACCGTGTCTATGTCCATATGCTGTTAGTAAAAAGCAGTTATTTTAATATCAATAACAGACACTCCAATTTAATTTATTTTTATTGATGATATTGTGACTCGTAAACAAATTCAGAGGATATAAACTATTTGAAATTATCTGGGTGAATATTTAATTTTAATTAAAATTTGAAATATTAACGTTGTTGTGGATGCTTTATGAGGCTTGTTTTGTTTGGTAATAAACCAAACTAATTTTCCACCCGCGATTCTATCGGCGAGGCCATCATTTTATATCTCATTTATGTGTTTTTTTATATATGTGTATCAGGTACTTTTGTATTTTACTACACTATGTAGGATTAAAAATCGGTATCATCAACTACTAGTTCCTTATCCTCTAAAATTAAGATAAGGATAATTTCGAGACATAAAGTTTACTCATCTGTCTATGTTATCCCTGAGGAACTCTAGTTATTTCGGGAAGAAGTCTATGTCGCTCTCTAATAGCTAAAAACTAAATTAAAAAATGCAGATTCCTTACAATGAAGTTTAAAACCAAAATTATCAGACCGGTGCATGTTTCCTAAGGCTATCAATAATTTCTGTGCCAAATTCTATTCAGATCTTTTCAGCCGTTCCAGTATGTTGGCATATCGAGGCGTATTCCTATATCAATAAATCCATTTAAACTTTGGCGTCTATAATAGTAGAATTTTTTAAGGCCTTTCCAACCGCCTAGATTTATCTTGCTCTAAATATCACTATGGTCTGAATAACCAACATGAATCTACATAGACTATGCTACTACAATTACGTATGCTTGAACTGAAACAAATAAGATTATGCGACAAATAAGATTTTGACGGACCTGATGGCGCAGATGGTAGTGATCATAGCTTATGTGCCAAAAGTCGTAGGTTGGATCTCCAACCAGGAAAAAAAAATATATGATGATAATTGTGTTTATTCTGTGGCTGGATGTTGAATATGTGTATTTAAGTATTATATTTGTAAGTCTTCTTTTGTCTTATGTCGGTAACACAAGCGCTTTATGCGACTCGTCTCGGAGTCAGGTCAATATATGAGATGCTGTATGAATTTATTTATTATTTTCTAGAGGCCCGCCCCGGCTTCCCACGACTGCAATGAAGAAAAAAATGGTTATTGTGGATTATTTCTAAGATATAGACATATTACATTGTTGACTTTTTTAAGATATACAATATTATAGTACATTATTTTGATCAATCCCGACGGATTCAGCCAGCGTTAGCATTAAAATCCATTGCGTACTTTTTAAAGATCTATAGGACAGACAGACAGATTTAATCATCTCTGCAAGAATTTAACTATTTGTTGAGTTGGGGACAGATGGTTTGCGCATCTAACTATCTATATATCTCGCGGTAGGCAGCAAATAATACTTTTGTCATTGTTGTATCTGCGGTAACGAATTTAACATTGCCTCAAAGCATTAACAACTGATCAACAATCTACATAATGTAAGACAATTAAGTGTTGATCCGTTTGCGTTTCCTTAGAATTGCGAGCGCAAGCCAACAGTCACAATGGGCGATTTGCATGTACTTAAAGAAATGAGATGTAAAAGGCGTTTACGACTGACCGCGGTTGGACCCGGTGTGGGTTCCACGCGTTTTACGACCGGCACGTGAACTTTAACGCGGAGACTTGATTTTGCATTTTTGGGGCCAATTTAATAATGGTCAATATTTCAACCGAGGTCTATGAACAGGAACAGGAGGTGTTAAAACAAACGCGTACACAATTAAATGTTTTGTCCACAGCAATAGATGCTATAACTTATATGTGCGATGACCCTAGTGACATAATAGGGGATAAAACTAATTTGGACAAATGGGTTATAGAATGGCCTACTTTCAACTAATTTACCAGCCTCAGGCTAAGTTTGCAGGAACATAATAATTATTTAACGTAATAGATAATTAAATTAAGATAAATATCTTAATAGATACACGTAATTGTACATTAAAGATTCTGACATGGAATAATACCATAGAACTAAATATTAAATCAAAATTTATAGATTAACACAGCACGCTATGTGCAAACAAGAAAAATTATTGATTTAAAATAAATCGCAACTTCACATAAAAGCAAAAGAGGAGGAATGGTCATAAATCAAGTAAATGCAAATTAGTTAATTTTTCATCGCACAGTCAACGACATGAAGCAAACATCGACGGCAAAATGTTGGCAAATGTCATTAAACAGTTTGCTGATCTGGCCACAGGTGAGTTGGCACCCAATAGAGTTCTCCGAAACGGAAACGGCTTAAGAAAAGGTATCGAATAGCGGTAGAGGCACGTGGGAACTTGAAATGAGAATTTGTCTAGTAAAATTGGACAGCGGACGTGATAATTATCTTGTAAATGAGCAGTAAATCTAAGAAATCCCTGCGTTTTTCTAACTCATAATTTTGAAATATGCTAGACTAGCATTGTAATAAAAATCTTCTCGCTCTACCCAAACAGAAGGCCAAGAGCTGAGTGAATTTTTTTTTAGCTTGCGCTATCCTGACCGTAGAATGTGCGCTTTGTGGTCTCCACACAGCAGTAGCATATTCCTAATATGATCTTACAAGTGAATTATATAGAAGTCTTTATTGATATTTGCTTGAACTCTTTGGAGTTTCTTATAACGAAGCTCAACATCTTTGAAGCTCTTTTTATAACGCTATCAATATGAGGAACAAAAGTTAATTTCAAATCAAATATAACACCCAGATCCCGGACCACCAGTGATTCACCTAATTTGCACCCACGAATGAGATACGTAGTATTACGATTCTTTTTCTGGTAAATTTTACAGAGTAAGACTTTTCGACATTTACGTCTACCGCATTTGAACTACACCAGTCGCTCAACCATCTTCGATCTTTCTGTAGTGGCATCTTCAATGGTATTAACAACTCTAGACAATTTTAAGTCTTCTGCAAATATATATGGAGTAGAAGAATAGCAGTTCAAATAACAGATCCCACTGGGAGCCCTGTGTCACACCAGAAGTAATGGGGTCCAGATAGGTGGTAAACCCGTTGACGACCACGTAAAAAGATCACCAATTGAGACAGAAGTCAACCCATGTTAACATTGGCCCGGAAAAACGGAGATTTATTAAACAAAATTTCGGGAGAAAGTCTATTAAACGTCTTCCTGAAGTCGGTGTACCGATTGACTTAAATAAGTCTCCAGTAAAATTCACCAAGTTAGTTAGGGTAAGTTGAGAAATCCATGCTAGTGTTCTGACATGAACTTCACAAGAAAGAGCTGGATGTGCGGACATATTAAATTCTCAAAAATTATTGCCACAACCATGCAAAAGCAAGAAGAAGAAAGAATGCCAATGGGTCGGTAGTTTTTAACAAGACTTTTTAGCAGACTTGTGTACAGAAACAACCTTCGCCCATTTCCATACTCGTGGGTATACGCCAGTAGCGAAAGATTTATTAAGTATCCCAGAAAGTGGCGCAGTAAGATTTAAAGTGCAATCTCTAATGAATAGTGGAGGTATACCGTCAGGGGTTCAGGGCGTCAGGGGCTGTTTGAATTGTTTTATGATTCAACGATAATGTGCTGAACAAGTTTGTGCCATTAGTGAGTAAGATGTGCTCGTAATGTTAGTGCCTTGAGAATTCACTTGTTCAGAAACACTCGTAAATTGGGATGTCAAGAAGTTGCATATTTGTGTGCCTTCTGATGATATTTAGATACCATTCGATATAGTTGCAAGAAAAGTGCCAGTTTTACCGTTGTTCTTTATAAAAGTCCAAAAAATATTTTGGGTGTTATCTTAAATTCTACGTTATATTAAACAGGTAAGATTTGTAGCATGCTTTACCCAGTGTTTTACAACGTATCGATAATAAGACATAAGTAATCAGATCAAGAAATTTAGGATATTGTATTTTTTATAATTAATTCTAAAGCGGTTTTTTTTTTCTTTTATCTATTAGTCAAATTATTACTAAACCATGGAGAAAATTACAAATTCCGTGGATTAGTTGTTAGTACAAATCTAGAGATGAGAGAGGTAATTTTACAGTAGAAAATATTAATCATTTCATTCACATCCGATCTGCCCAATAATTCTGTATTCCAATTAATCACAGATACAAGATTGTTAATTTCTTTATAGTTTGCTTTATAAAAGCAAAGCGTTGTTTGTAGAAATGGCCTAATAAAACAACCACCAACAACCAAACAACAACCAAAAACAACAACCAAATAATCGCCATGGATACAAGGTGCATATTACCGGTCCTCACGATTTATGTATATATCCTCCACGATCAATTATTTACATGAGGTAGACCTCATGTAAATAATTGAATTGAGGTTGAGAGAGAGATACAAAAATCTTCCACATTGGTCCCTCATTCTCACCTACTTCTACCGCCAAATAGTTGTGTTCACATTGCTTTGTTCCAGTCTGAAGAGTGAGAGGCAGGGAATTTACTGGGTAATATAGCTTAATACCCTCAAGACACAAGTATAGCAAAGCATCAATGATATATATTTGTAATAATACAAGCATCTTTGCCGATCTGGTCTAATAAAATAAAAATAATAAATACATAAAAAGCAATATTTCTCAATCGAATTAATCACGAAACAATATAAATTATATAAATACACAGACAAACATTTGGCTAACCTTATATTATTTCGAAACATCCTAGAAACCAAACCGGTAGGTATTACATACTTCCTTAATCGTAATGAGCTAATGCGAGACAAAAGACTATGAAACCTCGTTAAAATTCTTGGCTGAGCTCTTAAACATTTTTCTGATACAGTTATGCATAAGTTTTGTCGTGGGGCTTGCGTCGTGATAGGTGCAGCTCCCATGGCTGAAACATTTTAGAGACACACCTTTAGAAATTATTGCCCTTTGACCTACTAGAGATATGCACTAGTATTACAAGTTGAAGCTGATTAACCTATATTTTCATAGCACCGTATGGACATAGACATGGACAGGCTTCACTATAAAACGATGAATTTTAGCAGGCATAAAGGCAGGCATTGCTGGGTAGCTTCGTAAAGGGAATGCTGGCTGCACATGTCTATACCGAGTTCTGTCGAGATCTCAGTTGCGGCTTACGCCTGGTAAAGGGGTATGTTTGAGGTATGTACTATCACTGATAGATCCGGAGTATGATTTTCATGAGATTCTAGTAAAAATCCTATGAGATATCTTGCCTGTAATATTCGTAATAATTTTAATGACTAAATTGACAAACGAGCATACGGTCTGCAAAACCGTATCATCAAGAATCTCACTAACGAGTAGCCTACT
Source organism: Heortia vitessoides (assembly GCA_020976665.1). NCBI lineage: Eukaryota > Metazoa > Arthropoda > Insecta > Lepidoptera > Crambidae > Heortia > Heortia vitessoides. The sequence goes on along the minus strand of JACJUM010000875.1, from coordinate 13,588,789 downwards.
TTGTTATTCAATAATTTCACTGCCTTCCTCAACCTTCAAACAGGAAAACAGTCATTCGAACACTGCTGTTTGGCGGTAGCGGTAGAAAAAGGTGAGAGTAAGGTAACAACGCAAACGACTTTTGTATAAGATCTTTCTAGTGATTTATTATTGATGTTTAACATTGCTATGAAATACGGCTACTTTACGAATTGCGCAAGTGAAATCATGAAGTGCCCGAATTCTATTTCTTTCTATATTCGTTATTAATTCTTAAAATGCATACCCGCTTAGAGTTTAACAATACATGGCAACATAGTAATAAATTATTTGAAAAAATCATACCTACTGATAATTATGTGGTTATATAGATATGTAATTGTGAACAAAGTATCTATCATTCTATAATTTATAAACACAAAAGTTTGTATTAATGGACGAACGTTTGTTAGTTTTTCATACTATCTATCTATACGGATCTATATAAAATTTAACTCAATCTTAGATTGTTATCTAGAGTTGGGTTTATGTAGTGTAGTCGAATTAGTGTATGTAGTGATTCATTAATAATTCGATTAAATCCAATATGCTTTGACTTTCAGTAGGACGATTACAGTAGGTAGAGTACAGTAGTAGCTTTCGAAAAGTCAATAAAACTAGAATAGTCAATATTACCACGAAGGTGGTAATTAAATCCATGTTTGTAACACAGATTACCCGAGACAAAAAAGGTCTTAAGAGCCTATATTATAATATAGGCCTACGTGAAACTAATAGGCCGAGTCATCCTCAGCCTCCAAATAAAATATTACAATCGGCTAAAGAGCATAACAATAATTCATCATATAAATTTATTTTTTGTTTGTATTTTTTATCATTATTTACAACTTGTTTAATAAAAAAAGTAATCAAATAAAACATTTCTTGAACATATATTCTAGGTGACCGTTTAGTTAATATTATTTTAATTATGAATATTATTTTTAATTAAGATTTAATTTCGAAAGCAATCAGTGACCAGTCCAGAAAGGTAAAAATTCTGTAGCGGTATCTCTGAATTAAAACGTTGCTAACTCCAGGGCAGGGCTTTTACGTTACATTCGAACCCGTGACCAGCTACACAGAAACGCTAAATTAGATCTAAATAACCTAATATTACAGGTCACCTATAAACGATTCGAAATTCTGCAACAATCTCTTTAAAAAAAATTAAACGGACCACGAAAGGACTGAATTGTCGAAAAGTTAAGGTAATCCAAAAGACATGTGAGATATAATCAATAAAATTACTAATATGAATCAACGTCTCTGGTGCCTAACGAATTGCTTAACTGAGCAAATGATCCACTGAAAACAGTTAATTTGGTTAATGATTACTTCTCTGGAATTGGTAACAAATTGACTAATGTCACAGTATGTATGACAGTAATATGTAAGATCTACCTGTACTAAATAAATAAATAATATTTTGCATTCAAAACATGACGACACTAAAAAGGAGGGTGGATCCTTAATTTAAAAAACAAATTGCTAAACCATAACAATTCATCCGATCACAGCGTTTTAAACAAGTGCCTACACAAAAATATTGTATTAACGCGAGCTTTAAAATTAACACGGCCTCTCAAGTCGTTCCCTTGCGCACTAAGTGAAGACTTAAATTAAAGGCTATATAAAGCAGATAAATATTTCATGGGCTCTAAAGCAACATAGTGGTCTTTGCGGCCCGCCGCTCGCCCGGGCTTTTAACGACCCATAAAGCAATAGAGCAAAACGTATTTGCCCTTAAACTGCCTCGATGAAAACTTGACTCTCAATGATCATTTTGTAAACACGTAAGAACCTATTTGAGGGTAATGTTTATTGGCCATGTTTATAAATAATTGTTTTAGTTGCTAGTATCCACTTTTATGTTTTACTCGTATATCGCAAAAATATTCCTGGATATACAGGTAACATTACAATATACAGAAGATTTTCTTTAGTAAATATGCAATTAGCGTTACCAAATTTTAAGTGATACCCTCTTCATCAGTCATCTCTCCGCTGTGGAGTACTAGTAAGCCGTGGGGTACTTGGAGGATGGGGAAAAGTAGAACAACACCTCCCCAGCACCGGGTGTCGTAAAAGGCGAGTAAAGTTCCGACAGGTGGCGGTATATCCGAAGCTGTATAGTTCAAAGGCATAGGCGGAAATGAAGAGCAGCATCCCCGTCGCGGAGCTACGCTCTACGTTTGCCACGACGCTTGCCCAGTGTGGCATTATGAGCAAAATTCTCCCTTTCTGGTGGAGGTCTAGGCGACGTAAAGCTCTATGACATTGATATAATCATTATATTACTAAACATAATAAATAATTACATACTCTTCAGCCTGAAAAATGAGTAAAGCTTCTAGGTCTATGAATGACGATACTTCCATACAACTATTAGTCCCCCTTTTCAAACATTTGCAACCCTTTTTTCATATCACAGATTAAAAAGTCGCCTATGTCCATGCTCCGGCTGTAGTCTATCTGTGTGCCCCATTTTATTTAAATCGGTTCAGTAATTGTGGTGTGTCACGATAGACAGACAGGCGGACTCACAGTCAGACAGCATGGCATAAATAGGCACTTACACGTATAGAGGTAAATATATTATCACGCCCCCTCACTTAAAAAAATCTAATTCGCATATCATAATCGTATTCATTATAAAATATATCTTCTATACCAGATAGAAACGTAGAATTCAATAAATATCGTAGTGAGAGACTGATTAATGGCACGTAAACCTGTTTATTTAAATATATTAAAACAGACTTAAATGGCTGAAAGGGAAATTTGTTTAGATCGAGGTGATTAAAACTGCACTAGTGTTAGGACAAGTGAGTCGTTACTGCGGCACGCGTGAAGCGCTGCTCTCTTAAAAAGTGCAGGGCGTGATGAAGCACGAATTCATCGAAGTAGCTCATTGGGTTTTCTAGTAACTTCAATAGGAAAACATTATGTCATTGGTGGGAAGTAATCGTGACTGCGGCACTTCGAGCTTCACAGAAGCTAGTGATGGATGTATATGCCAGACCTAATACCGCGTGGTGCCGGCAGAGTAGAATAGTACCTCTCACTGCACTAGGTGTCCTAAGCGGCGACTAAGGTGCCAAAACCGTCAGATGGTGGTATATCCATCCGAAACATAGCAGCTCACATAGACAGGGCGGGGATGGGCAGCAGCATTCCCGTAGCGAAAACTGCACTCTACGATTGCTAACATGCTTGCCCAGCACGGCTATTAAGGGCAAAAATCCTACTTTTTTGGAGAGGCCTATGTCCAGCAGTGGACTTCCAATGGCTGATATGATGAATACCTACAGTATGCCCATCTAAGGAAAAAGCCGCTGTATGCTACAAGATGAACTAAATCTTGTTGGGTACCGGCCGAATAGCATGAGGTATTACGAATATTTTACTGTACTAGGTATCGTAATTGGCGACTGTAACGGTAGGGCACAGATAAAAAAAACATTTATCTATTTCTTATTACAGATGGCGCTGATATCTGCGATTATTATTACCGCGACTACCCAGCATGGAAATCATAGCCAAGGTTCATAAGCAACGTCTATGTATAAATATGGACGTCACCGACTGTTAGGATGACGAACCTAGGTAGAAATTTATTTTTAACTTTAATATGCATTCCAGATCAAATATGATCAAGGTAAAAAGCAGTTGTGTGCTCATACTAAGATAATGTATCACGATATGTATATGTATTCTAAGATATGTACAGATTAGTAATAGGTTTTCTCATCTTGAAAACAATAAGTACGGAAAAATTATATGCTTTTGAAGGATTAATATTTTTAAATAGTATCTCCCTGATATGCTTTACTGGTAAGAATTATGAGACACATTGCAAGCTCGGTATACTCGTATACCTGTGTGTGTATCCTCCCTTTGTACTAAAATTGACTGGACTGAAATCGAACAAATTTTCAGAAAATCTTTAGATTAATCTCGGGAGGAGTACTGTGAAGGTAAGTAGCGATCAGATCATTGGAATTAAAAAAATTACTGCCTGCAAAGCCGATAGAGACTATAACTTCTATATAAAGGTAGGTACGTAAATATTCCCAATAAAATACAATTGAATTCAATCACAGTGCCAGTGGTACAGGTAAGAGTATGTACATCACTAGGGAACACCGCAATCGGCGCGCGCGCACCGCCCGTAATGACAGCTCGCCGCCATTAGCTCTCATTACGCCACAGTCACGTACTGCGGGCAGAAATGGATTTGTCTTTGCGAAAATAATGATTGTAGATTGCAGACCGCCTTCAAAGAAAATTGGATCCGAATGCGCGTAAACAGGATCCGAGGGGCGGCAGTGCTCAGCGCTCGGCGCTCGCTGGGTGTTTTTCGCTGCACTGGTGAGTTGGTACTGAGACGTCCGAGGTTGTGTTCAGAATGACTTATCGAAGTTGCAAAGCGTTGTTATTACGCTTGTGTAGGTTTATATACATAGTACACATGTATTGTGTGCTATCTTTGTGTGGAGACCACGCACCGGTAAGCGCATCGCAAGACGTCCGCACAAGGTCGACAAACGATCAGAAAACCGCAGGATCGCGCTAGATGCAAGCAAAATTCAAGCGGTCCAATTGGAAATCACTTGGGGAAGCCTATCTCCAGCAGTAGGCGTCCTGCACCTGATATGATGATTATGTACACAATTCAATAGCATTTTAAAAAATAACGGATTTGTATGATTGTAGTATATTATGTAGTTTTGTGTACTAGCAACTTACCGCGAATTGTTTTTTGAACCTTTTTTGAAGAACCAAATTACGCAGAACATTTATGACATTTCATATTAGCTTCTCTCCCGCGAAGATTACTTGTTACATAGCATTTCAAATATAAATATGTATTATGCGGTGGGGATAGAACCTGCGACCTGTGGCGCACAAGATTGAATCACTACCATCAGCGCTATCGGGCCCATGTTATATAAATTTACTTTGTCAATTGTTTAGATAACACGCCAAATCAAAATCTATTTTTTTTTACATAGTAAATTGAATATGATGAATAATGTAATCTTTTTTAATGAGAAATAAATAGGAGGAAAAGACCCGTGGGCGCCGCCAGATTTTTTTCAGGAGGGGCATGTACATCCACTTTTAACCAACATCAAGTATACATAAAAAAACGGTCATGCATACATAATACATACACTAGAAAGATTACCCTCACGCTAGTGTAGTTGGGTAAAAATATTTATTTATTTCAACATTGATGTAAACTTCTTTTCTGTCAGCGCCTCAGAGTGCGCTTTTCCACTACAGTCGGTTTTCTCAGTCAGATATTGAGAAGTCTTTGGCAGAGTATCAATGAATTCATAGAGATGTCAGAGACTTCATACGATTATTTAATGATATAAAGAGTGGTGTTTATGGTGTCCAAGTGTATAATGTTGGCCCTGAAGGGGTGCTGACCAGGGTAACTAACCAAGTGAAGCTAGGCCTATACTGTTCCTAATACTAATCTAGTCGTTTCAAACCCAAGACAAGTCTATGAGTATAGACAGAACTAGACGGACATCACAGATCCATAGAAATTAAATTTATTATTTAAAGACTACCCATTAAAGCAACATATTTAAGAACATTTCCTTCCTTATGCTGGGGGCTATGTATGTAATTTCATAATATTCGTTTGTTTAATTAAAATGCGAATGCATAATATAATTCGAGTATTAAAAGATTCGCTTTGTCCGTTGCCATCTATTTCGGATATCTTTACATATAAAAATTTTGTGTCACGTTATTTGTTCGGGGTGAACTTCTAAACTACTGAACCGATTTCAATCAGTTTTTGCCTTCTATATACAATTTCTACTTTGAGAGATAAGGTAACTTATAACTAATTTATAGACGCAATATTTTTTATGATAAACATATAAAATTAAGACAGGACAGCGACTGTCGGGTTAGCTTGAATTGTACAATGAAGAAGATAAATACTTAGTTTACATTAGCGAACATAATACAACTACAAAACAGACATTACCTACCCAGATACCCATACATTTGGTCTAGACATTGCTCGTAAAACTCTCCATATTTATCCATTTCTTAAACGACCCTTTTTATAATTGATTATAAAAAACTATGATTCACCGCCTTTAAAACGCGGCATATTTGACTATTACGTTATTTTTTCGGTATTTTGGTTATATTGCGGTAACCGCTTTCAAGAAACACTCACGAAAAAGTTCACCGGTTACAAAAAGTAGTTTTATTACGAGTAAGAAACTAGTAAATGTTAAAATTGACATTTTTTGTCGGTTATATTAAAAGTTGGTCGGTACACATAAAACAGAGAATATAGGTAGTTGTAAAGTTGGTAAGTACACATAAAACAAGAATATACGTAGCGAATTCAGCCTAACAATGCTTCCACATAACCAGAATAACTATTAGGTACAAATGACATTCAATAGTTCGTCCGAAAAGATTGAAATCACGCATTTCGCGAGCACAATACGAATGTCGTAACAGAACTGCGCGATGAATCATGGTGGCATTACGTAAAACACGAGCTAGAAACATCGTACAATGGTTTAACAGGCCACTATAATACTTGCTGGGCTCAATTTTACTTGTCATTGCAAAAAAATGTTTGTTAGGCAGCTCGCATACTGTGACGCGGGTTGCGGCGATATGCTATCGTCAATCTCTCTCTCTCTCTCAATATATCCGTAGGAAAGTACATACACTACAGTTCACGCTTGTTTTTGCAGAACAGGATATAAAATAGTTCTGGTTTCGAAGTAATATAGTTAATGGCTGCCGCATGATTCGATTCTTACAAAATAAACAACTGGTTGATCAATTCTTCCACATACATATCAAATAAAATTCAAACAACATGTCTAATCTAATATTATAAAGAAATTGTTACAATTTCATTCTAAACCTACTAGAGCGATTTTAAAATTAATTTTTGACATCAGAAAGCTAACATAGATAAACATTTTAGAAAACTTTTTAATTTTGGTACGTTTATATCTGAACTCAAATATGACATGACCTATCTCAAAAATTATTATATCAATAAAATAAAGCTATATTATTGTCAAATAATATAAGCTATAATTTATTCTTGTACAGGAACGGGAAGCGGGGAGACCTGAGCGCATCGTCTTCTAAAATCAATAAAGGATCTACTTTTTACTCTAAATATTCCGCTTTATACTCTAAATCTAAATGATTTTTTCTTTTCACTATCGACTCCTCGCCTAACAAAGAAATATATATTGCTATTTCATTAATTTGATTTGTTTAAGTACGATCCGTTTTAAGGGGAAAAATGGTAATTTGGATATTTTGATATAATAAAAATATGTAAAATATCTTTAATTGTAAAATTGAGAAAATGCATCAATAGACGCGTGTCGACGCGTGTGTCTTACTGTGTGATTAAAAAGCTATGCTGTTTGGCTGTTAGAAATGGGTGAGAGCGAGAAACAATGCACACGACCTTTGTTGAGATCTCTATTAGAGTGATGGTAAAACAGAAGCGACGCGACACTGCGTCATGCGGGAGTGCGACACAATGTGCAAACGCGACAGTGTGCGACCAACCTAACGCGTCAAATTGTACCCGTGCCGAATACGTTTGGCAATGTAAATAGCTGATGTGGGGTTTCCAGTGATTACTGCCGTGTGCCGCGTACACGCTTTTATGTAGCTAATGCTGGTTTAACAAATATGAAGCGTACATATTCCGTTTCCTTCTTCCGTAATCAGCTATTGTTTCGATATTTGAATAGATTTAACTTTATGCATCCCTACTAATATTATAAATGCGAAAATAACTCTGTCTGTCTGTTTGATTTTGATGAAATTTGGCACAGACAATCTTTAGACCTTGAGAAAAGACTGGGCTATTTTTATTCTAAATAAGCGTTGTAAGGGGTCGAAAGGGGGGATGGAAATAGGTATGGGAATGGATTTTAGAGCTAAAATCTTAAACTTATTTTTCAGGCCATCGATTCGATATAAATAAACATGACATTCATGGTTTATATAAGTTAAGGTAAAGAGGTATGGTACCCAAAAAAACTAATCCACGCGGACGAAGTCGCGGGCACAGCTAGTTATCTATAAATGCGTAAATACAATTACAATATTTTTATTGTATCATCGTTACAGACATTGGAAGTGTACTGCTGTACATAGGCCTCCACAGAAATGGGTAATTTCGCCCATAATTGCCGCGCTGGGCAAGCGTGTTGACAATCGCAGAGCGTAGCTGTCGCGATAAGGATGCTGCAGCCCAGCCCCGCCCTATGCATTTGGGCTACACTATCTCAGGTTAATATTGGTTCTGGTACCTTTGTCGCCTTTTACGACACCTGGTACAGAGAGAGGTACTGTACTGTAGGTGTAGGTATTCTACTGGGTAGTAAAAGACTGAATATATATTCATATATACCTGCGGAACCTACCTACGGAATACTTTTTACTCCTGTGAATATATATTCAGTCTTATTTTACATTTATTGTATAATAGAAGTAAAAAATTAACTTTATATTACAAAGAATATATTAACTACATATCTCCTTTCTTTGTGAAACTTATTCCAGCGCTACTATGAAGATATATTATTGTAATATATGGGCTATAGTATTTAAGTATTGTTATTTCATTATATTTATATATAAGTGTTTTTGTTTGACGTTTGGATACATAAGTGTTTTTGATTGACGTTTCGATTACCTCGCGGCAACCAATCTCAAGAAATTAAAAGCCGTTAAAAAAGTAGTTTTATTATGGGTTTTAAACGCGTAAATTTTGAAAATAGGAATACTATTTAATTTTAACATCAAGCTCCATCTTACAGTTACTGTTCGGAACATTTAATACAACGTTATAATTTTAATACAAGGCTGGGCGTTAACTCATTATAATACATCATCGTGGAGCGGACGTTTTTAGTCCTTGGCGCTAGCATGTAGCTAACCAATATAGTTTTTGTTGATTAGGTATAGACCTCCTTTCAGAACTTGGAGATACCACCTCTAATGGATAAAACCAAATTATTTAATTCATCACTGGTGTTTTTGTGTTTTTTTTATTCATCCTTTGTCCTGACAATAACATAAAAGATTCAAATCCCTTTAACTAATTATAGAATTTTATTAATGAACGAATGAACTTTTTGGCATCTTTGATTAAATTGATTTATTTCCTTAAATAAGATCTATTCCATTTTTCTACATAAACATCTGAAGCGTGCATTATGTATGTATTATATTATTATTAAAATCTTTTCACAACATTCAAAGTTTATCTATTACAGACATACTTAGAGATAAGTCTAATTCTTAATAGTGCCATAAATCATTTGATATGTCAATAACAATTAAGCAAAGAGTTATTAATCTCTCAATAATTTAACTCCAACATAAAATATAAAGCCTTTCTAAGAAACGATAAATGTAAACAGGTAGGTTGGCATCACGAAGCATATCATATCTGATATTTTCCTCTGCTAATCATCTCCCATACGTATGTTATAATCGATTACGCCTTGAATCACAAAGTACATAGCAGCCATGTACTATAAAACTAATGACGTCCGAGGATTATTACATGTTTTTACAGCAATAACTGTTCAGGTCTGTCTACTATTACCATCATACCTCCCCCATGTAAAATAACATTATTTACTTGACTACCTGCAACATCTTATACAATGACTCGTCTCAAGAGATAAGCAGCTTATAGAACTTGGGTTACGGATAGCGAATATATATTTAACACAAAGAACAATCACAAATTTTCATAGTACATAGAACGAATACAAAAACAGAACCGTCATGAAAAAAATAACTTAACTGTAACTCATGAGATACCGACCATGTTCCACCCACAGATGGCATACGATCGTCAGATGGCTGAACGTAATAATATCCATCCTGAACAGCAGAGTTAAAATGCAACAAAACGAATTGAATAAACACCACACCTGTATCATATCATCCCCTCCCTAAGTTACGGGAATTTGTCCACAATTTTTGCGCTAGGTAGGCGTGAAGGCTATCCCAGAGCTTCGCGACCAGGATGCTGCTGCCCATCCTCACCCTGTAGTACATATTTAGCTACGCTGTTTCGAAAGGATATACCGCCATCTGTCGATTTGGTACCGTAGTCGCCTCTAACGACATCTGGTACAGAGGGTGGTACTTGTCTACCCCGCCGGTATCACGCCTGCTCAGAGAGTAATTTAGAAAAATAATTACCTAAGATATTTGGAAAATATCTTAGGTAGACCTAGGTCCCACACTTAAGGCTGGAAAAGTGGAAGTAATGATGATGAACTCGATACTTACTTGAGCACCGTAACAATAAGTTCATGAGACGCGAAACACCTCGTTTGAGCTGGTATAAAAAATACCAGCCTAACCACACGACATCGCCTTGTCTTCGGCAAAATAAAACCCTACTCTGAAATATCGGGTTGCAGGTTAAGGCAGGCGTCAATGCAAACCAAACCGTGTAAATCTGAACATAAGGTCTAGATTAACTGATTTATACGTACGACATTGTTGGACCAATCGAAGCATGATGCAGTTTCACTTGCCACTTAATAGTAGGGTTGGCTCTGTAGACCGAATACTGGAAAAGTAAGATAAAATTGAAGTAAGCGTGAATATTGGACCTATTTCAATGAGAGAGTTATAGCTTCTCTTTGTCAAATATTTTGTATGATTGATAGTCTTAATTTTTATTATAAATTAGCTTAAAAAAAAGTTTTATTTTTACAATGCATTAGTTTCTTTGATAATAATATTAATGTAGTAGGACGTAGATGTTGTAATGATAAATTATTTGTTAAAATTAATTAATTCAATTGGTAATAGCTAGCATCTTCAAATCATCATATGATTGTGCACTGTTAAACAATGGCAGGTCCAAAACGAAGACAATTCCAAAATAGAAGGAAAAAGGGGGTCCAAACGTCCCAAGTTGCCGGGTTATGCAATCGTGGCGGTAGTCGCAGAGCTTATCTTCGCGACGGAGATGCTGCTGATCATCCTCGCCCTGAGAATTTGAAATACATTTTTTAAAGGATTCTTAAAATAACTACAAAAAGTAACAGATCAACTTAATTCTACAAAATTCTGCATTCGATGTAAAGTTCTAAACGCGATTCATTGAGTTCTAAATTTTTTGCTAAATTTAGCCAGACATATTTTTATCTGACTTCATATTGACAATGATTTAAGACATTATACTTAAAAATACTTATTTAAAAATAAACGTGATAAATATTTACACCTTTATGGGTTTTACACGCACTTTATTGACGTTTTTATCGTTTTTACGACTACACAGTTTTAAAGTCGTTCAAAAGTATTAATGTTCCTAATGCAAGTCTAAGGGTGAGAATATATTTAAATAAGATAGTCAACCTCCTCCGAGATTTTAGTTATTTCTACGTTAAGCGTGTGCTTTAGTTATATTATTATTATCATGTCAAAGTCTCAGCATTTTATTAACATAAGTTTAGTCATATATATCTAAAAAGCCTAAAAAAAAAACCATGAGTTCGACACAAATCTAACAAAATATAGATATTAAAAACTAAACGCGAGTTATTAAATTGAGAATTTGTTGTAAAATTCTGACAGGTATTTTATCTGTAGCTTTCTGTAATAAAACGATAATCCATTTCTTTCCATATACAATACTAGATATAGTTATGAGATCATTTTTTAATAACAATAAACAACCAGTTCACCCCCTTGGTTTGACCGTTGGTTGCAGGTTCAATCCCCATCACGGCTTAATGATTGTATCTAGAAAAACAATTTGTATAAATAAAGAATTGAAATGATTTCACTTTATAATACGAAGGCTTATTCTTTTCGAACGTATATTCAGCTGGCCTACGCTAATCAAGGTATGGTAGTAGAAATATGTTAGGTTTTAAAGATTTGGTACCTGACAAAGCAGACGACATCTGTGTGCGGTCTACCTTTATATATGCAAAAAATACTATTTAACGAATTTGTAGTCTGGTAACCCTGGATCTGAAACCGTACCGCGACAATAAGCGACAATCAATGTTCATTGCGGGCCGATGCAGGACACGAGTTCACGAACGGGCGCGGGTGATGAGCGGCTGAGTGCTTATAGTAGCCGACTCGGCGCCATCTGATGTTAAAGTATACAGTTACTTTAAATAAGTTAGTAATTTGGTGAGAGTAATAGGTAAAGACGTGCGTATGGAGGTATTGTCATGGCCTATGAAACTGAGCAGTTAAAAAATCGGGCGGTATTCCCAGACCGTTACAACTTAGCAAGGTACCAGAACCGACAGGTGGTTGTATATCCATCCGAAACAGTGCAGCTTATATGCACTGGGCGGGGATGGGCAGCTCGGTCGAGAAAGCTACGCTCTGCGATTGTCCAGCGCGGCAATTATGGGCAGATTCCCCCTTTTTTGGGGAGGCTTATGTCCAGCAGTGGATTATCAATGGCTGGTATGATAATTGCTGTACAAAAATTGTTTTGAAATTAATTTTTTGTTACCAATATTATAAACGAAGTGTCGAAAGTGAAAATGTGTCGAAGTGTAAAAGTAAAAATGTGGTGATGTTCTTTCTGGGAAGCAGAATAAATTACATCTTTAAAATATGCATTTATTCATTTTTGTTTAAAAAATTTCAGAGTGAAATTACCCTTTTTCTGCTACTCTGTAAACCTTTGTTTTTAACATGTCCTTTTATGCGTAGGGACCGTCGGTGAAGATGTTTGTTACTCCTACACGCAAAGGAGGGCTGACCGTATTTGGTACATTCTAGTAGATTGTAGTCTAAAGTAGTATACCTATAATACCTATTAGATTTAGAATGTAATATCCGTCTTATCGATATAAATAATATCGCACATACATCGGTTAGGAACATTTCAATAAATTATATTTGATAAATTCTGTTTAATTATATTTGGCAAAGGTTTGAGAATATACAAATTTGGTTCACTGCACCGTATAGACTGTCATTAAGTAAACTTTATTACAAAGCCAACTTTCTACTCGCGACTCTGCTCTAACAGACAGTTAAAATGTTCCAAAGAGTCGTGCCGAGTCCGTAGAAAAAATAAAAGTCCAGATCTATTCCATGGGGACATGTTGTAGCTTATGTGTTACTCCAGACTACCAATAATGTCTGCGCCAAATTTCAACCAGATCTTTTCAGCCGTTCCGGCGTGATAGAGTAACATACATTCATCCATACATCCACACATCCTTACAACTTTCGCATTTACAATATTAGTCGGTACATTAATTATTAGTTTCATATGCTTAGCAGTTGTAAATAACTTCCGCTAAATATACATAGCTAGATATAAATGAACCTAAAGGGAAACATGTTTAAGAAATGATCCTTAAGATAAGCAAATACGACCATGACTAAGCCTCGACGTTAAAAATATTTTTATTTACGCAAAACCTGAACTAAATTCGTGAAATCCTGAGATATACGCGAGCGTGTTCGAGGTGTTCCGCTGGAGGCATCGACCTCAAGTTCCCATATAAATCTCGCGGTAACTCGGCGCTCGTTCGGTAACAAATTACGGCGCGTTACCGCGGCGGGGCCGTTATTACAACTAATTGGCGGCAGCTACCGCGGCGGTTGACGCCAACTGTGTTCTTATTTTGAATTTTATTTTGAATTTTGTCAAAAGAATATTTAGATTGTCCGCTTTAACCCTTTGTATTTTAGCCAGTGTGTATGAAACGATATAAAACTGCTATTATTGCAGAACTAGAAATAATTAGATAATAAGAATGGTAGATTCTTGGAGCTTGAGCTCGATTTTCATGCCTAATTGACAATTTTATATTCCTTATTTGTATGACACTAGCTAATAGGCCGACACTAAACAAAGCGCAAACTGTGCGCTAAACGCTCTTAGTATCTTTGTGTTAAAGTTTTATTCTAGTTACATTACACCGATTTTTTAGAACTTAATAAAAAAACGCTTCCTGCCTTTCTCCCTAGTCTCAATGGGATAAATGCAACTGGCTCTAGAATTAGCGTCAAGACAAATTAAACAAAAGTTATACCATAGACATAAATAAACATTTTTAGAACTTTTCTCGTGCATGAATTTCGTTTATTCTCTCCACATGTCAATATGTTATTCCTTAATGAAAAGAGTATCTTGTAATATTAACGATGACTAGACAACCGGTAGGAAACATGCCACCAGTTTTACTAACGCTAGCACTATTAATTTTTGTACAATCACATTTTTTAATATATTCTAAACTAGATGACCTGGTGAACTTTGTATTTGTGATACCGATCTACATCTGTAATAACGATCGTCAAATTTAACAGGCAAGAAGGTATATTATAGATTATAACTAAAAATAATATAAAAAAAATATTATAGATTATAAATAGGTTATAACAGAAATATTTTTGCCTATACTTAAAAAAATCAACTAACCCAACCGAACCGTTCCAAAGTTTTAGCGAGACTAACAATCAGCAATCGCATTTTCCAATATGTGTACATAAATTTTAATTGGAAACAACGTTTTGGAATACCTTTTCCTCTCTATTGAGGAAAATGACGGTTCAATACCAGGTTAAAACTAGAGCAATAAAAAAAACTGAGTAGGTAATTCCCATACAAGTTATTGCGGACATAATATAATAATTACGTTATTTATTAAATGTTACCACCACTAATCTTACTTCGATTCAGTCGCGCACTGCCTTGGTATACGGAAGATATATTTTTTCATGTTTAAACTGTAATTTCAATTATCTACCTATCTATATTCGATAGTATACATACATATACATGAAGCGGACAAAACTTTTTTTGTCGCTGTAGCTTCGCTTATGCTGAGGCAGGCATTGAATCTTAAAAAATTAAACATGACTAAAAAGAGAAGATTCCCTTCTTAACAATGTTTATTTTTTTTATTTTATTCAATTGTAAAATTTTTCTGTGCTGTCAATAAATTTTCTTTGGTTCTTTCTTTTGAACTGCTGGATGTAGACAGCTTACAACCAGTAGATAGCAGTCATCCTATTTTGTGCGCCAAAGGTAGTTGGTTTGATCCCCACCAAATACAAATATTATATAATAATGTTTGTGTTTGTTCAGTATTGGGTGTTAAATATATATATCAAAGTAGTATATTTGTGATTCCTTTGTTGTCTGATGTCCGTAATTTCCTGTCCTTTCCTGTCCTTTAATAAAAAACATTTACACAGAATTTTATTCAAATAACTTGAAAAACAGCAAAGTTTCTTATCAGCTTTGCACCCCCGTTTTATCCCTTTAAAGGATGAATTATCTAAAGTCCTTTCTTAGTGCTCTTTTACTTTGTAAGGTAACAGCTGAAATTGACGAGGTTCGACAATAAGCATTTACGTTTAAAAATCTTCAAAATGTCAACTTTGAACTTCATTATTAAAGTACCGCATATTTCTGAGGTATTTTTAAAATAAAACATGATATTGTACTAAACAGCATATATAGTCCATGGAATACTTAAGCTTCGTTTTATTGGACTTATAACCTGTTATGGGAATACCCCTAGAATCTATGGTGATTAACAATTACCATTGTGCCTTTAATCCCGCGTGGAAGTCGTCTGGTTCAACTTTACTACTCCCCCTGTATCTTAGGACGCGACTGAGATACCCGAATCTATAGATTGCGGTATCTAGGGACGGGGAGAGGAAGCATTCCCGAACTTCTACTCTGCTATTGCCAGCACCCATACCCAGCGTCAAATCTTCCCCTTTTAAAGGAACCTGCAGCTGTTAGGATTATTACAGACATGCAAGTAAGAAAATGTTTTCTTATTATTGTTACATGACATAGACCTCACAAAAAGTCTATATTGGTAACTCACTGTAACCTATTTCTACCGCCACATAGCACATTGCTGTGTTTCTGTTTGAAGGGTGGGAGAGGCAGTGCAATTACTGAGTATTGTAATATATCACAAGATCATAATCTGTCGACCTGGTGTAATCAAAATAAATAGATTTCTACCCGCGGCTCCATCAGCGTAGACTTCACTTATATCGTGTCCATCGGGAACTCCATTGTGAACAAAAGCACCATCTGTAAGACGCAAGTTGTCCACATACCTTGTATAATTAATACTAATACACGGCTTAGACGTGCAAGCACAACAAACAGACACACTTTCGTATATAAAGTCTCTAATAGCCTTGCACTGCATTCTTGTTTACGCAACAAATTTCTTTAAGATTATAAGGTTTCAATTATTTATCAGAAAATGTCAAAATGGTCGTAAAGTAGGGACGGAATATGGTCGTGGTCTGATCGGAATCCACAGCCTGAAAAAAATGCCTAAAGTTTATGTTACAGTTATGAGAATAACTTAAATAATGGATTCCTAAACTTAAAAGAGTGGGGAGATCTTTAAGTGGAATTAAAATTTATTAGTTATCAAATTAAATTTACATGTAGGAAAACATATCTGGAAGTGTACAATGCATTGGCATTGTAATATGAGATAACTAACTACAAGCCAGCAATCTAATATTATTTGACTTATGTCTATACAATCGAACTATTTGGATTTTGAAATAAACGTCAACACGAGTTCTTTACACCCACTTGATTCTTGTTTTTATTTCAGTAAAAATGTTTGGAAAAATAGTCTTAGATATTCATGGCTTTTTATTTACTTGGGTACTTATAGTAAACACAAAATTTGAACAATTACATAATAACAACAGTAAAAGATTAATGCAGCGGATTCACTCATCGTGCTCTTATGATATTTTCAAAAAAACGTCTATGTTTCATTGCAATAAAACCCGTTTAGAATCACAATAGGGTATCAAAAGGTTACGGCAGTCATGGGACTTAATGCATGCCTACTGCCCACAGAAATTATCAACATGTATTATACGTGACATGGCAACACTCAGCTCACAAAACATGACAAATGAATTACATAGGGCTGCCCGTACAGAAAGGATTTTTATTGTGAATCGTGTTTGAGGTATGAGATATTATTTTTTACGAAACTATTATACGGATAAAGAGTTTATGACTGAAAGAAATACAAATTGTGCTTGGCACTTTGTCATTTCTTTAAATGTCAAATTGAGAAGGCAGATGTGACTGGAATCCAGAATGGACGCGTCTCGGCAAACGTGTTGTACATAAAGGCAGAGCAGGGTCTACATGGGAATCAACGCCTAAGAAACTTCCTGATTTTATTATTAACGGTAGTGTATGAGAATGGATGGATGGATGTATTGTGTGAACGTGTATTAAGGTAGATATGTTTTCGCGTATATACTAGATTTTGAGAAATGATTGCATTAAGATTTACTCAACCTGGTGCCTCCGAATTAGTTCACGGGAATGCTGTTCACTTTCTTTCCTATTAATATTTATCATTACATACCGAACGTTTCTTCGTGGAACCTTTATTTAGTTTTTAAAATAAAAGTAGATTAATTTTTTACTAGAGATAGATCTCACACAAAGGTCGTCTGCATTGGTATCTCTATCTCACCTACTTCTGCCGCCAAACAGCTGTGTGCTCATTACTGTGTTCTGGGTAGAAGTTGAGAGAGGCAGTGAAACTATAGCAGTGTATACAAAATATCTTAAAATAACTACGCGCTAGTGATAAGTGGTTTTTAAGTAATCAATTTGTGATTACTTTGTTATCTGATTTCAGTAACACAAGTGCTTTAAGAGACTTATCTTGGAATCAGGTCAATGTATGAGATGTGTGATTTCTTTATTATTTATTTATTAATTACATCGTAAGAATACATCAAACAAATACCGTGCAACGAAACTTATTTTTATTTGTACTGAACTTGACATCAGTAAACAATACTCAATTAGTGTTTTCCTGTTAAATAAGCGTGAGCACTGCGTAAAAATCGCATGTTACAAGTAGACTTAATCAAACCTTTGAAATTACAGTACAGTCAAATACAGCCAGCATAAGACAAATACAGTCACAAAATACAGTAATTGTAATTATACTTGTGATGTGCGGTATCGGTAGGGAAGAAGAAGCACTTCCGTAGGTACCCGGTCGTAGGGGCAACTGAGGTATTAAAATCGGCAGACTGTTTATCACGAAATGAAGCT
Source organism: Heortia vitessoides (assembly GCA_020976665.1). Lineage (NCBI taxonomy): Eukaryota > Metazoa > Arthropoda > Insecta > Lepidoptera > Crambidae > Heortia > Heortia vitessoides. Next base: position 13,570,620 of record JACJUM010000875.1, on the reverse strand, counting down.
TACGAGGCTTGGTGACCTCATTTTATTTATAAGCTAAAGCTAAGCTGTGCCTGCGGTTTCACCCGCATTAATCTGAGATGCAAAGTTACCTAACATCAGCTATTTATCAGTGAAATCGGACCAGCCGTTTTAGAGATTGATCGGAACAGATTGACAAAAATGTTTATTATTTATTGTTGTTTTGTATGAACATTAAAATATGTTAATTGGTTTCAGCAATTTTTTTATTTTATATTCTACTCAGTTAAATCCTACACTGGATGACAGATCTATCTTTTTAAAGTTAGATCTGTCATCAACCACGGTCACAATTTCACAATTTGTCATACCTTCCTCCTCTTCAATCACCATCACTTTCGCCTTACTTACATTTACTTTCATACCTTTCCTTTTAAAGGAATCTTGCAAAATCGTTGCCATCTCTTGAAACTTGAAACAGTACTTGATCATCAGCGTAAAGAAGTAACCCATTCCGGCTTACCTAATTTTAAATAAAAAAAACATTGATATATATATATAAATAATATTTGTATTTGTTCAGTATCTTTGCATGAACTTGCAAACGGTGTACTCCAACGGCATAATCTGTACTCTCATTTAACAACACCGGCACGTATCGCAAAACTTCGAGCTAAACAAAAAACTCCCCAAGGACAATTAAGTCCAACGCATGTTCCGGTTCGCAGCCCCCTCCTGTTAACAGATTCCCAAGAGGCAGCCCTAACAAATAATAGTGGTTCTTTCAGTAATTCTCATGGAGTCGGTATTGTTGGTCTCCGCCATTTTTTGTCGGCAAACACGACGCTTCCGCGTCGCAGGCGCAGGGCGTGCGAACCCCTGCGAGGCCCTAGTAAACCTTAGATGCTTTTGTTTAGCTATCAAATTAGTAAGTCTTGTCTACTAGGGTGGCGATGTGTGACTGAAAAAGTACATTTCTTTTATTTTTCTTACAATATAGGCGTAGGTATTTTCTTTTGTTCAAATAGTAACACGATTCTTTTAATGTGAGATCTTGGTTTTAACAGCTGCTTTTAAGATCATGAACAATGCAAATTAAAAATCATGATTACATTTATTAAAATATTTATAGACGTTTAGATAATTAACTGTCAAAACAGTTTGCAGTCAAGGCAAGAAGTAGGCTGTTTATTAAAACAAAATCACACAGTATCTCATATATTGACCTGACTTAAACAGCAGACAAAAGGAGAAACACAAATATAATACTTAAATACACCCAGACACAACAAATAGAAATATTCATAATATAAATGTTTTGCCTAGGTGGGGACTGAATCCACAACTGTTTGCGCACGAGACAGGAATACTACCGAATGAGCCATCGGTCCGTCAAATATTTGCATTAAATATTTAATAATTTCAGTCATATCACAATTGCTATAATCATGGAACAAGTTACCTCGTGTTATTCGGTAAAATCCACCGTAAATATTGTATGGAAATTCAGTACAAGAAGGTACATTAGCAGCCGGGAATATTGGAGTGCAACAAACTCAACTAGCTACAACTGTTTTCCCGTTTATTAGCAATGCAAATGTGTTTGGATTTTCATTCATTACAGCGTAAGGGATTATCGGTCTGTCCCAAAAAGAGTAGGAGGATACGGTCAGGATAATACCAAGGGGAAAACAAATGAATTACGCGTAGGTTTGCGAGTGTGTGTGTGTAAAGATATAATTGTATACCTAAGTTCTAAGTTATTTCTGACAATCTGTTAAAATCTTTGAATTGATAGTATAATAATTAAAATGTGAATTTAAAATTGAAGTCCTAATGAGAAATAAAATTGACATAATTTACTACAATCCAACGCAGTGAGAACCGTTCCATATGTACGTATGTATTACATATGTACATACATTTCTACCCTAAGTCTTGAAAAGCTTTCCAAACTTCATTCGAATCAACCCCTCGGCTTAAACGAGAATGTTAAGATGTGTCTTTACCTGCTTCGGCTTCGCACGGGGGCAATGAAGATAAAAAATGTTTTTTGTGGGTTATCTCTAAGGGATAGACACATACCATAGCGACCTTTTTTATACATATTTTAAGGTGTACAATATTACATTATTTTGACCTATCTCATTAAATTCAGCAAGCGTTCGCAATGTAATCGCAAAACAAAGGAGTTTATTCTCGACATCATATTTGAACCCGCTAAAATGATTAGTGTTTTCCTCTACTATATTATGAATGTATCTACTTATATAAATGGAGAAACTGACTGACTAATCAACACAGGGCATAAACTATTAGGGTTAGAAATTTGAAATTTGGCACAACGTTCCTTTTCTAATGTAGGGGAGAACTAAGACTGGATTTTTCAAAATTCTTCCCCTAAAGGGGTAAAATGAATTTTGTATGAATCTTTACTATTTTTTTACTTAGGTTCTTCATTGAAAGTCATGAAAAATATGTGTAGTATTTTTTCTTATAATAGTCTTACACCTTATTGCAGGTGAAACCGCGGGGTTTTGCTAGTTATGCATATAAAACTTAGTCTTGAATCACTTTCTATTAAAAAAAACCAATCGAAACAATATAATAACGCATTAAAGGCAGTTGCTTAGTTTTAAAGAGCTCTAAGTAAGCTTAGCTTTTTAGGGACAGACAGACAGCGGAAACTGACTGACTGTTTTATACGATGTAGTAATTACAAACTTACAATATAATATGTGTTAGCCTTTACTATTCTTCAGTACTCTTAAAACTAGTCAGAAGCACCCTTGCATTTTCTCTACACCTTAAAAAAGTACAGTGTACTGAACGTAATGGGAAAGCGTATGTTAGTGCCTGTTGTTTGTTTGTCCGCCTTTCACAGAAAAATAGAGCTACGAATTGATGTGATTTTTTAAATGGCGACAGTTGAAGGGATAAAGAGCGACACATACCACTTTTAGTCCCTTTCTAATCCCACACTTCTCTAAAATGGGGGGGGGGGATTTTTTTATGGAGCAATGAAATTACATTGTTTATTTTTATTCACGACAAATGTATTATAATTTGAAGCAACAATATTTTGAATATATTAGTATCATTATTTTTGTAATATTGGTATAATGTATCTTTATATATTTACAAAACTTATTTTAAATTATAATAACCTTATGAAAGAAACAAACTTAAAATTTCAGATGGTGTTCGGTTTATAATATTCATAGAAATGATTAATTCACTTCCATTCAATTGGCCGATCTAAAACGCAATACCATTACATTGGAAAATAACAGGAATGTGTGTAACTTCACGCTTCAGACTTACATAATGCTTTGTTTATTATGCTATAAATTTTAAATTCAAACGACTAATTAATTCAAAGATTAAACACGTACGCTAGACAAACCGGCGTTTGTTGAAAATTTTGTATAAAGGCAATTAAAGTTAAAATTCCAGCATTTAATTAGCAAATATTAATATTTTCGCATTAATCTAATGTTTATACGTATTTTTGCCTAAGATTCTTCGACGTTTAGAAGCATTTGTCCAGTGTTTATTACTTTTTAGTTTCACCATTGCAAAGCAGTTGCATACAATCGTTATCGTAGTGTTTTAACGTGAGGCATACGTGCGAAAACAATCTCAGATTACATAGTTTCGGTAGCTGCTTAAATCTGAATTTATTTCATTTCCTGTTTTAGATTCATTTTTTATTTACTCGCAAGATAGCGGTTCCATTCCGAAAGTCCGAAGCCATCAATATTAAATGACGGATGATTTATAAATTGAAATGCAATCAAATCCATTGAAGAGATATTAAGTAATACTATCCAAATCACCGTCAATTAAACAAGCACAGATAAATTGGCGTCAATCCTAGAAATTTAAAGATTGGGATACCCTTTGCAACTATTATTTTCTTGAGACTAGCGAGACTTATCTTGTCTATGACCAATGAGTATGAAATGCACTCGCATTTGATAAACTCATTGGTCACAGACAATACTTTTACTAGCAGTACATAACAAGGGCAGTATATAAAAATCCTAAACTATAATTGCCGAAAGGCAAAACGGATGGTGTAGCGTCAGCGAGCATGTAATGTATAATGATGGAAATATTTAATAAAAATAAATATAGCTTTAGCTAGCTAGTAGAAGACCAATTAGAACCAGTGAATGGTACTTATATATAACAAAGCCAAACTAAACAACGAAACTGACTTTGAATCAGCCGAAAAAATTTTGATTTACAAGTAAAATGGCAAATAAACTGATAACATAATAGCAGCAGTTTTGGAAAAGAGTTCTTCCAGAAACTTACTAACTACTTGCATTCCTTTTTTTCGGATGCTATTTAAATGCCTTTAACGAATTGACGACGCGTATAAGAATCTTTAAAAGTATTTTATCTTTCAAGATAAAACTACACCGTGAATTATCGATGCAATTTTTTGAATGTAGAACCCGCCTAATCCATGAAAGGTTTAAAAAGTAAATGACTGTTGTGAATGTGATGTGAAAGTATACGCCTATATCAAGAAACGCTTGCTATCTAATTTCACTAGTACAAAAGCTTGCGATGCACATTTATTGCAAAATGCTGATCATCTAAAACTACCGCCGAACAAAGTCCATTATACAAAGACGCACAAAACAAAGTGGAATTGGGGTTATTTCTTAGCCTTTACAGGGGAAGAAATAACCCCAATTCCACGCCGCTAACATATGTAATCATAATAATTTGTACCTCTACCTGGGAAAGGATCTACCTGCCCACAAAAACCAGTACCCGGTACAACATAAATGCCTCCTCGACCCGTGAAACTAGTAAAGGAATCACAAATTCATCGCACGACGGTTAAACTTTAAATAATGGGGGACAGGGAAACGAAATTGGATAGCTTGAAATTAGTGAAGCGAATTCTTCAAGATTTTGTTAATTTTGTAATATGAGGAAAAGCGTGGTTGAGTTTCGTGTTGAGAATACAATTTTAAATTGATCGATTTCGTAATCGGATTTCATTGACATCACAATAATAAGGTTTTAAATTCGATATACAACATAATCCTGCCTTTTCATAAATCTTGTAATTAATTTAACCTCGTTTTTACAAGATGTAGACGTGTGTATTTTCCTTCGGTAACTACGAACATGTATAAAATTACTAAAGCAATCTGTGTCATGCGATATCATAATTTAAAATTCAATATGTTCAGTATTTTCCGTTAGATTTAAGTATAAAGTATTACTCAAGTTAAATTGAAAATTTATCAAAACGGATCACAATCTGTAATTAGCAGTTATTTTCAAAATTAAACGATCAATTCATTCGGGTATTAATAATACTGGATGTAATGAAATTGGTGTTTGTTAATGTAGTGTTAATTTATTTATATACGATATATCTCGAGCACACTACAATTAAAGCAAAGTTCAAATTCAAAGGACAACAGTGTTTTTCAGTGTTAATTCTAGAAGTCTATTGCAGCCGCGTTCGCGGGTCGATACAAAATTAAAACGCCGCCATCAAATGTAAAATTACTCGTTCACAATAACATAGAAATCTTTTAAACCCGGATATATTTTACTGAGCAAAACTTTTTTGAAAAATCACATTAAAATAATAGTTTTAATTTAACATTACTATTTATTTTGAGATAATAAGTATTTATCTTGGGTTGTTATGTTAAAACCATCTGCCGCATACAGCGTTGGGCCAATTGAGCTATTACAGAGTTTCAATATTAATAAGTCGGGTATAAGTACAATAACACGACAACTTTTCTCAGGTATTCAAACTGTATACAAAAGCTGGAAAAAGCAATGAAAAAACCCATACTGTTGCAACATAAAACGAAACAATGTTCTCGACTCGTGTTTTACAACCCTACCTGCCGGACGCACCTAAAAGGACAATAATTAACACAGTGATGCAAAAACATGAGCACGATTGCGGATGTACTAGCGGGGGTAAGGAACGGGGGGAAAGGTTGTCGCCCCTGCCCGTGACGTCATCGCACTGACCACTCGGGACCACAATGGCCTTTCTCAGAAGGAGCAGATGCGCCCGCGCCGATATCTCCCGCCCCGCTCCCCGGCCGCACCCCGAAGTGAATTTTAGGGATTGGCGCCGATAACCTTTACCAACAAATTCCTTACTTATCTCAGTGACTCAGACACCGAAAAAGTCCGTTCTTTACCTTTAAAATAATACAACAAAAACTCACTGAATAGCCAATAGCTAAGCGCGAAGTGTATCTAAACGACATTTTTGGGCGGCACAACGCTTAGACGCGGTCGCTCGGCGTACCTGCCGCGCTCACCGTATCATTACCGCGCTCCGGTAATGACACCGCCCGTAATCACCGGCCCGCGTCCTGTCCCACGCCACCGGGCCTCTCGAAGAACCACGCAACTTCCATGGATGAGTGTGGATCTAGTCATGGTGTAAAAAAAACATGCACTAAACCTCCACTCATCGAAAGAAATTGACCTTCCGTAGAATAGCAGGCCCGGGAACGACGCACTGCACGCACTGAACGCGACGTCACGTACCACCGAACGGTTCACGAGCACGTTGCCGTGTTTTTCAAACAGTAATAAAATAACGCGACCTCGCGGCGCCGACGACGCGTGCGCTCTGAACGTTCACTACGAAATAAACGGTCGAGATTTGAAATCTGGGAATCTAGACGCTGCGCGTGCGCGCGGTGGAGAGGGGGGCGGCGGCCGCGGGCCAATGGCGGCCCTGCGCGCGCAAACCGTGACGTGGAGGGGCGAACCAAGCTGCCGCGCCGCGCGCCGCCCGATATTATCTTTTCTATAAGAACGTTATTTTCTTTCTTTCCTACTCGGCCGTCCGTTCAACCGACAGCGGAAGTGAAATGAACGCGCGCGTAAACTGCAGACTGGCTGGTACTCTGAGCGAGGCGAACTGACGACTTGAATTATGCGCCTGGAAGTAAAATACATTTGCAACGCATTACTTTAATGGAACATACTTACGTGCTATTTTATTAAAACTGAATTTTAAAGCGATATCCCCTTTGTAATAGCACTTTTAAAATCAGTCATTAAAGAAATTAAAAATTACCGATTTTGTAAAGAACGTATATCTGAATATGTCATTGAAAAACCACATTTACTTAATGGTAAAAGATAATTTTCTACGAATTACCGATACAGGCAATCAACTAACATAATATTACACAACATATCCAATCACGAATGAGTAATAACTAAACAGGAAAAAATAATCTGCTGTATCCTATCAAGACGATACTGTTCGGCTCGGACGGCTCAAGATGCTTTAACCTTGCTTCGCGACTACATTCATTCTTTAGCTTGAAATATATTACTGACTAGCTGTGCCCGCGACTTCGTCCGCGTGCAGTAGGTTCTTTAGGAACCATACCTTTTTACTTTAATTGATATAAACTTTGAATGTCATATTTATTTGTATAGGTATACAGATCAATAGCCTAAATAATAAGTTTTAAGCTCAACAATAGCGATACTTGCATACGACCCCTTACATCTCATGTCGAATGAAAAAGTAGCCTATGTCCTTTCTAAGGCTTTAGATTATCTGTGTCAAAAAAATTCATTTAAATCGGTTCAGTAGTTTAGGCGTGATTGCGTAACAGACAGACAGAGTTACTTTCGGATTTATAATATTAGTAAGGATTTATTAAAACATACTATCATATGCGGAATGTACCGACCTAAAACAAATATTACGTTCATTGGGCATTTTCCTTATTTACAGAATGAGTTAATTCGATATTTATTTTTGATCACATTATTATTTACTAGTGTATAAAATAACATCTCTTGTATATAATACAACAGCAACATTGAAACAGCTAACGCCATCTAGTTGAAAAGTATGACATTGTCCAGAAAAACCTATTTTAAAAGCAGCATTGTTGCAAACCCTACCGTAATATTTAAATGATACCTAATTTTATTTGAAGAAATGCAACGTACCTATAAATTAATAGTAGGTACATGTAAAAATATGTTCGACTAGCGAAAATTTTAGTTCTTGTATTTCTTACATCAAAATAAGTCGAATTTAAATACATTGGCGTAAGGATACAAAAGGCATGACACAATACTACAGTACTTAAACTATAAATATATATAAACGCTTTGCACTATAAAAGTAACAGAGTGCGCAATACTGTTCGTTTGGCTAACTCTGAACATTTAGTCATAGATTTGCCGCAAACTACCTCCAACATAGGGGATTTTTTTCAACCCTGGTTTCCCAATTGAAATTGTGCCTTTCATCAACTTATGTGTAGTCATTCAGTGTAGAAACCTCAAATGAATTCACCTAATCAACAAAATATATCGTAAATATTGCCCTATTGTGTCAATTTCCAATGAATTTTGTGTGCAGAAATTTAAATTGCTTGCACGCTTTTTAAACCCAAACTTATTTTTCATAGGGTAATCCTCAATAAGGTTTTAAAATTCTGTAGGCTAGTTTAAAATTGATAAACTAAAAAATGAGACCAATATTTATTTATAGTTTCACATAGCTACGCACTGCATCTATTAACTTATTATTATGTAAAAGACAGAAAACACGTGAAATTTAGCTTTTAGTTTACCTTTATTTTCCTACATACATACGTACATATCACGCTTGTGTCCCATCAGGGTAGGCAGACTATGGATCTCCACTTGTTACGATCTTGGCGTACCTCTCTCGCTTTCCTAACTGGCATTAGTCCTACACGCTCGTTTATTCTTGTTACCTACTTCTGCCCTGGCCCATTAATACCTCTACCTGGTAAAGATATGATATTGGCTATTTTCATATTTAAAATAAAAAACATGATGAATTATCACGTTCAAAAGTGTGGCGCTGTATATAGTTTATGGTATTCTAAAGAGAAACTAAAATACTTAAACGGTTTAAGAATTGCTTCTTGAAACGGTAATATCTATTAGTCATTCCACAATTAATCACTGGCACTTTCTTGTACGTATGAGGTACCGGCTAAGTAGAATAGTCGGCCGTGTTCACTCAGTGCCGACTCTTTAAATAATGAATTAACTTGAGTCGAGGTTCAGCCTCAGAGACGCCCTCGAGTGACAGCCGTCGATTCCGCTCCTAACATAATGTTCAGCAGTCCTGCACGAATACATAACAAACATTCATACATGTCAATTCTCACTTTCGCGTTATAGTATTATTAGTTTATATCCTCTTTCGTGAAACTTTGTACTAAGTTATACGTCGATACAATACTAAAACTGTCGCACGTATATCCCTGACAAGATAAAGTTTTACAATTAAAAATAAAACAATTTTAAACGAGAACACCTTCATGAAATTGAGAACTGAAATTACTAGGTAATGTGACATAATAACTTTTAAGTCACAAGGTTGGCAATGCGCTCGTGATATCCTCAGATTCCCTAAGAGCGTATATGGGTTGCTGTGACGCTTGTTTGTAGACCGCTATAAAAAAATAAAAAAACCAAACAATTGTTCAAATAAACCATTTAATGCATATATAAACGACGAAGTATCCTTTCCAGCTACCAGCGTTAGGGGTCATTGTTGGCCATGATGATGGTACAGCCCAGGTCGGTGAGCTGCATGCGCTCGGCGCCGCCGTCCAGCAGGCGGTGCGCGCACACTGCCAGTTTGGCGCTCATTGCGCACTTCTGCTTGTTGGTAAGTGCGCCCGCGCACACCACGCGCGCGCTTAATTGTTCCAAAAGCTGGGAAGCGGAGTAGGCCTCCATCAGGAAGCTGGAAATCAAACATGGTTTGTGTTGTGGTTGGTACGAATGTGCAAATGGAAATGCGATAGATAAGGTGTTGAAAGAGATATGCGTATCAAGTTGCTACTCTGAAGTAAGTCTCCTAAGAATTTTATGTCAACGAGCCCAAGGGCGCAGATAGTAGTGATCCTATCTAGTGCGCCAAGGTCGTGGGTTGGACCCAGGACAAACATTTATATGTTTGTTCAGTTCTGGATGTTCTTTAAGTGATATATATGCGATTCCTGTGTCTGTCTGATGTCCGTAACACATTAGTATAGCTTTAAGTATAGCTTTAAGCGGCTCATCTTGAAACCAGGTTAATGTATGAAATGTTATGTGAATTTATTTATTATTGTTTTCAAGACCTCTAAATTTAAGTTCAATTTATATCAAGTTTTAATTTTTTCGTAGTTATGTGTATCTATTTAATTGTTTTCTGATGGGGGAATAATAAAAGAATTGCCCAGAGGGTTCCATTGATATTTAAGAAAATGTACATATATCTAAAAATTAATTTTGACAAGAACATATCCCTTTATTGTAATTAAGGTCAAGCTTCTCAATTTGACTACAAAAAAGCAGACTGTCAGAAAGAAGCAAGGAATGGATTATTATTATGAAGTCATAAACCAAGTTATAAATTAATAAGATGGTATTTCAAATAGAGCTGTCTACCGTTGTAGTAATATTGCATAGAGATGCGGACTCACCTGAATGTATAGATTATTAGATTAGATATAGAATTAATGCGAGTAGGGGAAGTAAGAGAGGTACGCCAACATGGTAACAAGTCGAGATCCATAGTCTCTGCTTGCTTTGATGGGACACAGGCGTGATGTATGTATGTATTAATTTTAATTAAGTTTGATATATATTTTTTTACGCAAGTACATAATTATGCAATTGCGATAATCCATATAATTATGTTAATAGTTAGTATTATTAGTCTTTGTTTCGGAAAGTTGCCGGGTCAACTCAGTATTAATTATAATTAACGCATGCAATAGGCTTATCAATCGACTGTATATTTATCGTCACAACAGCTGTAGAACGAAAGGAAGGATGAAATTTCGCATTTACTGGCTCGCTGTGCCGGCGGGGTGGAAATCGCAGATTCGCAGAGCATAGCTTTGCGGCTGGGGTGCTGTTATATTTGAGCTGCGCTGTTTAGGTGCCGCTAAACCGCCATCTGTCGATTCCGGTACTTGCTTCAGTCGCCTCTTACCTCTTTGGTATGGAGGGAAGTACTATTCTACTAAGCTCCCAAAACATATTCAGGTATACAGCATTTTATTTATTCTAAGATAATGATCACAAGAATAAACATACTTTTCAACAAATGTCTCGAGTTCTGTATAGTTCTTTATACTCATGTATTCCTCGACCAGCTTGTCCGGAACTAAACCAGTCACCTGTAACAATATAATCTCTAAAACGGCTGGACCTGAGAAATATTTACACAAATTTTCACTCATTTCACAAACTTAAGTTTACTTTGAATTCAAGGAGTTTAATATTTTCTTACACTTATGAGTTCATAAGAAAACAGGATTTTAATAGCTTTAGAATTCTGGCTTATTTATATTTTTCTTCATTCATACTTAACAGTGTAACATTCTGTTACATTTCTGGTACCTTGTAGCAATAGTTTTCAAGATAGGAACATTTTTTTAAATTGGCAAACAAGATTTACATCAATATAGACAAAAGAGTGATGGGTTGAAGTATATATATATATATATATATATATATTAATAACTAACCTCAATCAGACCCTCTGCAGTTATCTTGCCAAGCAGCCGCTGGCAACACTGCAGTGCAGTGAGAGCACGCCGCAGGTCACCCTCACATGTATCTACGGCCTGGTGCAGGACTTCACCATTGCCCACATCCACTCCTTCTGTTTCACAAATCTCTTGCAATCTAAAGAAATAAATGAGATATAAAAATTATGTCATCAAGACATGCAGGACTAATTAAAGACTACTTTACACCACACAAAACACTTAATCATAAACTTTTGAAAATTATTATTTAGAGCAAAACAGAAAAGTTACACATAATGTCTAGGTGTCTGCTCTAGCAAATGCCTAAGTTGAATAAGGAGCCAGCTATTTAAATTAGAAGAAAAATGTATAACTCAGGTTCATAAAGGTTGCAAGTGAAATGAAAAATTGGAAAAGAGTTAGCCTATGCCAAGATTTAGTTGATTTTATCAAAATAGTTTGTAAGTCATTTAAACTCGAATGAAGTTATTGTTTCCATGTGTTAGCTACTATCATCATCATCTTCAATTTACCCTGAACAAAATCAGTATTTTCATTGAATCTCATTCAAATGACAAATATCACTGAAAACTTCCAACTTGTCCTATCTTCACCTTTTAATAACATTTTCCCTGGCTAAAGGCTTGAAGCGGAACTTGGAGCATCTACTTGTGATTGGTGGAATGATTCGAGAGACATAGTTGCAGATGAGACAGAACCGCGTTGTTCTTGTCTCCCGTTCCATTGTTCGTCGTAAGGCTGCCTGTGCAGCATTTGTCATTGAATCAGCCTCATCTAAAATTACCAACTTGTATGGAGGACAGGGTCGGCCGCTACAATCAATTGTTTATTTTTACTTCATTGAATAGTGATTAAACGAAATTAATGTAAATAAGTGACATAAATATACTTACTCTGGTCTTGTACTACTAACAGTAAGTTGAGCAAAACTCTTTACTTTATCTCTCACAACTTGAATACCTCTCTCATCAGATGCATTTAACTCCAACACCCTGTCCCTAGTTATGTCCCCAAAGAGCTGCCGAGCTGCCGCCAAGATAGCACTGGTTTTACCGGTACCAGGAGGGCCGTAAAACAGCAGATGCGGCAAGTCACCACCAGATAAGCATTCTCGTAAGACTTGTACTACTTCTCCTTGATCAACAATATCATCAATAGTTTTTGGACGACTGGAAGCAGCAAATGGTTAATAATTGTTAAATATTGATTGTAAATAATAATACTAATAGCTATTCAAAATGTATTACTATTTCTCAACCCATGGTGCCGGAGGTTTCTTTTTCGTTATAGTTTTGACTCCAGACGAAGAAGGTTTATCTGAGGCACTGATTTTTCCAGTTTTGAGGAAAGCTTGCATATTTTTTGGCTGAAATTGACTGAAAATGAATAACTTTAACTATATACGACAAAACCGCGGTTATCTAAATAGTTTCCTTCAATGTCATTTTTGAAATTTTGAAATATTTTTTTTATGAATGACGTCTATACCTAAATGTATTTTTAGGCAGCCAAGTATATCTTGGTTGTCTATAATCGAGAAGGTCCTTTACTTTAATCTTGACATTGACAGTTAAACGGTAAAATAAGAAGAAATTCTAAAACTTAAAGTAAATAAAAAAGCCTGGATTTAGCCGCGAATCCGATATTATATATTGATTAAACAACTTCTCTGATATAAGGCATTGCTCTATATAATAGTAAATCGTGACGAAATTATTATTTGCTATTATTTAGTATCCAAGCGAACTTAAAATGAGTACGAGATCCCAAAGAAAGTCGAAGAAAACGGCATCTCCTTCACCGAAAAAAGCTCCTCCACGGATAGAGAATTCTTGGGTATTGCTTCTTCGAGGTACCTGCTATAGTTTTTAACACATGCAACTAATTCTATGTCGATTATTATAGTTAAGTGTTTACTAACTTTCCTATCATATTATTTCAGATACCTTATTTGATAATGACAATTTTAGCATTATTTCATTGCCTCATCCAGCAAATGGCAATATAGCAAAGTTTTGCTTGGATGAGAAAAATAATAAAATGTTTGAAGTTGTAACATTCAATGAGCCTTATAGATCCTGGTTTATTGGGGAGACAGTGAAATCTGATGGCAGTGTGCTACTTGTAACTCCTATGAACCCTTTATTTTTGGGTAAGATAAAATTTTACATTTCTCCAAGTATCTGTCTATACTATTTCTATAATTATCAACATTAAAAAAAAATAATTCCATGCCATATTTGTGATATGATAATGTAACTGACCTGTTAACTAATAAGGTTAGTTACAATATTAGCTTTAATTGCAACCTTTTCTTAGAATTGATGATGGTTGGCTTGTTTTAAGATTAAAATGTTAATAATTCCATTGAGATTTTTATGAACAGAAATGTTTGTGAATAAATATTGCTATTAGTTAGTTTTTTCATATGAAAAATGCATATAGTTGTTAGTTGAATGTAGGCAACTAGGTAAATAAAACATGATTTGATATTAAGTTTTGCTTTAATGTTTTGATTTTTTTTATAGTTCATAGCTTATTTATATATTATACCTATTTCTCTATTTTTTGTTTCAGTTTTACCAAGACTGAAGGATCAGTGTTGTAATAGAGCTATGCCTTTGGAAGACTTGTTATCAGAGAAAGGGTATTCTAAAATCCTTCCTTATTTGAGCAATTTGGACGATATTGGTGATCTAAAGGTGAGAATTTTTTTTTCGTTATGCCTGTATAAACTTGATGAAAAAGCCTGTATAGATTTACGAGGGGGGCATCTGGGGCCACAGCCCCACAGCCTTGAAACTTCAAAACTATTTGCTTTGTTAAAAATTTGTTTCAATCTTAATCTTTATTGTTTTAACTGATTTAAGGATTTCTTAACATTGCATTTTCTTAATGCAAAATGCAAAGTATAATCTGTGAATTTCGCAAGCCTTTTCAATCTTTGTATGCCAATATCAGATTCCTCTATTTCTTTTTCTTTGTATGTCCAATTGTTAAAGAAATCTATTAATTGGTTTCATAAAAAAAAATTAAACTAAAATCTACACTATTAAACTTAGTTATTTTACTTAGAAAATAATTTGGAGTCAAGGAGATCCTCCACGCACAGAGGTCGCAAACTTATTCGATTGTGTGTGCATGATATAAATATCTTTTTATGTATGAAAGATATGTTCTTATATCTATGCATCTACTATTCATAATAAAACCACTTTTCAACAACTTTTACACACAGTATGTCCGACACCCTAAGAATAATTGTTATAAAATTTAAATATTTAATATATACAGTATTAATATAAAGTTGGTAATAATATTACCTAACTAAATTAATTAATCTATTAACGACTTTAATATGAGGTTTTTTAACTTACATAGTTTAATGTATATTGTTTCTGTTACCTTGCCGAAGCTGTTATCAAAAAAGACATGTGTATTCAGTAATCAACATTATTAAAAGTGTTAAATGATCTCAAGACAGATTAATTTTAGGGGTCTCCAGAATTGAAGGCATACAAATACAATGAAGCAAAGACATTAGCTTGGCTTGAAGGGAAAGTTAGAAAGTTAGCCAAAGTTCTGAGGCAAAAAAAAATACATGTGACTTCCGGAGTTGCTTCTGCAACATTTATAGCGAGTAATATAGGCAATGAAGAAATAGATGAAGGTAACAAATTTTCGTTAAATGTTTTAGGTATTATAATCATTTATTATACAAGATTTTTTAAATATTTACAGCTATACTATACTGTTTTTTTTACAGAATTTTTCCTCAAGTATGCTTTTGGTATTATAGCAGAATATTTACAAAATGAGCTAGCAGAACTTTTAGAAAATAAATTTGATTTCAAATCAGATTTAATTGAAACTATTGGGAAGAAAAGAAAGTCTGATGCCGAGAGTATTGCACCAACTAAGAAGATCAAAAGTGAGAGTTCAGAAAATGAAAGCTTACAGAACATATTGAATAGTTCCATTAACAGTATCAATGAATCCAAAAAACCAAAATTGTTGACAGCCAAAGAAAAAGCTCGTCAAAAGGCTGCAAGTGGATCAAAGACTATATCTGCATTCTTCTCCAAAAAATAAAGTATTTTACAATTTTTTGTTAAAGAGATCAATTATATTTTTATAAACATAAATCATTTAATTGTTTTCTACATTTCTGTTTTATTTTGTTACCCACTTCAACATTGTGCATAAAAGGAGTGGTGAGTCTCAGACAAATCAAAAGCAAACATCGATTTAATCATTCTTACGCCTACCATTAAAATCACTGGAGTAGTGATCCAAATTAAGCCTTATTTCCTTTGATGTTTATTTAAATATAAAATAGATACAGTGGTACTTAATCTATCTTGGCGATAAACAAAATGAAAATTACCGATTTTTTATTATGGAAACCGATTAATGCGGAAAAGAAAGTATGGCAACACCTTTATGGTCGCCATTTCAATAAACGTTCATCCGTTTGGGACTTTCAGTGGAATTTTATTTAGAACGGACATTTCAAGTAATTAAGTGCATTTTGGACACTTTGGACATTGTGTAGTGAAACTAATGTGATTATTTTTGTATTTATCGTGAGTAAGGACTTACTGAGAGCTTAATAAATAAAAATATCGTAGCCAATGTCAGCAGGCGTGTCAGATCAGGTATTTCGCATTTTTGTTATCTTTTTACTTTATTTACGTATACATTGTGAGTAATGTAGATCCTAACGATATTGTTTTTTCTTTTGTTTCATGTTTTTTTGGCGTAAAGCGGATGAAAGGGCAAGGGAACCAAGGTAAAGCCTGGATCATTATGACGTTGCAAGGTGTTTTCTCTGTAAGAAGAACCTCGTAGGTACCGGTCGGCTTTGTACCCAGCGCTCGGCTTGCGAAGCCATGATTAACATCATGTTTTTAGCTTTCACCAGTTTTCACTTTCTATGTCTTAAGTCTAGAAAATATATAAGTACTACACTACCACTTATCTATTAAATCAGTGATTGGTAGTTATAAACAAAATATGTGGTGTTGCAATGAGTCAGTTCTCGAAGCCGTTCGTGAACATTCTAGTTCAATTATTATATTTGCTGCTTGCATATGTAATTTACTTCTTTAAATTCTTTACAAAATACTTGTGTCAGTAAATAGTGGGAGTTACTGCCCACACAATTTTCTAAGAATTTCTTAACACCTACACAGAACATACAATCAATACATTTAAGATGTTCACTGGTTGTGTCTAATGATATCTATGATATCTAGAAATTTATTTTATTATATTTTGATGATGTGTTTTAGTACATAATGGTGTTCATTTGTTGTAAAAAATATATGAGGTTTTATCATCTTTGAGAGTATGAGATTGTTGTATTCTTCAGATTTGTTTAATGGAACTAGATAATTTTATTCCGTGTAGTTATATCTAGAACTTGTTTTGCTTACCTCACATGAGATTATTGACAATATCCCAAACCCAACTAATTAATTTTTATTTTGGGAATGATGAACATTATTTAAATTGTGAGTATCAATTGTATATAATGGAAAAGAGTAACATATATACTATAGTGACTCATACTGAATAAACAATATGGGCTTTTTATTTACAGTAACAAATGCACCGAAAGAGCAACAGTTAGAGAGTGGAGGAGACGAGTTGGCAGAGGTGTCATGGCGCCATCAACAGCAACCATCTTATGCACCACCCATCTCGTCAGCAGCCGACCCCTACAGCGCAGCAGGTAGGTACATATTGATTTTTTCTAATATGCTTATTATTCCTTAAAACATTGGGGGCCTGTATCACCAGTCGGACAATTTTGGTCCATGTCCCTCCTCTGTTCCTCTGTTACACTTTAATTTTCTGGTCAAGGTGAATGAGGCCCTATAATCTGTGTCATAAAACAGCTGTTTCTTGGTAATACCCTATTATTCACCTTGTAAATAGCATATTTTTATGTCATTGCAGGTTATTACGGTACAACAGCTCTTCCTTACCAAGCTTTTGGAGTCGGGGATGGGACATGGTCCACCAATGGAACAGACCCGATGACTTTCCTCGGAGGATACAATCCTCACGATTCTTATGGAATGGATGGTAGCTAGTATTTATTCAGTAATCTGAAGAACATAATCATTCATTAACATAATGAACATCTGTTAAGTTACAAGATTGGACATTGTTACTTTTGTTGAATATTGAATTTCAAAATATCTATTGTTCTATAAAGAAAAGTATTAATTTATAAAGGAAAAACTTACTAATCAATCGAATATTTCCTGTATAGCATTATACTGTCTACATACAATGCCTACCATCACAGAACATTACATCGTACAATTTTGGATACTAATGCAATTTGCAAGAAATTAATATATGCAAGATTATTTTCTAAGATTCATGATGTGCAATATTATTTCAGGTGTGTTTGGTCCATCGACTACACCATTCTCAACCGCTGCGTTCGGGCAACCAGCGTCGACTTTTAACTATTTTCATGGTAATGGTGATTATTCGACTTGGGGTCAATTAGGTCGTCCAAAACAATATGACGATTACTACAGAACAGAAAACCTCTATGTGCCCGACGGCATTAAAGCGGTTGAAACAGGCGTGCAGGCGCTCACGCTCGGTGAACACAAGTCCGAGAAAGATCGCGCCTCCGAGCTCAAGGACGTGTCAGGGTCGCAGGCCAAAAAGATGACATGGGCTTCCATCGCCAGTCAGCCGGCGAAACCAGCTCCTTCCACACAGAGCGGTGGGCTCAAGAAAAAAGGGCCAGGCATGCCGCCGCCGCCCATCGTTCCTGGCAAGCACAATATGGACATTAGCGCCTGGGACGCGGGCAAGAGCGCTCCCGTTGTTACCGCACCGCCGCCGCCTATGCAGCCTCCACCGTTGCAGCCACCGCCGGTACCGGCCCAAATGGCTATGTCGGCTCCTGCCCCGGCACCCGCGCCCGCGCCTCTTCAGCGTGGGCCGCCGCCACAGCACCAGCCGCCGCCGTCGTGGGCGCACGCACCGCGCGCGCCTCTGCCACACCAGCCGCTCCCGCAGCATCAGCCCCACCAGTCGCGGCCACCTATGCCCGTACCGCCCGTGGTCATTCCGCCCCCGGTTCCGGCGGCGGCTCCGGTTCCGCATCCAGTTCTCGATGAACTTCGCGTCAAAAACGATTACAACCCGAAGAAGTTTGACTTGAGTGCCCCGCTCGCCAGATTCTTCGTAATAAAGTCATATTCCGAGGACGATATCCATCGTAGCATCAAGTACGAGATCTGGTGCAGCACCGAGCATGGCAACAAACGCCTTGACGCGGCCTTCCGGGAGCGGGAGCGAGAAGGTGGCATCGTGTACTTGTTCTTCTCCGTTAACGGCAGCGGCCACTTCTGCGGAATGGCGCGCATGACGAGTGCGGTCGACTACAACTCTAACTCCAACGTGTGGTCGCAGGACAAGTGGAAGGGACAGTTCCGCGTTAGGTGGATCTATGTTAAGGACGTTCCAAACGTGCAACTTCGTCATATCAAATTGGAAAATAACGAGAACAAGCCCGTGACGAATTCGCGCGACACACAAGAAGTGCCGCACGAGCGGGGCCTACAAGTGTTACGTATAATGCATAGTTATTGTCATTCTACGTCTATTTTCGACGACTTCATACATTATGAGAGGCGTCAGGAAGAAGAGGACTCACGTAAGGTTCCAACCCAGGACAATAATCGCGAGAATCACGAAGAAGGGCGCGGGTATCGTAACAATTATCGTGATTATCGTGATCATCGTGATGGACGCGAAGGGCGGGACGGACGTGACGGGCGTGACGGTCGCGAAGGGCGTGACGGACGCGACTCGCGTGACCATCGCGATGGTCGCGACAATCGAGACAATAGGGAGGGGCGTGACTCCCGCGACCATCGCGACCACCGCGACGATCGGGATGGCAGGGACAATCGGGACAACCACGGGTACCGTGACCGTGACTCTAATTATAGACCTCACCACAAGGTATGATTATATTATATGTACATATGTACACAAATATTCATCATATAAATATTTGTTCAAGGTGGGATCAAACCCATGATCCTTAGCACATAATATAGAATAACTATCAGGCCCATCACATTGAATTTTTGCATGTTAACTTATATTTCGGTTACATAATAAATATACAAATATTTATATGCTGAATATTTTTTGTATTTGTGTTTTTTCTGCATCTGGGTGTTAAATATGTATTTAAGTATTATATTTACGATTCCCCTCTTGTCCAATGACCATAACAACTGTTTGAAATGACTTATCCAGCAGTCAGTTCTATTTATAAGATGTTGTGAGAATTTATTTATATTTTTTATTGCATAGTAAACTATGGGCACTATTCAAAATAGATGTTGATTATTTTATGAGCATAAAAATATTGTTTATATTTGCTGAAGAACTAGTTTTTACCTGTGATTGCCAACACATACTGCCCCCTGAAAGTTGATCTGATTAACATAAATTAAATAATTTTATTGAAAATTATGATGCTCTTAAAGGCAGTTTTCTGCCTAATAACATAAATGCTTAATAGTGTCTTTAATTTTTTTTACACCAAATATATTGAGTGTTTGTTAGTTTACAGTTTATTAGTTTTAATTTTTACAAGGTAACTTATGTTTATAATAATATTAAGAATTTATTATTCTGTAGCCATCAATGTTAAGCATCAATATTGATATCGACTTTCTCATGTAATATGCATGATTATGGTGATATCAATCTATACAATTTCTAGGATATCTGTAAACTTTCCCAAACAATTTTGGTAAACAAATCTCACATAAGTGTTTATTTCAGGATCGTGATGGATCTCGTGGGCGCGGGCGTCCTCGAAATTGATGTGATACATGAGAGCTATTTGAGGACTGGCTTCTCCCCATAGACAACTAGTACTCGAGTAATTAATTGGTACCGTATTACAGAGCATGTGTATGTAAGGACACATACACAAACAGCAACATGGACTTTGTCCTATTAGATGCAACAAGTTGCGTCGCAATCTGAACAATTAAAACGTAACATAGAGTATGATTGTTTTAAACAGTGCAATGCTAAAAAACTCAAATTAAAATGTGCTAAATATTTTGTACTGGATGAACGTTTTATTAAACAAACGCCTAGTGAACCGGACTTTAATAAATAACAACATTCATCATGTGCCAGTTTGGTGACACATGACAATGAGTGGAATTGTGGACTTTGTTTCAAATTTGTGGACTGAATCAATGAAATATACTAATTTTTATAACTAGGAAATTCTGTGGTGAGAGGAGTTGATCCTTTTTACTAGGGACTGGTGAAGTTGTATTAAATTTACACCAACTTAATGTGCGCTGATTGAGTGTAGTGTTCAAAAGATACAACAGTCATCAAGTGTTAAAGAAATAAAAAAATGTTAACATTATGTAATCAGTGGTAACTTATTGTAATTTTTTATTACAAAAAATGTAATCAGATGAGGTGTAGAAATTTTGTATACATTTTTTTTATTGGCAACAGGTTGTATACAGTTCTCTCGTGGCATTGAGTTTTGTATTATTCATAACTTGTTTGATATTTCATTGTAGCATACTTTGTGATTGTCAATGATTTTGGTAAGTCCAGTCCGGTCTCCTTATGTTTTTGAATGGATCTCTGTTATACATCATTGTTGTTATATAAATGTTAAAAATACAGATTATGTATATTGCTAGATATATAAATTTAATGCCTACCCAAATGAAGCTTCATCAAGTCATAATTGTCATATGCTATTTTAATAGCTGAGTCTCGTTGTGCTAATCTACAAGAGAAAGTTGTAAGCCCTTTGTAACAGAGCCCTGAAGGAATTTAAAAAATGATGAGGGACCAAAATTATTTGAGCTCTTTTGGATTAACTCATATGTGGGAGACCTACATTTCATGATCATGACTTGTGTTGTTTGTTTATTAGTGTGATCCATTTAAAACAATGAGGCTCATTTATTTTTTTTAGTTTTATATAGATTTAACTTATTTCGTTTTGCTTCTTCATTACCTATTTTGTGTACATGATAATTAAAATATATTTTTAAGAGCAACTACAGTGTGACGAGAGAAATTGGTGTTCATTCATTTAATTAATTATCCGTTTACAGTTACATAATAAATGATTGTTACATAATATTATGTTATACACAGACCCCACCTTGATTTTAGTGCCTTTTTATTTTAACCATCATAATTTTAAACTAGACCATCAATGCAAGTGCCACATTACAATGTTTTTGCTTTCAATTCTTTGTAGTTAGGAATTTGCTAAATGCATTATTTTTTTGTTTTATTATTTTTAGTTTATATCCTGATTTAGTAAAGGAAATGTGTTTTCCCTAATAACACGTGTTGATTTATAAAATTATGTCAAACCTTTACAAAGTTTTGAAATCCCACAAAATGTGATAATGGATTAAAAAGCCTATCACAGAAGTGTTCCATGAATTATTTTATACCGTTTATTCCTCTCCTTACAATTTTTATTTATTTATTATTATTATTTGTAGTTAGTAATGCCCGTAAATAGATAGTGAAACTTCAGTGGCTTTAAAAAACTTATTTTATAATTTTAAATTTATCTAGAAAATAATGTGATTATTAATATGGCCTTAGAATCCGGAGGTGCTGAAGAATAGATATCTTGAAGGCAAGCCGCTAGGTACGTGATGCTATGTTGAAAAACGACTTAGTGTAATAGATCATTAAATTTGCCAGTAAAATTCACTCATGAATTTAAAAATGTTTACACCGGTAGCTGAAACAATAAATAATTGTTGATGCGTTACTGTTATTCCAGCTATGCATTGCGTGTTTGATGCATCTCTGAACGGTATAAGCGTAATGTTTATATCTTGCTAGTTTAAATATTTGGGAAAGACAAATATTGCTTTGTTTAGTTATTTTTTTTAGTCAACATACATTCAATCAATACGATAAAGCTATATAGATATTTAACGTTAATTTTGTAGTTTAAATTTATTTCTGTAAATAATTAATAAAAAAAATACTAAATTCATTTCCCGCAGCCGATTTATTTAACCACCGGTAACTTAATTTCTTATTAATGAGTCGTTCAATCCTTAACTGTTACGCTTAAAAGTCAAATTTTAGCAAGACAAATTTGCAGTATATATTATGTGAAAATTTCTAGCTACATTTTTATTATGAGTGAAGAATCCATAGTACATACTTCATGCAATATATAGTTTTAGCAACTAGCTCATGTGAAAAGTATGATCAATTCAAACGACAGGATATGATAAAAAAGTAATATTATTCCAGATTTGGTTACTGAGGTAAATCTATAATTTCTGGATTATACTGAATCATTAAGTATATTATAAAGCTAAAATCCGGTTCCTGAATAAATAGAATTTCGTAAGACCACTACCAGAACTCGTAAACTTTTAAAAAAGTTTTATTTAAAATAATAATATTAATTTTTATTAAAATACCTACATATTAGACACGTTTTTTTCCAGTTTTATGACATCGCTGTAATATTACTCAGTAGGTATGTGATCACTAATGTAATATAGCCTTGTGGGTTCCTATTAGGTTTCAGCAAATTATAGAAAGTTATGGACCTGAGAAAAGAAATTTACAAATAGAATTTTAGTAGTACGTTTTAAAAAACAATATAAATAGGCTTTTTGAGAGGCTTATGCTGAAAAAGTTGAACTTTAACCCTAATTGTAGCCAATTCCGCAACGGGTTTTAATCTTTCTAAACGAGCTGTTAGAATAGTTTTTCGACTGCTGTAATGATATAAAATCGAGCGATAAAATGATGAGTGGTGTAAATTAAGGAAATTATGTGTGATTAAGAACAACACACTGTTTTTAAAATTTTTACCAAATGTGGTAAGGTAATCTCACAAATAGCAATTGTAAAGATAAGTTGTTCTTATAGAATACTTAGGTGTCTATAGAACGTTATAGTATCCCAAGACTATTCTAAGAATGATAGGAAAAAAATGTTATTAACATTTCCAGGAATTACAATTATTAAATTAAAGTAATTATAAAGATTATTATATTTTCAGATATAAAATAACTCCATATATTTTAATTATGTCACCCATACGATCATAATTATTTTACAATGACTCAAGCTCCAAGTAATATTCGGACCGCAAAATATTTTGACATTGACAGAATAGAGGGCGCAAAAAGCGCTTACAGCTGTCAAAGTTACGGCTATGATGTTTGAGTGAATTGTTCTTGTAAACGCCAAAGCCTGATGTTTTCGTGTTTTGGTACGCGGCCAGACGGCCGCTTCCTCGACTCTCTTCTGAATGAATCGCATTCTGATTTCGGCTTTGTTTGTTGCACGACATAATAACGAGTAATCTTCAAAACAATGATAACGAACTGCTATCTCGCGTTAAATCGAAAGACGATAACAGAACTTTACAACGATACATAAATAGACTAGATTGGAAATAAGTGAAACAGTCAACTAAATCAGTGAGAGTGTTTAACTGATGATATTTTTGTAAAAATGAGACATGCATTCAACCGAAATGCAAAAAAGTGTGTCTGTGCAAGTAGATAGTGATTTCGCCTTGTTGTTACCTAGCGGTGTTTATGAAATAAAAAAAATGGAACCAAGATCAAGGCTCCGGAAAGTGATACTATTCTGTTTACTACTTTCTCTGTTTGGGATGGTTGCATTCGGATATTTTTGTCCAGATCAGGTAAGTTTGTTTTGTCTGCATTCAAATTGTAAAAAAATAAAGGAAAGTCTAGACATGCGAATAAAGGTGTAATATTGTTCATGTTGTATATGTACAGCTCCTGACACTTTTTTCTTCAAAGACATTTTTATGATTTTCAAAATTCTTTCCATGCATAGGTCTATCAATTATATCAGTTAGTTAATTTTGTCTTATTTGTGACTGAGAATGTTTTGCCTCATTGCACAAAGCAATGGCATGTCTTAATTTTTCATTGTTAATATTATATGATGATGGCCTTTCAAATTATTATTATTTGATAAGTCTGATTTATTGTGTGCTTTACTTATTAATTCATCTTTATTTTAATCATACTTGTAAGGGTTTAGATTCATTCAAATTATTATCACTACTTTACCTGATATTTATTTACAGTTTTCCGTTTCATGACATTACATAAATAAATCTATTTAATTAATGTAAAAATTTGTGTGTTAAATTTATCATATCTATTTTTGTCTTTACCTGATAGTATCATAAAAATTTTTATTATAAAAAAGTTATTACAATGTTTGGTCATTATAGTATTTATGAATTTATTTTTAATAATGATTATTGTAGTAAACTAAATGATAAACTACTATAAATTTGATGTCTATTATCAAATGTTATTGATTTATATTATGTGTATGAATTATTATCTTATTTATAGTAGCAACACTAGGAGAAAGAAGTATTATTTTTTAATAAATAGGGTTTTTGCAGAGATATCTTTATTATCTAACTAGTGATAAATTGATGCCTGTGTTACGCACATATCTCAAATAATATTCTAATTTAGGAAATAGATTTAATAAAATAAAATTTTATTTACTTTAGAAATAAATGTTTTTAAATGTTTCTTCTAAATAATAATATGTTGTTACTTCATTCTAGTTTTTAATAAAACGTGGTTAAAATGGAGTGTCATGGTGTTTAACATATGAATTTTTGAAATATTCTGATATTTGAGGAAATAGATAGTGCTTGCAAAACTATGACCAAAAGTATTTTTACTCTATTTTATTTGTGAAGAACTTATTTTTTAATCATATCTAAACTTTTGTTGTATAATGTGTGTAATTTTATTAGATGAAGTAACCAAGAG
Source organism: Heortia vitessoides (assembly GCA_020976665.1). Taxonomy (NCBI): domain Eukaryota; kingdom Metazoa; phylum Arthropoda; class Insecta; order Lepidoptera; family Crambidae; genus Heortia; species Heortia vitessoides. The sequence continues at coordinate 13,545,203 of JACJUM010000875.1, read as the reverse complement.
TTATATGGTAGTTTAAATATGTATATTGTTTTTACACATCATACTGTTATTTAAATCTACACATGTATTATGTGTATTTTTACAGATTGCATTTTATAATTAATATAGCTCATTATGTATTAAGATATTTAAACAGATACAGGAAAAGCTGATCTGCACCCACAAGTACCATGAAATTAGATACTTCGGGTTTATATGTCTGAGTTGAGTCATTTGCTTTTGTACTAAAATCACAATAAATATTGATAAACTGGTAATTAATTGATTTGTTATTGTATTCATAAATCTTATTTTATGTCTTATCATAATCTTTTATGAATAAAGATAAATTGAGTAAACTTCAGTAAAGTTTACTCAAGGATAAGTGAGATTGGACAGGTTCTTAAAAAATCTTTTGCTATTTATAATAATTTGTAATTAATTTTACTCATTAGCTCATTTAAGTTTTGTATAAAATTTAAGCAATACATATATCTATATATTTGATTTCTTTTAAGATATTAAAGTTTGTTTGCCATTTTCACTGGCCTTCATGATTTTTAAGAGGTCAGCAGAAAATTTGTAGGTACTAAATATATATATTCACTAATTTAAACTTTGTAAGTATGTGTTCTTAGTTCGTAGCAAATTTCGATTATCGGAATTGGCAACGCATTCTGGCTTGTGCGAAGAGCCAAGTATCTGCAGAATGCGTCGACATCGGACCGACTTGATAAATGTTTCATCCATTCAAAACCCGCCAGTCGCGTGGTTTCGTACCGAAAGAAATATTAGAACGTGGTGCCCTTTGACTTAAAAGGTCACAATAGGCTATAAAATATATTAGTGTCCTTCTTGCCATCTTGCTTACCATTATTGTGTTGTGAGTGAACCTTAATAATCTGAGGATTTCACACTTGAAACCGGAGTACACCAATGCTAGCAGTGATTTTTAGTGACAATAGGTGAGAGCGAGAACTTTAAAAGCCCCATTTCGGTCTCAAAGGTTTCAAGATATGATTTTTTATTCTTTTATAATTAGCTATAGAAAGTCTACTGTTGGACATGGCCTCCCCTTGGCGCTGGGCAGGCTTGGTGGCAATCGTAGAGCGCAACTTCGCAAAGCGCGACGAGGATGCTGCTGCCCATCCCCATCTTGTAATATTTTAGCTGCGCTGTTTCTGATGGATATATTATTTGTCGGTTCCAGTACCTCAGTCGCCCCTTACATCACGGGGTACACAGAGAGATACTATTGTACTACGCCAGTACCCCGCGGCTTATCTTTTAAAATAACCTGCATATATCTAATTTAGAGATTCATTACACTAAATCTGTTGTAGTACCGTTTTCTCTGATTGCGATTGAGCGAAAAAAGTATATATGTTATTCGCACTAAATGAAAAACATTTTTAAATATATTAATGGGTTTCAATGGTAAAGTAATAAATATAGTCAAGTTACGAGCGACCTGTTATTATAAGTCACGAAGTCTTAATAAATTGGACGTGACTGCTGCAACTTGTTAGCCGTGGCCTACGGAGCCGTGTCTGGTCAATTGGAAGATCACATTGATCTTTGTGGATTGCTCGGCAACAAATTTCGATATTGCGATGTATTATTGTATTGGTATATATGTAGCATCTTTTAGCCTTGTATGGGACTGTGCTTGTGCAACAAGTTTTCCCTCGCATGTGTATTTTGTCTACTTGGATTTAAAAAATAAATAAATAGTATTAAAGTATCTTAAAACACTTGTGCTACGGCCATCAGAACATAAAAAAACACAAATATAAAACTAAAATACATATTTAACACTTATTTAACACACCGAACATACACAAATATTCATCATGAATGTTTGTTCTGGATCATCATGAATGAATCTTGTTGAACCCATGCCCCTTGGCGTATAAGATAGAAACAACGGAATGCGCCATCGTGTTTATCAAATCTATGTATCCACATAAAAATTTTTATCAAAATCGGTTTTTCAATTATCTAATCTGTAACAAACCGATTTCCCTATTCATAATATTAGAATTGTTTTATGTGTCCTTTCTTTGTTATATTATTTTAAAGTTATTATAGTTATTCAATAAATTATAAGAAAATTTAATTTGATAAAGTTATATTTGTATGTTAAGCTCATAACCTTGTCGTTTGGCTATATTAGGATTATTTCAAATTAGGTTGTTGAAAATACCACACAGTATTTGAAGAGAGTCAATTGACTCAAGTTTGAGTACCTAATTTATGATATTACATAAACACAGTTCTATTTATTTGTCGTTGCATATATATATACAATATGGGCCGGGGGTACCGGCAGATAAAATAGTATCTCCCTTTGTGCCATGAGTCGTAAGAGGCGACTAAGTTACCGGAACCGACTGATCGCGGTACTCAAATGCAAAGGGCGTGGATGAGCAGCAGCATCCTTGAAATGTCTGAAGCTGAAAATCGGGCCGCTGCGAGTTTTTGCTCATAATTGTCGCGCTGGGCATTCGTGGTGTTAATCCCAAAGCTTAGCTTCACGACGGAGATGCTATTGTCCACCCTAGTCCAGTTTTGCATTTGCTTAATGTTATTTTGGATAGATATGCCTCCGTCTATCGGTTCCAATATCTCAAACACCTCTTACGACACCGGATGCAGGGGAATAAATGTACTCTCACGGTATATCTTTCAATCATTATTTGTTTAAAGGTTTTTATTTTAGTTGAGATATTAAAGTTGTATTTGTCTTGAATAATTAGGAAGTTTATGAATATTCTGAAGAAAATACAGAAGTCGTGTGGCTATTCTGTGTTGACGTGTTTTTCCCGACGTCATACAAAATACTGGCGGGCACGAACAGATCCAAGAATTTGTTTCGATTTAGACTTTTCCTTGAAACATGCCCCTGAATACTAATGTCTATTTTCGTTAATAAGCATGTAACAGAATATGACCATACAAAGAGTTACGAGGTGAGGTACCGGCAGAGTAGAACCTCACACTGCACCAGGTGTCGTTAGAAGTGACTTAGGTACCAGAACTGACAAATGGCGATATATCGAAATTGTGTAGCTCTAATGCAACGAGCGTGGATAAGCAGCAGCATTCCCGTCGCGAAGCTACGCGCTGCGATTGCCAACACGCTTGCCCAGCGCGGCAATTATGGGCAAAATTTCTTGGAAGGAAAGGAAAAGATAATAATAAAAGCAAATGAAGTCGACTGATCCTCTTCCTCGCTTTAATCCACTTCCTTTGACAATCTATATGAGTCTATATTTTAGGACAAATTTTGTGTTGTTTTATAAATAGCGTTTATAGGTTGGTATTTGATTTTGCCTTTTTTTACATGAAAAAGCAAATAAATTGATGCCATACTATATAAATCAAAAATCAAATAAGTTTTTTTATATTTCTGTTCCGATTTTTCATCAAGCTGACCAACCTTTGCAACCAATTGTCTTTAATTTGAAACCAGTATCATATTTTTTTAAAATACGAGCAAATATTACGATTTGCAGGCATTCTCGTTAGTTATAAAAAGTGTGGCAACTTATTGGACTTTACCTCTGAAATAAGCAGCAAACGTTCCTAATTCGCCATATTTTCATTGTATGGGAGAAAGCTTTTAATAAGAAACCCCGCCACCATTTACGGATACCCGTTGCACAAGCGCCATGCTGGATTATTTTTAATAGTTTCCCTATATGGTGGTGAACATAACATATTATAAGGCATCGTTTCGGTAATATTAAGGACCAGTAGTTCCTTTTTAATAAAATAGTAATAAATTTATTCAAAAACAATTACATGCGTATTTCAATTGCAACTCTGAAGCCTGCGTTAGTTAAAAACTGTGCTACAGTCCTAAGACTTCCTAAGCTATTAATATAGTAAAATTTTGTAAGTAGGTAATACAATAACAATAACAATCATAGTAACCTGGAGGGTTTTCAATGGCAGATAAGAATGCACAAAGTCGCCTTTAATATAAAAATATAGTATGTAAGTAATAGATATAGTTGCATATTGTCTATACGAACGTTCAATTAAATACATTTCATAATGGGCTTGTTGCAGTAAAACGTAGAATAAATATATAACTATAATAATAATAAATACACTACCAAAGCATTTATCAAAATGGTGTTAAACAATCAAACAATATGTTGGTGGACATTTAATTAGATCAAATTATATTGTGTGAGCTTCTTTAGTAATAATTGATTAGGAATATTCCTGTCACTGTCCACCTCCAAACGAATAAACGGTATTTTAATACTGGAGCAGAACGGATTAATTCATGGTTAATTTAAAGTGATCAGCTCATCTTGTTCTACGATGATTGCATTAATGCTGTGAAGAGAATCGACATTTTATTTATTAAACTAGGTCGATAAACAAGTATACAGCCTGCGTAATAGTAAGCGTCACAGTAGCTCACAGACGCTCGTAATATTACATGGATATCACTAGCGTGTTGCCATTATGGTGACTTGAATATATCATGTCGCATTACCCAGTAATTATGTTGCCTGTCTCATTCTTTAAATGCAATGCGAACAATCGCAATAGCGAGGTACTAACGTAGACGACCTTGAGGTGAACATAGGTTTTATTGTATGCACCGGCCGTGGAATACCGGCGTAATAGAAATGTACAAGTAGCGAACCCTCATATGGCGGTATATTACGATGTAACAGGGCGGCTATGGGCAGCAACAACCACGGCACGAAGCTGCCCAACTTGCTGAGCATGACTGTAATACACAAAAACACACATTCTTGGGTAATCATGTGTCCAGTTGAAGACAGGCTGTCATATAATCCAACTTATCGACTTATCTCGGAGTCAGATCAAATTATGATATTACGTGTGATTTTTAAAAATATTTATTTATTAAAATCTTATATATTAATTGTTAATAGTAGTTACGTTCAACAGTTGCCAAGCTAGTAAGCATCGTTTACAAAAAGGTATCAAAAATTATCCATTCGATTTCTCTGACTCTGAAATATGGTATTCTTCAACTTATTACTTATTTGTTCTGTAACTTGATGTCTGAACATTGGTAATGGAATCTTTTACTTTGTAAACTTTACTACGCTCTACAGGCACGCAAAGTATTTTAGGAGAGTACTTGTTGAAGATTTGGGAACTTTTATGTGAGTTTTAAGTTGGAGAATTCCATGCATTTTCATTTTTCTTTGGTAAAAAGAAAAGTAGAAAATTACCTCATTTGCGAGAAAATGTGACCACACTCCTCAGCGATTTCATTCAAATGAAATTATTCCATCTTTTATTTTTTTATTGGACCTTTTAAATTGGCATAAGTAATTGATTTTTCTGATTAATTCCTTCTTATGCATTATTTAACAGGCGTAGATATACTGCAAGTGTTAAGGCTAGACATGTCATGTCTATCAGTTTCCTGTAGTTTAATAGAATAGAAATTAAATGTCAGTTTTTTAGCACTGTTATGGGCTGTATAGTGGCTAAATGACGGGGTAAGCTTCTGACGGCCTTTTGATTGTGTCACTTTCATCATCAGTCATTAGAAGTCCACTGCTGGACATAGGCCTCCCCAAGAGAGAGGCAAAATTCCCCCTGAATTTTGCACATAATTGCGGGTAAGCGTGTTTGCAATAACAGAGTGCAGCTGAGTGCAGCTTACAGCTGGATATACCGCTGTTGTCGTTTCTGGTTCCTTATTTGACTTTTACTACTATTCTTAGTACTATTCTACTTTGCCGATACCTCACGGCTACTTGTCATTGTCAGTGTCAATGTCAATGATGCATTGTTATGTATCACAAGGTCCGCCCGTAGTCCCGCTCGAGTGAAAATCTCTTATCCTATGTATCTCAATCTCAAATGAAACTGATTTTTCTTTTCAAATTGACATCAAACTTTCCGGAGATTAGATAAACAAATTTAAACTTTCTAGTTCGAAATACTTACCTATAGGTGTGACATGTCAGTATGTAGGAGGATTAATTAGTTCGTGGCCGCAGTATTGATAAAATTATCAGTGGCAGCGTAATTAACCAGGTGACGCGTGGGAGGCTCAGCCAGGCTGCTGATTTTAATTCAGATAACAGCTGGTGCTTAGTTGCGTTCGGGAGCGGACTCGGTTAAGGAAGCTTGGGAAATTGGTAAAACTTGAACTTGGCGGCGGAACATTACCCTTGCCCTTTTTGTGCATGCAAAGAAAAGAAAAGTTTACTATAAAATAATCTCAAAGTATTCTATAAAATTTTGTTAATATAATTACCATTCTTTATTGGATTATCAATAAAACTAAAGTTTTAAAACAGGCATTCAGTTGTCGGCACAGTCATCTAATTCGACAACTACAGAAATGTTGGTATTCCCTGATCATTATCTGTTAACATTAATCACCAGCCATAATTATCCCAAGTCCGCAACTGTGAGGTTACACTCTTATCTGAAGTGTAGTGCAGTTTGTATCATGCATTGGTTCGGCTCGGATGCAATTACGATATCTCGTATTAGTTCCATTAGAGCACGCTGCAGAAGCCGCATATTACCGGAGTGCTGGTCTACAAGTTTTGGTAAATTGCTAGTTAAATGCACAGTTTACTCGTTGCGGCTAATCTGGTCAAGTTAATGAGGCATTGCGTTAAATTCGTACAAGAGAATTGTTATAACAAAATTATATAAGAATTGGCCCAGTTCTCGTGAAGAACTTTTATAATTTCTTTATTATCGTCGTAAATGAAAGTAATTCTGAAAAACTCAAACGTCAATTATACCGTCACCGAGGAAAAGAGTCCAGGCCGCTCATTTATTAAGCCTGTGCTCCTCCAGAACGTTACGCGAGGCATGTACGTAAAGTGTGCCTCGATCCCTAGGGGGCCAAGGCACGGACCTAGGCTTTAGTGGCCCTAGTTTGGTAGATTCTATTAGTAGACACCATTCTTAAGATTATAGAGACATGGAAAGTTTCCAATATTTCTATATTGGATTTCTATAAAGCATTGAATTGGATGTATCGTCCATATATACCAGTCCTTTGGTGTTTATTATTATTAAAGATAATTGTATACTTATTAAGTTTTTATGTGAAAACTTGTGTCCCTTTTCCCTCGAAATGAACCCCTTCCATGCAACTAGGAAAGCAAAGTTCAGTTAAAACCGTTGCTCCGAATCCCCTGGAATTCCAATAGGAACACATTACGGCAAGTACGGATTACCCCTCGCCGTAGTTAAATTGTTACGTGTTAACTGCTCAACGCTAATGAAGCTTGAACCGAAGTTTCGGTTCGAAGGTAATCGTTTAAGTTTTATGGGCGCTCTGTTGCAACGCTGCGAATCTAGTTAAACGCATTCGCACTGAATTTTGTGATTTTGACTTGGCTTTTAATTATCTTCTTTACTCCTAGCTATTATAATGGTTTATATGTTTTATCATAGCAGTATAAACGTGGTCACAAAGGCTTTTCGTTCTGGGTAAGCGTGGAGGCAGTCGTTTAATCCTTTGCAGAGGGTAGCTCCGCGACGGGAATGCCGGAGCCCATCCGAGCCCTGTAGCATTTGAGCTACACTGCTTCTGGTGGATTTACCGCCATCTGCTGGTATACCTTAATCGTCTATTAGTGCTATTCTACTCTGCCGATACCACATGACAATTATATGTTTATTTATACCTAAATAAAATTAAGCTCGCTCAGATATCTATGATTGGAATTATTAATATATTCACCTTCGACTACTGAACACAAGAACCAGTTTTGTTTATCGTTAATTTTTGTATCACTACATTATAAATTTAATAATTCCGTACCTAGGCCTAGCGACGCCTGTTACCCGTCGTGTTCAGGTTACACCAAGCTGGTCACTCAACTAATTTACCATAATAAGCTGCTGTTCACCGCAGGAGTCATGCCTATCATTAATGAGACTTGATTATAGTTTTGTATTATGTTTAGTGCGTTATAAACGTTCATTATCGACCAGAGTTAGGGTAATGGCTCCGCTGTATCTAGAAGTTATTTAGTTTGGTCGCAGATCGTATGTTATGAGGCTAATTCAATTTTATACCTCCCCCCGGCTGGGGTGCGTTGTAACTTCTGACTATGAACATTCGGGGACCAAATAAGAGTATTGTATCATTACCATGTTTCATACTGATTGCTTTAACATTGTAATTAACGGTAATTGCTTTTTAACTTTTAATGTTAGTACATTAATGATTTCCTTCAGCGTTGTTATAATGAACAATATTAATAAGCGTATATATGTATTTTGCCACATAAAGTAAAGTGCGGTAATATTTTAAAATAGGTTATAAATAAATATATTTGCTATTGCTTAATATATATGCATTATAATCTGAGAGTTTTCAGTTATTCCATAGTATTGTAATCCTTTTGATTCATCCTTTTGATCAGTCTATCAATATATCGTTTTATTCCAAGCTATAAAGCTTAGCTATTAAACTTGGCCTAGTGATGGCTTGCCTCCACACTAACCCCGCAAATAGGATTTCGTAGCTGGGCCCCGAACTTAACGTTTGGATGTGTAATGTTAAACCGAGATAACTTTAGGTCATCCGGCTCTTACCCGCTTACATTTATTAACTTTGAATTACTTTTGCCCGACCCTTTGAGATTTCATCCAGGGAGTTTGCTAAGACTGATTTATGATTCACGCTTTTTGTCTACATTGGATGGGGGTTAAGATGATTGTTGAAGTTATTTTTGGAGAGACGCAAACGTGGGGGTACATATTTTTTAAAGCTACACAGATTTCGTTGTTTTTTATATTTTAATAGTTAGTTTAATACGACGTCAACCCATATGGACAGACGGTCTGATTAGAGCGACAGGTTAATCCTGGGTCAAATCCATTTTAAATATCATAATTCACATTACCCTTCTTTTCTCCTATACAACCCCTTTTTGTTAACTACGTTACAATTGCCTCTTAACAAGCTATTTTTCTCTTAGCTACCTTACCAACCGCAATCTTATATTAATCTCCCTCCTCTTCTCCACAATTGTCATAATTTTTGTTCTTCCAATTCTCTTTGACTTCTAATTGAGCGTCATCAATAATTCTTATGCTGAAATAATATGAGGTGACAGCTATAGCTCCGGTTTGCGCAAACTTGGGCAACATATGTTTAGCAAGATGTCCGCCATATTTAAATTGTATTTTTGATGTTACAAAAAATAATTTGTTTTTAATGTCGCTAGCTATCATTTATGATGGTTCAACTAACAAAAATATTTCGACAAACTTTTATTCGACGAGATAAATCCCAGAGAATATGAAAACTCCGTTTTCCCGTTGCTCAATTCCGACAATTAGATAGACATCTCTTAACTCACTATATATTACTTTACGTAGTCAAAATGTTTCTTCGACATGACTTAACTAGGAAACGACGCGTGTTCGGCGACATTCTACAACGGCAACAATCGTATAACGATATGATATACTTCGACATATGCTACTCAGACACGGTATGCGACGACACTATGTTAAATGATCGACGGGTCTGATGGTGTTGGTTGTAATCCTATCTTATATGCCAACAGTCGTTGGTTCGATCCCTACACAGGACAAATATTTATATGGTGATATTTGTGTTTGGCCTGTGTTAAAAATTTATATTTAAATATTATATTTGAGATTCCTCTGTTCTCTGATCTCAATGTATGAGATGTGTGTTAAAGAAATATATTTTCAATTAATGATTGTATATTTTTTGAGTAGTGTCAATTCAATAAAGTCAATGATTATCGAAATATATTTTTTTGTTCAATGTTTTACCACTATTTGTCTCTTTCATTATATAAGTCTATAAAATTTGTTAGCAAAGACTTTGTGCCTCCGTCTTTAGACATTTAAAACGAATTGGCAAAATTGCGAAGTTCCCTCGCGAAACTTCCAAAGTATTAAATTTAGGTGTCTTTTAATCTCGGTGCTGTTTCAATGGTATGAAATTTAATGCTGTATATTGTTTGAAATTGAGTTTCCATTTTGAGATATTGTGCTGCCTTGGTTGGTATTGTTAATAACTGCCTACGTTCATACCTTTTCTTAATTTGGTGCCTGGTTCTGTATGCGCATTGCAAAATGTAAAGGATATACAAATTTACAATACGACTTGTACATGTGCACGCACGATGCGTCTCGCTCACTTGAGCTGCCTTAAGCCATAAAAAGGGGATGCAGAAGACTCAATTATTATAAAACATACAACAGGTACCTTTTACTTAATCTCAGAAATATTGAAAGGTAGAAATAGTGTTTGTTCGTTTATTTTGAAATAAATTTAGAAGTCTTTTTTAAACTTTTTTAAACGGGTAAATCTGATCCAAGGATAATTTCTCGCAATATTTTTTCTAAAGTAAGTAATGTTTATTCTGTCCCTTTTAAATTATATAGTAATATTTTTTTATTTCCAATTGGCACATCTCTTCTCTCCACTCCCGCTTTACATTAATAGAAATATTTTGCAAAAAAGCCAACCGAACTGTAATTAGAATTCAAACAATCAAACATATTTTAGTTTAGTTATTTGACAAGTTAACTTTATTACCACGTTAATTTGGAGGGCGCCACTTGCTATAAAGAAATCGACACTACGTTCGAAATGCACTTTAGTGAAACGTTCGGCATTCATTGCTAACCATCTGTCGATATTTAATACGCGCTTCAGCCCACATATGGCGAAGCCAGTTGTCCGCCCAGTGTCGCTGGCCGGCTGCGCTGAGAATTGATAATTCACAGGATAACACCTGGACGCAAAACTAACAGTTCCAGCTAAGTGTATGCCTTTTCTTATTAATTATTTTTTTGTAGAAGGTATGAATGAAAGTAGAATGACTTCACAAATATATAGTGCGGGAGTGAATGGAAGCTTCAGGAAAACCTAAGCCAATATATCTTAACCAGGCAGAAAAGGTATTAAAGAAGGGCCAGGTCAGAAGTACCAAGAATAAATGAGTGAGTATGAAAGTACTGATGCGAGTAAAGGAAGCGAGAGAGATATGCCAAGATCGTGGCAAGTAGAGATCCATATTCTTTGAAAAAAAAAACTCAGGCGTGATGTATGCTTGTTATGTATGCATGTTGTTTTTTTTTTCGCAAGTCGAGAGTAAAACGTGTTGTGATTTGTGACGTTATCCAGTCTTCATGATCTCCGTATTTCACAGCCTAGAAAACTTGTCTGGAACGTGTATTTCAGGGTCGGCCATTTAGAATCTGATTTGTATGATAGCCATGATTTTTATTATTCGTGTCCTGTCGAAGTATCGATAAATTTAGACATCGAAATTGCCCTTGAAGTCAGTTCCTAGATAAAAAAAACCTTTTAAGTACTGGTAACTGGTTAGTTATTTGTAGTGTTTATTCACCTTGGATGTAGTGACTTTCCAAAAATTTAAGTTACTAGAAAAATATAATATTCGGCTGCGTATCTTGTGGAATGCGATGGTCGATGATGGCGAGGTGCGATGCACCTACTCATCTTATATGAAAATGGCAATTGTTTATTATTATTTCTTTAGAGATTGCATTAGGTATAAAGCAATGAAACTTACCTACTTAAAAAAACAAATAGTAGGTAATACACAAGGAGTACCAACCCTAGTAGACTATCATAGACATCTGTCGGTTCACTTCAGTCGCCTCTTTCGACTCCTAGTACAGGTATTCCGATACCTCGTAACGATACTACTATTTACTACTTTTTTTTATACAATTTGGCCTGAGTTTAGCCTATTTCTCTCAGTATGTTAATGTACCTTAGTAACAATCTTACACTCTCACAAACATTCTCGTTTATAATTCCGTAGGTACCGTTCAAACACTGTATCCCCATTTAGGAAACCTGATCAATCTCTACCCTCCAAATCTTGTGATTTGTAACGGTCATGTTACATGGCGAGCCGGTAATTATATACTATAACGTAGACGAGATACAAGTGGTAGTTGCTATATGATAAATATTGGTAAAAATT
>JACJUM010000875.1:13402991-13533221 GCA_020976665.1 Heortia vitessoides | reverse complement strand
ACGAGATACAAGTGGTAGTTGCTATATGATAAATATTGGTAAAAATTTTTATTAATCCCGAGGAAAGTATTTCAAAGTATCACTGTAGATTTGACTTTAAGAATCCGTAAGAAGATATTATTCAGAAAAGTGACTGGGAATAGTTACACGAAATATTGTTTTTGTTTTTTTATTAGGTCATCATTACGCAATGGATGGTAATGAAACTTAAGTATAATATAGCTTATACTGTATACACTATAATTATTAAAGTAATGTAGTAGGGAGATAGCCATATTATCGATGGAATTCTTAAGTGTTGCAGTAAATAAAAGATGTGCTCTTTTGATGTAATATATGATATTATCAGCAATACCTGATTTAATGTTTGTCATACACTGAATAGTATGTAACGGTCTCACAAAGATCTACAGCTGGAACCCTCGCAATCGTTAACGTCTTTACCTAATTGAATATAAATATCCTATACATTTAACGATGAAGGTTTGGGCTATCGATTTGTGTCGTCTGTTCAACAGTTAAATATAAATTGGTATTTCAATGAACTAAGTGTTTCCGTGGAGGTGACATGCGCTTTGGGTGACCCACTTTAAGAGGCGTTGGGCGAAATAGTAATTTGTAGACGGTAGGTTTAATAGTGGCTCGACGGTATATTTAATTATTTCTAGCGAACGGGACTCCAGCACTCCACCACACCCATCATATATTCACTTATTATACAGGGTATAATCGATGGACATAATGTATTTTTCAAATGGTTTTACTCCACCCAATGATCGTGTGAATTACCTATGCCATCCCATACGCCTAGTTCTACAGCGAAACTGTAGCAAACGCATTGCAGTGTTCAGATTGAAGGTCAAAAGAGACAAATTATTAAGTTATGGAACATCGTATCCTTAGGTTACAAATTTGGAGACGCCCTAGTGCCCTTCCGATAACACGTCCGGAAGGCTACGGTGTATCTGACTTGTATTGCGCTGCTTGTTTCTCATCATAGCACATAATATAAGAAAAATGTTCGTATAAACTTCTTTTTCTTAGTTCTTCGTTCTTATAACTTATCAACTTGTACAAAAGTTAAAAAGAGATGCCAAACCTAAGACATATCATTACCGATGCCAACTACCTACCAAAATGATTTTAATTATAAATAATTTACTTTGCAAAAACATTTATCTTAATTACCATTATCAGTGGCACTTATTTCAAAATATTTACTTTAACAGTGTTAATAAATTAAATTAAATATTTTGAAGTGTCACTAACTGACTGATAATAATGCGATTATTCTTACATCCTCCGCTGAAGTGAACTTAAAAGAGTTTAGTGGAGACGTGGTTTAATAATTCAATATTATGCTTTAAGCTCAACTAACCGCTGGCTATCACGCGATTAAGTGTTACATACCTGATTATTATTTTTGTGGGACCTTGTAAATAATAGTTTATTTGACCTACGAACAGAAATACCCCGACTTTCGTAAATATTTTCCCCTTGAATAAATATAAGGTAGATTAACTACCACATTGCCTATTATTATTAGAATCATAAGAAAAGTCTATATTTGGCTTTATTTTGTGTGCATTTCCAACGAACACACGTGAATTAAGTAATATATTGGTAGTGTATTAGTAAGTTATTCTATTTTCAATATAAAACTATCTCTAAAATCAATTCACATCTCTCTTGATATAAATTGGGAACGTTGCTAGTTGTTTTCCTTTGTTCTATTTCAATTTTGTAATTAAGTATATAATATAATACTGATATCAACATTAGCTAACCACAAATTAACTGAACGAGCATAATATATTGCGGTTTGTTATTCCACACTTTCATAGGTACTTATGCAACCCGCCCTTTTACATAAGACAGGCGCCAAGCTCATATTTCTTCTGATTCGACTTGCTCTAGCTAAGCGGCCAGCAATTCGATACTAACGACCAAGGTATCCTATCCTACATGTTATATTTCAAATATATGTCATCATTTCTAAATCGTAGGAATACAAATTTTCCACTATCATAAAGTATTTTCCTCCCTTTTGTGCATAAATAAGTAACAGTAAAATATTGAAATAGTAATCATAAAAAAAATAATCCACCTCATTTGCACAGTCAATTGTGGCACACCAGTCGCAACAACTTGACTGTAAACTGCATGTTAATGGTTGGGGCTCTGCCTACTTCATTAGGCGAACAAACAAGTGGGGATGGAGATAGGCCCCTTATCTCGTCACCCTCTTAACCTGACTCCGTATTTCAACGTGCGAGGTTTTAAAACATAATCACGACGATTATTGAGCATTAACACAGACAAAAAGGTAGCAGACCAACAAAAAATTAATGGGATGTCAGAAAATATTAAGACAGTTATATAGATTGCGCGAGCCATTTTGCAATGGACTTGATAAATCTCAATATTCCAGGGAAAGAAATTAATTGAAAATCTTTGAACTGACTACTTTTATGTCGCTTTAATTTGTACGAAAGGTTTGGCTTTGATGATTTTCAGTGAAGGGCCATCGTCGAGATCGTAATTATCTTACAATAATGAAGTGCTTCCTTTTGTTATTCAGATTTTCTTCGTTGCGTTAATTTTGAGAGCAATCGCAATAACTCATTTTGCAGACTGATTACTCAATAATGGAGTTGCAGGAGTGTGGCGTCCCCTCGTTGAATTGATTCCGATTATTAGGGTGTTTCGTCTGAGGGGTTGCTGCTCGGATGCAAGGAACGGAATTTCGAATTCAAGGGCGTTGTGTCAACACTTCGAAGGGGATTGTAAATAGGCTATTGTGTTCAATATATACCCACGTTACTATAATGTATTATGCGTAAGGATATTGTGGCAAACTTCGTTACTATTTACAGCTGGAAATAACACCTTGGGACGTCATGGCAAATATAGTTAGAAAATTTGAGTTGGTAAAATACTATTAATCTGCGTTATTAGATTTACAGTAGTTTAACATACATATTTTATTTCCAAACAGTAAAAAATAAATTTTGTTTGCAGGTGTGCGCGTTATCAGCCCGGGATCGAGTATCAGAATCCCTGGCCTTGACATACGCGGAGGCACCCGGTCGGCCTCTACCAGACGTGATAGCTCAGCCAGGACTCTCCTATGATGAGGTCCTCCATGATGACTTCAGGTTCGACCTAGACGCGCACGATGTCATGGTCTTCTTACACATACAGAAAACCGGTGGCACGTCATTCGGAAAACATCTCGTCATGGATTTGGATCTTAAGGTAAATCTTATTTATACAGAGTCAACCCGCCGTTTCATCTCTCTGGAATACCTGATCTAAATATACGCAAGGCAGTATACTCATGACGTAGTGAAACACAAAAGCGGATGTGTTCTTTACTAAATTGCGCTCGACCTTTTTTCCTCAAAACGGATCTATATTAAACTAGATTCGGAATCTGTCGCAAAAAATCCAATCTCTTTTTAGGCATTCCTTGTTCTTAAGCAACACGTTTTCGCGAATCGAGATCTAAACTAGTTTGGTAGGCATGAAGTTTAATACGATTTTTTTTGCATGAAAAAGTACAATTCATTTCGGCGTACATTCGGCTGGCTAAAAGTCTTAGACGTCTTTTGTTCTCTTGATGGCAGCGAGATCAAAGTAGTCAAGGGACGAGTCCGCCTCTATCAATTTTAAAAGTGCGAATCTCCATAAAATATCTGTGAGGAACGTGGCAGACATGTGAAGTGGCTCGGTCAGTGCTGCCAGTTACGATTCGTTTCCTGAAAACGTTTTTTAGGTGTTTGTACCACCGGTTACGTTGAAACAAATATAGCGTGATTAGAATGACAGATTAGAAGAAAAGTTTTAGTATCGATTTTAGGTCGAATTCATAAAATATGCTTTGTATGTGAAACCTTTGTAATGTAAACAATATTAATAACAAATTATGATAATGCTATTGTAAATAACTTGTGCTACGCTACTAATTTGACATTTGACATTCTAATCAAGCTATATTTAAAGTAGTTTGGTAGTAAACGTTTTTTTTATTTTTGTATATATGATGTGGATTCGTGCTTTTTGTAATTGCAAGAAAAGTAACAGTGCTCTGTTATTGTCATGTCTATCTGTTATTAACACATTCCTTATTTAAACAATAACATTATTTTCGAACATGAAATCACTTTTATTCAAAAAGCAGAAAAGGCATGGCATAGTAATGGAACGGCATTTATTTCGAAGTATTTTAAATTTGTCATATTAATCTGTCTAAGGTTTATATGGCAAACGAAACATGTTAGAGAAAATTTAAGAAAACCGTAATAAAAGTAATGTATCTGGCAACACAAGAGCGTGTACGGTGACTTCGCGGGACTGATGAAAATGGAGAATTCGCTCAAAGAAAATGTCGCGTCATGTTTATGCTAGCTCGCTTGGTGACTTTGCCCTTTAACCAGCTTTGAGCGACCTCTTTAGAATACCGCGGGCGCAGTGTGAAAGTCACGCGCTGCAGGTTAATTAATTACAGCGAATTAGACGCTTTAAAATAGTTCCGTTTTGTACTTCATTCCATAACCTCTATTAACTTCTGCTATGTAGTTTTTCGATGAAATATCAGAGAAAATATCGTCTGTTATCTCAGCTTTAGGACGTCGATTATTATTGGATATATTCTTTAGTGGACTTGCCGAAAAGGGAATAGACAATTATGGGGGATGTCTGTGTTTAATTGCCATGCTATGCCAAGTGTGGTGGCAATCACAGAGTGTAGTTTCTCGCTCTATTGAATTTCGGTACGTTTTGCATGGATATACCGCCATCTGTCGGTACTTCAGCTGATTTCAGACAGAGGGAGGTATTATTCTACTATGACGGAACCCGATGTTCATTTGTGTTGGAACCCCATATTAATTTGTCGTCATCATTGATTTGTATTAAATTTCGTAGGTGGCTAATGATCCGACGTTTTTATATGCTTGATTATGGATAACCTCGGATTGCAACGCACCTTGTAGTGTTTTGTCCGGCAAATGGAAATCCATGTTTTGTTACAATGATGCATGTTAATATTTTAAAGATTCCGCCCATTCTTGATCTTTCTTTAATGAAAATTGAAGTGAATCATATTTTATTTTCGTATCAATTATTAACATTTGATTAAACTCGAGTGTCGCATAAGACTGCTGACAAATCTATAGAATTTTGTCAGCTCAAACTAAAGTAAATCATGTTCATTTTAATGTAAGATTCACAATAGCATAATATTCACATGACATCTCATACATTGACCTGACTCCGAGATAAGTTGCTTGAAGCACTTGTATTACGAACATCAGACAACAGAGGAACCACAAATATAATACGTAAATACATATTTGTGTTACAAACATGTTGGCAGGCACAGAACAAGCACAAATATCCTCATGTTACTTTTTCACGTCTAAACGATTGAGCAGGTGTTAATGAAATTTTGCATGTGGGTAGTTTCAAGTTTAGGAAAAGAATTGGGTTATCTTTGATCCTGGCATAGTTTATATGGGACGCGATGCTTGAAGTTTCACGAATTTGTCTGCCTGTCTCTTTGTTACACTTTCATGTTTAGATAGGTGAAGCCATTTTGATTACGTTTGTTATTTAGGTGGCTGAAACCCTATGAAAGGGACATAAAGCAGAATTCATGGCGAAGAAGTCGCGGGAGTTCATGTATGAATTTTAACTTTCAGCACTTAATCTGTAAAATTAAAATTTTAACAGTGCCAAACCTCACACGACCAGCAAACGACTCGAACGATATTTTTTTCTGCATTTTTTTATAGATGTGAATAGACCGTAAAGAATATTTCACGCCGCTAGGTGATATCTTGATTTTTTTCTTACTGTTCTTTTGATAAAGAATGTTTGTTCACCAAATATAGTTTTTAGTGTTGTATGTAACTATAATTGAATAATTTGCACATTCAACCTTCACTTGGTATAATCTATAAAATATTATATCAATCCTATTTATATGCAAATATCTTTTATCTTGGTTTTGTGGATAGAATATATCATTTTCAATCCACATTCGGAATAGGTTTTCCCGCCTACCGATCATAACTTAGCACGGAAAATAGCGCGCAATCGACGTAAATTTCATCAATAGCTACGAATTTGGTATGAGACCTCGCTATAAAAAGCGTGTATGTAAGCAATAAAAATATGAGTGAGGGCACATTTTTTTGTAAGCTTGTTAAATGTTAACTATATTATAATATGCCATGTTATTCTGGTAGATTCGTTTACATATAAACAGCCTCTTTGGTATTATTTTATATCTTTTCTCAATTAAATTTCCTTGTTGCTTCTCCAAACTCGTTGTGATAGGATAGAAGCGGGTTACATTAATCCTAATTTTATCTTGGGCTTAAATGATGAAGTACTGAAATTTATTTCTGTTGTGAATGGGATTGTTTTAAATATAGTTATATTTATAATGTTTGCTGATAGTTGTATTTTCATAGTCGCTTGTAGCTTCATGACCGCTTCGGGTTGATAGGAATCTGATTATACGGTAATAAAACATAAGATAATACTAGCTTTCCGCCGGAATTTGTCTGTTAGGTTTTTACTTTTTATGTCATCCCTTGGGAACTACTAAACTTTTTATATCAGGAGAAAGGGTATGTAGCTCTTTGCCTTGCTCTTTTAAAAAAAATGTAACAATTCCTTGAAATAAACCAAGATAGATGTAATGATGATCTACCCCCGATGATATAAACGCAAAGAAATATGTTTTAGGGGTAAAAAACATTGCCAAATTTAATCTTACTCTGCCTAGCTGTTCGACCTTGATATATTCATAAACAAATAAACAGCCATCTATCTATATAATTATAATTGTTTGTCGAACTGGTCTAAAAAATGTATGGTATTAAAGTAACAAATAAATTTGCGACAATAAGTGCGGCCTTGCGCGCAGGCCTTTTCTCTAGTTCCAAGTTCGTTCATCCGTCCCGTCTACGCACGGTTTAAAACAAAGAGAACAAGAGCTCCCCCGGACGCGGGGTGTGACGTGTGAATAACAATTATTTACTACGATTACAACACGAGCACGATCGCATCTGTACATACACGTGTATTTACCTATGCACGTGCACACGTGCACTGCGTTGCATGATTTATGTGAGAAACACAAACTTGCGCAGGAATAAATATTGGATATAATTAGCTGATACTATACGCCGGTGTATACTGGAGTTATGTTATTTCATTTAATAATAAAATACATCTAACTATATATGAAATTATTGATTAGTTTAGGTCAATATAATCAGAAGTACTACTATAGGATGGGGACTGTAAAGACTTCCCTCTATTGTACAAGTAGGTTCTTAAAATGTATCGTGGTCGGGAATACAACATGCGAGTCAAAAATCTCTAAATCAGACACCACTGACAGACACTTAAAAACATATTACCATCATCATATAGAATAGAAAGTCATAAATATTGGACATTTCTGCACATAATTGCCGCGTTGGGCATGCGTCATGGCATCGCAAAGTGCAACTTCGCGACAAGAATGCTGCTGCATATCCCCACACTGTAGTATTAAGGCTTGCTTTTTCGGGTGAATATACCGCCATCTTTCGGTTCCGGTACCTTAGTCGCCTATTACGATACCTGATACGGAGGGAGGTACTATTCTACTCCGCCGGTACTTCACAGCAGAAAAATACATATTATGATTAAGAAAATTTAAATGATTTTACAGAAATAAAATTTACAAAATGGACAGCATTAATTAATGTTGTGGGATAACGGTAGAGTATAATAATACGTCCTTTCTACCGTAAGATGCGATTGAGGTACCGGATCCGACAAATGGCGGTATATCAGCATAAAACAGCGTAGCTCATATGTAAAAGGGCGGGGATGGTCAGCAGCATTCCTGTCGCAAAGTTGTGCTCTGCAATTGCCATCATTTCTGTCCTGCATGGCAATTAACGGCAAAATTCCCCCATTCTTGGGGAAGCCAGGCAGTGGACGTTCTATAGCTGCTATGACGAGTCAATGTTTTTAAATAAGTTGAGTGGTGTAAACTTTGATTTAGTTGATTCAACATTCACAGTCTACCATCGCACCGATTGCATTCGGTGAAGAATTAAATTTCATGCCTTGGAGACTAAATAGTCGCGGGCAGTGCGATTCCAAAGGAATTTTGTCCCGCTTACATGTCCGCTGTAAAATAAGCTTCTAAGGTTTTTAAGGGATTTTAGTATGGGATTGTTACCATCTATGACCTCTCACCAGGCGGATATTATGCCCGTTGATAATCGGTTACAATCATCATCATCATCATCACTGCACCCGCTGGGCAAGCGTGGTGACAATCGCAGAGCGTAGCTTCGCGACGGGAACCGCCATCTGTCAGTACCGGTTTTTCAGTCGCCTCTTACGACACCTGTACTATACACACAGCTTAGAATACCGTAGGGATAAAGACCACTTTAAGAATCATTGCTCTAGGCCCAGGCTTCACAATTTTTTAAAGAAAGTATTTGGTATATTTTGTCGGCGTTTTCGAGTGAATAGTGAACTAACGGTTTCGATAACGTATATCACCATAACCAGCCAGGGTATCTTTTAAGGACTGTTCGGACAGTATTAGGTATTAAGGTACTTTATATAAGATGAAACGAAATAATTGGTATAAAAAAATATATGTGGATAATAAAACGTTTTATGGGTCTCTAAAATAGTTGCTGCAAGGTGATTGATATTTTTCAGAACAAATGCAATAACAAAGACACAGTGTTTCAAAAACGTTAAATGTAGTTTTATTATGTAAATTGATGATTTATAGGTATATTGAACTATTTCTTTGTCCATAGGCTTTTTATTAAGTAAAAATACGATTTCTTGTGGAAAGCCAGGTAAAATCTCGTACGGGAAGTTGGACTTCTCTTTATATCGCGTCCTGTGGTTACTTTTCCTTAATGTCAAGACGCGTACGTCCTAGATTTAAGCTTTATCGAAACAAACAAACGGAGGGACAGACACCCTCTTGTATATATAATTTCAATATGGATGTAGATATGTCCTGTATTTGAAAAACGAACCAATTTAATACTATATAGGTATCCTTCTAATTAAACAGGCTCAGATTTTTGTATAGAGTATCGATGTTTAAAGGGCGATTACAAATACGCCATCTTGGAATGTTTTAACAAGTCCCAGGAGATATAAGGAGCCTCCCCTCAGAGTTGGAACCGCAATAAAAAAAGGTCGCCGACACGATGACAAAACTAAACGGCGCCACTGTATAATCGTCAAATCATTGAATTTGAAATTACTTCCATGTCATAATATATATTAGGCCGCTTTTACAACCGCGCCGTTGAGGAAATGATAATTCTATTGTTTTGTACATTTACATATTCTAAATATATACCTCTATGGACATTAAAAACATTACCGTACCTGACTTGACAGATAATGTACAGTCGAAAACGTATACAAAATTTATAATTATCCAAAAACTTTGGTCAGGAGTTGCTTGAAAATTGTAGGTAAGATGACGAGGGTGTATAAATTTTCACATTATATTATCCGTAGGTCGTCCACTGCTGGACATAAGCCTCCCGAAGTGAAACCCAATAATACCGGTTGTATGTGGCCTAAATCCAGCGATATCCAGTAGGTCTTCTGGGCAGAACCTTGCTGGTGGATGTCTTCCGCTGTGCTTCCCCGTGCGTGGTCTCCATTTCCGAACCATACAGCTCCAACGGCCGTCGGTTCTGCGTTCTAATTGCCCTCTGCCACTTCAACATGTGAATTCGCTGGGGTATGATTCCAAGCATTGCCCTTTCCTTCGCTCTGGGTAATTTTGAAAAAGTTAATAAGGCGTCCAACGTTAGAGATAATAGATTTGGGTAGGCTATATATTAGATTACATTTTACTGCCATAAGTCATCATTGGTAACACATATTAGTTTAAGGTTTTCGATTAGTTTTAACATTTGAATATAGTTTTTTTTATAAATAAATGAAGAATTTGTATGTAACATGTAAACTGATAAAATCTAGACAAATGCTGTCCTTAAGCATACTTAGCAACCCTATTCAAGGATATAATATAACCTACTTTGATCTTGGTATAGAACTCGCAGCACGCGATGTAAAATAAAATTTTCGCAGGGAAAAAAAGCTAGTCTCCCATAAAAGACGCCTTTTTAACTTGAATTTTGGCTACTACAAAGCTAGCCTTGTGTTTTATACACTACCTTTTTTCCGTATAAATTGTTTAGATTCTACTGAGGATGAAAGGTTCTCGTTATTCCGTTCTATCGCAGACTTTTCGATGCCAAAGATTTATTTATTACGGCTAGGAACGAATAAATTATGTATCCTATGCCCGGGGACAAATACAAATTGCGAACGTATTAGATAAGAAAATCTTTAGTAGGAAAATCACATCTAAACATTGTGGTTTAGGATAAAAATGCTGTATGTTCAATATATGAAAAGTATTAGGTACAATAACTAATACTTTATTGTCTAATATTTTTACCAGATTGGATTTAGATATTTATTTTTGTTATAAACGTTTAAAAACGTAACTGATGTTAAAAAAAATTGTTTGCGCAACGAATTTCAAACATCGAATAGTCCGAGGCGAGGCGGTCACCTTAATCACTACGACAAGCGTGCATCCAACTTCCATTGTCCATATTTCCCTCGTAGCATTCGATATTACTTAAGCAATATCTTCTGTAAGTTACTGGCAGAGTTCCGCTGAGGATCCGTAACTGACAGATGGCGGTATATCCATCCGTTACAGTGTAATTCAAATGTAACTGAGCGGGGATAGGCGGCAGTTTCCTGTTATGTTCCGTCCCTATAATTGGTTTTATTTGAGATCTCTTGGACAGGCCTATATCATGCAATGGATGTCATACGGGTTTTATGATGATTCAACTTAGTTTTATCGTTTTATCACTCACAAAAAATATACTATACCTAGGACCAAAATGTCCAACGATCTTTTCTAGATTACAAAAGTAAATGAACAAACCATCTCAATTCCCCAAACGTGAAATGTGTACGAGCTCCGTGGATTCTGTGGCAACGAACACTGCGCCAATATTTGATGTTTGTTAATGTCACATGCAGGCTAACAACCACAGTGGTTTATTGTGTGGAATGGAAAAGGTAATAGCAAACGGCTCGACACGAAAGGGTCCTTGTGTGTTTCACTGTTAATGCAACGCGTATACCGTTCCTTACCCAAGCCTTTAGGAGTCGATTGCTTATCGCGTATTTTTACTCAATTATCGGTCACATTCGTTGCTTTGAAAGAGCTCCGAAACAACACTTAACTAATCACAGTTTAAATATGAACACTAGTTTTTAATCTTTATAGATTCTATTTTTTAATGTTGATATATATATCTTGACTAGCTTGGTTGTTCCTGCAAAACATCAAATATAATTCGTTTGATTTCGGCTGAATTTAAGTACTTTATGTTAAAATATAATATTATATGTCTCGAGGTCAGAAAGGTTAAAGATAAACGAGAAAGATGCCGTTTGTCAGCGGTCCGGTGACTCGTCACGTACGCATGGGGAATCAAAAGAATTCTTTTAATTTACTTTTACTGTGTTGCGTTAATATTTCTCTGGGCGACGTTGTCGTCTTTTTTAATATATACTTTGCGGTGAATTCATAGGGCTTTTTATGTACTTATTTTTGTATCTTGTATATATGTAACAATATCGCATTAGCGTTACGGTCTCTTTATAATGATTTTGTTTCTATTATTGTCAACAGGAAGAACGAAGGTGCCCGAAGCCTTTACAAAATTGATGGTCTTAATTAATGCGTCTATATAGGTATCATAAGTTAGCTAATGAAAATATAACATTCACATTTCTAGCTCGCTAGCTAGCTCTATCATTGTTGAATTATATGAAATTATGTTCAATTTTTTAAAAGTCCTGACTACCTATTTTGGCAAACCGCAAGCAAATCGCAAACAAAGCGTGCAAATAAGAATTACCTAATATGGCGTATACCTAAATTAAATTTAGTTTTACAAAGATGTATGATTCATTTGTAATACTAATTTGTCTTACTACTAAATGCGGTTAGCACGAAAGCCAATCAATTCCATTATACCTACACAATTATAAAGTATATAGATGTTGTATAGAATAATATATGTCCATTTAATTAATTTAGCGTGATATATGCCAAAATAGTTTAATACGAACTTTGAATTAAAAATAGAATTTTATCGATAAAATCAAAAGAAACAAATAAATTCATCTCTGTCTTAAACATAGACTTTGATATAGAGGTTGCGGGGGTGGCGTGTTTTATGAAGTCACAGACTATATCGTAAGCCCCTGTCTAACCAACAAATTTAAAATATTTGAAAAAAAACATGTCATATTTGTTTCACGATTCAAAATGAAAATAATCATTCGTTTTTCCAAATATATGTATTAGTTGCAGTCTAGCAGAAACAAGACCGATAAAATGTTCCTGTTGTTACTAGAAACATATTTCTTACGTAAAACGAGCGACATGATTAAAAGTCAGTATGTTCCAAGACATAGGTGGCACGGTTTTTGGCTCCGGGCCGTGTTTGCAACCGCACTCTAAATATTTTAGCGTTCGCTGCTTCGACCGGCACCGGCGTGCCCATATCGTATATGGTTTCAGAGGAAAAGTTGTAAATGTCACGTTGACACACTAAAGTTATTTTTTTTTCGGCAGCTGGGTTACTTTAAAAGTAATTTAAGTGCGAGCAGTGTTTCAGACAGGCGATATTTTGTTGAGTTTTGACTTTATAACTGGATAGGGCTCATCAAATGTCTCGTATCGACGATTTATTGCTTTACACGACTGGTTTATTTGACGTTTACTGGGTTTTCATACAATTCGTATATTAGTTTTGTTACAGTATGTTTATAGTGCGTGTTTTGTCATTATTATCATCATTTATATGCACAAAGAGCATTTATGTATTTGTAAACATTAATCTTAGAAATGTATATATGCGATCTACCACTAAGGCACCGAGATTGACGATATTTTTTTTTGTTTTAAAGTAATTAAGTGGACCAGGTTTATACAGGAAAAAACTTTTTCTGTACCCGGCCGAAGAAGAACGAACACCTAGTATTAATGCACAAAGTCCATATTACTTCACCAAGTATATTATTAAGTTTTAAGCTAAACTAAACAAGACTAGATATATGACTGTAGATCTTCTGCGCTATCCATCCGCTCTGAACAATTTGATCCCGTTACGAAATAATAAACAGCATTAACCAAGGCAAAGATAAATGTAAGCGGTCTTTGTTTTTGCTCTAATGTTTCTTTGTTAGCTTAACCTGCGTGATTCAATTAAATCCCGATCTCTAATTGATCCCAGGATTTCGGTGTATCCAACGCTGTAAAAATCCAGCGTGTTGCTTAGTAATCATTTAAATCTCACAAAGCCCCACAGGTAGAGCAAACCTTTAATTAGTTTTGTCTTAATTGTTTTCTTGTTACCTCTTGGGTCTGTGTTGTTTTATCTCTTGCACATTCCGGACTATTTTGTGTGTAAAGGAGCTAGGCGTTTTTAAGTATTTATTTGTCTGTTTGTTGCAATTATATGTATGTGTCCAGTTTGAATGTGGTTCTAGTATATCGACTTGATTGTATTCTAGTATCCGTGTTTCTACACAGAAGTACTGAACAGTACTTACTAGAAGCTAGTGATTTGGTATGGAACATTCCACTCAGCTGCTTTATGTAAAGTTGTCATTTTATTTGTAAATAGGTAAATGGTTATTCATTCCGTATTGCTAGTAATTACCCTTTGTAGGTGTGTGATAAGAAATAAATGCATAATATTGTTATTAGAAGCCGTTTAACACCCGTCGCGAAAGCTGCGCTCTGCGATTGCCAGCATGCTTGCCCAGCGCGGCAATTACGGGCAAAATTATGGTCGTTCTTATTTTGTTGTCTTTGTAATTGATGGCCATTGTTATTAGAGTACCAGTAAAGTAGAATAGTACCCGTGTCGTAAGAGACGACTAACCTGTCTATATCTATATGGAACAGCGTGGGAATGGGCAGCGTCATCTTTGCCCCGAAATTATACTCAGCGACAGCCACCACGCCAGGGATGAACAAAATCTGAAAACTGGACGTCACAAGGCTGACATAATGATGGGATAAGACTTTTATATACAATTAAAGCCGTATATTTTGATAGAGTAGTTTTTTGTACAGCGATACTCTTGTTACACCGTCAACAAATATCCGAGATTATAATGTCTATTTTTTGTGTGAAAGATATTTTTTTAGGATACATCGTCATCAATATACACTCATACTTCAAACGCTGCGTCAGCTCACATAACACTATCATGTGGTGCTTTTTGTTTTTACGCACATCCATCATGCAGGACACATAAATATTGTACGTGTACGTTTTGGTGGGTCTTTGTTTTTTGTCATAGCGCAGAGTGAGCCGGTCTAATCCCCCGAGGGAGCAGCGGTGGGGACCTGAATTCTGCTACTGGGCCATGAGGACCGACCTACAAATAAACATTAGTTACAGAAAATCGGCAATTGTTTCAACATTCGTCCAGATTGTTCACTATATTCTTGATATGAGTTGATTGAGAAGTTACGTTTTCAATTATATTCGAATTGTTATCAAATAAAAAGTCATTTATGCAAATGTAAAATGATCTTCGGAGTCGCACAGATGAAATAATTAATTATTTGTTTTTCGGTAGTAAGCTATATTATTTATAAGATGATTAAGGTATAGATTCCCACGGGATTCCGAACTGGCGCGGTTATTCTTGAGAAGCGTGACAGGTTGTATTTTTAAACGACCTTCAAGTAGATCACGTTTTAATTTTTACTTTGCTAGCTCTTCGTACGATTCAAGTTGGCCGCTCCATTGTGAGATACTCTAGAAGTTTTCACCTAGCCTTGATAAATTAATAAGAATATTAAATGCACTTTAATGTTAATTTCTTAGTATTTATTTGCTACGAATAAATTTAGTATTCACTTTCACTTAACTGTGATACTGTTAAGAGAGAATTTTTTTTATAAGAATATAAAGCAAGTATGTTGTGAAAATTACATAATACATGTAGTTTGCCGCATACACAATGAAGGAGACTAATAAAATAATGTATTAAAGACTGGCCACGTGAAAGACCACTGATTCTAATATAAATTCTGATTTTACAAATTAATCTGACTTTTAAACAAGTCTATATATTTGTTACTTCAAGCACATGCTGTGCTTTGTTAAACTACTTGTGAGAATTACAAGAAAATCGTTTAGTACTTTTCGGTGATAAGCAAGTGTAGACAGATAAAAATTTAATTTTTTTATTCAATTTTCATGCACGGTTTCATTTATTATTCTTATTAATATACTGCATTAAATAAAACTTTGTACTATTTTTTGTTATTAGGCTAGCAAACATACTATACTACGGTATGCATTGACAGTAACCAGTTTGCGTGGATATATATCTTACACGTCGCCAAACTTGTGACATTAGGCAATTTTTTTCCTTGATATCTCACTGATATATAGTGGATTATATTATTATTTAGTAAAAGTGACCTTAGGCAATTTTCTACCTTGATATCTCACTGATGTTTAGTGAAATATATTATTATTTAGTGAAATATATTGGTGTGATTAAGGATCCGCGAAGACAACCAATGAAATAATTTAGGTAGTACTTGAAAACGTATTTAGTTCTGATTTGGTAACATCCCGGCCTGAATGCTCTCAACCCAACTATATCTATTTTATATTTTTCATTTAAGATAATATAATCAATGTGGCTGTTTAGGTATTTTATTGAATGAGTAAATTTTTTTATGAGTCTAATGAGTCTTTCCATTGAATTTATACTATCGGCCTCACACAACTTCTACTACGTTAGAAACTAATTATATGTTAGTAGAATTATAGAAATGATAGTCTACTCTTAGATGTTTCACCGGTAGCCGTTACAGTCTAAATACACTAAAACCTTTGTATTATTGTGATGTATGGGCGACATTATTCTGGAGTTTCATTAAAATCCATTGCGTGGTTTTGGCTTGAATGAGAAATAAACGTCCATATAGCCTCACAAATCCATCATTTCACGTTTTCATCAGTAGAATAATAATCAATAGAATATTACAAAAGCCACCATACCATATTCTCGTTGTGACCACAATACATGGTACTTATTGAACATCGGTGTACTTTTATTGAATAATGCGTTCGTAAATACATTTTGATTGTCACGTTATTCGAACTAACGATATGAAATTGTCCTAAATTATAGCGGCGACTGTTTGCGCCGATTGAAGGATAATATGGCCTGCTTTTGTTTGTAAGCGAACTCGATATTTTGCTTAACAAAAGGACAAACAGCACAAAGGAGTTTTTAACAGAATAAAACTTAATTTTGTTCACGTTTATAATGAAAGCGTAGAGTTATGTAAAGACTATACGAGTAGTTGTGCCCTCTTTAACTTGAGAGGTTTTTGATTAGTTGGATTGGCAGTCGGATTGCTTTTCGTTGTATTTCAATAGTAATTGAATGATAAATTAACACGCCCTTATCTCTTACATCATTATTTTTTAGCTTATTAATTAATTTAAGATATATTTAACAAAATTATATTTTAACTGATAACGTGTCATTAATGATAAATGTTCATGTTTATTCTGAATCGATACACGGTAAATTGGTCGGTAGCTAATTGATTTAATTTATTAGTTTGATTTAAATGTAGTAATGTCTTGGTAAAGTTTTCTCATTTATAACATGAATGATGTTACACATTTATTTATATATGTTTTACTCGTATGTATATACTATATATATATATACTTTTTACGATATATTTGGATATAAAAGCTTCAAGTCGCTTTTAGAGATTCGAGTAAAAGTTAAAAGTCGTGCTCGAGTCTTTCTTTGTTCATCAAGAACATATAGAGTCATAAAGAGGAGTCGAAGTGCAAAATCCTTTACATTTCAAAATGGAATTATTCAGCAATGCGTTTTACGAGAAAGTTCACAAAATGTATAATATTTTACTATATTTTTGATTTTTGACTGGCTACTCGGATGTCTGTACTTAGGTGTAGTACTCAAGCCTTATTCAGACTCGAGTCTTAAATAGGTTTAAGACTGCGCGTCAAAGACTTTAAATATGTCGAATAACATTTGGATATTTAATATTATATAATATCTATTTGTGTGGTACCGGCAGAGTAGTATAGTACATCCCCCTGTACCAAGTGTCGTAAGAGGCGACTAAGGTAATAAATAGATCCGACAGATAGCGGTATATCATCCGAAACAGTGTAGCTCAAGTGAGCAGGGCGGGGATAAGCAGCTTGCGCGACGGCGATGATGCGCTCTGCAATTGCCAACACGCTTGCCCACCTCGGCAATTATGGGTTAAATTGCCCCTTTCTTAGGGAGTCCTATGTCCAACAGTGGATGTCCAATGGCTGATATGATGATAATGATTTTATTAAATTTAGCAAACATAGGAAACATAGTAGTATAATAGTTAAGTTAATAAATAATGATGTAGTTAATAAGCAGTTTATTATTTATAAATAGAAATACCATAAACATACACGTATATTAATCATGTCTTTTTTAAGAATAATATAAGAAATCACGTAATATGATTACAATATTCAATATTTCTCTTCGGCTGTAAATTTTGCTGAATCGAAAATGTAATATCGCGACATGGTAACGGATGTCTTCCTGGATGCCTGACAGGCGACTCCCAACAAAGGATAAATGTATTCCGGTTCGGACCCAACTTTAATTCTATATTACACCATACGTATATAAATTTCTAGTTAACATCCACTGCTTTGTTTTCTCCGCATTACGATGTGCCATTACACGTCCGCCGGCCATTGTTGGCGGAACAGTTTTATTGTTTCTACAGCATAATGTTTAAGCTAAAATCTTTTACAAGCCACCCCTTTTGGTAATAGAATTTGAATGATGCCCGCTGCAATTTTATTTTATAGAATCCCACCCAGACTGCAGCTGTTTTTTAGTACAGAATATGACGCATATTTGGATAAGAGTATGCTTAAATAAAAATGTAGTGAAGTTTATATAAACGACATTGCGGGTCGAAATCTAGTTAGTTAATTTATTAATGGCGATTATGGACGGTTCTCTGGCTAATATATATAACTAGATTTTACCCTCTACATTGCTCGCTAATTATTTATGGAATCAGTACCCTTTTAGAGTTAAAAAGTACTATATATGCTTTCTTGTAAAGTTTCACAAAGTTCGCTTGAGCAAGTAAAGCAAGCAAAGGTAACAAAAAAACTCACTGTAAAATTTATAATAATAGTTAGTTGAGATCGAACAATTTGAATGGAATTGAGATATTCTGATTAGACTAGCTTTTATACGATCGAAAGCGCGATTATTTGTAGCCATTGTGGTTTTGTCGTAAATCGCACGGAACTAGTTCGTTATTTCGGGATGAAAGGTATCCTAAGTCCTTCTCCATACAAGCATCTATGTATGCATGTATGCAAAATTTCAAGAAGATTACTTGGTTTGAGAAAGCGTGACGAGGTAACAGACTTACTTTCGCATATATAATAATAATAATATTAGTTAGAATTAACTTCAATTAACAGCATTCGTAACATGTCGTAATAGAAAGTGAAAAAAATATATTGAAAGTGATTGGGTCGCTCAAGAAATGGATATATTCCAATATCGATACAAATTTAATTATATTTTCTAGTAAATTATTGTAGTAATTTGATATTTTTGTTATTAACAATTAGTTTTCTAATATACATCAATATATAATGTATGATAATATATATGTATATGTATGTATAGGCAGATTATTATATTTTCTTTATTACAAATTTAATTATATTTTCTTGTAAATTATTGTAGTTATTTGATATTTTTGTTATTAACAATTAGTTTTCTAATATACATCAATATATAATGTATGATAATATATATGTATATGTATAGGCAGATTATTATAAAATAAGAAATATATACAATTGGCTGATGGTATCAATAACAAAGGCACGCTAGACGATCCAGAATTAACACGTATCTTAGAGACTAGATAAATACTGAACCTATATAATTTGACATTGGTTTAAATTCAAGTTAAATCGAGAGCAATGACTTCGTCGTAACACGTAATGCCTTGTCATAGTGAAATAGAGTTTTATCATCAGTCATATCAGCCGCAGAGCGTCCATTGTTTTGTGCTGACTCGCCTGTGGATAGGATTAGCAAACTGTCTAACGACATTTGCCAACATTTGACTTCGATGTGTATTCTCTATGTCGTTGATTATGTTTCGATCCACCGTGCGCTCAAAAATTAAATAAGTTTGGTTTTCTTGATTTTTGGCCAGCGGAACGCAGTTTCACCCTCGTTAAGTTGTAGAAGACCCTTTTAAGGAATGATTTTCTAAAAAAATATTTACATGTGTTGTATGGCTTTCAATCAAGAACCTTCATACTGAATTTAATTCAAATTCAAACTTTAAAAACAGCAAAGTTTCACACTAACTTTGCACCCCCGTTATACCCCTTTAGCGCGTGAATTTTCGATAATCCTACATTATAAAAGGAACCCCCGTGCAAATTTTTAAGTTCTCTTATAGTTTAGGCACTGCCTAGATATATCAGTCAGTAAGACCAGTCAGAAAGCTTCTCCTTTTATAAAGATTGCAATTTTAAATTGTTTTCTTTCTTGTTCTATGTATGCTGTGTTTATCTATAAATTATTGTGCATTCGGTATGTACATCGGGACAATGTTTTAATCGTAGATGATGCATTTAAATAAAATAAAAAAAAATTGTTTTGGTGTCCGAGTGATTTCTAATTAGACCACGCATAGCTACATCTGCTATCGTTCTGACAACTGA
Source organism: Heortia vitessoides (assembly GCA_020976665.1). NCBI lineage: Eukaryota > Metazoa > Arthropoda > Insecta > Lepidoptera > Crambidae > Heortia > Heortia vitessoides. The sequence goes on along the minus strand of JACJUM010000875.1, from coordinate 13,513,257 downwards.
ATTCTTCCCTAAGTCAGTTTATATAATTAGCTCCAGCGGCTGCACCGTACTGTTAACTGGACGACAAATGACCGCAACGAACGCCCCATTGACGGAGTTTACGACGGTACCTATATATAATACCATACAATAATAGTATAGTTTTACGACATGTTTCATTTTTAACCTGTATTTCTATAAATAATAAATTAATTAATATCCTACACTGACCTGTCTCTGAGATAACAGGAACAAATACAAATACTTATAAATACCAATAAATGAATCACCACATAAATGTTCGTCTTGGTCCTCAAACCAGTGCCAGTATTTCAGTGGCTAAAGTGAAATCTATAACTGACGCGTCCTGATGCGTGCACGTGTGTTCCAGCAGCACTGTTTGTGAGAACTAGCTTGGACTGCGATCCGTTAATTCAGTCAACAAGTTGTTCTAACAGTGGCCGAACAACAACAGTACAATTCATGTTTGATATCTCCCGGCGCGACAATGGATTCGCAAATGCGAATGAGCAAACAGCGCCTGAATGCGGCATTCCAAGTGTGAACGGGCAGCGTGCGATTTTCTCCGAGTGCGATTCTCGGACAATTGTCCGCAAAGGATATCCGCTCTCGGCTCGACGATACCGTTTTCACTGGTAATATCCGCACAGTGCGAACTCCCCTCGACAGATCTCCAGACTGAGGAAATGAGAATGGCTCGCATTTTAAATTCCTGCCCGAATTATTGGCTATTGCGATTTAAATTCTGTGCGAACAAAAAACGTAGGCGATTATGTAATTTTTGGTTTTCCAACGTTAATTTTTTTTTACAGAGGCCGTGCAACTGTCAACGCGCGCGAAAACGTTGCCATTGTTTTCGGCCGCACAGCAACGAAATATGGCTCTTTTCGAGATACTCCACCGGTTGGAAGTGAGTACCCTTTGTTCAGCTAAATAAATTTATAACAAAAAGTTTCACGTTGTCACCGCTTATTTAGGCATTTTTATACAAACTGCGTAACAATGTGTTGACGCGTAGAATTTATTGTAAAAGCGTTTCGAGCAAGCTGTGTAAACTGCATGTGTTGAGTTACAATGTAAGTTGACGACAAATAGTTAAAAACTGTATAGAATTATATTCACGTCGGGATGGCAATTTGGGAGTTCGAAATTTGAATATGAATTATTATTGTTCCGAGCTTGGAACAGAGGGGACATTCGATTACATCAGCGGGTGGCGCCGGCGTAACGTTCGTCCTTGGGCCCGTCATCGGCTGTCCGCATATTAAACACTAATAACTGCCGACTTGACGACATATATATGTGTTACATGTGTGCCTGTGCTGATTTTAATTCGTCCTCAAAAAGTTATGACGAAAAAAACATTGCTGTCGTATTCTCTCGTGATTTTTAACCGTTGGTTTTTGATTGGGCGAAATCTGTTAGGATTGTGCCTTCAATTAACGTCGTTTTCGAATCTTTGTTGTTTTTTCATTTATTATATCTGCAGTTTCATATCTACGATATAATTACACAAAATTACAGTAAACAAGCCGTTCTATTTCTCGTTTCGATCTGTTTAATTTGCTATTCGACAGAGCAGCGATTGTAAATGATGGTGATCGGAATAAACATTTGTTTGTATTCTACCTTGCCTTTGCGTACAAACACAATGTAGGCGGATTTAGTCAACCACAATCCGATATAGCTCTGTCAACATTCCCTAATTAACGAAGAAGTGTGTATAAAGTTACTTGTATTGTATTTAATCATATAATTTACCGATTTGAAATAATAGGAAGCTATGTTTTCTTTAATACGCTATTGAAGCTATAATTTATTCTGAAGGTAAGTAGGTTCTTACAATATTCACATTAAGATTTATATTTTCATATCAGTAAATCAACTGAGCACAAAACCGTCGCTTTGTTTATTAGTGTCTGTTATCCAATTGGCTGGATGTAATGGAACTATTACAAAATCCTCAGTCATCAGTCGTAAATAAAAAAAAAGTTATCGACAAACGTTCTGAACTGAATTGAACGCGTCGCCGGGGCTAAACAAACGTAATTCGTAAGCAATTATTCGTGGTAGGAAGTTCGTTTTTGGCATGTCAATGTTTTGAAGCGCCGATCCACCGACGTACGTTCAAACATGCAAATCATTACTAGGGACTATTGTCCATCGCCCTTGGGATTATGTGGACATTCGCGCGGGACGTGCCGAGAATCAATTATTGTCATCGAATTTCAATTTGATTAGTATCCCATCAGACAGAGGTTACGAACCTTTCAACATGTAGTTTATGATACAAGCAGTAGCTAGTATACGGCTAATCATACAGTTGATTGCCGGATGCAATATACCCTGCAATATCTCCCGATCTACACACACACACACTGGGGATCAGCGTGATGAAATACTATCATAATGCTAATATACATATGTAGTTGTTAGTTATAGATATTGTTATGAATTGCTATGTGGATATATTATTTGCTAGTTTCGCCAAATATACACAAAAGCCGTTCAGTGTTTGCAAGCGGTAACACCGACTGGTTGTTGCCAGCGGACACAGCAGACCTCAATGTCTCGTAACGTTAACAAACAGTGTCTTCAGTTCGTGTGGCGCTTCTAATAATCTTGTTTTACGTACTTCTTAATATATCAGTATAATATATTTCATATGTTTAATTGCGAATCTTGAATTTGTTACTATTATAATGGCATAACTTCAGCAACTATGCAATTACAACTAAGCAATTTACATTAAAAGTTATTACCAGTTTTCCTAGTTTTGTCTAATGCCTCTCAGGCGCTGTTCACCGTACTAAATTGTGACTATACAACACTAGTTTTAAACAGTGTCATAAAGGACTTTACACTACTAAAACATTCCGGTATGGGAAAATTAGGCTTGTTATGTATTTTTTGCTTGCACAGGAAGATCTTAGTTCAAGCGTTATTAACCTTCTCGTAGCACTACTTATTTTATCGTCGTGGGTTAGGAAGTGTATCCATATCTTTTTTTAATAGAATCTAGTGAAATATACCTATATAGTCGTATCTGAATCATGGCTGCTAAAATGGCCTAGAGGCTGTTTGGGCGTTGTCAACCCCTGCCAGCCATTGAAGCTAACATTGTTCGTAAAGCAATTGGTGTTGTTGTCGCGGATCAATTTAGTCGCTCATTGCTATGCCCGGCCGGCACCTCGTAAATTATACCTCCGTAATGACATAGCCCAAATTGAGAATACTGGTGGTCTTCCGCACGTACCCGTGTACATTGCGTGGTTTCTTAATGTAACCGCTAATGGCTTCATTGTTAACGTGGTGTAATCACTGAACAAATATATCTTACTTTTTTAACAGGTGTTACGTGTTAGTGAGGATCGATGGGCTCCCTCGTTGATTATTATCTGTTGCAGCTGCAGATGCTTATCCAATTATGAAATAAGTAAAGCCGTTACATTTCGGTTGTGGATATAGTTGAGTTTGACTTTTTTAAGACGAAATCTTTACATACTCGTAGTGATAAATGAATATTGCCCATGGGGTACCGGCGGAGTAGAACAATACCCTCTGTACCAGGTGTTATAAAACTTTCGACTGTGGTACCTGAACGTACAGATGGCGGTATATCCACACGAAACAGTGTAGCTCACATGCTCTAGGACGGTCTAGGACGGGAATGGGCAGTAGCATTCACGTCGTGTAGCTACGCTCTGCGATTGCCACCACGCTTGCCCAGTGCGGCAATTATTGGCAATCTCTCCCTTTTTCGGGGAGGCCTATGTCAACAGTGGACGTTTAACGGCTGTTATGATGATGATTATTATGAAATTAATATCTCTCTAAGAAATATTTAATATTATTAGCGTCTTTAATCAATATTGTGAAATTTTACTCCCAAAATATTGTTTTTGTGAATGCTTTATAAAACCTTATCGAGACTTGAGTACATCCTTGGCTGACATTTGCCTCTCGACTCAATGGCCGGTCCGATGGCTAATTTAAGTTGACCACTCAGTGCCAAAGTGGCTTGCTTTTGTTGGCCTGTTTTGTAGATTAGCTTCTGTTACATAATAGAACAATCGCGCCTGAATGTTTTCTAAGGAAGTTCCTTAATGTAATGATGATGCGAATGCTACTTATGATGTTAATAATGTGTTTATCTGTATGAATAATATGGATGTGTCAATCTGAGATGTCGAAATTCCCGTCAAAAGTCCCGTTTTTCTGGCAGGTTGTCTAGCTGGTGTAGTTAAAGAGTAAATATTCTTGTTTTATTACCCTGTAAATTATAAACAAAAATAAAAAAAATAAACGTCGACGTGTAAAGAGGAAGACTGACAAAGTAAAAGAACATAATTATTGCTTACTTTTTTTTATTGAATTCCACACGGCATATAGCTGTTAAAACTGTTTGACTGACCGATTGTTATGATCCCTTGGGTGTTATAGATAACTACATTAATGGACATACAAAGTTATTCTGCAAAGATTTTGGCTAACTGTTAAGACATTAATTTTAATATTAAAATTGGTTTAGAATTTTTCCCATAATTTCTGCGCTGCGCAAGCATCTGAGCCGATGCCCATCCCCAATCTGTGCATTTCAGCTACCCAGTTCCGGATAGATGGCTACCGCGATCTGTCGGTTCTGGTACCTTAGTCGCCTCTTACGACACCTCACGACGCAACATAGTGCAGAAAAATGAGCACGAAATATACAAGCATTCACTCTATTATATCTTTGAGCTGTCTGTATGGATTAGTTTTAGTTTCTATATCTACATGTATCTTGTTTTATTACATTTGAAGACTGCATAAAGTTGCTGATCATGCCTAACTATTAGGCACTCCATTGACTTACAATAAGACTAGTAAATTACCATCTATACAAACATTATAAATACGGAAGGTTGTCTGTCTGTTTGTTACCTTTTCTCTTGTCACTACTGAACAACTTAAGGGGTTTTCGATGAAATTTGGCGTATGGATAACTTGAGCTATAAGAAAAAACTTGAGCTATTCTTGTTCAACAAACATGAGTTTAGGAGAAATTCGATAAAAATGAAGCATACTACTACATAGGTCTCGCGGATAAAGTAGCATAATTAGTATGGTTCTAGTTTAATTTAGAAACTAATGACACAATTGATTGACTAACAGACGAGCAACGTATATTGTTTTCTATGTCTGTGTTTTCATTACTTGATAGTTGTACACAAAATATGTACTTTAAGACTATTTTAATAGCTTAGGTAATTCTGATAACTAAATATAATTACCGTGCCGCATAGTAGTTATTTCTGAATAATAGATGGTGATATTGACCCGCCTCGTTCATTCAAGCGACAACGACGCCGAAGATGGAGCATGCTTTCCCAGAAAGTGCCTATTCACTATTCAGAGACCTAGATTGGGTGTGCACTAGGTAACAGCTGGTTCCGAGAGGCTTTTCATAGTTAACACCTTTATCCTACGACCTGCATTGCAATTCAGGGGGCATTAATTTTAGAGTCTGCATAAAAAATTTAATGACATTAAAAAGAGTCAGGAAAACCGGTGCCGCATGGTTACTGAATCGTTGAACATAAAATGTAAAAATTAAACCCACGTTTTAAAGCCGTCATAATACAGTTTTTATTAAGTAAATGTTAAAATAATATTATTCGAATATACACATCGATCAATCTGGTCAATAAAAATCAGTTTTGAGTGAAAAAAATTTTGACTGTTATCTATTATGCCAGTTATATGTTATTGTTTTTATCAATATAAAATGTTTGTTCCCGATGTTGATGATGAATGTTTGCTTCCGATTGTTTGATCAATCTGGTCCGATTTAATGAAACGCCAATTTCGGTCTTTGGGTCACCAGAAACATTGTCATGTAGATACGAATTGCTTTCGGGATCGGTTTTTGAAATTGACGTTCAGCTTCTTGCTCGTTCCACCTAGCCATATTCGCCGCTTGATCGTTCCATTGACGTGTTAAAATATTCTGATATATTCACTAGATACATAAACTCGTATGGAAGTCACAAAGGGTCATTCTATAAGCGTGATGGACAGCTCTTAAGATACCAGCACGCGGCTCGGCAACGACCTATTCAAATACACACCCTTGAATAAAATATTCATTACGTTTCCTCGTCCCAAGAGACGCACGAGTGTTGTTAAAACAGCGTCGTAATTGATTTTAAGGCTTGGCAACACCGGGACAAGATAAGGCGTTTAGTACAGACAAGTAGTTCTCACGGGTGATAGGTGTTGCCATCGCCTCTCGGTATGTGAGCTATTAATTCGGCTTGGTCGCAACGTGGACCTCCCAAGTAGACGCCGCACCGGCGGGAGGTCGCCTCCCCTTATTTGACAACTGGTAGCCTTTAAAGCGAGATTAGCCTCATTATGCTTGTGTTTACTGAATACCACAGGTATTACTGGTAAACGCTCTCCTTAAAAGGCCGGGAAGCATTAACCTGTACTACGGCTAGCGTTATTCTTTCTAAATAGTGGTTTAATGTCAGATTACGATCTCGATTTGTGGACACTAAGTTGGAGGCCGTCGTGTTTATGCATAGAGCTAATTGTTAGGACACAGCTTCCCTTATCGGCTATGAACGGCATTAATATTTATAACACTATTATCCGTACTGATTGCCGTCGTTATTTTTGTTCAGTGAGACCATTATTGTAATGAATACATAACTAGTTTTTTTATGATATTATTAATTCATACAGAAATCTAGGCTAGCGATAATATTTCGATTCTGTACATATACTGTATAAGCGAAATAAATAAATGGTCACTTTGCATTTATAAATTTACATAAGCTTGCAAAACTTATTGATTTTACATGGAGAATTATAATAAATAGACAGTTATGATAATTAATACAATATATATATATATTGTGGTTTTATTACAATAATTGCGTATAGGTATTCTAATATTTCGACAAGTTTCACCCAACTAATATCACCCAATTACACAATGGGCAATTCACATAACAATGTATTCAATAAGTTTTAGTACGAACATCCTGTGGTGTAAATCACGCTAATTAGATGAACAAATGTTAATTGATCATGCGTTATCATTATCAGCTCGTTATGCTAATTAGTTGGAACGTTGATAACCGTCCAATGACTGTCGCCTTCTCGTTTGTCACTGGGAATTTGTCAGACCGCACACACAGCTGAAGTGTAGAACTTTATTATATTGGAATATGTTACAGCTGTTATTATATACATACGATATAATGATCTTCATAATCTTGGACGCCTAGATGATAAGTCAAATTAAGATGATCAATAGTACATGCCAATATTGGTACGGTAATTATTACTTATTTACATTTATTATGTACATAACATACATCCATAATAACACACATCACGTCTATGTTCCATCGGGGTCGGCATATTATGGATCTCCACTGGTTACCTCTGGTTGGTGGTACTGCTTTTACCTCTGACCTAACCCTTATTTAATACCACTTCTACCTGGTTAACGTATATTCACCTAGATCGCATATAGTACTACTACGGTACCAAAAAAATGACTTGTCCATTAGCTACTGGTTCTCTTAAAGTCTCCTTTAACGAATGCAGTGACAGTTTCGTAATATGTGTTGTGCATTATTATTATTTCAAATAATAACAAAGAAAGGACCCATGCAATAACAATAATTCAAATATCCACTCGATAATTTTTAAACAGTCCTGACAAAAGAACACCATTTCTTTTTTCAAACGATAATCAACAGTTCCAATTTCAGAAAAAAAAGGAGAGCTAACATCCTCGCATATCTCCGTCTCAATTTATCACAATAGATAATGCAAGCAGACAGTTTAGTTATCTGTCTATCGTAAATTAACCGGCAACTACGGCGGTCGTCGCTGCGCCATTGTCTAGAATCGACACGCCAAGCTGTGGCCACCATGATTTTACATATACAGTTCGGCCACCTTAGTACCCCTGTCAAATTACCTGGGGGCGTAATGCGGGTTTTTAGGAGACGAACACAAAGAAATTGCGGCAAATTGGTTGGATGAATAGATGTTTTTCTCTCGCGCCAATAAAATTAGTAATCAAAGAAGATTTTCTTATAATAAGTTTTACAAACTTATTGTCTTTGTTGTATGATTTAATAAGATTTTAAACAGATTTTTAGTTAATTATTACATTTTCATAATTATCATACCAGCCATTATAAGTCCACTGCTGGATATAGGCCTCCCCAAAAAGGGGATTTGCCAATAATTGCCGCGCCGGGCAAGCGTGCTGGCAATGGCTGTGCGTAGCTATAGCGACGGGGATGCTGCTGCCCATCCCCGCCCTATGCATTTGAGCTACACTGTTTCGGATGGATATACCGTCATCTGTCAGTTCCGGTATCTCAGTCGAATTTTACCTGCCGGTACCCCACGGCAAATTAAATTTTAGTCCCAATAAATTATAGTCATATTAAAAGATTTTCTTCGAAACTTGTAATTGTCTTAATGCTATGATCATGTTTCTGGATTCCGCTCCCGAAATCTTAAAAGGCTTCCAATTCAACTTCGCAGAGATGCTCATATCATCTCTTTGTTATATAAAGTTTTGTTTTACCCTTTCCCGTCATCTCAAAAATAGATTTGTTTTCTTAGGTGATAGCCATGAGAAATCACCAAAGTAATCAAAGAGTTTGATGCATCAAATGCCTGTGCATTTCAGATCATTTTATGGAAATTTCTTTTCAGTTCAGACTGTTCGCTTGTGGAATGTAGGTTCTTCAAAAAGCTGATTGTACCTTTGTTTTACTGTAGTATCCTCAGAACTATATTTATTCAGATTGTGCAGATAGATAGATACATTGTTTTTTGTTTCATTACCTACATATTATTTCTGTTAAATAGGTACACCCCAAACTACCTATTTTTTTACAGTATTTTTTCTATCCAAAGGTTGCCTGGAAGAGGTCGCTCTATGCGATAAGCCCGGCTACTGTACTTTTTTGTTTATGGTTGAGCGCATTTATAAATGTGGCAAATGTATATAATTTATGAAACTTTTGTGACAACTTTTAGAACGCCAAATTGAAGGTGTACATGAGTTATTGTCTCTAATTTCAACGTTGAGCCCCTTTTTAACTATAGATATCTGCAGTTCTTGTGTCCGAATACCTACTTTATATATTAGTTAAATTGATATTTATGTCTACTTAATATTCTATTAATATCTACTAATAGAGATTCTGGTAACATAATATGGTAGTGCAATCTCGCGGAAGAGGAAATATGCGAGTTTAAATACCACCAAATTCTTTTTCGTATAATTTACCTGAAATATAATATCTTACATTTAAAATTCATATGAACAATAATTACTTCAATTGAATAAATTAATTATTTTCCTGAACAAGTGTCGATTATAATCATAATAACTATTGAATCATTTATTCAGTTATTTATTGTTTAATTAATATGGTTGTGAATATATTTAACCACAAAACATTGTATAAATCGTATTATTAAATTTGAATCGGCGCTTCAGTTGAGCCATATTATTACTCATAACAGCACGCATAATGTATTTTTGTTTGATTATGCCGTGCACATAGACAGTTCGCAATGTAAGGTTACTGCGAATGGTCACGATGCAGCGAAAGCATGGGATATTGTTCTATCTTGTGTTTCTTTTTTATCGTTTGCATATTATCACGCATTAACGCATTCAATTCCAGTTAGAATATGAATGATTGTAAATGTACGTATTAGATATCTGCCTTATTTTCCCGATGATCGAGCTGCATTACGAATCTTGTTTTTTTATGTAGTAACATTTAAATATATGTTAAAATTATATTAATGTTAGTAGGATTTACAGTATCTTTCGTCCGCGTGGATTTCACTTGATCACCTGCCTTTATAGGTTTGGTTTTTCTTGATTTCTTAAAAGGTACATACAACCGGTCCTATTAGCAATGACTTCGGGAGTCCTATGGCCAGCTGTCGTCTACGTCTTTGACGTCCTACCACTTCTATAATCATGATGAGACTACCGCAATGAAAAACATAAGTTTTTGCATCCAATCTTTTTGTGAAAAGCAATATATCACATCTATTCTCTTACCTTTATAATATTTGTTTTTATTTCATAAATTTCTTAACAAATGTTCTGTCATAAAAAAAATACAAATATTAACATGTGTAATATTAGTAGGATTGTTAACAGACTTAAAAATGTAGATGGTTCTCAATTCGAGTTATAATATATATTTTTTTAAACTGTAGACTGATTATGAATCCTTTTATTATTTAGAATAAGATAACTATTCCGGTGCCTTTCATCAGGATCTGATGATGGAATCCTAGGGAAATCGGGGGCATCCCTTCCTATCCGTGGTACCGTAATGACTTGTAGGTGTATTTTCTAACACTATTCAAGTATTTGCCCCTGAAGACATAATCCAGATTTCTGTTATACTGATTTTGACTACCGGCTTCAGTCCTGAAATGTTTTTTCATTATACCAGGATGGTGAAAAAACTCAAGGACTCCTTCGATAAAACCAGCAATCTTTATGTAAATACTTATCATCACCATATTAGCCATTCGAAGTCCACTGCTGGACATAAGCCTCTTCAAGTTAGGTGGAATGTGCCCATAACGGCCTTGAGGCAGAGTAGTAACTCGCCCTGTATCAGGTGTCGTAATAGGCGACTAAGGTACCAGAACCGATATGATCATTCGAAACAATGCAACTCAAATGCACAGGACGAGGATGGGCAGCAGCATCCCCGTCGCAAAAGTTGCACTCTGCGATTACCAGCACGCTTGCAACGCAATATCGCGTTCAATCCAATTAAAAATATCAGAGATCCATCGGGGATAAAAACCGAAGATGTCTTAGTGTTATAAAAAAATCTACTTATTCAGTCAAGCCGTAAAAGCGGAGAAAGTTTTACAGATGGAATGTTACTCGTATTACCTACTCAAGTAAATCGATTGCATGTTCTCAGACATAAACGAATTTTATACGAGTATGCATGTGAAACATCAAGATGCCTTGCTTTTGTAATTCTGACTTAGTCCGGGAGTTTGATAAATTAAAACATACTATTTGATTAATCACATGTTATGAAACAAGTTCTCGCGTCATGCCTGTGTCTCCGACTGTCCGTAGGCGATACTTTTAAGCACCATTAAACATATTGCCATATGGTTTCAACAAATGGTTAGTGTGTTTCTTGAATAAAGCTTAGTACATGTACACGGTACGATGAATTTATGTTTATCTGTTAAACGATTCCCAAGCATTTCTGAATTAAATTGATTAATTTAATTCACGTTAAGGGTTTTGAAATGGAGACCACGCTCTGGCAAGCGCAACGTAGGACGTTTCATAACGGGTGGACGATGAACGATCTGAATTAAACTGCTAGTTCGCGCTGGAAGCAGCCTGCTGGTTCTCGGAAGGACTCGGGGGTGGTATTACCAGCTTTAGACGTCTTACGGCTGATATGAGGTTAATATCGATTGCGTCATTCTGACAGATTTGTGGGCAGACAGTTAGCTTTGTAAATTTCATTGTTTTGTGTAAGTAGAGTACTATGATGATTGTTAATGAGATCGGAATTATCAAGCCAACTGACTAAAACGGAAAAAAGGCATAATGCTGTGCTATTCGTCCGATGACTTTGCAGTTTGTAAGCTTTTAATTATACCCAGATTGCAGAGAGAAACACAATGAACTTGGGTATCCCAGATGTAACGCATGGAGCAAGCCTTATCAGATAGCGGTAGGTCTCATTAACGAGCCTGTATATCAGTAAACAAAGCTTTAAACGCCTGATAAATGTGTTTGTTTGGCGGCTGTTCGACTAAGTTGACAGGCAGATAACTGTTTTTTGAGTAAACTATTCTTCAAGATTAAACTGTAATTTTGAATTACACTTAATAAAATCAATATCAAGGATTTATGCATTTATGCAATGGGGATTCGATAGCACAACGGTGGTGCAGTCCCCGGTATGGTGAAGGTCCGAGTCCCGCCTGACACCTAAGATGAGTTGAATTTTTTTCTAGTTAATGTCTGCTTAAACATAGTTCAGCATTTTCTATGCATAAAACCTCTAATTAACGCTATATTTAAGTTATATTTCGGATAGATGTACCAACAGTCGGCCAGTTCTACAGTCTCTTATGACACCGGGTACTAAAGAGAATACTATTCTACAATGCTGGTACCTCACGGACAGTTGCCTCTATGGTTAAGAATTTTAGACCATAAACATCCTGAAGCAACCACAAATATTTTTTGTATCGGTATAAGACAACTAAACTTTGATTCAGCGCCATAGGAATACTCTACTTTTATCAGATCATAAATTAAAGATAACAAAGTTTTACAAGATAATGAAATCTGATATATTTTACATTCTAATCAAATCTATTTTATGTGATGATATAATTGAATAGATAAAATACTCTACTTCGGGGACATGTAGATTATTATTTAAATTAAGCATATCTTAAATTAGATAAACTATTACGGAAGTTGCTTGTAAATTGAATAGCACTGCAACACTTCGTACGGGTGGCAAAGCCTAGTGTCATATTAGCCTGGGCACGTTAAGCTCGGAGATTACATATTTTTATTGATGTCTTCAATTATTAACTTTATATTACAGACTTTGTTCATATGATATTTAGAAAGTGCGCGTTTAAATTTTCCTATTACATCACTCTGTCCATCCGTGTAAACCGTTCACATAGTTTTTTTAATTGTTTAGGTCTGGATTAAAATAACTTTGTGCCAGTCTTTTGTTTTTCAGCATAAAAATATCCCTTCCATAAAAACTCAAATTATGTGCTGATTATCTTTAGAATACATCGAGTAAAGTTGTAAGTAAAACAAAATTATAACCACATGATACCGTTTAAGATTTATACATTTCTCTCTAAGTTATGCAACCACATTTATTTACATCGATAAGAAGAGCAAGGCATCAAGATATCTTTATTAGTTTCATAAATATAACTAGAGCTAAACAATAATTAATCGGCCAGTGACCCCATTCGGAAGTTGACATATTGTGGTATAGACCTATACAATAGTAATAAACTGTTTATATATACGTTTTCCGATAAACTGGCGTGCTGATCAAAATGTGTCATTGTCACCGACTCAATAAAGTTGTAATTGGACTGTGTAATTGTTTAATGAACTTGTTTGTATTGGTGACCGATGGGGGACGGAACGGACGACTAAATACGACTTCCTGACGAATTTCCAAAGGGGCTTTCCTCGCCGTATCCTGCCGTCTAATGCCTACCGTCAACGGGACTCGGCATAACTAGCAATGAACTCTGCATTCTGATTTGTAGTCTATGAACCTTGGTATTTCTAGTATGTTTAGTCTATATGAATCTATTTGCCTTAATAGCAAATCTTTCGAGTCGTAGGACGCTGCTGCACTGGGAGCATTCGCTTGTAATGTCACTCCTCCGGTATTTGACGTTGTACATTACAATATATTGCTCGGTTCCACCATAATCAGCGTTGTAACGCTTTAATCAGAACACATGTTTACGTTTTTATATGCGTAAAAAAGACATGCAGTGTTTTCTTTTAATCTCTTAAAATGCGCAGCATAGACATAAATAGATTTGTTTCCTAATCCAGTTTAGCGGCTTGACAGTGATTTAGTTGTAACACTGGCGCTTATTGCAATTGTCGATGATTCTTCAAATAAAATATACGTAACATAGACTATAACATAAACAAGTATCAACTCGCCGTTCCACACATATTTATCGGTTGTAAGATAGACGTATTGACGTTTATAAAATCGTCGGCCGTGAAATATGACGCACTAAAATTTCGCAAAACACGATTCCGATCTGTTGGTTCTAATATAAATGGCGATAGTAAATTACTGTTTTAAGTCGGCTTAGCTCCATCCATATGGCCGGCTGGCTAGGCCTGATTTGTGCTCCGGGAGGGCCGTAACGAGGGTGTGACACTCGCAAACTTCATTCTGAACGTAATCTATTAACGCCGCCTCATCTGCTTCACATATTTAACCACCCAATTCTAAAATTTATCTCGTTTCACATCGTTAACTAGATTGGAATAGTTTGCTTAGTTAGAATAGTTGCTTTGCATGATTCGCTATCCTCAGCTAGCTTTGTGCAAACAATGAAATTTCTCAACATTGTGTGCGCTGCTAGTTTATTGTTTCCAACTCTTTGAAATATAATAGTTCCAATATATGTTCCCGTAGAGATCAGAAACATAAACAATAATCACATACTACTACTTCTACACAAACAAAATAGTGTGTGACATGTGTGAGTACACTATAATCCGTAGGTATGTGGTGAAATAGCTGTGTAGCGTGCCGGGTCGGAGTGCAGCTAGGCGGGTGGCTCGGTCCGCTGTCGGTGACGGTGTACAACAATAAATTAACGACAATTGCACTAATTGTGCAGCTAATGGCTTTGCCTACTGACGCATTGTCTAGCGTCTCTAGCCAAGCATTAATTATAACAGCGAGCGGCGATATCCGACGCGTGGGAATGGCGCCCCACGTAGCGACGGGCTACTAATATTTCGCTACCGGTGTTCCCTTATTGCGTTACGTGATAAGAATCTTTCGAGGTGCTAGTTAGAACGCTTCCTTTTCGAGTTACGAATCAATGTTATATTGTAGTCATACACCGGTACTCCCTCGCGTGGGTGGAAATAACTGATGTTTGTATCCGCCCGCCCGAAGGCCAGGGCGGGAGTAGCGGGCGACGCGCTTGTGGCCGATACTGAAATTGCTTTCAGTGTGTGGAGTTCGCGTGAGGCGCGCCACCAATCTAGTCCCGATATAAATCTACAAGCCCGCCGAGTTCCGAATAAATTGCGAACTATGAAGATCCGTGCAATTTGCCTTTTCACCCGCCTATCGGTATATGGACGCCAGCTATGCGAATTCACAATTTGTTAGGTTGACTTCGCACTGTTTTTTTTTTACACTGAACTATCTATCTTGTACCAATATTTATAGCGTCCTATTGGAAGTGCCATTCCAGTGTCGAGTGTAACACGATGTGAAGTGTCGCTGGAGCTTGTTAGACCTTAACGTGAACTCATTTGTGCACACACGGAAAATGAATACGCTCGGTTGCGCTAAATCACTTCACATTCAATTTATCTCTACAATAGAAACGATGCCTATTAATTATTAACTGTTCGCTGGTCAGGTAATAACTATCATGAGTTGCGACGGACGTTGCAGAAAGTATATTTTTTATTATACGAGTACTATGAACATTTTAACGGAATTTTATACTTGCAGGTTATAAAACGTGGACATAGACGCAATTTGCGATTTATAAAGTTGAGAAGAGACAATTCAGGTTTATGGTCACATTAAAACTGACTGAGTTCTGTGCTCAAAGAGACATTGTACGCAAGCAAATGGGGTTGTATAAAATGCTCAGATGTAGATGAGATGATGTCGTTAGTATCGTACATTTCCTTTTGAATTGATAAGGTTAGTTTATTGTCACAGATAATGTTCTCGTAGCCATAAAGGTCTCATTCGAACCGTATTAAATCTTGTATGTATGGTTTAGTGAAATGGTCATCATATACATTCCCATGCGACAATGCGTCTACATACTTGAACAGAATTAGTCGCATCCTCATGTCTGCAATGTGACATGATTCAGTGGCTGATGAATGGCGTGGCCGGTCGTGAACCTGCCGTTAGCGGTTCATTGAAACATTCAATTACGTCCCTCGTTGCTGCAATATCTCCTTGTATATTATAATCACCCGCCGAGCTGGCTGTGAATTCATTTTAGTTTACTTTTGTCGCCTATTTTAGTTAAACGTCTGATTTATAACATTTCACACCGAGATTTATGGTTTCATTACTGTATGCGATTATTTGGGTTGTCCGCATTTGGAGCCTTATTGTAGCAATGTATAGGACGCGCCTAACCGCCGCGCGTCTGCTGTGACGGCCTAATATTGTTGTTAGCTTTGGTTTGATGCGTTTCCACTCGGGGTGTGTGCGGTTAATTAATTTGCTCACTTCCCTCCTCCGTCGTCTCTCCCGGATTTGCCATCTATCCGCTTCAATATAACGCCCCGGTGAGTCAAGTAAATCAATTGGTTACGCTGGTGATTTCCACAATGAAAACCGATTGTTCCGCTCGTGATTGAGATACAGTCGGGTCTTTATTCGATTTTAAGCACATGTAAAAAATTTCGACGGCTCACTGTTTTGTAAAAAAAGAGTTGTAAACGCCGATTTAGAGGCTGAGCAATTAAAGAGACTCCCCAGAGGTTTTTAGGTAAAAAGAATTTATTTAATTCAAAAGGAATGTTCATTTCACGTACTTAGCTAAAGAATTCAGTATTTACTTATGCTTATGTATATACTTATGAAATATATATGCATATATTTATTTATATATATATATATATATATATATATATATAGGTTTAGATTTTTGTACCTTTAGAATCTATTTTAGTTTTATATTAGGGAGGTGTCGAAAGACACCGGTGGCAGTGATCTAATTGTTTTGGTTCGAAGGCGGGCCGCCGGCATGTGGTGCCGACGCCGGCGGCGGGTCTTACAAATAGGGCTGTCTACGAATAGTGGATATGAACTCGTTAGTTTAATGCCTCGCGAAATGACGCTCTAAATTTGTGAAACTCCACCCCTCCCATGTGTACTATGATATTGATGTTTTTGAAGCATTACAGTGTGTTTCTGCTTTGTGGCCGTATATCATTTTAATGGGTCTATTTAAGGATTATTGCACGGGCTATAATTTGTTAGAAATGATAAATGTAATAGTGGGCTGTGCCAAGAAATTCAGTTATCATTTTGGCGTAATTAATACCTGGTGGTCGTGGTTTTTTGTGGTGAGTGTGTTTAAATGTTAATTGATCCGTCCTATTTTATGATTAGAACCTACTAAAGAATAAAAGTTGTTTGTTTTTTGAAGTGTGGCCAGCCCTATTATCCGTTATCTATCAATCCTTTTTCATTGTTTGTTTTTCTTGAGCAATAGTTTCTCGGATTGTGGCCGATTTAAGTACGTACACAGCCTGGTCTCGGAGTGGCATCTGAACAGTTTGCTTCTGTCCAGTTTTATTTTCTCCGAGCACGTTATTTGTGTGTAAACACCAACGAAAGCAGTCGTAAAGTCGCAGCCATTTGTTTATTTAGGAAACGTTTAGTGCCGTATTATGCGCAATGGGGAAGCTTTTATGAGCATTAGGTACGTGAAAAATTTAGCGTGAATCAACAGACGGGGGAGCTATACGAGTCCCAAGAGTGCTACCTCTTGTAACGAGCTACTTGGCCCCAAACTAATGTTCCCACTTTGCACGCGTCATCAGTATCGCACTGGCTTGACCCTCCGCATATAGCTACAATACGTCACCCAAAGTGCTACCGGCCCGCTCCTCGCCCCGTAATAAGGTTTGAGACAAAAAAAACTCCTTTGAGATTTCGCTGTCGTGAGCTATTTCGGCTTTTGACTTGATGGGCTTTCTGGGACTCGACTGTTAATGACGTTTCGGGCCCAAGTTTTGCTGTCCACAGAAATTGGGCTGTAGAATTATGAGTCGGCGCTTACGCGTACTTTAATACAAGCAGTAAAGTACGTATAAATCAACGACTCCTCTTTTGTTGCGGCGAGAGTAGCTCTTATTCTATTGTAACTTTTTTCTACAATTTCTTCTTAAAAACATAATTTGAGTGTAATGTTTCCGGGGCTTCAAACGGGAGACGTCTTTGTTTGGGTGCGGATGCCTATTACGGCAGGCAAATTCGTTCCGGTATAAAAGCGCCGGACCGTACTTAAGTAGGCCCTATTGTGCAACTCCCGCGCAACCACTACAATATAAACCGCTTATGTTCTATCGCTGTCTATGTATCAAATTTGCGAGCACGCATTTATTTAATGGTCCTCCCTAATCTATGATTTTTCTTAGACATTGCGCTCATTGTGTAGCTGAAATTTTGCGAGTGAAACAATAAGGATTTCTAGTTAAGGTTTGTGTAGTACTTTATTGTTATGTGTTAACAGTTTTATTTCATTTTTTTTACATAAGTGATCTTACGACCAGTGTTCGTTTTTTAAATATCATTTAAAGGAACGAATTGTGTAACAAGGCAGAATAATACTCCTTGAATAAGAAATATTGTGCTTGTTTCTATTTTTTAATTCAAACAAACTCAGATTCATAATAAACGAAGCCAGCTGCAGAGGTATGGTACATAGACTTGAAACGATTTAAAAACATAAGCACACTTTGTTTCTTTAACTTTCTAAATGAAACGATACAAAAGTTGTCTGTCGACGGGGCCCGGGGCGATATATTGGATTTGTGTCAACAAACATACGGGGTCGAACGGCACTCAGGGGGCCCCGAGACCAACCCTCCAGATAGCTAGGTCGGAACATTCCGCATGATTAATTCAAACCGATCGCTGAACTTGGCGGAGCATCTTAAGCAGGAAATTAAACCAAAGCCAGTTCACTAATCACTGTTGCGATTTTCGACAAATACCCATTTATAATACTTAGCTTTTTACTTGTATTAGATAGGTGGATATAGACAGAAACGTTAATTGTAACTAGGCGGGTCGTAGTCGTATGTCGTAGAAATGTAAAACATTTTTAATGAGACGCAATTAGTGGATTGAATTGACATTTGAAATGTTTATTGTATTAGTATCTCGTACGTGTCAAGGCGAAGAATTGTTTAAATCCTTAACTATGGTTTAAGTTCATATAGGTTTTATTATTGAATTCAAGCACTACTGGATATAATAAGAACTAACTGGGGCCAGACAAAGGCGGTCAATAATAAACGAAGTTGAAAACGAACCGACGGAGTTGCTATGCACAATATACGCCACTCAATATTAGTTTCAAATGTTTCACCGCCGTTGTGTGATTGCTATTGAATCTGAATTCGGTGCTGCGGTCAGGCAGCAGAATGATTAGCTTTATGTTTGACTGGATATGACGCATTTCGGAAATGAATTTGAAATGTTCAATCGCTGTCGAGCAGTGTGTGGAACTAACGGTTGTTAGCTATGACGCGTATTCATGCTTAGAATTTGATGGAGCGCGCTGGTTCCTGGCAGGGCTAGCGTTCCACTCGGCCGAGTACTGAACTCTTGGCTCGAATAGCTTGAATGGGGTACGTGGATTGTTATTAATGCTCCTCACTATGCAGCTGTATGGATTGGAATGGCTTTATAATAACGGCGATTGAAACATGTACATAACCGATGCCAAAATTGTGATATACTCGTAAGCTATGTAATATCAATTTTATTAATTTTTAGTAATTGTAGCTAAAGTTATGTAAAAAGCCGGTTTATATTTTTAATTTAATTATTTTGGTTCCTTTATTATTTTGATATTAATTACTATTTGAAATTATAAACGAGCGTATATGAATGGACTAATGCAAATTAGGAAAGCTAGAGAGGTATGCCTAGATCGTCGCAAGTGGAAATCCATAATATATGCTTACCCCGATAAAACACAGGCGTAATGTATGCGTATATCTATTAAGTTACTCTTAGATTCATATTTTCTATAATTTGAAAATTATTGAGATCTTTGTTTTACTTGATATGTCAATTGCATTATATAATGCCCCCGACTCCACTTTCACTGACATTACAATCAATTTGTAATCCTTGTGTGGTCGTATAACCATAATTAATTGATAAACAGTCAGATGAGATAGAAATCCGTGATGTGAGACTACTCCATTGTGTAAGACTGTTTAATAAATGTTAAATATATCTTGTAAAAGGCACAAATGAATGAAATTTCATTACATTCATTGTGCCGGCGCCGGCACAGAATGATAATACGGTGATCAATCAGCAGGCGCACAAAATTCACCCGCGCGTAACGCAGGCAACGTCGGTCGCTCGGATATATGAAGCAGGGTGGAAAGCAATTCCTTTTATTGCTGCCGACATAACCATAACAAATTTATGCTACAACTAAACGGGCCACAGTTTACGGCGTCTTACGAAAAATATAAATCTTTATCACAACAAGTTGGAGTGCCAATGGGCAGGGCATATAGCACGCAGAACCGATGGCCGCATCGGCCATAAGGCTAGGGTGGCGTAGTACGTCAAAGTTAAGAGACGATCTAATTAGAATAGCAGTTTGCAATCTCTTCTATATGTTGGGAACCTCTTGGATCAGCTGATATAAAATGATGGTTATAACTAAATCAATCGTTATAATTATTTAATATCATATGAAGATTAGAGTTGTGTAATAAAAGCTTTAGTGTTCTAAGCAAACCAGAACTGTATTAAGATTTTTTACAATAAAAGATTTACATCAGGTAGACCTCTGTCACGTATTTCTACCGCCAGTGTTCGCATTGGTGTGTTCCGATTTGAAGGGTGAGAGAGGCAGTGAAACTACTGGATAATGTGACATAATATCTTTAAGTCACAAGTTTGGCAACGCGTTAGTGAAATCCTTGTGATATTATGAGCGTCTATAGGACGCAGTGACGCTTACTATCACGCGGAGTGTATACTTGATCGTCGAAAAAAAAATGACTTTATGACACTGGTATTCAGATTACGTGAGAAATATTCATCTTGTTTTAGATATAGATAAATCTAAGTAAACGTATGTGGCATTTAAAACAGTAAAAACAATAATTTTGTTCTAGCTAGCAATGGTTGGAAAGTTTATTTATAGTTCAGACTGGCTGATACTTTTTTTAACTCTCGATGTAAAAAAGTGGTTTGTCGGATATAGATCGATTGTATTCGATTTTTGAAAACTAATGAAATCGAGATCTTACATAGGAATATGATCTATCAAAATGTATTCTAGAATTTAGAGAGATTGTCAGCATATTTTGTAGTTAAAGAAATGGATGGAGTCCACCAACATATACAGATTCGTTTTATACAAAATATGCTGTTACGTTAAAGGTATGACAACCTCCATACGTCTTCTTTGTTATCCGATATTCTGCAAATTTATTTACCACTTACAACTCGACTATGTGGTTTATGGTAAATAAATTTTTAAGGTCAGGTTTAAAAACACGGCTGGTGTCCACTTTTAACTTTTCAATACTTAGTCTGTTTGGTTTTCCAACTCACTTTATTCCATTTTCAAACAAAGTGTCTAGAATGAATGAACCGCATTCCTCTTTCTGCAATGTGTGCAGTTTCTCGTCATGACGAAACATAGTATAAGAAACATTGATTGAAATGTCACTACGTGCATGCATACTACTCATGCAGAGACGTTCTCGGTGTAGTTCAAGGGGAACAGTCTCGTGTTTACCATAAACATGTCGTGTAAAAATGCCATAAAGTTAATCAGGAGTGCGTTCCGTTCACCATTAGCATCGGAAAAGGGAAATAATGACAGGTCCGACCGGTCCCCAGTTACGAGATTGAGTTCTTCTGCGTGCCATATGCGTCCTGGCGGCTGGCGGCGGCCTCGGGATGTATTCTTGGTTATTTTAATGGTATGCGTGTTATTATAGCCTCTGTATTATCTCTTTTATATCAATAATGTGCCATAAATAATACAGTACAAGTATTACATGAGATATGCTAATTTGTAATGTAGCATTATATCTTTATAAATAAAAATGATTCGTTCATAACGGTAGAACGACTGCACCGAATTGGATATTTCTTTATTTATTTTGTTTGTAAATGTCATCGTCAAGTTTGTTTAGGGAATCGGGAAGTTTGTATGAAAAATAAAAATATGGGTTTATACACTCTTACAGTAATTAGATTAATGGATATACCCGGACCAAGTCGAGGTAGACTGCAAATGTTTTATAAGTTGCACCCATTTACTAGATAAGATATGTATCGCAAATCGGAAAATATTTTGAAAGAAAAGAAAAAGGAAATTGAAAAGGTCTTTAAAGGAACCAATCCCTGTCAGTTTTTATTGTTTAAAACTAGTACAATCATAGTCGAAAAATGTTCATGTTAGGCATTATGTCTTGTATATTTCCCTAATTGGTTGGTTTTCGTAATAATGCGCTAGACATTTTATTGTGAACACACAATAAAAGCTAGTATGTATGGTAATATACGGTATTTTTACACCTCTTGTTCGGACACGCACGTTGCGAGTCGCGACTATTGCGCGACGACATTGCTTTCCCACGGGCCGATTGAAAAAATACAGCTATCCCGCTGATAGCGCCGCACTACTCCATTATAATAATCTATAAGTGAGGAAGTATCGATTCATTTACGCCCACAACCCATAAACCACGGATACACTTCCATGTTTAGTAAACTTCAATAATTAAAATAACGATCTGTTGTTTAATGCGATAAAATAGATACGTCACGGATTTACTAAAATATTTATGTCACTAATTGGTTTCAATCTATTGTTGATTGGCCAAGTTAAACATTACTATTTCACTCTTTAGCTTCATTTACTGTAGTCACTATTATTAAGTATTAAGTAATCGTTTTGGGAACACTGATGAACGAGTGTATTGCTTAACGCTCGTGGGTAATACCAGCCGTGAAATGACGGGAGCCTGCGAGATTTATGTTATCCGCTCGGCCTAACGAGCTTCGATTCTATAATTGAATATATTTATCGTTGACAAAAAATTCTCAGGGGTTCCCATGTCGGCTGGTGTTTCATAAGCGACGATCACCGTTAACTCGTTACCGAGTGAAATGACTTTTATGTACCTCTGAACTTTCCAGTTCTTAATGCGTTTCGATTGTCACCGTCATATTTTATGCTTGTGTTAATATTTGGTACCCGATATTCGATGTGAATTGGTTATATGTGCCGTGGGACCACCGTTGGGTACTTCCTATCACGTATGTTACCTGGACAAGTATTTGAGTTCTCAATGGTACATTAGATGCACGGGTCACGTATCAGAGTACATTCAGACAGGAGACGCGGAGACGTCACGCGTGTAGCTTCCGGTGCGCGTAATGACATATGTACATAAATGTTGCCATTATAACAGTACGCACGCAGATGGGGACAAAATGTCTTTTTTATTAAACGACAATTTGGTGTCTTGAAAAACATCTCAGCTCAGTTGGCTGAATGAAGTAGTCGTGTTAAATAAGTCTCGAGAATGCTGCGGTTTTCCAGTAGCGCTAGTGACATTTTGCTGTGTAAATAAATCATGTCTAATGAGAGTTAATGTTTGCATTGTTCTTAACTTGATTTACAGTCAGAATGATAAATGACTCGTTGCCGGCTTTTGGAGTGTGACACCGAATATTTGTTCAGTTGGAAATGTCCAAATTCTCAGTTAACATTTTCAGAAGTCTTGTTTGTTTGTGACCAAATATCGTGACATTTCAATTATGTCCAAAACTTTATGACGTTTATGACGACTCCTATTTTATATCGTAAATTTTTTAAAGATACAATAGTCATAGTAGTGATAATTATAACACTATACATTGAAACAGTTTTTTGCTCTTTCCGATTTGTAAGAGAAAACTTTAATGGCTTCTCGCGCCGGCACCCCCTCGGAAAAAGAAAAATAATTCCAACGCCAGCAACGTGGAGCGGCGGCGTAATATTCGCTCGGTTTCCCTCAGGGATAGCTCGACGGCCGCTTCGCTGGAAATAAACTGTGGCGGTGGTGTAGAGGCTTTGAAGTTGACAAGGCATGCGTGATTGCTTGCGTCGACGTGCGAGTGAAGAGCTGAAACTAATAGCCATAGTCTTATCTGCTATGTATTCCTGGCCGCAAAATGACGTGCATAGATGTTACGTGCGATGGACTAGTGTTGATTTAGCTCCAAGACGTGAAAGACGCTTGTTACGAAAGAAAAGCAATTCTGTAAGTGTCTTGGGTCTGATTGATAACTACTTGATTAATATTGGAGGTTTCTCCAGCTTTTTCTGTCTTTAGCAGCCCTATTATTTATAAGGTCATTTTATGACCTTTACCGGACAATGTCTATGTTAGTGTTTTCAATATATATTTTAAATATGAAATAACAGTTTATACAAGTTTTCTTGTAGTATGGTATTTATGAGAAAATTAAAAGATTTTTAAAGGCATTGGATATTCTCATTAATTATAATCTGTGGTCAATTCTCAATGGGCTTTATGTTATCTATGATCTACTTTTAGTTTTCTTACGGTTCATTAGTTTGGCTGCAAAACGACAAATTAGGTTGAAGATTCGTTTATACAATTCAAAGCTGTTTTCAACTTGCATTTAAATTTAGGTCATCATATCAGAAGTAGAATATCCACTACTGGTCTATTTAAGACGTGGGGTACGTTTGTCCACAAATGTCACGCCAGGCAGACATAGTCACAATTGCAGAGCGTAGCTTCTGGTAGCGATGCTGCTGATGTATCTATCGGTTCCGGTACCACAGTCGCTTCTACCTTAGAGGGAGGTACTATTCTACTCTATTGGTATCCCACGGCGCATATAGTACCAAAATAATTGAATGCCAGAAATAATGACCAATACGTGCCTGTATTGGCATTTCAAATGATGCATTATATTAATCACTATTTTTGTACGTCAATAGATGTTAAATATTGATTGATTGTTGTTTTCAAATGGCGTCGTAAATATTTGAAATTGCCTCCCTTTGCCTGGAGAAAAATGACATAAAATATGGTTGCTACCCGTGTCTCAAAAGCCGTTAGTAATATTACTTAAGGGTACCATCGGGATCAGTAAGTCACCGAACCGACTGACGTGAAAATAGCAATGCATTAAATATGGAGTCTTAAAAGCGGTGCCACAACACACGGTAAAGGAGAAAGGGCCATTTCTATTTTACTCCCCTTACTTTAGAATTAAGCGCCAAATCCATCAATTAAACTCAGATTAAATTAGTTTTAAATAAGAAGAATAGGACATTTTTAATGTCGTCTGATCGCACAAGGCATGCTGTGTGAACCTACTTATTGTACACTTAGTTTTAAATTGTAGCTTCTGTATACATATTATCACGGTGTAACAATTACTGGTATACCAATAAATAAAACAAATAAATAGGGCCAGAGATCGTAATCCATACTAATGTTGTAAGTGTGTATACGAGTATGTCTGTATGTTACGCTTTCACGATATTGATAAAATGCCTTTCGACGATATGAAGTAAATGCGGACGGAGTCGCGGGTGGAAGCTAGTAAATTAATAATCTAAGGCAACATGAAGTAACGTAATTGAAACTAGAAACAACAAAAGCCCCACAAACACCCCAATATTAACAATTGAATGTTTGGTAATTAACTGGTGGTACGTTATTAAGGATCATCAAAGTTAGTACAATAACATTTCACTCTATCACAAAATTATGTTATCAAGCGACTAAAGACTATTTCTATTTCCGACATTCCAATATGAATTTACCATTGTCATCACAATAGTTACACTGATCTACGACAAAATTGTTGCACCACATAGTTTTATATCTTCTATACTTTCCTTGTAC
The DNA here is from genome assembly GCA_020976665.1 of Heortia vitessoides. Classification (NCBI taxonomy): domain Eukaryota; kingdom Metazoa; phylum Arthropoda; class Insecta; order Lepidoptera; family Crambidae; genus Heortia; species Heortia vitessoides. Next base: position 13,487,759 of record JACJUM010000875.1, on the reverse strand, counting down.
AAAACAGTTATTCAAATTCATGTCTAAATGTCTTATTTTCCATTAAATAGATTCATCATTACAGCCGTAAAACGTCCACTACTAGACATAAGCCTGACCATGAAAGGGGAAATTTGCCCAATATTGCCGCGCTGGGTAAGCGTGATGGCAATTGGAGAGCGTAGCTTTGCAAAGGGAATGCAAAGGAAGGGCTACCTATCAATATGGGCAACAAGCAGCATTCCCTTCGCAAAGCCCTGTTACATTTGAAGTACACTGCTTCGAATGGATAAACCGCCATCTGCCAGTTCCGGAACCTCAGTCGTCTTATACGATACAAATTTGCAAAAATCGTATTGTTTCGAAATGTTCTGTTTAATATTAATGGAGTTAATATAAATAAGGTGTGATATGCATGATTGAAAATAATAATAGTTGACCTAGGCTTAGCACCAAAATTTATATTTACCTACATGTGAAGGAGAAATAAAGAAATATTATAATTAATTAACTATATATTCTCATTAGTCTGCTGAGATCTGCTAAACACAAATATCACTAATGTTATCCATGCAAAGACAATATAGTTCTTTGTACGAGCTTTATATAATCTATTCTCCTTCTCAAAACAACCCTGTTTACAAATTGTGTAAGAAAAATAACGTATCGCTTTGAAAGAAAGTTGGATGTTGCGAGCTAATCTGTACTCACTCGTTCACACATCCCCGCGACACATAGAGCGGTACTGCGGTACTCGAGCGCGAATGATGTTATTTTTATCGTTTTACAGCGGTGCTGAGAGATGACAACGTGCCTCGTCTAGAATAGCCCAGGCAATAACACTTGCATCATCGATTCTCTTTTATAACTCCCTCTCAGCGGTCACTTCGTGGCTAGTGTTAGTTCCTTTTGCGTCACGTTTTGTATTGATAAATTTCGGTTTGGAAGAATTTCAGCCTTGTTATGGATTGGCAGGAAGCCAATGGCAAGTATATTAATGAGAATTTTATAGCGGATACAAATTGGTAGTGCTTAAAATACACGGCTCTTTACTCACTTCGGTTGTAAGCAATAGAATGAGATGTAACTTTTTGTGTTTGTTAACATTGATCTTTTTATAAATATATTTTTACTTCTGATAAACTATGGTGATTTTTTCGGTCTTGAATCATCATATCAGCCATAAAAAGTCCACCGTTGGACACAGGCCTCCCCAACATTGCGGGATATGCCCATAATTGCCGCGCTGGGTAGTTGTGGTGGCAATCGCAGAACGCAACTTCGCGACTAGAATGCTGCTGCCCATTCCCACTCTGTAGTATTTAAACTGAGCTGTTTCGGATATACCGCCACTCCTGGTACAGCTAACTTACATACACCATCTAAGATACTCAGATAAGTATTCAGCGTTTATGTTAATGACACAGAATGCAGACCAGACTATTTCTGTTTTTATATCGGATAGACCTACTTGAGAAACGTTTGAGTTATCTTCCCTGTTATTGTGTTACTGCATTCAGTAGTCGGCAGTATCGTGTATGTCAGCAGACCATGCAAGAATGAATTGACAACTTGTAGTAATTAGATGTATCCGCCTAGCGACTAATGCCTGCTCCGACGTGGTTGTTGTTACAATACACTTAGTTTATAAATATAAATAATAATAATAACTTTATTCAACAACAAAAGGTAACTTAAACTAAAATACATTTTGATACTTAGGTACCTAAACTAGGTCTAGCCTGTTCTTATAGGCACCTAATAATAATGGACTATCATCCAGGATATAATATACTCTCGTATTTAACAGGCTTATAAAATAAGAATCTAGGTAGTGCAGTGTGGCGCGTGACGGCGGCACAAAGCCATCAAAGTTGACAAGTTAAGAATAATGAGCGGAGCGCTGTCATATTGACTGTCTCAGCGTGGTCGATCATTTATACAATACGGTTACCGTCCCTTTATAGAAAGAGCTTTCATATTTACCAGGTTTATAGGTCTAGAAGATCGACAGATTGTAGCGTGGCGCGTGACGGCAAAACAAAGCAACCAGGACGAGTCGACAAGCTGCGGTAATGTGGTGCGCCCGCTGTCCTATTGTCTGTCCCGGCGTGGTCGATTCAATTAGCTTCTAATTTATTTGTTCAAGTTAAATACCTATCGAACTTGTGCTGAATTTATAATTTCAAGACTGATAGAACAGTACCTTCCTAAATACAGTCGTCCCTGTTATACATTAAAGTACAGTGTCAAATAGATTAGGTAAAAACACTGAATTCCTATTTATGAATGTACATATAACTACATTGTCTCTTAGTATCAGTACTATACGATGACTGTTTATGTCACTTTCTATAAATTGAAATATTACCAATTTCCGACTCCTTTTAGTATTCTTAATATTATCGATCAAATACGTTAAGTTATTGCTAATTATTGAGGTTGTAAAACATCTGCCATTTTTAAAATTGTGGTGTGAAACAAAATGTGAATTAAATAGACATTAAAACTAGTTTATCTCTACATCCACGCTATAAAATTAAAAAATACAAAGTATCTACTCAATTTTCGGTTTTACCTCTTAACACTCTTATATAAACCCCTTCATTTATAATAAAAATGTTTTATAAGAAACCGCTTCTTAACTGTGTTGGTGTCCTGAATTAAAGAAGGGTTCTTGATCTTGACAACCCCATTTCGTGCTTTATAAAATATATTTTTTTCCCAGCAAACAGTGTTCGTGATGCTTGCTCAACGAGCAGAAAATTAAAAATTAACAAACAAGCTCCGGGAATTCTGTTTTCGAGGATATTCCGCCCGTTTTGCCTATTAACTTTAGGAGGTTGAACAAAGTTAATGGATACCAGTAAATAATAGCTATTCCGATACCTCATTTTCGATGGTTAATGATACTCGGTATATCCCCTAATATTTGTTCGTGGTACAGTAAGTAGATTGATTGCCGAGTATCGACTAAATGTGTAGCGTTCCATTTATTTATACGCTAGATGAATTCACTGCCGTTTCTTATGTTTATAACACAACGCCAAAGTGCTTTGCAAAATTACAACAGTCTCGGCAAATTTTCTTTCTTCAGCTAATAGCACTCAAGAGAGTCTGACCTTCACGGCGTCGTGTTTAGTTCTCGTGTCAAATATCTTGTTGTACTTTATCGTCTCAACAACAGCAGCCATAATGTTTTTATCGAATGGCCCGTCGTTTTCATGTCGAAAGGCTACGGCAAGCGTGGCTCCGGCCTTGACCGGCCCCGGGAAGCGCGGGGGAAAATAGAAAATAAACTTACCGCATGGCCGCGTACTGATTATGACGATTCACTCGAAACTCCGTGAGCTTTCGCAGTTATGTAAATATTTCAGGAAATTATGGCCCATACGCCACCAGTTTGCGCTCGGCTCGAGAGCGCCGCCGGCCGATGCGGTAAATAAACTATAATTTTATTCGTTACTTGTAACTTGTTGGGGTATGGTAATCTTTTGCTTTGTACGTTTATGTGCCGTATAAATTGTTCAGTTTATGACGTTAGGTTGCATTTACTTACTTGTAATTATAACGCTTTACTAGTTTGTGTGATCGCGATTTGTGGAACACACTCCTATGTCTATGGTTTGGGTAAAAACACGTTAGTATCTTGATTATTTGAAGTTTGCTTCGGCTAATCTCCGAAGTGGCGGGACAGATTTTGGAAAAACGTTACGTTTAAATTAGATGAATGGTGCTTATCAGATAAGCTAGTTTTAAGTAAGAACAAAATGGGTTGAGTCTAAGATAAAAATCAAAAAGGTAAATAGAATTTATAAATGAAGTCAATAAATAGAGTCGTATCTGTTCTGGTAAATAAGTTGTTTGTTATTTCTGGTTGCTGGAACTCTAGAGAAATTCTGGGACCTGAATATAGTATTTGGTATTGTCCCATAACTGTTTATTATAAATGTGAAAGTTTTGATGTAGTGATGATGAAAACAGTTGAACGTATTTGGTTAAAATTTAGTTCAGAAATAAATTGATTGATGTAGTATATATATAGCTTATTAGAAAAGATTATGAAGTCTGCGAGGGAAATTTGTGTTTTACACAAAATTATAATTGTCGTCCACTTTCGCTGATAGAAAATAAAACTGGACTAAATTTAGAAACACGGCCAACAAAATTATGGCCCTATCACATATGAAGTATGCATGCAAAATAAATGAACATTACCAAATGACTATAAGTAATAGTCGTTAGCTCATTACGCTTGTTAATAAGAGTGTTCATTAAAATTAACTATTTCCATACTAATAAAAGCTGGGCTTTTTAACTGCCCGTAAAAAGGTTTATAGGCGGACCGTATTTTTGCGCGATAAGTAATATAATTTAAAATCGCCTGCGTTTCATTCCATCAATATTCAACCCGCATCTGCGGCGTCGACATTTTTTTCCCATCTTATTCGGCGAGTTAACACGTCTAAGGGAGGATGTCAAAAAAACTTACGATCCGCCGAGACGGCGCGCCGAGGACGGCTCAGATCCCGACTGCATATCAATGTTTATTTAACATTATACTGTAAATGTTCCTATAATTTTTAAACTGACTCTTGAGATTAGCCTTAGAGGGACCCTGAATATTATTGGTCGGTCTCAAACTATGATTTGTAAAAAAATCTTGGTACTCGCTACCGAATAGCCAATGATCGTCTCAAAGTAAAAACTCCATTCACTGTTCTAGAATTGTAGTGTACATAACTTATCCTAGTCGAGAGTCAAACCTTTTAAAGGACGACCTATACAATAAAAAGTACTGTCATTATATCATACTTACATAAACTTACGAGAATCGGATATACTTCATTTTCATGCTATCTTAATCTCTTTTTACGCGGTGGATAGAAGACCTTCTGATGCCGAAAGATACAAAGAAGAAAGTCAAGGTAGATTAAGCAACATGCTTGAACAAAATAGATGAGAGTGTAAATTACGAAGTTGATTTCTAAAGTAGAGGATTATGATTTTTTGGTATACGGAATAAATTATTGATAACATATTTATAGTGTAGAAAGTTAAGAAGTTGACACAAAAAAGGAATAGCTAATCATGTTTTAGTTTTATAAAGGAATTGCTGCTACAATGTTTGTCGAACTCAAATCGGAGTCGGCCGCGCCCTCGCACCATTAGTGGGGATCGAGTCATTAGCGTTCTACTTGGTCGGTCATTGTCATGTAATCAACATAACAATAAACAAATTTACTGCCATTAATCTGTGAATGCGCTCGCATTACATGCTTCGTGTGTATTTGTTAATTGGTGCGTTTATTGTGAGAGTCTGGCTGATCTGTTGAGTACTAGGGCTACAGAGTTGGAGACAAACGCAAATACTTATTATGAGATATTGTTTGTTATAAGCTATATTGCGTCATTGAACTTTTTTTTTTCAATATATTCTATATTAATATTTACATACAACACGCCTGTGTCCCATCGGGGTAGGCAAAAACTATGGATTTCTACTTGTCATGATCTTAGCATACCTCCCTCGATTCTTTTACCCGCATTAGTCCTTTCATACACGCTCGTTTGTTCTTGGTACTTCTGACCTGTCCCTTTTTAATACCTCTTCTACCGGGTTAACATATGTTCGTCTAGGTCGTCCTATACCAACTCCTTGCTTATGATAAAACTACTTACTGTTTAGTAGCTTTTTTAAACACGCTTATTTAACTTTTTTTTTGTTTCTTTCATGTTTTAGTTCACTTTGCAGCAAATTTTTAAGTAATAAAATAAATCTTTGTTAAAGGTACGATCTAGCAGTTCAGCTATATTGGCATTGGTTCTTGATATATTAATAACTTATAAATTAATGAATTACAAGTACAGGATTCCAGTAGGCCTTAAAAATGGTTAGCAGGGTTAGTAGGTTCTCCTTAAAAATGTTTTTGTGTTCTGATATCAATAATTCGTAAAGTATAACGAACAGAAAAATTCAACCAACAAAATCAAGTTAAATATGCTCCTTTTAAATAATCTGATACAAATTATTTATATACTACTGGAGTCTCGGAAAAAAATCAGAACACAGAAACGGTGTTAGAAAAATTAATATGTATTTGAAGAAGAAAAGTAAATCTGTCATTTCATAGTCGATGAACGTATGAAAATCTTGAATTAGGGCTAACAAAGTTTTGTACTCCCAAGTTATAATTGGGATGGGAATTGTTCACAACAAAACACGTAGAGGATATAATTCAATGCTTCGATTTATTTGTGTAACTTTGTCGGATATCAATCATCAAATCGCAGACAGCCTGAGGCTGTTTTTAGCGAACAATGGAGATAGCACGAATAAAAGTATAAGGTTGCGAACTAAATCAAATTTCATGAGTCCTCTCAATGTCCTAGGAACCACGTTGTCTGTCCATTACTTGTTGTTTTGGTCTACTGTATATTAGCTGTCATAAATAATATGTTATACTTCTTGACTGCTGGCAATGAACTTACGTTTTTAAAAATTCTTCAGGCTGTGGCTTAATATCATTTGAGTACCGTAATCGTCATCATTGATATATACGAAAGGACGCCCATTACTTGAAAGACAGGTCTTCTAAGGAGATTTCCAAAAGTCTTTTGGAAGACAGACCATACCGGAAACATTAAAGAGGATCAAGGTGGACCTTGTGTCGTAATTTTATTCGTCTATGGTTCGATCAAATTCTTCGGCCTTGTTCGGTTAATTCGAGTTGGTCAGTAAGGCCCATAGATCATATTTTCGTATAATACTGTGACACGCATTGGTCAAAGACTAGTGCCTCTGATGCATATCAGACGGAAGAAATTGTTAAGTCTAAAAGGCACGTTAAATCTTCAGGCACAGCTAGAAGCTTTCTACTTGATTGCACTTAGTTAAAAGTCGTTCTTATGAAGTTGACCACTGACTGATGAAGATGTTCTATCTGATGATCTGATGAATAAAAAGAGCATCACTATCTGTGGTCAAATAAAAATCAAAATAAAAATGTGTCATACGTGCACTGCGTGTAAAGCTGCACGGGTGCAATAATGAATTCACTGTGTAACAACTCGTTTTCGACACCAACATGTGCCCCATTGTGCTGGGACAATCGATACCATGATGTCGCTCGCTGATTAGTTGACATCTTTGTCCCGTTACCCAGTGACGTGTACGCTTTAGTTACTACCACTCAAGTATATTAATTGAAATATTACAATTGGTGTCAATATCTAATGTATCATTGATTGCGTGTACGTATTCTATCCATAATGTTTAATGATTTTTAATAAAAATGTATTTCATTTGTTGAGATGTGATGTAAGATTGTCTTTTCGTTATTGTTGATTGTTAATCGCGTGTTCGGTTTTATTTAGATTAAAATGAGTATTTTATGAAATAAAGTGCCGTAAAGATTATTTTATAGAGAGAAAACATACTCTCTCTCGTGTCAACGTAAAAAATATAAACAAACAATCCATAGATTTAATAACCTTTCACTGCACATATATGCATCTATGCCAAAGCAATAGAGTAACCCAATTTCGTTATCGATATGCGGCTGTTGATTAGAATATGTTCATTAATTAACAGTCAGCGTGAGGTTTATAACATGCACATCAAAGGGTGTTCGGGAACAGTACATATTCTGTACGACAGCAATTGATTTACGGTACGTACTTGGCAGGTACATAACAGTTACATTTGATGAAACTATTATATTGGATTTGGTTAGGCGTATGAATAGGGTCACGTTATGGAAGATTATTTGGGTCAGTATGTTTAAATATTGTCTGGAATAACGGACAGAATTCTACCATTTTCGAATGCAGCTACCAAAAGTAATCGAAATGAAGATAATGAGAATTAGAAAACTAAACGTTACGTGTTAAGATGTCATTTATTTTCTTAACTTCCATCAACATTTTAAAATACATTTAACAAATTACTTATCGCACTCACAGGTAAAAAATGCGAGTACCTCGAAGAGTTTTTGTCACGTCTACATGTAGAAATTGCATGTTTCTATATCATTTTATCTCTTTTTTATTTCTCATATCAACACTGTCGTTCGTAGTCGTTAATTTATATATTATTTTACTTTCATGCCTACGTTAAGGTTCTGACGATTGTATTTTGTTCGCAAACGTTTGCAGACAATTTTCTTAAACGGATCTCCACCAATTAATCGGAATTACTGCCATATCGTATATCAAAGTAGATCGGTTACTATCGGGGCATAGTTTATGACGTGTCAAATCGTTGCCACCTATCGAGCTAATGATCGTATAATCGATGCGTTAAATGCGCTTGTTTTTGGTCCTGGGTGAAGAAGCGGCCGCTTGGTGCATTAGGCGAGTGACGGTGAGACAGAAATATCTCGAAACACGCTCGACGCGGTATTTTTGTCGTCTCCATCGACAGGTACAGGCGTAACGTAATAAACGCAAGTGAACTATTCGTACAATGGAAGCGGTAGCTGCACGCTTTTTACGCGCGTATGTAATTTACGGTTCGTATGATTCCATTAGTTTTGTTCAGGTCACTTTTTACATTAATGTCTACGTCATGGTCACTCTGAAAATGTGTGAGCCTCTGCTCAGTCTTTTTAACTATAAATATAGTGCACTGTAAAGAGTATTTTCGAAGTTATAATTGTATCCGTAAATGTATTTCTTATTATATCATTGGATTATTGATACTGTAAAAACAAATGCTGGTCGGGTTATAATGCTTTCTCAAATTGTACTGACAATCAATCATATTATTGATGAAAAGTGCAGTGTCTCTGTATATCACCATATCGTATCGTATTTAGGCTTCATAAAGTAAGAGGTCATTATTGAGTGGTTCGTTGTAATATATTGGAGATAACGTGTCTTTGTAGATAAAATCACTGACTAATAAGTTATTCAGAGTTCTTCCCACGATCCAAATCGTAAAATCATTATGATTTATCATAGCAGATGTAGGACGTGTCCATTGTTTGATAAAGCCCTCCCGTAAGTCGGATTATTTGTCCATAATTACTACGCTGGGCAGTGGCAATGACAAAGCGTAGCTTCAAAAGCGGTACGCTGCTGCCCATCGCCGCCCAGTTACATTTGAGCTTTGCTCTTACGTATAGATGCACCTGGTACAGAGGGAGGAACTCTTTTCCTTAGTTATTGCAATTAACTCTAGAACGCATTTACATACCTCCTCCTCCATACCTGATTTTATTATTACACGAGACAAATTATAATTTAAAAAAAGATAATCAAATTACATCGAAGTATGTACATATATTGTTATACTATCATCAGATAACCCAGGAACGCTCTCCAATGTTGTACACAAATAAATAAAATTACATGTGCCAGAGTTAATTCTCATTTTGCTGCTTTGCCGCTTGACATAAAACTGAGTAGCCTCGGATAGCACCATAACTCAGCATCAGCGATAACAGCGTTATTTATCGGCGCGATAGTTTTATTTTAGTACACGACATTTCTAGACACCGGCGACAAGTTGCGGACATTTCAAATTTTATTTGGCAGGACTCGACAATATATCATATCGCGGGGGAAACGTAGGCGTATAATATGCATCTAATCCTAAAATGTGAATAGATCAAAGGAATATGAGTTTTTGTTTTTTTACGATTTCTATCCCGCCCCAAATGTGGCGCGGACTTGTGGTTTTAAAGTATTTCGAATTGTCGTATTAGATTCGTTAAAATAGTATGTGTGACATATTTTAAAAGAGAGTAGTGAGTAATTGGTGTTTGTTCGTTGCGTCTCAATCTTTTGACCAAGTTTTTTCTTGACTAACAGCTTGCAGTGGCGCAAACACAACCATTCGTTCACCGCAAATCGCTTCTGAATACCTTTTCCCATTCCTAAATCGCATGTGTGATAGGGTTTTTTCAAAAGGACGTGATATCTCTCGCCCAGTTTACTTTTCATCGGTTGAAACAATCCTATTTTGCGGGATGTTAGTCGAAGGGCCTCGGAAGCCGAGCCCTCGGAGGGATCTGACGGTAGTCGCGCAAGTAGGAAGGATAATCCGGATAATACTGGAGCATTTCCCTGGAAGACTCTTCATCTATGCTCTGGGAAGTGTGCTGTGAGCAATATTTATTCAATATCTCATGATGCTCCGTCCACAATTTTGTAAGTATATTGAGATTCGCGAACTGAGCCTGGCGTGACAGCTCTTTGAGTGGATTTTGCTTGCACATTTGCACGTTTGGGAGCTCTTATCCATTAGATAGTTTAAGAATTTTTCAGTTATTACTGTTCAATTCTTAAACTAAATATATAATGTATATAGACAAAAAACACATTATAAAATATAACAGTCTGTAAATTTGTTTATAGTTGTAGTGAAGAAAACTAGTAGTAGTTAGTATAGTAGTGATATTAAGTAAATTAAAAAAATGGTTTTTGTGAAATTAATGGTTTGAATGTTTGCACATTTCAGGTAGGTATCGTTAGAGGTCTAACTTGTAAGCTCCATTTTACAGAACCTGTGTTAAATATCCCTAATTTGAAGCAGTCTGATGATACGGCTAAAGCTAAATTTAGATAACATCATATTATTGTACAATTTAATATTTTCAGACTATTGTGATAATGGATTCGTTGCTAGAGTATAATCGAAGTTCTTGCTGAATTTTATGATAGCTTGATCTGCAGTTGAAATATGAAACTGTAACAGACAAAAACATACAAAAGTAATAGTAGAATAGTAAAAGGTAGCTATTTGAGCTGATAAAGAGGTCTTGAAAGCAACTCTCTTCATATTTAGTGTATACAAGTAATATGTAATATCGCAGACACTATTTGGAAATTGATTATCTATTGTTCTGAGGCATACTGTATTAGTTCTGCATATATCTAATACAGTACTATTGTATGTTAGAAACACTCTATAATCGGAAATTGTTATTCATCGGAAGATAGTCTAGTATGACTATATTATGACAAGTCAAGGGGTACGATATTGATATTACACGTGTTTATTGTTAGACCGACAAGGCCAACCGCTTGTATGTAGCCAATATGATTAATTCAATTATTCTTACATAACCAAACAATGAAACTAAGTGGTTACGTATGTAGATTTGTTTTGAGAGGTTTGATTGGTTTAAGTATCATAATACGTGCATATGATTGTTGAAATAACTCATATAGCTTGAAAATAAATATAAATAACAATGAACAGATCTGTGGAAAAATTACTGGATTGTAAACAATTTACTTGGAATATTGAAAGCGATTAAATACTTTAAGAATGGGCTTAAACTACCTTTGCAATATCAACTGCTCTGTCTTTAAATAAGTATTTATGCTGATTTTTCTCATTTGTTGTGTCCTCGAAGTGTGAAACATAAATATCTTATAGGATTAAATATTCTGAAACTCAATTCACTTCCTTAACTCGGCTAATCTGTTACAGTGCATTTCTATCTGAACTCCGTTTTAAATGGATTATTAAGACCGTATTTATCTTAATAATGGTTTTAATGGAGTATAGGGCATAATTATTGTCACACGACTCTCGGATGTTATTGTTATGAAGGCAGCAATTAAGTCAATAACTAAATTAATAAAAAAATAATTACAGAGAATCGAAACAAAACATTTGTATTCAATTTAACCGATGTATTTTATTTCTGATATGAAATAAGGTACCATATTAATTTTGCAGCCAAAGTTTAAGTTGTTAAATGTTCTAAGCAGTATCGAATTATACGTTCGTAGAGCTGTTTCTTTGCACCATTGATCTCGAGTAATTATATTATGACGTTTTTATCTTCTACTAGCAGTAACTACTTCTCCTGAGTGATTTCCTTTCCTGTCTTCTCTAAAGTGAAAAGTCTAAGTCTAAGTAATAATATATACGAGAAGTCCTAGGTGAGAATTGAACCTATGGCGTACAAAATAAGAAATGCAATTCGTCAACGGGCACGTCAAATAGATTATAATTATATTTATGTTATTATTGACATAGCTATAAAGAGGCAAGAAATTAAAGAAGAACGTAATAAAAAAAGATCCGTTTATTGTTAAGCTGTATTTAATAAACATATTTCCAACAGCATTCGAAATATTTACCTCGCATGATTCTGAATCCTCACATGAAATTCACATCGCGACCGAGGGCGTACTTGAATTCAATGCATTGTGGAATATTGCAGACGTGAGATATTTGTTACAGCGAGCGTCGCACCGTTCCAAATAGGTTTCCAATGAAAAATGGGAATAATCAAGAAAAGTCTGACTATAATTTCACTATACGGTTATATATACTCTAATATTATATTAAGTGAACGGCATCAATATTAAGTTCTTTATACATAAAAAAAATAGGCAGTGCTCCGCGGTTTCATTCACTCGCGTTAACTTGTTGTACTTTCATGCTAACTTTGCAAGTCAAAAAAGTCAGTTGCGCGGTACATTAGAATATGAAAAAAAACTGAACGGCCATGTTAACTTCTTAAATGTTACCCCAGCGCTTTTAACAATCAAAACATTTAAATTTAACACATTTGATAAACGTATAAATCGTTTGCAAAAATCGCAATTGACAGAACAGGTCGTATGATGTCAATCGCGCTTACTAATATCGTTTAGAACAGACTTATAAATCCAAATTATATATTTATATATTCATTACCAACTTGAATTCAATATTGTCACGTAAGTACCACCTACCACAAGTAGTGTAGCAAAATGAGGGCTGAAAATTCGCTATCTGTATTGGATAATAATTGGCATCGATCTAGATTGACGCTTTAGTCAATCTCTAATCCATCAAATTCAATAGTCTATACGTTGCTCTAACTGAGTCCAGTTATTCACTAGTGAACTCTTTATAAAGAGTTTAAGGCAATCTGCGTATTGCTATATATTTATTATCTACATAATTATTTAAATGTAAAATTTTCGTGTAACGTTGTTTGTCCGGAATTAACTTCTATACAACTGCGAACAATTTGATAAACTTGAGAGATGATAGTTTGTATACATCTATAATCGTAATATTTTTTCCATAACATATAAGTATATAAGATAAGATGGTATACCAGACCATAAGATACCAGAACTGGCAGATGGCGGTAAATCCATCCGAGACAGTGTAGGTCAATCCATAGGGTGGGAATGGGCAGCAGTATCCCCATCGCGAAAGCTGCGCTCTGCGATTGCCAACACGCTTGCCCAGCGCGGCAATTATGGGCAAAATTCCCTCTTTCCTGGGGATGCCTATGTCAATCAGTGGAATTACAACGGCTGTAATGACGATGATGATGATATAAGTATAGTTCAAATAGGACAACGTTTGTTAGCTAGTTACTAATATATGACCACACAAAAGTAATTCTAAAAGTCATTGTCACCTCGCTGGAGAAATGGCGGGCGTGATCTATATTTTATGTTGAAATAATTGCGGTAAGCCAACATCGCCTGTGTGCTCTGTGATTCGGACGGATTATCCGAATTACACTCGCCTAGATTACATACACGTTCAACAGTCAATGGTAGGACTATATCTATCAAAAATTGTCGAATTGTATACAATATTTTTAGACATTTTTACGGGATATAATCATAGAAAAATTATTTTAAAATCGTTTTAAAATGCAGTTGCAGTTAATATTATTAACATGTTATATAGGCAGTTGTTATTTGAAACAATGTTTGCTGGCAGTACAGTGTTGTCTATACTAGAATATAATATACTTTCAACGCCCCGCGGTTTCAGTCACGTTAAGTTGCAGAACAAACCTAGAATCATTTATGCTCCGCTGTTATTGGTCCTAGCGTGATTTTATACAACTTTTCTCGATATGTGTCCCACGTAATACTTAATTTTTTTTATCTTATTGTTTGGACTAGTCACTCACTTCTGTTTAATATATAGATGTAACATTTTATTGCAAATAACTATGAAAATCAGGGAACTTTCAAACTAACTTTGCACAACTTCTATCTAACCAACCTTTACACCTAATTTTATAACAGCAGAGCAAATTAATTCAATAACAGCAAAGTTTTATAAATTTCCAAAAATAATTTCATACTGCTCCCCTGCGTTATGAAAAGAATGCAAAATTTCAAGTTTCTAACCTTTATAGTTTAGACCTATGTTGATATGTCAGCCAGTTAGTCAGCTTCTGCCGTTATATATATGGATATGAAGATCTCTTTGTAAATTAAACTGATTTAAATTAAAATACGCGATATGTGCAAAAGGCGTGAATGTTTAAATATGTCGGACTGTCATACGTTTCGCCGCGGAATTAAAACCAATATCCGTTGCCGACAGATTGGCATAATAATTCGTAGTATGATAGGCACCATCGGCTTTTAATGCTGTTTTAATTTTATTTGTTTTACTTTTTAAATTAATAAGCCGTGAGATACCGGCAACTGAGGTATTAGACCGGTATATCTATCCGAAACAGTGTAGCTCAAATGCACAGGGCAGGGAATGGATAGCAGCATATCCGTCGCGAAACTACTCTCTGCGGTTGCCACCACGCCTGGCGGTAATGGTGGAAAAATTACCCCGTTCTTGAGTAGGCTTACGCCCAACAGTGGAAATCCAACGCCTGATATGATGATATTCATTCTATAGTTATAAATGAGCCACCGGTTTGTTCTTTAAGATATAAAATAAAATCCTATCTCTTTTGTATTCTTCTCTAATAAAAACAAGAAAATATATGGAACATCAACATAATATTTTTCATTACTAGGAAAATCCCGCTATTGAGAATGGACGAAAGAATAAAGCTAAAGGTGTCTTTCTTGTTTCCAAAGGAACCATGCCAACAGTATGATAATGTATTGAATAAAAAGTATCCATATTTTGCTCGTGCCATATAATCGTCTATACCGACGAGTACCTTTGAACTAGATATTGTATGTCGAAATATAAACGATGATTCATTCATTCGAAAGCCCGTATTCCATAAAAGCGTACCTTATAATACCAATTAGTTTTATTGATGAATAGAGAATGTTTTATTAGATATTCTTCAAGTTATTCTTAGAGTTTGTTCATTGTTTAGTTTCAATTTAGTTGTAATTGAAACTTGATTAATGGCGAATTATATTAATTAAATAATCTATTAATAGAAGATGATCTTATTGATGGACGTTGTAAAGTTAACGTAAGCGATTGAAAAAACTTGTAAAAAACATTTCCCTTTTACATATGGAGTCGCGTACGGGCCCGGTGGTGCTTTCGGTGAGCTGGTGCGCCCAAAGATGTGGCTTCGAACTCCGCCTAGGAAAAATATTAATATTAGGAATATTTGTGTTTGTTCTGTGTCTGGACGTTAAATATGTTTTTAAATATTATGTTTGTCATTCCTCTGTTCTCTGATATCTGTAACACAAACGCTTCAAGTAATATTGGTGTACGGTAAATATATGAGATGTTGGGTGAATTTATTACTATTACTATAAACGACATACACATTATCAATTACTTTGTAAGTACGTTATGAGCCCTATCGATTGGTGTCTGTAGAGAATGGCGAAACGAGTGCAAGGCTAAGGAGGCTTCGATAGGGTCAAGCACTCAAGTGGGCTTTAATGAAGGGCAGCCATCATCAGAAAATAACGCTGGGAAATAGAGATCGTTTTACTATCATTATTTATTTCTGATTCAGTGGTTATTGCCCTTGGAACAATTATGAAAGTCTTAAGATATTGAACAAGTGGTCCGCATCCTATCTGATACTTGAGATATCTGGAAATGATTTCTTCTAATAAAATGCTCTAGTTGAAAACTAATTAATTGTCTTTTAGTTTTCAAGACTTGTATCGTATTTTTTATCTCTTTTTTTATATTAATTTTTTTATTTTATTTTATTAATATTTTAGAAAAAGTTTTGTTATGCAAAGCCAATAGTGTAATATTATATTTCCAATTTTCCACCAACTCTATTCAGTTGCTATCCGGAGTCTATTAAAAGTAAATCAGAACTCTTATATAAAGAATTCCATATACAAGCTGCCATTACCTATTTCATGAATACTCCCTTTCACAGAAGCAAAGCTCTCAAAGCACACGTAACGCCGACCTTAATTATAAGTTATACAATCCTATAAAAGGAAATTAGAGTGTCACATGGAGATAATCTTTTATACGAAAGGATTACATAATGAGGGTTTTCGTTGGGGAAAAGAGGGAATAAAAGGCTTGTATTTCGAGCGCATGCTGGCGTTAATACTGTTGGGTCGCAGGAAGCCTTTGTAGGCTTTGAGCAGTCCTTGCCAGACTATCACAATGAATCACGCGGTTTACTTTCGAATGGCTTTACGGAAGGCTATAACCACATTTGATGACAGACATGTAATTTCATCAGCAACGATGCTATGAAATATATTATTGCTAGTGGTCGTCCGGCCGTTTGTTGATATCGAAAGGGGGAAGTCCATAATTGCAGCGCTGGGCAAGCGTTTAAGCAATCGCAAAGCGTAGATTTCGCTACGGGAATGCTTCTCCCATCCCCGCCCACAGTGCATTAGAGCTACTGTTTCGGATGGATATACCGCCACCTGCCGGTGCTGGTACCTTAGTTACCTTTTACCAAAAAAGGTACTATTCTATCCAACCGGTACCTCAAGGCTCACTAGACTATTATGAAACATTTTTTATAAGTTTCTACATCCAGCTTCAAATTACTCAGATAAATGGTTATACGTGTTAATAAAAAGATATGAATGTTCTCGGAACTATCTAAGACAGGAAAACTTTTCTAACAGTCGAAGATTTTTCCAAGAATTTACCTAGTTCAAGAGCGTTATGCATGACACGGCAATGGTGTTTAAAGTGGGAAAGTTGAATTTTTCAGACTATGCAGATTAACTTTTGGCATGGTTTGGTCGTTAAGATTTATCTGCGCGAGCACCGTCTGTCTGGACGGGAACTCACCCTTGGCTTGAATTTTTTAGATCTTGGCAGGGCCTTCTTTTTATTTTTCTACACTTGTTTTCTGTAATATTTTCATATAACTAGTTTTTATAGCCAGTTTTGAGATGGTCTGACTAGAAAGTCTGGCACAATATCCCAGGCGTACACTGGAGTTAGTACAGAATATGAAATATGTCATTTGTTTTTACCAATTTTGAAGTGTTACACTATGGCTAAGCGTATTAAGTTAAACTTAACCAAAAAAATCTTTATATATTTATTTAACAGATATTATAATTAAATTGCGTATTTGATTAATTATGGTGTATTAACGCTTTTTTGAAATATTTCGACAAATATAGGTTTATATATTCAACATACTTTTTTTTTACTTAGATGAGTATAATTTTGTGCTAAAATATTATACATGTATTTTATTGCAAAACGTAGTTTCTGTCATCGTTAAATAAATGAAGCAGGATGTAGTTATGTTTGAATTTTAATAAAAAATTACCACAAGTTATTTCTTGTTTTGTGTACATACTTTATTCGGACTGTTCACATTTGCATACCTTCTCGTACTTTTTTTTGATCTTAATAATATATTTGCAAATGTCTGTGTACGCACTGTACATAAAATACTAGTAATTTATTCGGTTGTATTTTTTATATTCACAATCTTCCAGATCAACATTTCTTATCTTAATTGATTCTTGGCGTGCGTCGGGCAGGGATATTGTTTGGTTCCCGATGAATTCAATTTCCGTATTACGGTCACCACTTTCATTAGTTTCCAAAACGATTAATCATAGCAGTGAACAATATATATAACTAGAGTCTGCTCGCGTTCATCCGCGGATTCACATTAGCTCGCGTACTCTCATCTTCTCTGAATTATAATATTATAATAGATTCACCTGCTAAGATTCATCATCATACCAGCCATTGGAATGCCACTGCTGAACATAAGCCTCTCCAAAAAAAGAGGTTATTACAATACAATCGCAGAGTGCAGGTATTACGACGGGGATGCTGCTGCCCATCCACACCCTGTGCATTTGAGCTGCACTGTTTCTGTTTCGGATGGATATACTGCTATTGTCGGTTCTGGTACCTTAGCTGCCTCTTACGATACCTGGTGCAGTGAGAGGTACTATTCAATACTGCTGGTACCTCACAGCACGGCTAGGCTTAGTTAAATCATAATAATGTAACAGTCAGACGTATTTATAACATTACTACTTTCCAACCGTGAAGTTGGCTTTCTCTATATACATATCTTCATATCAAATTTTATGAAGTTTCTTCGTAAAAAAGGTTCCACGTAAAAGGCCGACTGATCAATTCCAAACCACATATTGATTCGATCAATTTTATCGTACTACGAATTCACCTGACACTATAATGAAGAAGCAGCTAACGTGATATCTATCTATAAATAATGGACTAGTGGACACGGAAAACAGTTTAGCTCGCAGCGAGGGAAGAAATAGAAAACGAAGTTTGTGGTTTCACAGTACAACACGAGCTCGGAAAATGTGAAAACAAACAAAGTCGAGCGGCCAGGAACTCCTTTGTTGTTCAGTTGTTTGCAATCTAAGGGAGACATCGCTGGGGCGGTGCACAACTGGGTTGTTGCGCCCAACGGCTCACATGTTTGATGCCATGGTTTTGTCGATGGGAAGACAACGCGAGTACAAGTTTAGTCGGATATTTTTGCTTTCTTTTTTCAGTAGTGTGGTAATCTCATAAGGTATGTATGTATATATATAGAGTAGCGCGATTAACAATATCTTCAGATGTTACATAATAGCGTACATATCTATGGTTTTCTTTATAAAATATTAACTCTACATTAGAAAAGTATTTGTATTATGTTTTCTAAGACAAGTTTTTTGTAAGGTTGACCACGTACCTTGTTATTTAAAGATGTGAACATTACCCAGTATTTCGCTGCCTCCTAACCCTTTAAATCTTAACACATCAATAAGAACACTACTAAAAATAAAAAGGCGGTAAAAATAGGTGAAAGTGAGGTACCAATGCAGACGAGTTTTATATAAGTTCCACAAAAGGTATTAAAATAATAATGTTCTGGCGATGCACAACTAGATTGGCGAATGAGGTAGGATCTACTTTTTTATTCATAGTCTAGTTGTTTTGTACAGACAATAATACATTGGTAGACAAAAATGGATAGTAAATTGTATCAGAGTTTAATATTATAATAAAACATATGAATTACGATTGAGGAATTATGTCCTTACCTGACTAGTACAATAAAAATAGTTTTTACGACTATAAGATCCGGTTTATTTAACTTAGATATTTATAATGAGCATAAAGTAATAGAAAATTACAAATAATGTGGTCGCGCGTGTGGCTATTAACCACTAGTTCCTTGAGAAAGTGATATTGGATATAGAAGAGATCTATATAATTTTATTAGGTAGTAGTTGGATTTGTATACGAAATGGGAGTTGTAATACAGATTAGAATCAGTCAACCTTAGAGCCAGTTAGATCGGAATTTCTGTGTCGATTGTAGCTTTCTATCCGTGTATTTGACACTGTTCACAAGATATTTTGAAAATAGTTTTTTAGCACACTTCAGTTTGGAATTTGTTTCTTTTATCAATTTAAATCAATCGCATTATACACGTGTTGTGTTTATGAAAATATGACGTCACGTTGTACATTTTTTATTTAAAATATGCGAATTGTCCGATAATACCCAATTTAATAAATCAATGAATTCTTCTATATTACATACATTATTCTGGGGCTTATTATAAAAAATCTTTCATCATTGACGGGTAAGTAAGGTTCTGGAATGGACACGGCAAGCGCAGCGTAGGACGTCCACGCACAAGTTGGACAGACGATCTGATTAAAACCGCAGGATCGCGCTGGACGCAACCCGCTTACAATTGGTCCTATTGGAAATTAGTTGGAGAGGCCTATGTCCAGCAGAAGACGTTGCGGCTGATATGATGATAATGATTAACGGGTAATATAAAAACACAGACCAAAGACAAATTGTATGTATATGATGGCGCGGGAATGGCAATCTCGACCCTTGCGTCTCAACCGGCACTATCAACCGTTGCGCAATCAACTTACTTCCTTTTATCATTTTTTTTCGTTCCATTAGGTGTTCGCTATAACAAACGTGTTTTTATTGTCCTTCTCAAGTTGGTCGGAAACGGCCACCATTAGTCTATGTCGCGGCAAAAGCCGAGGTGCACCACCACTATGGTAATTATAAGAATTATAAGAGCGGCGCGGTGGCCATTTGATGAATGGTCGCCTTAAGCTGCAATTTTGTGCTTAACGATCGACTAGTCAAGATAAACACGTTTAAAATCCATTCTACTGGATCCCCGAACTAATATAGCTGACCTGGATGCGAGAGACCTCTGAAATATAACTATTTTATTGGTGCCATACAAAACGTTTCACAATTATGATTCACTTGCATTTTTTTGTTTAGAGTCGACTGATGAGTTGATGTCACACATTTTTGTTGTAAATAATCAAGATTCACTTTTTTGTCAATTACCCGAAACAAACAAAATTGCGTCGGAACCAAGGCAATAAGGCTTTTTAAAATACAGTCTGGATTTGCAGTGATACTCATTGAGATGTCTTGAGGGAGCGAGAAATTTTAGTTACAAGTCTTTGTTGTTATTATATAATAATATTTTAGCTGAAGGTATTTTGTCTTTTTTCCTGTCCAGTAAAACAATTTATTTCAATTGAAAATACACTATTTTCAATTCGTATTAAAGGATTAAGTTTTCTTAATTATATGTCTACTTCTTTAATACAACTTAATTATATTATCGCTAGATCGTTGTCGTCGTCACAATACTATTAAACAAACGCGTTCTCTTGTCACATTTTGCTGGATGACAATTTATTTTATCGCCCCCGATCGGGGGGTAGAACATCAATTTGGTTTTTGTTCAAAACCAGTCCACCGGCCTCTTAATTATCTTTGTGGGATAATATCGATGGATACAGTAACTCACGCACCTGGCCCAAATGTGTTGGAAACAATATCAGATGAACAGATGTGGGCGAAACGTTAGTTATTTGCCATCTGATCCGCAGTTTGTAGATCAATATACAGATTTCTGCTTA
The DNA here is from genome assembly GCA_020976665.1 of Heortia vitessoides. Taxonomy (NCBI): domain Eukaryota; kingdom Metazoa; phylum Arthropoda; class Insecta; order Lepidoptera; family Crambidae; genus Heortia; species Heortia vitessoides. The sequence goes on along the minus strand of JACJUM010000875.1, from coordinate 13,466,720 downwards.
TAAATTACACCACATAACGGTTATTTTTTAGAAACCTTTTACGTATAATACTTCAACATTTACGTGTTAATAATAAAACTACTAATTTAACGAGAAAATTCAAACCTTATAAACTTTTTGTTTTTCGGTTTCACAACCCTCATGGTGGGGTTTATTCCTCGGGTGCTTCGTTCGGTTAATGAAGTTAGAGAACAACTCAACTTCAATAGCGAAGGTAGTTGGAAAATACCTGGGAGATCCGCATATACTCGTACATTTCAAGGATCAAGACCTCAAGAATCATGGCCAATATATTAGCGTTGCTAGATCACAAGACACCGCCGGTACCTTTTACGTGGATGAGAACGCGAACATTTAAAATTAAAAACAAATAAAAAATGTCACATTAAACTAAAAGCTTCGGGCGTTAATAAGTGATATAATATTCTTATTTCTGGCAGACGTCAGATACATAAATATTTTACTGAGAGAAGTGTATAAACGAGGACGCCTAATGTATTTTGTCGATATAATGCGATATTTGAGAGTTTTTTAAATCTAAGTTGACTACGGACGCGCGTTTTAAAGTAATTCGACCATTACCTTTGTTTATAAACGTATAGTTTATTGAATTGAATAGAAAAAAGTTATTGTTTTAAGGGGTTTCTAACTTTCCTCCTGTGACTTCACTATATATCGCGGTTATGTTTCGAATACGCTTTTTATATCTAATAACTTTTATCGAAATCGCTCTAACGGACGTGACAATCAAACACACACATTTGTATTGAAACATTTTTTGTTATTTATTTATCGGCTACTTAGTACAAAAACTTGCGGGCCTGTCTGACAATATAAGGGTACGAGCATACAATGTGCAGTTATTAATTAGAATTCAAACAGGCGTTCCACGCCCAGAGGGATATAGCGGGCATAATACCTGTCGGGCACCTTCATACCGGGTCCTTTTCCGGCTCGGTCGACCTTTGTAACTGCGCGTAATACTTTAACCAGATATACAAGTGACAAGCGGCGGAAACTATTATTCTAGATACATTGTGTGTTTGTTTTTGGCAATTATATGATGACATACTGCCTAGCACGCAATGATTACCCATGTGAAGCATAAATCGCGAAACTCAGTGCTGGTAGGCGTAACTGTAAATTGCCCATGTTGCAGTCAGATTACTTTAGATGTAAATCTTGTCTTCAACCTCATTTATCTTGTAGGACATATTAGCAAAAGTTGATAAAAAAAATCTTTTATAAATTTCTTCTACTTCTTCTGTCTGACTACTGTTCTGACTAAGGGAATAAAATTCAGAAAATCTGTTACCTGGTTTACTGGTAACTCCGTACTAATATAAAATTCTACTTGCCGAATGGTACCGGCAGAGTAGAATAGTATCTCCCATTGCACTAGGTGTCGTAAGAGGCGACTAAGTTGCCGGAACCGACAGTTGGCAGTACATCCATCCGAAACAGTGCAGCGCAAATACACAGGGCGGGGATGGGCAGCAGCATCCCCGTTGCGAAAGCTGCGCTCTGCGATTGCTAACACGCCTGCCCAGTGCGGCAATTATGGACAAAACACCTCTTTTCTTGGACAGGTCTATGTCCAGCTGTGGACTTTCAATGGCTGGTATGATCATGATGAATATAATATTATAAAAGCCAAAAATGTTTCCTTTTTTTTAATTAAATCGTTGAATCGATTTAGGGGAAGAGTCTCAAAAGTATGAATATAGTTTTTACCCCGAAAATCACCTCTTTTTTGTCCTATTATATTTACATAGAAATATATATACGATAGAATCAACCATTTTTTCAATTCATTCTCTAGGGGTAAACAAATATGGTGCCTAAGTTTGTATGTATGTGTGTTATTATTTGGGATAAAAGGTAATATCAACATTTGATTGACGTATGACGTATATTTACATCAAAATCCAACTTAGTCTAGGGAAAAAGCTAGTGAGTATATAAAGAATTACAATAGGCGACTGCAAAACTGCAAATTCATGATGATAACAAACATAAATAATTTAAGTATGTGCTTCAAGATCTCACATATTATGGATTTTATCTCTCGTGTGGGCTCAATTTTGAAAGTGTCCAGGTTACTAGTAACCGCGATTATGGTATATTCGATATTAGCCGTTTATCGCAAGCCTTGCATTGTACGTGCTGGCGAATCAAATTTACGGCGGCATTATAGACGAGCGTGTGCATGCAGCCCAACATTGGTCAGCGGCAATGTCGTATCGACTATAGCTGAGGCTCCCAAAGGTTTCACCAGGTTTTTTTTTTATCATATTTGCTGTAATTTAAAATAGGTGGATAGTGGGGGCGTATATCTCATGACCTTACACAAGTGTTCCTGATATTTATTACGTCTTTAGTTCGGAGTTTTGGCTATTTGGAGCAACCCTTTTCAACATTGCCAAAGATGTTGTCATTTTAATTGAACTTTATAAAATATTTGTATAATTATAAGTAACGCGTGCATTACTCATAATAATATTCCTTCTTAGTTTAGACATTCGTCTTGCTATACCCATTGAATTATAATTTGAAACAAAGCATGAGATATTATGTGTATTTACAGTTGTATTGTGAGTTACTTTAATCAGAGACCGACTAATTGATCAGTCGTTGTCATTAAATATTGGCGGATTGATTATTGCAAGTGCCTCGGTCTGTCTGTCCAAACGTCATAAAAGAAAACTTAAGTTCTGGACCCGACGATGAAGGTATATCCATTCGGAATAACGTAGCTCAAAAGCAATTGGTAGGGAATCCCGAACAGCACCCCTGTCACGTAGTCCGGTTGTCACTACGCCTGCTCTGTGTTACATTTTGGGACAAAAAACTTAAAAATGTAAAAAATCTTGTAAACCCTCCAAACGTTTAACTGTCTGTCGTGGTTGTCCCACGGTTAATATGCTGACAAGGAAAGAAACCGAAATTTATTTTTCCTTTAAAGACTGCCTAAATCTCATCAATTGATTAAGCTTGTGGATTTAAAATGATGTTAATCGAACACTAAAATAAAAACATTTTTTTTATTAGGGCTCAGCGCCGCACGCTTTGGGAGCCACTGGGTTATCGTGAAAACGTCCGCTGTGTTCACAACGAAGTGGCGGATTGCCAATCCCTGGCTCCCGCCCCGTTATCGCCTAACACTTTGCTTGTACCACGGGCTAATGGACAATAACGTTTGTCATCAACCCGCCGGTATTACCCGGCTTTATCACAAAGCCGCATTACAACACGCTCTAGTGCTAATTCGAACTATTTTATCTGGTTGCGTAATAGGTGAGCTCTGTTTGTTTTCATCACTGGCACGTGCATCAAGTGCATTGACTTTGCGTGCGATACACTCGTACTTTCGCACGGTTATATTTGGCGGGCCGTATTTAGCACTTTCGGTGAAGTTGTCGTGAATATTCGTTATTCGGTTAATCAATTTAAAAATAAATGAAACTGTCTTAATAAACACGCGTTCAAAGGGTGTGTTAATGGAACTAGTTGTTGCTTATAACTTCGCTTGGTGAATGGTGGAAGCCTAGTGTTCGAAGACTGCTAGTGAGAATTGTAGTTCGTAGTTTTGTGTGGTTTTCCCTAGGAACACTTATTAGATTCTTCAAAAAGGGAGTAAATCTTTTTTTAAAAGGGCGGCAACGAGCATTTACTGCCATTGGTATTGCAGGTAAATGGCTTCTATAAATACTTACGCGTCAGGCGGACGGAATCCCTGTTGCCACGTGCGAACAATGCCTGTTTTGTATAAATAAAAAATATTGAAAAAGAACTGTGGTTAGTTTAGATTTCTATTGGTGAGGAAATGTTTGAATCCGGTCAGTGATTCTTGGAGATACTAAGTTCCTTTGGTAATTTCAGTGCATTTATTGATTACAAACAAAACACAAAAGTTTATCATCAATCCAGCCATTGTAAGTTCACTGCTGAACATAAGCTTCCCCAAGCTTGCCTATAATGGCCGCGTAGGTCAAGCGTACTCTCACTCGCAGAGCGCAACTCTCGCGACGGGGATGCAGCTGCCCGCCCGCCCACGCTGCACCCCCGCTGTCTGCTTTGGTACATCAGTCGCCTGTTACGACCCCTTTACAGGTGGAGATCTACTTTGCCAGTTCATGATGAGCAAAACCTTGTATTTTCAGTTGTTTGTTTTGTTTTGTTACTTTTTTTTACGATACTGGCTAATAAAACTTATGTTTAGTCAAATGGGACTGTAATTTATTAAGCTTTATAAGAAATATGATTAATCGTTTTCGATACTAAGTATCTAGTCTTGTTAAAGACCTTCGGATTTGGCGCTATTTAAAACGTGCTACGTGTTTGTAAAACCTTGAGTGTTTAAAATCAAATCTGCCGAATAGATTATTTATTAGTCTTAGTTATCTACCTATATGGAAAATGTTAATCGCTTGGCAAGAATAATAACATTTTAGAATTTATAATAAAACAGCAGCGTGAATCCTCACTCATTTGTCGGGCCCGTTGGCGCAGATGGTAGTGATCCTATCTTGTACATCAAAGGTCGTGGGTTCGACCCTCACTCAGGACAAGTATTTATATTATGAATATTTGTATTTGTTCTGTGCCTGAGGTATTACAAATATAGTACCTACTTAATTACATATAATGAATAATTTATATGTATTTATAACCTAAAAAATACCGCAGAGTAGTGAAGTACCTCCCCCTGTAACAGATATCGTAAGAGGCCACTAAGGTACCAGAACCGACAGATGGCGGTATATCCATCCGCAATTGTGTAGCTCGAATGCACAGGGCGCATCTCAACGGGGATGGGCAGCAGCATCCCTGTTGTGATGCTACGCTCTGCGATTGCCACTGATTGATGGTGATATGTATTTAAGTATTTTATTTTTAATACCTCGGTTGTCTGATATCCATAACGCTTTATGCTATTTATTAACCTGCCTGGTTAACGTATGTCGTGTGAATTAATTAATGTATTTATTAATACTAATATTATGTATGTAAACGTTTTTGTACGTGTACGGCTTTTCGACCTGACTTCGATTGAATTTTACTTGGATAGCGTAAATCTTGTAAAAGTACCAAAAAATCATATTGGAAGAGTGCATCTCCTAAGTCATTTAAACAGCGCAATTAGATAAAACAAGCTTTAATTTAATTTTGTTTCGCTCAAAATCATGTAAGGGATACTTAAGATATGAGAAACATTGTAAACATATATAATGCCATAGTTGGCCGACTTCAATCTGTTTAGTGATATTTCATAACTAACTACGTATCTACAAGGTGAACTGCCGATGTGACTAGATCCGTAGGTAGTCGCATGCAACCGGTCGTGTTGGGATTCACTCGGGGGGACACATGTCCAGCAGTGGACGTCCTGCGTCTGATACGATGATTACTACAGAAATTTGTGCTATCCTAGAAATAGCGAAATAGTGGTTATTGCATTCGCTGTTTCACCACTTTCAAAGCCATCAGTCGTGGCGCCAAAAATGTATTTTCTGTTTGTCTATTTTGTTTGTAATTTGGAAATATGTCATGTCACGTAGCATATGCATGAATACGTATAGATTCAAATCCTAAAAAACTAGAAGCTAGTAATATTTTATTTTTTCTAAAAACAAAACAGAATATATTACATATTAAATTAAGCCGCAGAATTGTCTTCGACATATTCTTAAAAAACGAATATAACTACGGATGATTGGATTCATTGGCCATTGGCTTGTGGCTTTCTGCCAGTATTTACATTTTTATTCTTGTCAAAACCCACACAGAAGTTTGATCAGGTAATACTGCGTTTTCTTAATATATATTTTACATTTCCCTTCTCCGTACATATATTACATAGGAAAACAATATTATATTTTTGATAATGTTCCTATAAGTTCCAGAATAGGTCTCACTATTATACACAATTTGGTTATTTATGGCTTTAACATTGTGTTTCATAGAGGAGATTACAATTTATGTTAATGGTCTGTTTAAACAGGTTTCCTGAACTTTGTTCCTAAACGCTGTATCCATCGCTTAGAGCGCAGAGCCACTTCCAACGTGAAATTAGCCTGTTAAAATATTAATGGGTGCAATTTGTGTTATTTGCTGGTGACGTGTACTGTGGCCGGTTGCCAGTCGTCTAACTCAAGCACGATTAAAACCACATCGGTTTATAAATAAAAAGCGAAGCCCGACTTATGTCCGTCGCCATGCTGTCTGTGGGCGATCTTCTCGCCTAACGTTCGTCCTTCGTTCGAACAAGACCAGAATATGCAAAAGGTGATATAAACCCAATTTACATTCATTAAACTTGTTCCGTATGCATCGTAATACACACAAACGTCGTCGAGGCTCATGGTAGTCATTACTGTTACAAACGATATGCAAGCGAGATCAGAACGTGGTTTAATGTCTCTGCGAATGCGATACGCTCGCAAATAGCTATTATTCAATATTATGAAGCGATACGCCAGCGTTAGAGTGCCGACGCCGAACGACTATTGGCTATATTAATCAGGCCTTGATAGAGTCGTTATACTGGTTAATCCGATAGAACGGCGTATGGCGGCCTATACAGATTTGTACGACTTATGAATTTTCAATCAAGCATACAAGTGAAACAGAACGGATTATCGGAAACAACGATTTAATGCCGCAATAAGGTCGGATGGATCCGTCGATCCGACCTATCTGCTTTACGCTTCGCTTCCCATAGCTTCTGTCTTCGGCAAACAATTCGTTTTCTGCCTCCGCTTGAATCACATCCACGGCTCGTAAAATATCTGGCATCCACTTATCTGTGCTTTATTTATTCTTCCAATAAGACCTTTTCCGAGATAGAAAATGTAGGCTTTAATGATACGCCCGATCGATCATTGTTTAAGAAACGCGAGAAGAATAGCAAGAAAGTTAATTCCGAAGGAGTATTTCAAGACATTTTCGCGGTTCCGTTGATTCAATATCGTTTTTCCGTAGACGGAGCCGGAATTCATGTCCGAGGATTGGGTATTGGGCCTTTAGAAATCCGAAGTAGCTTTTTGGTTTAGATGACATGATAACATTTGTGTTGTAACTCACAAGAGATGCTGATCTTAAATATGTGACAATACGATTTTTTGGCAAATATGCAATAACTTTTGTTTATTTTGTCGGTATGATTATGGTAATATAATAACCTTAATTTTTAAAGCAGTTTTTATATTCTGATTTAACGATAAACTTAAAAGGCGTGAGAGACTTGATTGTTGCCTTTCCATAAATGCTTTTTTTTGAATGAGGTCGGTTTTAATCATGGTTATTGTGTTTGTTACCAGGTGTGGCTTGCACGCTGACTTCACTGAGCTGACAGCGTGCGTGGGCGGGGAACTAGATCGGCACGAAGGCTCAGCTGTTCACAGACGGTACTTCTACATCACGCTCTTGAGGGAACCTGTGCAAAGGCAAGTAACCATTCGTCTTCATTTTATGCTTGACCTCATTGCTTGTTTTGTTCCGGTTTAAAGAATGGATGGAGGCAGGCATTATGTAACACAATGTCTTGGTTCACGGTCGACAAAGCACAAGATATATTTGCCGCCATTTTAAAAATAGAACATAACTTAACGTCATACTCATAGATATTTATAGAATCGATGTTCATCAATAAAAATAAATGTAGTTAAATTATAATAGAAATAAAATTGCCGTGAGGTACCGGCAGAGTAGAATAGTACCTCCCACTGTACCAGGTGTCGTAAAGGCGACTAAGGTAACAGAACCGACAGATGGCGGTATATCCAATGCAGCTCAAATGCACAGGGCGGGGATGGGCAGCAGCCCCGTAGCGAAAGCTGCGCTCTGCGATTGCCAAGACGCCCAGCGCGGCAATTATGGGCAAAATTCCCTCTTTCTTAAACAAAGAGCTACGAGTTCGTTATTTTTTTTTTTACATTCTTGCAAATAATTACCATTCGACTAATGATCATTATCCGGAGATCTAATGCATCGGAATACATTAGACGAGCTAAGTGCGAGATTTGTAATTTTTTCTCGACTCAGTGCGTGTTCATAATATCATTTTCAGTTAATAATTAATTAGCGGTTTTATCTTTATTGACATGACACGTTTTGTTGTGAAAGTAACAAGTCGTAACTTTCTACTCAAACAATAGGGTTAGAAGAAACATGTAGAGAGATAATTTCAATTATTTACCTCTGTTGAAATCGATGCTATTTTGTTTATCTTTAGATTAGCAAAACTAAACCTTACGTATGTGGATTAAAGGTGGTTTTTAATAACATTCGTCCTCAGGTATCTTTCGGAGTACCGCCACGTGAAACGTGGAGCCACGTGGAAGGGTTCTCGGCATTGGTGCCAGGGCCGCATGGCTACAGGTAAATAAATTTAATTAATTTCATTTCGATTGGAATTTGTGGCTCACCACTATACGAATGCATATTAGCAATGTAAAACCTTATGTTTATGGTGAATCTTTATATTCGACCACAATTTAAGAGTTAATGAAAGAAAGAAAGAAAAAAAGATTTAGAGATATACGGCACAAAATTTTAAGAAGACATAAGAGCAGATAGAATTTTCCGTACGGACGTACCAATAATACGTACAAAGGCATACAAGACAAAACAACAAAAAAAGGGTCAATCAGGACTCTGCATCAGCATGTGTACAGAACTATAAAGTAAGTTCGAACAGAGCCCGAATGAAATAAAACAGACTTTTAGTACCTTTAAACGTTGTTATGTTTTTTTTTCCAGTAAAATAATTGGTATGTACATTATTATAAAGTATTATTAGGGAAAATTAACTATATAATAATATGTGGAATACCACAAAGGATACCTCGTCACCCCTGTGCATTATTTAAAAATAAAATCTGTAGAACCAGGTAACTCGGTTATTAACAGTATATCCTGTCTATGTAATAGTCTAGCCAAAAAGTCTGCCTGAACTTGACATTAATTTTCATACTCTTTGCGGGTTTTTGTCATTCATAAATTTCGCTCGATGGCGTACCGTTTGCTGATTTTTGATTTTTAATGTGTATTTCGCTATTTAGTTACTTACTTAGCTTATTACCGTTTTTTTTAATTTTAATAATTATGCATGATGTGATTGCCTGTAATTGTAAGAACAGATAGTTAATGTCTTTTGAAAACACAATTATTGTTCTTAATTTTCTGTTACTTTGTTGGTAATCCAATATTAATTAAATAAATAAATTATAATGATAGTGCCTAAACTTCTTGTAAACACACATAAAAAGCGTGCAGCAAACGTGCTATCGTTTTGCTCCATGTTTACCGACGGGCTGCATCCAGTTTTTCCATTGTTGATCTTTCAATAGACGATATTTTTCATCTCTATCGCCGGCTTTATTGAACTGGCACTTGCTGCTATGTTTAATATTCCGGTGATTACACGAGCCGCTATATGTTTGTATGTATTCAGTACTTTCCACGTGCTCTTTAGAATGTCTTTGATCTTGTCTTGATGCCTGAATTTATTACACTCCTCTTTGATGATACCCCTATTGACTGAATGGCGGAGAAAGCAAGCGTGCCTATCGATACGGAATGGAATTAATACAACAGCTTTATACATTATCATACATTAAAACAAAAAGAGAATTATGACTGGTAAATTTTGAGTGGGAGACGCGTCGCGTGCTCGGACGACATTGTCCATCTGAAGTATTGAATTTGTAAAAGACACTGAATGCTGGGGTAGATTGTTTTGATCGTTTCATTTCTTTAGTACATTGTTCATGTGATCTATTAATTGAAATATTTTGTCATCGCTATAAAAGTAAATAGACGGTAATTATTAATCATCTCATGTTATTGCAATCAGTTGAGTAAATAAAATACTCGACGAATGACAAAATTAGATGTGACACCACAATAGTTGGTAATTCCGCGACAATAAATTTTTATTTTGTTAGACGCTATAACTGGTAGCGATCTGTTAGTAGATATTTCAGATTGAGATGGTCTAGAATTGTTGGGCCCGATGGCGCAGATGGTAGTGATCCTATCTTATGCTCCAAGGCTTGATGGTATTAATGTATTTCTATGTTTGGGTGTTTAAATATGTATTTAAATATTATATTTGTGATTACTCTGTTTTCTGATGTACGTAATTCAAGTGTTTGAGCGACATTATCCTCAGACTCGGAATAAGGTATGAGATGTGGTGTGAATAGTTATTTAAAAACTTAATTCTATTTGTCCAGCATCAGAAGTGCCGCCGTGTTACTCTGGAGAATCTTGGCGAGGTGTGACACTGGATGAGTTTGCGTCGTGCCCGTGGAACCTCGCTAACAACCGGCAGACACGGATGCTTGCCGACCTTGCGCTGGTGGGATGCTACAACGGAACCCTGCGTCACCGCTCCGCCGACTCAGACCGCGTGCTGCTTGCCTCCGCTAAAAGGAATCTGGCTGCCATGGCCTATTTCGGTCTCACAGAGTATCAGAAGGTGGGTGGAGTACATTTGTATCAATAGTTGTATTATATCTGAGTCTAGAGATCATTATTTCTTTTGATTGATGAGTGATGTACTAAGATGACAGAAGAATAAATACTCTCAGTGAAGGTTGTGGTCAGCGCCACGTAAAAATAATCTGGTGGTAGCCCGTATCTTGGCCTAAATAACATGGTAGAAAAATGCATAAAGTACACGTATTTAATTTCTTATAGTCTTTGGCTAGACCTCCCTAAGTGATTTCCAACAGGACCGGTTAAGTGTTACTTGCTTCCATCTCGAACCTGCGGTCCAAATCTACCTTAGGGGTGGACAGCCTACGCTGTTCATGTCCATGCTGGTAGTTTAGTCGATTTAAGTATCTTTTACCCTGATAAAGAAGTACCAAGAATAAACGAGCATGTATAAATAGACTAATGCGGGTAAGGCAATAGAGGTTTGCCAAGATCTTAGCAAGTGGAGATCTTTAGTCTCTGCCTACCCGATTGCACACAGATGTGATGTATGTATGTATTTGCCCTGATATTGTAATAACTGATACCTCGTAAGAAAAAATGGGTATAAATACATGAAATACCTCTAAGAAAGACCGACCAGACGTCCGAATAACAACAGTCTGGGAATTTCAATTATTTTCTATATTGTACGCAATTACGTGTGCTCGTTGCTACGTTCAATTATATATTAATAGTTCTGCCGTACGTACGTACGTAGTACGTTGAGTAATAAAAGTGTTTTAAAAATAAGTCATCTCGGACCGGAAATTAAACGGGGCCTTGTTATTTTCGCAGACCCTTGGGAGGGCTGCTCATCTCATCACGTGTATTTGTGATTTTGTAGCTGCTAAGGTTCGCTTCTTTACGTATATGATAGATTAAATATAATTTTTGACGTATATCCTTAACTTATTTTTATTAGAATATCAACATGCAATGTTTTATTGAAATAGGTTCCCCGGTTCCACCGTGAAAGCGTCTGCAAACAGAAAGGCATACTTATTTACATAACTAGACAAAGGAATCTTCTAGGGGGAAACATAGAGTATCGCGTCGTGACGAGAATGTTGCTGCTCATCCCCGCCCTCGGGTAGATATACCGCCATCTCTCGGTTTCCGTACCAGCGCAAATTTACAACACCGTAGACTTACAGGGAGGTACTATTTTATTCTGCCTGTACCTTTCAAGTATTGCAAGCAATAATTGGAAATAATTTATAAGGTTCTTTGTACGCCGAACATAACTTATGTTCAGAAAAAAAAACACTTGGATTTAATGTCTCAACCGTCATTAATGACATCCAATATTGGTAGATATCTCGTACAATGCAAATGCAATGAATAACTTTCCAATCAAATTTTGGGATTAAATTTACCGGATTTGGAACATTATCTCCCACCATAACTGCCACTCCTTGAAGTCAGAAAGTAGTTTGCCCGCTGATTTATTACTTTACTTTAATAGTATGTAAATCTAGGAATTCCTGGGATTCGTAGGAGGCGTGTGGGACGTCGGGCTCTGAAACCCCACGTGTGAAAGGATTAATTCATTTATGATATTCTAAAAGCCGGTATTCGATCGCCCACTTTTCTAGTACACTGTTCTGACCTGAATTGACTTAAGGATATTTTATGCCATGAAGGTTTCGGCCCGCGACTTCGTCCGTGTTATTTTTAATATATATCACGACCCTTGGAATTTCTTGATATCCCGGTATCAATAGTGTGTTGACATGAGGTAGATCTCATGCTGAATGCTGCTGCCCATCCCCGACCTGTTAAATTAAAGCTACGCTGTTTCAGGTGGATATACTGCCATCTGTCGGTTCTGGTAACTCAATCGCCTCTTACGACACCTGCTAGAGGGGAAAGTACTGTTCTTTTCTGCCGATACCCCATGGCTTTAATTGACATTATTTATTTAAATAAACATACAGAACACCAGCACGAAAGGGTGGTATCAAGCGTCTTTATAACGGCTTTAATACGCGGTTACGTTTCGTTAACGTTTCCAATTTTTTTTGTTACGTCAATGCAAGCTCCTCAACATCTAGTAGATAATCTGACAAAGCTATCATGTAGCATCCGTGTGCGTGTGGTAAATTACTAGGTTCATAATAGATGACCCTCGTTCGGACGGAAGGCAGGCTAATTGTCTCCACCGTGCCGTGGCTCGTAATCAATTCATGTGATACTTTAATTATATGTTGACGAGCGACTCTTTCTATTGATAGGAGATTGTGGCGCCGCTTAGACCATTAGAAATAATATAATTGATTTTGAATAAATAGTTCAAATGTATTGTTCTTTTTCACAATGGATTCGTGACCGTTTCTAATCTTAACTTTCTCATACAATTACTTTAAATAAGCTGTGGCTTGTGTTGGTCAGATAATAGGTACTTTGCTATCTTTAAGGTTATATTTTTCAGTCAATTAAACGAACACAAGTTATATAATCAATCAAGTATTAATGTTAGTCGGATGCTTACTTAGCTACAGTAATGAATTGAAGAGCAAAGAATGTTAAAAGAACTGTCACTTTTTTCTTTGTGCTAATATTATAATTGTAAAAGTTTATATAGGTGTCTGTTACTCCTCCATGCCAAAAAAGCTGAACAGCTCTGTGTGTAACTTGGCTTAGATATAAATTATAGATCCTCAATAATGATGCCACAACAGCGACAGTCGACAATAGCACACCGCTCTGCGAACAATGTTTTTTGGGAACGGTGTGTTATTCGCCATAGGTTACATGATCCCGGAAGATCCCGGATCCCGAGATCCTGAAGGTTGCGATGTATAGTAAAGTCAGTGCGAGAGGAACCGCAGTAACATATTAATTAATGGTCGTGGGGTACCTGCAGAGATCGAGGTACTATTCTAATAGTACCTCGATCAGGTGTCGTAAGAGGCGGTTGATTACCGGAACCGACAGATGGCGGTATGTCCACCCGAAACAGTGTAGCTTAAATTTAAAAGGGCAGAAATGGGCAGCAGCATTTCCTCTAAAGCTACGGTCTGCGATTGCCACTACGCTAGCCGAGCACGACAAAATTCCCCATTTTCGGGGAAGCGTATGTCCAGCAATGCACGTTCTGCATCTGCTACGATGAGTATATTATACTATATTAAAACTACATATTCTCACAGAAACGGCAACTAGGGAGGTGCTAGTAATTAATACAAATCACATCAAACAATATTGAGTCCAGGAATTACCAAATTAACTTACCCATTACGCCGCGACTAAACTGCAACAATAATGCAATATTGTTTATAATCTACTTAATTGTTCAAATTGAACGTACTCTCGACGATTCATGATAATTAGTTCCCTCAAGTTGGGCAGACGTAAATAGTTATTTACACCTTACTTTATTAAAAGGGTCTGGCGCATCCTACCGAATTGAATTCCCTCGTTTCTGTTGAGTAATGCAAGTTTTATTCTTTAGACAAAGGCGAATTTACGGCTGGCTGTATAAGCGCAGACGGACGGAATGAACGCAGTTTTGCAGATCTTGAATATTTTATAACAAGCATTTGAGAACCGTCTGTTGAATATTATAAGATGGGATACAAAGTCGTTTGTTTTTTATCCGCTTTTATCGACTTTTCATGTAATCAACAAAATAAAAGATAAATCTAATGTTATTTAGGTCTAGTTTCAAATACTAATGACGATACATCGCTTTGCTTTTACTATGTTTTACTCCGATATTCCTTAGAGTAAAGTCGAAATTGTTTGACCAATGTGTGTTAGCAGCGATTATCACTGCAACACCCACCCACCATTAGTCATATTTATTAACTCAAAGTAGCTAAACAAACATGGAGAAGGCAATGCTCAGTTTCTTTAGTAATCGATTTAGAGGGAGGGGACCCGTAAAAGAACAAAAGTTATATTAGCAGATTATTGTGCCGTGAGGTACCGACATAGTAGAATTGTACCTGCCCTTGCACTAGGTGTCGTAAGAGGCGACTAAGGTACCAGAACCGACCCAAAACATTGCAGCTCAGATGCACAGGGCGAGGATGGGCTGCATCACGCTTGCCGAGCCCGGTAATTATGGGTAACATACCCCCTTTCTTGGGAAAACCTGATGAGATTATTGTGGTAATGAGTAGGGCACATGTCACAGTTGATGGGAACATAAGGAATGGAGACTACGTACGCAAGTGCAGCTTGCAACTTCATCAACGAACTGACTGACCGCAGGTCCTTTTCGAAACACTTATGCAGGTTAGAACCCACAGGTAGGACATATGATGATGACGATAATGACTTTTAACTTGTCATGATGATTGAATGTAAAAACAATATAGTAAAAGACTTTCTCTGCGGGGTTAAAAATTACATCTTCGCTTAGGTTGTCACCAATGTTCCTAATACAAATTCGAGATTGCCAATAAAAATAGGACGGTGCACCTGTCTCCCCGTCTCAAGCTGGTGTTAGCAAGTTCATGGCAACATTGTCCGGAATAGCCATTATTAGCGCTTAAGTCCGCCGCGTATCTACCGCGCCATTAATCACCCCCTCCCAAACCCGCACCCGTGCTTCACTCGCACTCCTCTTATTCTTTGGGGAATCTGGGAATATGTCGTTGTACGGTTCCTAGAAATGTATTTCTCAAAGTGAATTACAATGCACTTGGGTAGTATCTATACAGAGTAAATACATAAAGGTGATGGACATCAAAAAGTGAGTAGAAATTATAACAAAGTGACACATATTAACGACAAAAGTTTCATGTTCGTTCGTTTGTATCGGCTTAAGGCTTATGTATTATTTGATAGGTTATTAGGCTCGAATATATAGAAATGTGGCTGGATTTGACATTTGACGTTGAGACAGATGTTTCTAAATGCGTTTTTAGTTACATCATTGCTGAGCTGCACTTGAATGAGGTTTTTGTTTGAGAAATTGTATTTTAAACTGGCTAGACACCTTTGTTGGTTATGCCTTACATCAATCGCGCAAAGCTTTGTGTTTGCATTTTCAATCAGCTTTTCCCAGAATTCTTTATTTAGGGATAATAAAATAAATAACATTAAGTGTAGTATAGAACCAATAACAATACAACCTTGCAACCTTCGCTAAGTATAACATTAAATATGTTTTCGTATACATACAACTTTAAGGATGTTACATACTTGTACAGTACAATATAAAAGGTCTCGGTAGCACTATGGCAGTGTAGTCCATCGGTATTGGAAAGATAGATCTGTTTAAGATAGATATATTTTTTCGTTACTATTTTTCTAGATTCCAGAAAAATAATAACGAAAAAATATATCTTGTTAATTTAATGTATATAGGGGAATCGGCAGTGTTGTACACAAACAGTTCATCGAAAAAATCTGCTTATCATACGATCTGCGGAACACCATGTCGATCCTAGAAATTCGCGGGACGCGATGATTCATTATAACCACTGTCAATACGTTTAAGTGTGCCACGAAAGATGGATCAATCCGAGATGATCCCACGGTGACCCCAAGATAAGCGTGCCCATTATTTCCCACCAGAATCACGGACCCGTATCTGCTTCGCCATTTGTCCCCCGTCCCGCTCCCGCCCGCAGGTTTCTTCCTACTATGAATATTCATCGCCCGTTCTATGGCCATTTGTTTTTAATGTTTGTCCGCCGATCGGGGTGAAGAGGCGCTTTAATTTATTAAGCTTTATTCCTGAACAAAGTGTTTTTGTAATGTATAGGATAGAGGGTGGATTTTGGCAGCTATTTCACTCTGCTAGATGTCGGCGTCGAAGTGGAGTGTACAGCTTTTTGTACGATTTAAAGTCCCGCTATCGGTTCTAGTTTCTTTCATAAGTTGTTTCAGAGTGGGTCTTGAAAGTTTACGTGCAGTATATATTGTTAGCTTTGTGAACCATTAAGCGACCAAACCCATACTTTAGAACACTAATGGAAAATTAAGAGCACCCGCGAAACATTAGTGAACGCGGCAAATAAACTGACCTTGTCTGAAATTGTGGTTTCCTATGAACAGTCCCTTCTATTAGTTTCTAAATTATATAATGACAAGTTGATCTGACGGATGGTGTCCTATCTTAACAGTGAAAATTATTTTTAAATTGGTGTAATTGATAAAATAATAGCATTATTTCGACGATACCAATCCGTTTGAAACGATACAGCACGCATTTGTTTAAATCTTTATATTGATTATATTGTAAAAGATCGATCTTTATATTGTAAAAGGCGCTATGGTTACATAAAAAAAGTAATATGATTGTTAGGTTCTTTTTAATTTTCTAAACTAACGCGCATCTATTTTAGTTTTTTATCTTTTAAATGTACTTTTTCTTGGCTAACAAACAAGATGTCGTGACCAAAGGAAACAAGGATATCTTGAATATTTAAAATAACTTATAATCTCTAGTAGTTCACTAGAAATGTTTGCAGTAATTTCTCAGTGGCGCCTAATGAGCGTGCGGTAAAATGTCGTTGGCTTAAGCCAATCTGGTTTAAAATAAGCTTGTACTAAATCACCTATGTCACCTTATCTGGTCATCAAAACCATTAGGATAATTAGGGCCAGTACATTTTATTCTGCTCAAAATTGCTTATAAGTTAGTCCTGCATAAATAACATTCATTCTGAAAGATCTCACAAATATAATCTGGACCAAAATCACCATTAGAATACATCCATTTCCGCCTATCGTATTATGGGGACAGTCATTTTCTGTTTAATTTGTGTAATTGGTGTGATTTGTAGGGCTAATGCAGTCCTTTCTGTTCAATGTGGACGATAACGACCCTTAACGGCATTTTCCGATACAGCCTTTCTTGGGGGAGATGAAAGAAAACATTACTTATGTGTATAGCATGATTTATGTGTACATAAATGGAAGTTTCAGTGATGATTTGATTTTTTTTTTAGATATCCCAGTACGTGTTCGAGGAGACGTTTAACTTGAGGTTTGCTGTTCCGTTCACGCAGCATAATGCGACGGTGTCGAGCGCGACGCTCGCGGCGCTGTCGCCCGCGCAGATCGCCAGCGTCAAGAGACTCAACTCGCTCGATCTCGAGCTGTACGAGTTTGCAAAGAGTCTCATGTTTAGAAGGTGAGTCAAGCAGCAAATTGTCACAGATTTAGGTTTTTTTGTTTAGCGCCGGACGGCAGTGCCGACATTGTTATGTTCCGGTTTAAAGATTAACAGACGAAGAATGTCCGCCTTTGGAGATATACCACCCTAAGAAAGACGTGACGACTCCGCTTTGGGTAGGCGTGTGGTTTCAGGTGGATATACCGCCAGTGAAGTTGTTGTTCGATGCCGTGTTATACTGTCAGAGTAGAATAGTACCTCCTTCTGTACAAAGTTGCGTAAGAGGCGACAAAATACCAGATGCGACAGATGGTAATATATCCATCCAAAACAGTGAAGCCTGGGCCGTAGTACTGGGCCGGGATAGACAGAGCAGCATCCCTGTTGCGATAGCTACGCTTTGCGATTGACAACATGCTTGCCTAGCGCACCAAAACACCCTATTAAGGAGGCCTGTATCCAACAGTGGACTTCCAATGGCTGATATGAAGAATTTGTTGGATAATGTGACTTATTTAGGTTGCAGGGTGTCTACTTTTGTTTTAAAAATGTTGATATACTTTCTTGCTTACCAAATTCTTTCAGTTTTATGAGTTTAATGTAGGCAATTCCCTGCCTTGAGTAGTCGTTGTTTTCGCATTTATAATATAAGTTAGGATGACCAGGTCTAACTTTGTTACACAATGTCATTCTGTCAGCAGAAATTCTATAATTATCTTTGTTCAAATGAAACAAATTTGCTTTCTCTAAAAACATTAACTACGCGCCGCGCCGGTTTGAAAAATGACCAGACAAAAGCAATAAACGCCAGTGTGAAGGACATCGCTTATACGGATTATGTGTGTTATCCTGTTTTCTCAACTGGTTCTGCAACATTGCTATTGTACTGGTGAGCGGTCTAATACAATTTATAGTCGGCCTTAGGTATGTTTAGCGCAATGACAGCGCCTTTATGCACCGGTCAATAAAATAGACATCAAGTGGTCTCATCCGTTCCGTCTTACGCCCCTGCCTGCGAAAGCGAGCGATAATTGCCGCGATTGGTAATCTCTACTTTCATTGCTGGCTTTGTGCATGGTTATTGAGTAGTTCATAAACGTAGGCGCAGTATATGCGCAAAAGATCGATGTAACATGACACTCGCTAAAAGATCTCTGTAAAAATAATCATTAATTATTTCTTGTGAAATGAATGGAAAAGTTGGTATAGGAGGACCTAGGCGAACATATCTTCACCAGGTAGAGGAGGTATTAAAGAAGGGCCAGGTGACAAATACCAAGAATAAATGAGCGTGTATGAAAGGGCTAATGCAAGTAAGGGAAGCCAGAGAGGTATACCAAGATGGTAACAAGTGGAGATCCGTAGTCTCTGCCTACCCCGATGGGACACAGGCGTTATTTATGTAATTGTCTATGTATTTATAAATTGGACTTAATTAAGTCTGATTGTGTCAATTATGAATAAGAGAATAATCGCCAGTATCGATATAGTGTGATCATCAAATGCAGTTATTTCTTTAACAGTTTTCGACCCTAAGGTCGGCTTACAACGTAAAATAAAGTAAATAAATATAAAGGTTTTATGTTACATTAGAGATACTATAATAGGTATAAATATGATTCGAACTAAGAAACGAACGTCGGAAACAATTTAAAGAGATTAATAAACTGCATTTAAAGCCATTATAAGTATAGTTTTATTACTTGCACTGAGAGTTTCATATGATATACCATGTTATATGTTCTTATATTGCATTATATATTAATAGTTTTACAACAAACTAGCTACCCGCTTCGCCTCCTTATGATATAAATCTTATGTATCCGGACACATAAGAAAATGTTAATCCCTTTCAACCTATTTCCGCTACTATTTCTATCCCGTTTTTAGGTCTGTAATCTATAAACCCGTTGAACCCGTATAAAGCTAGTCTTGACAATTACAGCTCAGAAGAAAATTAATTATCCAATTTGGTGCAGTCGTTCTAGAATGCGTATATACACTTTGACAACTTATTTATATTTATATAGATTTGCTTGTAGACAACTTAAATAGAAAATTCATCGATTCAATTCAAATAGAAAACTTCATGGATATGAAAATTTAATAGCTATAATTTTCTTATTTATGAGAAAAATAGACAAATTGCCTCTGTTGTTACTGAATATCAACTTCATCAAATAGTTTAAAATTATCTTGTTTACTAATTATATTGTTTCCTTATTATTAATCGTCTGACAAAAAGGAAATTTTTTATTCATCCAAATCACGACATGATCTGAACACAGACTTGGCAACCAATACCCAAAAGAAGAGATTCAAGTGCAAATATCTTTTACAGCACCTACAAGAATCCTCTCAAGTCCGATATCCCTCAATCCTAAAAACAGTTGAAGTATTACGTAAAGAAGCCGGAGGACGTTTCCCGCGGCAAACAATCAAACTTATAAGTAGATTGCGACCCATCTGCGGCTTGGGCCGAGCCTCGAGGCACACGGGCCACTAAATCTAGCCGCTTGAATCCGAAGACTGTCACATGTGTATCGGGAGCGAGCGACTGACGCTTATAAATGGTCGCCGGTGACAGCTTCTGTATTAATATTATTTTGTGTAAGCGCAAATTATTTTAAGGCAGTATTAGAAATGTACAGCCAATGCAAGACTATTTGTTTGAACTTTCTAGGTATTTATGATGTTGACCCCGTACAAAGGTCGTTTGAATTGCCTATTTCTACCACCAAATAGCGGTATTCTCATAGCTGTGTTCAGATTTAAAGGGTGAGAGAAGGTGATTACTATGTAACAACGCGATATTGATATCCATCTGAAGGTTAACACGCGGCCTTGTTTGTCGAATTGGTCTAATAAAAAAAACGAAATTTTAAGTCTTCTTCCGAAGGGGCAACCATTAATTTTCATTCAAAATAGTAAAGCTTCTTATACGGCTAATTTAATAAGCACCAAAGGGCAGCATGTGATTTTAATAATTTTTAGACGAAATATTAAAAGATGATTAAAATATTAGTTTAAAAATTTATGCTTAAAATATTTGTGCTTCCTTAAATTAATCTTATATTTAGAAAAGCGACTTTTTAACATTGTCCTTCGTCCGATAGATGCCCTCAGTTTATGCTTTGTTACGGAACGAGTAAACGTAAAAATACCTGAGTTTTCGAGGTCCCTATATTCCTCTATACTAGTTCTTAGTTTATGCCTGAGAACACTTGCGATTGAGTTGCTGGCAGTTCATTTGTTTCAAAGGAGAATATGGCGAAAAATATTTTGTAATTTATGTATCCATATAAGCGTTTGTGTTTTGTTTGGTTGGTAAATAAAATTATTAGGCTTAACCACATGCACTTTTGGATAGTAAAAATAGAAATACATAAATCTGCAAAGTCTAAGTACTGCGATTGGCAGATAGAGTCACATATCCAATCGGTCATCGCGCAATAAGCCAAACTTAAAACTAGTCTAGGTAACTAGCCAAGTTTACCTACTGCGGATTCATAACGCAAATTATTAATTACATAGTATCTCGTAAAACGCGTGAAATCTTTTTGTCAGTGTTGTGTGGCGAGTGGTCCGTCTGCGATGAGACTTGAGTCAGGTCACCGAAGTAACCGAGTCTATATTTGTGTACGATGGCTTTAAAATTGTCTCGAGGTGAACCTACTGCAGCCTTGCTCGATTTTCTGAGTCATGACAGTGATTTTAATTATGTATTTAAGTAAGGGTTGTCACTTCCTTGTGCTTACGTGCTACACGCAACCATCACTGTGAACTGGTAACAATATCTCGGTTCGCTTTACAGCCTAAATAATGTTAGAAATGCGAGGTAACTCATTCCTTCTCTTTGTTAGCTTTTTACAGCCGACCGCTTTTTTTACAGTTTATACTAGACCAAAGCTTTTATTTTCTCTATATCTTTCATTCTCGTTTTCTGAAATAAATTGTGAGATAATATGGATAAGGTTTATTTGTATAACCTTTATCTACGGAAGTTTTTTTTTTGGTTAAGTCGCTTCGCGAATGATTATGAATTTTGGCAAAGTCGCTGGCGACCGCTAGCGTAGTAACAATGCCTGTGTCAACACGTTTTGTTATTACCATTTTAATTTCATTTACGATCATAACTTGTTCAATTTCAACTCAGTCTATCGGAAAGTTGATCGTGGTACAGAATAATTTAAAATTATGTATATTACATGCAGCTAAGTTAATTAGATATCTGATCGTAATCTCGTAACCTGACCAGCATTTAAGTGAACAGGCTTTAATAATCCAATCAAGCCCACGCATCGAGAGGCCGGCGCCATTTTAAACCAACGTATCATTTTTGCCCTAGATTCGAAGCGCTCAAGAAACGAGACACAGACTTCGATTACCGGTGGCGACATCTCGGCGAGGTGTCCCGTAACGGAGTGACAGAGTTCGACTGGGACAGTAACCTGGAAGATGCCACCACCGAAAAGTATCGAGGCAAGTAACTCGCCGGCCACCCGTGAATGCTGCCTTGTGAGATCACAGCACACCACTAGTCAGACCAGTAGCATGCCGGAGCAGAACAATCGACGAGCGATAACGTAACTTCTCACTTGTCTCTCCCCAATTCCTCGTCTAAGGTGCGGTATTGAAACTATATATATAGCATTGTACAAATTAAAACATATTTAGTCTTTAAGTAAATGTGTTCTTCGGTTCCCACGCTATAAATAGCCGATTACATAATCTCTAGAGCGTAATCTGGCGACGATTATTTCCTGTGTGATTTGACTGTGGATACGCCATCCACGAGATGTGCTATAAGTCCATCCCTTCTATGATATAATCTATTATAATTACTTTAGAGTAGGGCGTTGTTGATCAAAATGAATGTTGATGTTTGATAGAAACAGGGTAGGTTATGCATCTAGGATGAACCCAACGAATCGTAGCCGATAGTTTTAACTATAGTCCGACAGATCAATCGTTAGGAACAGTATAATAAAATTCGCTTGCTCAACATTTCATTGATGACACTAAGTAATAACGAAGTACACTCGTAAATTTAGCGATGTGCGTTGTTTAGTTAGGAGTTGCGTGTGTGTACATTATTAACAGGTCAACGATGGCTGATCAAACAGTAACTCATATACGGATACATATATCAAGCTATGTAAATAGTGAACTGTAATATATCACCATATACTTAGGCTGTAAGTCATAATAATTGTTCGTAGAAGTAACGTATTTTTTACGTAGAGAATTAACGTATATCATATATTTTTCTCGTGTATAATGTTTATTTTGTTAAAAAAATATTGTATTCATATAAATTGGTTGTTATATATCACAGTCATCTCAGTTAAAATTAACCAAAGAGCATAATGACATGTGCTATTATTTTTTTTTATACTCAGTAGTGGAAGTGATAATGGATAAGCTTAATTTTTAATTGATAGTTTTGTATACCACGGTGTATTCACATATCTCTACATCTGAAACTACGGTTAGATACAATCTTGGCTCGGATGTAAAAATAACGTTGAAAATTTGAATTGATCCTGATAATCATCTTACAACTTTCCGAGTGTATTAGATCGAGTCGCGGTTGATCCAGCAAGATTAACCGAAGGGACATAATTAATATTACACGGAAATAGTTCTTAACTGCGTATCCAAATTTTCGCCGGCGTTCAAAACGCTTTTAGGGTTGCACTTTCTGCAGTACTGTGAAACTGTAAAAAAAGCAGAGCTTGCAAATCAACTCAATACAGAGACGCGACTATTTATGTCTAATGATCTGTTTTACGCAGGTGTATCAAAACCTAAAGAGTACCTTTCATAGGGTAAGAAGGAATTTCTTACAAGTTCACAGATAAAACCCTATAATGGCTAATTTATTTTTCCATCCAAAAATTGCGAGTTCTGATATCATTTTAAAGAAAAATAATTATAATCATCATGATAAACTTTTTTTTAAGTTTATCGCATTTCAGAGTCTTACTAGCACTTAACTGCCATATTTTTAACCACCGCCCACGTCAAATACGTTCGTTGAGTTCTATTTTCGTCTGTAAATTGTTCCTGAAACTGTATTCACTGGAAGATTGTTCTTTAAAAGCTAACTAACCAACTAATTCACTCGAAAGGCATACATCACCTAGCGTTCAGAACATCGTTATTAATACAAGCAGTATTTCATCTCGCTGTTATGAGTCATAACCGAGCCATCTCTAGTTGTAGCAACACGCAAAATAAACAGAACTTAATAGCCACTTCATCTTCTCTCGCCAGCGCGGCTTATCTCTAGCGCTACTGTTAAAGCGAGCAGTTAAATTTCACATTCAATTCCTGTTCTTGATAACAACTAGTTTTGTTAATGGGCCAGCTTTCTGGCTTTAACGCTATGCACTGTACCTATCAGGCGGTGCTAATGCCGCTCCACATTGAAAACAAACGGATAGAAGCGCCTTTGAAAATTCATAAACGAATAGACTTATAAAGATGATATCTACATATTAATGAAATATTTGATCGTAATTATTTGTCTATTTTAATGATAATACTCTTTATCATACACCAGTCTAACAGATACAAAAAGGATACATATAAAAAAAGGGGCGCTCTGTTTCCTTTTTATAATTGGATACTCATTTCTTATTTAACTTTCTTGTAAGTGCCATAGGACCTTCTTGGACTTGCTTGCTCTGTTGATTGCAAACTCTTTGACAGAGCAAATATTATTGCATCCGTAAAAGTGAAATGTGGAGACATATATCGTGGGTTGCAAACGCTCTTTTATTTAGGAGGTTAGTGTATTGAATTTTATTGGATGATAAATTTTATTATTCTACTTATTTTTTTATAGTAAGGTAGCTTCTGGTTGTGCCTTTGACTTTACTGCTTGAAAATTGATTTTTATTTGTGTAGTCAACGATAACATTGATCTTTAATGTACTATGTATTGGAATACCACATAATATATTAGATTATTTGTGACCAAGCTATTATCTGAATCTCTATCCCGAACCGAATCGGGGTCTCTGATTCGGTTCGGTAATGGTTCGCATCCTACCTTCGAGAACGCCAGCAAGCGGTGCGCCTGGGAGATGATTTGTCCCAGTGGGTGACAATTGATGCTGGTGTGCCGCAAGGTGGCATTCTCTCTCCGTTATTATTTTCCCTTTTCATAAACCTTGTCACCAAATCTATTGGCTGCTCTTATCATCTATACGCTGATGACCTGCAACTATACACCCAGGTAGAGTGCAATGACCTGGACAATGCCATTGCTCGGATTAATGCTGATTTGACCAACATCACAAACTGGTCACAAAAGTTTGGTGTCTCTGTGAACCCGTCTAAGACTCAAGCCTTTATCTTGGGCAGCAAACGGCAATTGTCCAGTTTAAAAAATGTACCTGTAATTATTTTTAATAACGTGGTAGTGCCCTGCAGCACATGCGTTAAGAATCTTGGCCTATTTATCGACTCTTCCTTAACCTGGGATACACATGTTAATGAAATCAGCAGTAAAGTTACTGGAACGCTTCGTGCTCTCTATCGATTAAAATATTTTCTTCCTAATAAAACCAAAGCCCTTCTTATTCAATCCTTGGTTTTACCCATAATTGACTATGGTGACGTGTGCTGCACTAATATCTCTCAAGAACTCATTTATAAATTGGATCGTCTATTAAACAACTGTCTTCGTTTCATTTTCGGTTTGCGTACCTAAATACGATCATATTTCCCATTACCGTTCTCTTCTCGGCTGGCTTCCCATTCGAGAACGTCGCAAAATTCGAGTTCTAACCATACTATTTTCAATACTTTTTGATCCGTACGCGCCAATTTACTTAAAGGACAGATTCCAATTCCTATCTTCCTCTCACGAACGTAATCTCCGTTCTTCTAATACTCTTTCGCTCTTAACTCCTTCTCATCACTCTAGTTTTTTGACAAACTCTTTTACAGTGACAGCTATACGACTCTGGAACGAGCTTCCGTTAAATATTAAGCAATCCCCAAACAAATTTAACCTGAAACGCTGTCTCCGTACTTTATTTACTGATGCTGCTTCTCTGACTTTATAACCCTATTTCTGATGTACGTTATTTTATGTATATATTTATATTATATGCATTTACTGCGTTTATTTATGCAAATATGTATGCCACGTTTATTTATTTTGTATATATATTGCCTGCACCACTATATATATATATATATATATATATATTTTTTCAGTTTTGTGTAATGGTGTAACCTTCAGTCTAATTAATTAGGTTTAATTGATTACCTTTCATATAATTGTGTTTGGCTTATATAGTATTTATTATTTGGAGAGTGTATCTAGTGCCACAATTTCGTTTATCAGTATTGGACGGTGTTGTTGGAAATTTGTAATAGGATTTGAAATTCATGTACGTAAATTCAGTTTTTTTTGCGAGCTGAATATAAAATACTTGAACTTAAGGAAAAATATATTGAATTACGTAATTTTTATTAAGCTATCTTATTCTTAGCAATAGAATATCGGTTAATTTTGTTAAATGTATTTTGTTGTTTGGGTTGAATAATGAATCTAACGTCACGAGTTATAACCCTAATTTAGTCTTAATTTGTTGTTTTCATTAAATATTTTCTTTCTAATCATTGTTTTACAGCCAGTCAGTGTTCGAATGTTGTTCTAATTACTGTGAACTACTCAGTCATTATGCTATAGGCATTTGTCGCGAACCTAGCTTAAATCGTTTATTGACCTCTTTTTACCAAGCTGCATTAAAAGGTAAAATGACTGCGAAACATTATTTCCGTGACGAGTTTAATTTTTCAATACTATGTCTGAACAGAAGGATACTTATTAATCAGAATTGAATGACATATTTACCATCTCATCTAAATAAGTGAGACCTAAATAGGTTGATGCGAAGAGAACAAACTGTAACTTGACACTTGATAATGTACTCCAATTAGTGGAACGATACTCTCTCACTATTCATTTAAAAGTATAGAGTTGTAAATTTATTGTTAATTTACTTTTTTTTATAGATTTTGTGATCAAACTGAGATGCAGTATATTGTACCTATATAGTTTATAATATAAAATATAATCTAGGTAAATATGAATTAAGCTTAAATAGCCGGAGCTATGTTGTGATGCGACGTTTCTCAGATACTTCGACCGAGAATTGCATTTAGGGCTAGTTCCGTAACAATATATTTATATGCAACTATTTGCCATCTTCCTGTAGCTTTCAATATCAAATTCAATTTACTGCACTCGAGTTGTACTGCTAAGTAGCTGCTGTTCGTCTGCATTTATTGTGTATATTTTTTTTATTGATTGTGTTGATTGCTTTTTTTTATTTTAATATTGTATAGATGGAATTTATTTGTATGCAGCTATATTTATATTCTGTCGAGCAGTAAAATGAACGAAATATAAAAATGTTCTTTTTTTAAACTCTTGTTCATCTCTCTGCTCTTGTAACGGCTGCACGTTCTTCATATTCAATTTAAATGCCCGAACCATCTACATCAGCCAAATAATAATATTTGTCAGCGTTTTTTTCTGTTCTCTTATTTTTTAAAGGAGCCCATTGTTCGTCGGTATAACGAAGCTCAAATAAGAAAACCTTAAAAGTTGATGACGCGACAAATTGAAATCCCGTTTGTATTATTTTGTATGCGGGCAGCACGTGTTATCTCAATGAACACGTATATATTGAATTCATATAATATGTATATTTTTTTTAATAAACGTAGCGTCGTTTTCTATTTGTGTGGTTGAGAATTCTGGAAGAGATATTATGTGTTTTCCAAACAAAGTATTGTTTGCGCTCGCACGGACACGCCGCACGGTCAGGGATGCCAGTCATTTTGATTTTATTCTAAAATATTTTCCTTCAGAATGTTTATCATTTTATTACGCACAGTTTAAAACATAGATTGAAGTTCAACTTCATTAGTTTGGATCGCTTACATTTCTTTTGCAACTTTTTACCGCTGGTGCCAAAGAAGTTCGATCAATCTTGTTACCTATTACATTAATCAGTTTTTTGACCATGATATTTGTTAATGTTAGTCACGTTCTAAATAAATAACTTTCAGCAAGAAATTATGCTTGGTATAGCGACCTTCAACGCTAAAATTATATTTTTATTATACGAACACTCAATGATAATAAGGTTTCAACTATTTATTTCATAGTAGCAATAATCTTTTATGGAATAAGAAATCAGTATTGATAAATGACACTGCTAGCTATGCTGTTGTATACCACTTTTGTTTATTTTTTAAAGAGTCGTTTCTATTGTTTGTGCCATACAATTACTAACATTGGCAACTCTAAGTTCTTCTATACAAGTAAAAAAATATGTATTTCGGCTAATCTCCGGAACGGCTGGATTTATCTAAACAGGGTTTTGTGGTAATAGCTGATGCTGATATGATGATGATTGTAAATATCAAATCAAAAAATTCTTTAATCAAGTAGGTTTGTTACAAGCACTTTCCAATCGTCAATAACTTACTTTTATTTTAGAGAAAGTATAGAGATCCATAGAGACGTTTAAAAAACAGATTTGTTGAAAAAATCTAACGACATTGGCAACCCTAGCCTTGTATTCTTTCGACAATAAGATTGATAGGTCAGTTCGCTCACCAACCGTGCTGAACTTTGGTTGTGTTCCATTATTTATATGCATTCTTCTAGCAACTTAGTACCTCGTGTTCACGTTTACGCCGTAAAAGACATTGTATATACTACTTATATAAAGTTCCGTGCAACTTCTTATATCCTCAACAATTTGTGTTATTGTTAAAGATCGATTCTCATTACACCCTAGTTGTGGCATGTTTATTTTTATATAGATAATTTATGCAGCATTTAAATAAATTGTTTTAATGCATTTCATGAGATTCTTTTTGTTTGTGAAATCTCAAATGTTAAATTTTTTTCAAAATATATTTGCGTTGTTAGTAGATTAATGATTAAGTGTCCATTTGTACAGCTAAATCAGTTGTAATGTCAGGATTTTAGTATATAATTTAGATATAAGGATCATGCTAGTATACTGTTCTTGTGTGTAATTCTATGCCCTGTGATAATACCAATTTGCACCCAACGTATTGATTTATATACCGGTACTTTCCGCCACGATACGAATCTAACAATGTAATGTTAATTTTACGCTTGAAGGTTGTAAATACTAATTATCGAGGGTAACTAAGTATGGGTGCATAAGCCATATAATAAGTTAGCCATAGTGACGTAAAGTTGACGCAGTGTCATGAAAAACTAGCGACTAAATAGCGTATAATCTATCTCATAGTACATTGCCGCACAGGTGCAGTTTTTTCTTAGTACCAAAATTAGTATTTAGTTCTTTAAGTTCCCGACTGAACCAAAATATAGTATGTTATGTTGTGTTACGATCACCGAGAAATAAAACAAGCGAAATTAGTTCCTGTATTTTTATTTCATACCCAATTAAGTGCAGAGGTTACGTAAAACCCAGCCTCTTATTAATGCAAGTAGCCAATTAGAGAACTGATAGAAAATAAACGGCGGAAATACCGAATCCCCAATTAAACTACATGTGGCACATAAAAACAGATATGGCACATAGAAAGGATCTTAATAACAGCAAGCTGATTTCAATGGAATTTTATAAATTACAATATTAGCTTAATATTTTAACGTACACGATAACATATTCTATGTTTAGGTACTACTGTACACGATTAAATATTTCATTTATTCAATTAGCAATATAGAATAACTAAAGTTATTTAAGAAAATAATAGTTTACATTTAGTGCCAAAACTGAGGGACCCTGCAGATGTTATTTATTTAGCGCGCAATCCTGTCGTAACTGTCAATGGGACAGTTATGTCAAATGCTTTTCTAAAATATAACAAATTTCCACCAGTTTCTTAATCCTTCACCTAACAATAACCAACACAACAATAAAATAATTAGCGAAATCTGTCCACGCATTATCTTGTAACCAAGTGTAGGTAATATGGGTTAATTTTTACATACATGCTAAATCGTGTTTTCTATAACAAGTCTCACAATGATTTTATGAATATTCCAAGTATTTGTTTGTTAATGAATATATGTCTGATATCTGTGACACAACAACGGGTAGTGCGTACCGCGCGGTACCGCGCAGGAAGCTCGGGCGGTCGAATTTGCATTTAGTCATTAGGACGCGTCCGGCGGCAGAGAGCCAGCGCTCCGACCGTTGCACCCGGCCGCCCGACCGTCGTGATGTAATCCCGCAAGCCCAGGGGACCTCAAACTTGCGGTTTCTAGTCTCAAACGGTAATCAATTAATATTTACGCATTGAATATACAGTCGAATACATAACAAATTCTTATTATTAAAACATGATCTATCAATCTCTACTAAAAGTGATTGTGAAGACCAGGTCGACAAACTAGCATACAGACTGTTTGATAAAAAACGTCACCGCAGCCTTGCGAACCTTGTGACTTAAATATGTTACGTCACATCACCTAGTAGGTAGAAATAGGTGAGAGTGAGGAACCAATGCAGACGACATTTTTTTTCATGCAAATCTCTATAATACAAAACTGTACTCACTAGAAGTATTGGTAATAGTTATTTATGCTCATTATATCAGCTACTGTTTTAAAGTCTCGCTGAGAGTTTTTCAAGAGGATGATATTTGTATGCGGCCTGCGTCCAGTGCGATCTTCTGATGCTGGTCAGATCTTAGTGTACTACTAGTACCCATAAATAAGCACAAGGATTGTGAGAGATGGTAAGCGGTTACCATAAACTATAAATACGTCACTAACATCAACCGCGTGACAGTATCCTATTTAAGTAGTCTTAGCCCTATGTGACTGCTTCTTTTTGTTCATAAACCACAAAAAAAATTATTGCTCAAACCGTCCTTTGCAGTCTCTTCGTCAGCTGACAAGAAAACATGGAACCCTAGAAAAAACCTAGTAAAACTTGTAAAATACTTTAGAACCACAAACAAATTTAACTAGTCGGTACTAAACCGGTCGTTGAATTCTCTTCGTCGGCTGGAGAGAAAAGATAGAACCCCTACAAGAAACCTGGCAGAACTGTTATAAAATACTTTTGAAGAGATACGAGACTCCTATTGTGTATGCTTATCGGACATATAGAAGGAGAGCTATCACATGAGACTCAATAAGTGCGGCCTGAACATATTTTTTTGAACAAGTATAAGTTTATTATGCAAAACAGTATATGAACAAAACGTGAACTCTGTGTTAAGATAGCACATGTTACTGGAATATGTCCTTAGATCGATCGATCACAAAGGGAATCACATTTTAGAACATTTAACATCAATCCGGGAGTAGTTGTCCCAAAATTTAAACTAAGTACTAGTTTAAATTTTGACGAAACGATTATCATGCTCAGATGAATTATTTATTTAATAATGTTGAAAATGTAACATTCATTTCTTAATTTATATATTTAAGGCAACGATGAAGCTGGCATGATCGATTCTGAACAAAGCCTCTGTATTAGATATAGAAAGACAAGTAAAAATTGAATAGAAAGAGACCCAATGAGACTTATCGTTATATCAGTCAGAGAATTAAAACTCCTACAGTAACGGGATCAACTCGAACAAAAAATATTTTCCCAGGACAATGTAAGACCAGTCGCTTGTATTTAGTTTTAGCCAGACTAGAACAGTTCAGAACAATAAGCTAGCGCAATATTCATTCTAGATTGTTAAAACAATACTTAAATATTTATATTGAAAAACAAGAAAACGTCTCAGCTTTAAAATAAAAGTTACGAACATGGCAAGGGTATCAATAGCACGATGCCAAGATTGTGAGCTGAGAATTTATCTCTCATATTACCTCTCTCGCTCTTCAAATGGGATCAAAAAATTACGAGCTCTGTATTTGTGCTTGTGTGTGTACATAGCTGACTTGTCTAAGATCTGCTCGATCAGAGAAAGTGAAAGTATATATTCCAGAATCAAGTAGAGTTCCTACTTTGGTTGGAAGTTGCTATCCTTTTGCTTTTTCTTATGTTATAGAGTTACGACGTTTGCAAAAGTGTTTCTTTGCAAATATTTATTTAACGCTTATTATAGTAATGCATACATCACGCGTTAGAATTTTAGTCAACGTACCCGAAGTAATTTAATTCCCAGCCTCAGAGGACTTGTGATATTATCTTGTCGGTGTTCTTTTTTGTAAATGCGTTTTGTATGAGTCTTAGTCTTATATTCCTCTTTGGTTTCAATTCGCCCGGTGATCGCTAATTTGACAGCTAAACCGTTCAAAATACCGATTACAAAGAGCAAAATAAAAAGCCAGATCTATTACATGGGAAAATATTTTAGGGATAAAAAATATATAGCCTACGTGCCAAATTTTATCCCGCTTTGTTCAGCCATTCTAAACTTATATTAATTATAATATTGTAAGGGTAAGAATACACTTCATGAAATACAAACAATTCACTTTAAATATACAGATTGATATATAGTAAGTAAATTGACATTACAATTCATGTCAAAAATAACTTTAACATTGAGCATGTGAACTTCAATTGTGCAATTGTAACTTATGCACTCCAGTTTGAGAATTACTGGCTTATCCTGCTCGATGACTGATACTTCATTGGGTTGCCACACTCCTGTCCAATTAGCTACCCGAAACTCCAAGTGAAGCGCGAAAATTATGTGCTACCAAGAGTTTATAGCTGCTAGGAAGTAAACAAACACGAAAGTTTGAGTATAAACACGTTCTCGTTTTTTGTAGGACAGTTTACACTGCCTGCTAATTGATATATCGCAGGTTTTGCGACGCAGAGTTATAAAAATGGTTTTAAGACAGCTTAGTTTTAAATAACAGTAATAAAACTTCTCCTTTAGCGGCTTAAAAACAAGACGTTCTCAAGAGAATGGTTGCCGCGACGTAACCGTTAAATTACAGTATTTATTAATAAATTCAATGACAATTATTTTTAACGTACAATTCATTAATAAATAAAACATAGATGAAATTAAATAATTATAATAAGAAAATATTGCGATTTATTAAAAGAAAACACATGGTCAAAAATAAAAAGAAAGAAATCATAGTTACAATAAACAGAGCCAGCGTGTAAATCTCACTAATAAAAAAACAGTGGTTTACTTTTTTATCTAATCAAAGAGTAAAGTAGTACACCATTCGTTAAAATAAAACTCGCTTAGATAATTAAAACATTTTGTAAGTTAGTCTACTAAAATAGATTTGTTCTCTGTTTTGTTCTCATATAAACGACATGCTACTTTTTATGTTTGTTGCTGTTCGAATGTTTATTTTTCCTCAAAATCAAGTTATTCTGAATTAGTGGCTATAACTTATGAGTAATTTCTAGACAAAGGAATATAAAATGGCGAAGTTAAAAATATAATATTTCGTAATGACATTTTTGCCCGTGATGCCTCTAGAACTCTTGTTATTCTGAGAAAAAATCTTAGTCACTCTCTAGCAGATACACTGCAAAAAGTCGTACCGATTCCATTGTGAAAAATAACTACGTTAAGTTGTAGAGCTTTCATACTAACTTTGCACCCCCCTTTTATCCCCTTAAAGAAAATTTTTCGAAAAGTTATTATTAAAAACCTTCATACTGAATTAATTCGAATAACTTAAAAACCCCCATTTTGCGCCCGTTTAGGAATGAATATTCAAAAATAAGTCAGTCAGTCAGATTCTCCTTTTATATATAGATTAAGAGTATAATAATATGCTTAAAAATTAATAAAATTAAGCGACGACATTTCGCCAGACCGACCTGTCTGGTCACATGTATGGTACGGAACGTTCGCACACCTGTACCGGTAAATCGACTAGAATTTAATACATTTTAGATAGTTTCAACTTTTAACGTGAAACTATAACTATACTAAACTATATAATCTATGCCACCAAAGCAGCAGGCGGAAGACTAGTAGGAATATAATTACAAACCTAAGTGTTATTTATCACGTTTATTAGGAGTGCTTGTGTTGCTAAATCGTAATTAAAATTTTGGTATACTATACATATTTATCTATTCAAAAGTATCTATATAATACATACGTAGATCCAAGAAAGTGCTATACAATTACTACAGTACGGTTTGTAACCGTAGCAAACGTTAAATTTAAAAGCTTAATAAATTTCACGCACACATACACACGAGTCTCAGGATCGAATATTGGCATCATCATAGTAAAAATTACATAAGAGATGCATGTCACTTTTGTCAATTTAGTAGCCCGCTCAATTGAACGTCCTCAGCAATCAATTCAAGTGCGTTGTTAACGCTTGAATAAAGAGCTATTGCTGAATGTGGGTCAAACGTATCTGCATACGAATGACCGAGGAATCAGAGGTGCAACTAATGTGTAAGCATCTATATACTTTTGATACTACATTTTTGTTGCACGTGTTTAAAGGTAATAATAGAGTTAAATAAGATCAATATTGGTTGAGTGGAACTTGCCGTCCTACAAAAATATATGACGTGAAATACGTTTTTAGTATAAGGACTCTTGCGCGTGACCTTTTTGGAGTGCTTAACTTTGGAATGGCCAAATTCGATCGTCCTATTTTCACGTGCGAAAGAACTGTTTGAAATATATTTTTAGTTACTTTGTTTCGATTTAAAACTAAGTGGTTATAATTGGAGTCTTTAAACAAAATTTCTGAGCATTTCATAATATAAATATACATCTTTTTATATTACGAACTGTCTGTTTGTAATATAAAAAGATTTAACTGCTTTTTACTAATTGCATATTGATGTATACTCGGTACATATAACAAAAATTTCTTTTTATTTAAATTTTTGCATGTGTCTGTTTGTTTGAGGAATGAATCACTAAACGGTTCAATCGATATGGATGGAAAATCTACTGTCAAAGAGCTGATAAAATATGGAGTGATTTATGCGTGCGAAGAATATGTGTTTACAGTGCTTTGGTGACGTACGCTGCGTAAACGGTTGAAGTTACACAAAAACAATGTAAGAGGAAATGTTTTCTCCTTTAAAAGCTATGCTACGCAAAGTAACAATTCCACGCCGACGAAGTCGCGGACACAACTAATTAACAGAATAAAATCAAGTTTTAGACTTACAGTGATTTCGTTTATTCGATCGTATAGAAATGAAAACACATACTTACAATGTCATGCATCAATTGTTACTGCATTATATTCTAATATATTAATATAAAAACATTGTTTAGTTTACGTTTACCCTTACTATTCGCTAAAATGGCATCGAAATACACTTTTTAACTTTTCTACAAGAGTTTTGCTATCATATTTATTCAAAGCAAAAAGCCATATTTAAAGTAATAATATGCCTGCATACATTTACCACTATATTCTAGCGAATAAATAACCAAATCAATGTACCTATACTAGAGCAAGATAAATAAGTTTTTTTATTTGGAGCATCCGTTATATGGGAAAATAATCGCTATTCAAATTTTGTTGCTTTCTAACTTATATAAACAACACGCTTTTCAATTCGCACGCAATCGTATTCTCGGTATTGATATAAAAAGTTACTGACTCAGCGAGTTGGTAAACAAGACTCCGACTTGAAAAAGCCCATCCACGCTATCTCCTCAACAGCTCGAACTACAAACTTGCCCCGATCTCTTGTCGGCTGAAGTTACGCTGATGGATGTAACGTTCTATGTCCAGTTATATTGTCAGCGACGTGTCACCGTTTGACATCGTCGTCAGTAATATGCCGCCATGAAAATTATACGAGAAAATTTTAGAAGCTGCTATCTCGAATGCTTGACAGCTGTTCAAAATACAACCTGTGTAGAGAATGTAAATGAATTCATCCATCTAAAAAACAAGTTTAGTGAAACCATAGAAAACTATAATCACACACATCCGAAATAGTTTTTTTATTTTATTGAAAAGAATATCAGCCAACTTATAGTTAAATTATGTAATAGGGCCCAATTCATAATAAAAATAAAGAAAATGTGTGCATACAGTCACAACATTACACATTTCTTAAGTAAACTATTTATACAAGGAAGAAAACTCGACACCGATGAAGCTTGCTGAGTACATTAAGCGCACATAGTATATGTATCATACACATTCAAACACATATACTCGTACATATGCACAAATATTTCAAAAATATTAATATTAACGCGTAATATTATACCTACTTGCAAACTAAATGGTCAAAGATTATTCTTTCAATAAATTATTACGTTTTCTGATGACGTATTCACCACTTATTTTTGTGTACCATAATAATTAATTTATTATTCCAGCCATTGGAAGTCCACTGCTGGACATAGGAAAGAGCCCAAGAACGGAGGAATTATGCCCATAATTGCCGCGCTGGGTAAGCGGGTTGGCAATCGCAGAGTGCAGTTCTCGCGACGGGGATGCCGCTGCCCATCCCTGCCCTGTGTATTTGAGCTGCATTATCTATGATGGATATACCTGGTACCTGGTACCTCAGTCGTCTCTTAAAACACCTAGTACGGGGGGAGGTACTATTCTACTCTGCCGTTAGCTGATACGACGGCACCATAATAATTGATTAAGTAAATTAAATAATTCATTTAACTTAAGCACAAATATGTAAGGTAACGTTAAAATAAGAAACTGATAATAAACAGAGACTAAATTGAATTAATTTTAATTATTACATAGATACCGCAGTTTATTGGGTAATGACATGTAAAGCCTTGTATATTTCGATGAAGCACACTACATTTGCATATAGGATTTCGGATTCAATATTATGCACATATCTGTTCCATTGTCTATCTGTATGTATACAAGTATGTTGGTCCAGAACTTCTCGCATGTATGAAACTAGATTTTGCCTGTAACTTTGTACGTGTGGACTGACATCCGCTAAGTAATTCTAACTTTAGTAGCTTGACTTGTGGCACACAAGTTGTGATAATGTGAACGCAAGTTTTGAGTACATTGGCTTGTATGATTTTGTTTATTTATGCACTTGACGACATCAGTACTGGTGTAGTCAATTTTATCTAGACCGGTCGACTTGTAAGACAATGCTTAAAAACAGCGCTGGTGACCAAGGAGTTCGACATCCCTATCAATTGTTTCTTAGTTCAAATGTCTGATATTTACCTGCTTATATCGATATAATAAATTCATCATGCAGTTATTATACGTTTCTTATTATTTACTACATAAAATTAAAGGTTCTCCCGGTGTCCCTACTTATTTTACTTACGTAAAACATATAAGGGAAGTGTTAATTGTTATAAATGATAGACTTGTGTCGACCAGCCCATCTTTTATAGAATAATAACTTTCAAGTTTTACACTTACCATGTTAAAATCTTAAACGTGATTACACAGAAGAAGGAAGATGAATAAGGTTGTATATCGATAAGGAAATTAAATACACCGCGTTCTATACGTTCTAAATAAAATAATAATAAATGTCTATTATAATTTCGGTAGAACTATCTATATTAATATTATAAATGGGAAAGTGTGTGTGTGTGTCTGTTTGTTAGTCCGTTTTTCACGACAAAAAGGAGCAACGAAATGATGTGGTCCTTTAAGTGGAGGTAGTTAAAGGGATGGATAGGCTACTTTTTCTATGGTATGTGGACTATTTATGACTAACTGCCCTAATCCCTTAAAAGAGGGGGTGCAACTTTGTGTAGGTCTTCGTTTTTAAGGTAGGGAGCTAAAAATCGTATCACGGATTCTTTGTTACCCACGAAAAGACCAGCCTTATTTTTTTTGTAGATCTTCACCCAGCCCCTAAATGTGAATGAGAATTGGTGTGAGACTCCTCAAAATTAGTAAAGGTTTTAGTACACAAACGAATTAAAAAAATAAGTCAAAATTAGCGTAATAATATCTGTTCCGAGTTCTGTTCTCTGTTCTAAAACAGGAAGGAGTTAACCCAAATTTAATGCGATTGGAGCTGCGGGCAGTAGTTTTATAGAAGCGTGATTACGAGATGCACAACCAATGCTCACGTAGGTACTATATTAAATTGAACCAATACCTAAAACTACAGTTATCTCGATTGGTCGAATGCCTCTCGGCTGTTTCCAGCAGTGGTTAAATTACGATTGTCCAAAAGATATTATCATGGACCGACCGACCAGTATATTTTGCCCAGGGCACGGCGGATGGTGGACTCAGATATGTACGTACAAATAACGGACTAACATCCTGCTGGTAATCCATAAATCAAATCGAATTAAAACTACCTCAAAATGCCTCCGACTTCAGTTTATTTATCTTATGTATTTATGTGTATGATTACATTGTGGCAACCGTCTGCAAGAGAAACGTCAAACATAAAATTTACCTTCTACGAGCATCCAATTTAATTCAGATTCATAATAAATTCTTCATAAAATTACCTGCAAAGAAATGTAATCTTTCAGATTAAAAATATTCAATATATTTTATTTTTATTTTGTATTTATCTAGAACATTTTATACCAATTAAAGTGATACAATTACACAATGTTAAGTAAGATAATCGATTAAATCCAAGCACCGGACCCAATCTAACTTTACTGAACAATATTAATAACTGTCACCTCCATCGACCATTATTATCGATCACTGTTTCATTCAATGCGCGGGAAAAATCTATTTGGCTGACATTCAAGACGGCGCCCCGACCGCGCTCGTAATACAACTAATTTATAAACAAGATAAATAAATGGAATTAAGATTTTGTAAGTAATTATTGGCCATGTAGTTATTAACATCGAATATCTTGCAAACAGTAAACAACTCGTACCGTCTCTTTCTCCGACGTAAATACCTTATATTAGTTCCCAACTCCATCGAAGCAGACTTTTCCAAGGTCATATTCCTATGTCCTCTGTCTTGAAAGTTTGTAAAGCCATGAGACAGATCAATTAGACGCAAATTTATATTAAAATATAAGTATGAATGTTTTGTTGTTACCAATCGATACGCCTGTCTAATTGGAGTGAAATAAAATTATTGACTAGTGTCAATATCAATATATGAAAACGAATGTGTATCTAACTGATTTGTCTCGTGAATTTGTATTTAACAGACTATGGTTTTGAAACGCTTGTTTATCAAACGACTATCTTTAATTACGCATAAATTCTAAGGTAAAAGAGCGTTAGGAATTAATAAACAAATATTTACATATAACCTCTCAATAAATGTCATCTAAAAATAGGACTAAACGTCCATTCGTTTCGTCGCCTTCCGCAGTATCACATCTCTTGCATAATAAAAAGATCGAATTTCCCGGTAAGTGTCGTTGGGGTATCATCTAATGCATTAAGATGCGTCCGCACCGCTCCCGGCCGAGCTCCGGTTACCCGAACTTCGGCGGCAGGTTTCTGTGAAAACGGTGTTTGGGAATCAACTGTTCTACGAACTAGACGACTCTCACGGAACTAATTCGGGTGATTTGATTCAAATGTTTTTGTCGGGAAACGGCACCGGTGCCGGTACTCTTATGGGAATCTCATCACATCGTTATCGTTAAAAATTTGTTATTTTAATACGTTCCTTTATAGATTTGTTCTGATCTGATCACTTCTAGTCTGTTAATAACAACGGTATTAATAGTAAATTAATATTGTGCGAGTTCATTTTAAATTATGCAATACCAAAATAATCATGTCATCGATATTAAATGTCCTTGCCAAAAAAGTCACAATATTAAGCAGCCATAATTGTATTACAAATACACAACTACGTTTATTATTTGTATCTATGAAAATAAAAAAGGTATCGTTGAAATAGGATTCATCAATGGAATCGGGAAGATTGTGGGCAAAATATTTATTAAGTAATTTTTATGTAGGAAAATAGTTAATTGGTTGAACAAACAAGAACCCATAGAATTTTACTACATATTATATTTTAATAAAATGACTCGTAACATAAACTATAATAATCGTTTTCTCTTATAAAAAGTATATCAAATCCCACAATATTAAACTGCATTCATTTTTGACGTTGCGTACCCATTGCTTTTATAACCCAAGAAACTATAAACTGGAACTAATTCTAATCCGTCTCATCAGTCAAGTGCTTTAGGTAATGGCTGAACTTATTTGTTGCTTGTCGATTGGCCTGGCTGGAACGAGATTCCGTTTGAGTAATTAAGACAATGGCTCCCAAAAGTTCGGACTTCAGCGCAAAACATAATACAGATTTATCAAAACGAGCCCATTGTTCGGGGTAAATTGAAGGAAACGTATTTAAGATAAAGGGGTTTTATTTCTACGCGAATGAGGCATGTTGTTTTCAGCGACACTTCACTGTTTGAACGTTTGAAGTTTCACAAAAGGAGGCGGGGCTTCTAAAAAGCTTTCAGCACAAGTTTCGTTTGAGAGCTCCCACTCTTTGTCTTTCCGTTTCGTATCTTGTAATCGCTATTGTGTCCCTATCGCCCGTCGGTTATCTTGCACACCGATTTATAGTTATTATGCGGGCCTTAGGGTACAATATTGTCACGGCTTTGTTTGTACCTGCCTGATAAAGACTATTGGAAGTAGTTGTAAGTCGAGTTATAGCTTTCGTGTCTGTTAGTAAACGACAAAGATTGTGTATATAATATAACAAAATCTTATTTTATTTATGTCTCAATTGCACCAATAATCTTTTTAACAAGTAAATGTACACTTCACTTGATCATATTTTAATAAATGATTTATTTTTTGTAGAACCATTAGGGAAAGTAGAATACTTTAACGTCAATTCTAGAAAAATAACCATAGGAAATATGCTGAACCGATTATTTTTGAACAATCCTTTATCTAATCATGTCTCACCCGCTCTGCCAGGTTTCTCAAACTCAAACACGGATTTTAAACGCAACTGCAGGTTGTCATAGAAAGGCAGGTATTATTTTTAACTTTCATATATTATCTAGTGTATCAGCTTGACTCTTGAGTCGCTTAAAGCAATTGTGTTATGGACATTGACACCATATAAACGTGGTAATAAAAAACGAATATGGTGACGAATCGAATACTTCAATACATATTTAATACCTTCAAACAGAGCAAACTATTGATATGATAAATCGATGAATCGGGATCGAATCACCGATCCTATTGCAGAACTACTCAGACATAATTCTAGCGCCACCAGATCGAGGCCCCTCATTATTAAGCGACTCTATGCCCGATTGTGCCTGCAGGGTTCGCGGAATCAACGGCGATCTCCTAAAGCTCGACCTTTGGCCTTGGTTAAGGACACTTAACTGTTTGCAGGAGCAATAAGTGAGAACAACCGCACTAGTTAGCGGTCGGTTGTCGCTCGAGGGACAGGAATTGCACGCATTCGCCAGTGATCGCTGTATATTATTCTACGAGAAGAATGTGATTAAAGCATATAGGTATATAAGTTTTTCTATGGGGCGGAACCAGGGACGTGCGAGCACTTGCCAGTGAGTGAGATATTCTTCGCGATAATATTATGTTCATTATTGAGAAGTAACCGCTGAATATGGCATTTATAGAAGTAATGCTATCGGGTAAGTACATTCATATGTTTGTGGGTAGAGTCAAATACTATCACCCTCTGTACCAGGTTTCGTCGGCGGCGACTGAGGTACCGGAACCGACAGATAGCGATGTATCCTATATCATACTGACTGGCGTAGTACAAATGCTGTGGGGCAAAGATGGGCAGCAGCAGCCACATCGCAAAGCTACGCCCTGAAATTGCCTCCACGCCTGCCCAGCGCGGCAATTATAGAGCAAAATCCCGGACTGATCATAAATGTGTTGATACAACTAAATAAGTGAATTTCCAAATTGGTACAGTAATTTTTCATTAACTAAATTATTAACTCAGTGTAACATGGCATGCAAAGAGAATGTATGCATAAAATATCTTTGTTCCTTGTGGGCTGGTGAATGAGTAATTGTTTTAAAAAGGAACATGAGACTGCATCATGCAATAACATGGGACAAAGAGCGCAGCGGTATTCTAATCCTCTACATAATAAGGCCACTCAAATGAACTGATCCCATATAAGCCTCGGGCTGCAGTGCCCGGTTGGCGATGAAGTAATACCACAGTAAATTCTTGTTCAAACTTCTTGTGATTATTTTTGCCTTATTAACGGCGCATTCTTATTAGCAAGGAAAATATCTTAAGAATACTATGTTTTATCAGCTTAAAACTATCCACCAATATCGCAATAGAGGTAATGTATTTTACATATCCTTTTTTATTGCGATTTACGTGCTATCTGTAAATATTCCATAATTTCACAAAGATCGTCTAAATTGGCATCTTACTCTAACCTACCGTCAAATAGCAGAGTTCAAATTGCTGTGATCAGGTTTGAAGGGCATGAGAGGCAGTAAAATTACTCCGTAATTTGACATAATATCTTTAAGTCACAAGGTTGGCAACGCGCTAGTGCTATGCTTGTGATATTGCTAGCGTCTATGGGCTGCAATAACGCTTACCATCACGCGGACTGTATGCTTGTTTATTGACCTGATGTAATATATATATATATATATTACATCTATATGTATTCTAGTTCTATCAATCAATCAATATATCATAGTTTCCACAGTGCATGCGATAAAAGTCATAAATATTTTTTATTATATCATTGAATTTTAGTAGAGATCCCCAATTTTTTATAGTAAACAATATTATCTATATTGCTCAAAATTAGTGTAGCATTTTAACGGTGAAAGAATTATCGAAATCCGTTCAGCAGTTTTTGAGTTTATTCGTACCAAACATACAACCTTTTCGTAGATTATTATGTATATGTAGATTATTGACTTTATATGCTAGTTTTGCAATACTATGATTTTATAGGTTTTTCTTTTTTATAGGTTGTTTAATTGTAGAACTTAAATTTAGACCTGACTTCGAGATAATAAGCCGGTAAATAGTAAATAAGTGAAAACACTGGTGTTCTGGGTACCAGACAACAGAGAGTCTACAATTCTAGTAGTTAAATACATAATTAACACCGAGACACATAACAAACACCAATGTTTATCATATAACTATTTGTCCTAGGATGGACTCAAACCCACGACCCGCAGCGCACAAGATGACTACCGAATGCGTTATT
Organism: Heortia vitessoides; assembly: GCA_020976665.1. Classification (NCBI taxonomy): domain Eukaryota; kingdom Metazoa; phylum Arthropoda; class Insecta; order Lepidoptera; family Crambidae; genus Heortia; species Heortia vitessoides. Next base: position 13,424,042 of record JACJUM010000875.1, on the reverse strand, counting down.
ATAAACTAATTTTAAAATTTTAAAATCAATTTCTCAGGCGGAAATGGGTTCGTAAATTCGTTCATTTCGTTCGCCCTAGAGCGCCGCTGTAATCTTAGAGCGAGCCCCAAGGACACTCAGGTGTGAATCGCATCGGAGGAGCAAATGGGGCAAAGTTAGGTCATTACATAGAAGGGGCTCAGTGTACCGGGCAGGGGGCCGCGGGGACACTTCACTTCTACACGTGGTATGTATGCTAAACTGTAATACCTTGTGAGCATGAACTTGATCTATGCTATAATATAAATGTGTACACCCTATTCCAGCATTCTAGCAGTTTTACTCGCGATAAGCTGTTAAACCATCGTCACCATCATATCAACCATTAGAAATCCACCGCTGAATACTGGCCTCCCCAAGAAAGGGGTATTTTACCCATAATTGCCGCGCTGGGCAAACGTGTTGGCAATCGCAGAGATATCGTGACGGGAATGCTGCTGCTCATCCACGCCCTGTGCATTTGAGCTGCACTGTTTCGGACGGATATACCGCCATCTGGCGGTTCTGGTACCTTAGTCGCCTCTGACGACACCCGGTGCAGTGGGAGGTACTGTTCTATTCTGCCAATATCTCCTGAGGCCAGTACAAACTATTTTAATCTATACTAAACATTATAAAGAGGAAAGATTTGATTGTTTGTTTCAATGTAACTCAAAAACTACTAGACCGATTTAAAAAAATTACATTTATAGAGTTACTTCTTTACTGAGCAACATAATATAATTTAGAAAAAATTAGGAATCCGCTACCTAAAATAGAAATATGTAAACAGAACTTCTATTTTTGTATGCTTTCATGAATAGAAAACTACATTGCTATATATATACTCAGCAAATGACATAGGTAGCGCATTATATCTCCATATTGTCGGTAAGGACACAGAAGCCTCAGGGCTATTCTATTTATAAATGACAAGAACTACCTAGCTGTCTTGCTAAGCAGACTGAACTACAGGCGTAGATAATATCAGTATGGAACGATTAAGTACATTCCCCGCCGAGCCCGGTTATGACGGCATCCAGTCACTGATCTCGAGCGATTCCACTAATGTCTTTAGCTAATACTTCACCGTTGGGAATTCATTCCGGGCGTGTTAATTTTTATGACTTCAGCTTCATAGTATGCTTATTAAATGGACCACCTGCGTAGCCAGTTGAGATATTGGATCTACATTTGATCATTACGGCACGCCCGATCAAAACTATAATTACAAAAAAAAATTTTGGTAGTTATAATTTAATTTAAAAAGAAACTATAACTTTTTAATAGTCCTGGTTAACATAATTAATACAGTCTACGTGTAACTAACCCGTGTAATTGCAGCAGATAGACGATTGTAATATAGCAAGAATATCTCGCTGCTAACCTTGTGACTTAAAGATATTATGTCACAATTCCCAGAAATTACATTGCCTCCCTCATCCTTCAAATCGGAACACCGCTATACGAATACTGTTGTTAAACGGTAGAAATAGGTAAGAGTAAGATATGAATGTAGACGACCTTTCTATGAGGTCTCCCTCATGACATATCTTCAGCTAGTAACATCGGCTGTATTAATTTTTTAAGAAAAAGTTCCCTACCTAAGATTAAACAATGTAAACGAGATGTGTATTTTTGTAAGTTTATAACGATTAAACTCAAAATCTATTCAACCGATTTCATAAATCTTTCATCAATAGATAGCTATATCATTATTAAATAATATAAGCTATATTTTATCCCCACGTTCTTACGGAAACGAAACCTACGCCGCTGAAACAGCGGAGCGCTGATAGATACTTTGTCAATCAGGTTTTTAAACTTTAATAATCTAGATTATCTAATGTTTATTTTAGGGTATATTATTCTGTAAGCTTACAGCGCGCGACTTGGTGAGGACATCATTTTACCGCGCGTCCTGCGGGAACTCTTCTAGTATCAAGATATGTCTTCATCATTCCGTAGGAGGAACTTGTTATGTTTCCACCAAATCTAGTTCATCGGTAAAGGGTAAAAGCGTGTCAAATACATATTTAACTTATTTATAATAATAATGAGGACTTGAAGATAAAATATCACATTAATTTATTTCAGTTGCTTACATGTTTTCATGAGTTGTAACCGACTTAAAAAAAAGGAGGAGATTCTCAATTCGACTTAACGTCTTTTTAAATTATTCTGACTATTACGGTTTTAAATGCGGTTGATTTCAAATTTTATTATATGACGTCATTTGGGTGGCCTAGCGCCGACCGTTTTATATATTTTTTAAGTTATTGTCTTCATTACTTATGATATATATAGACACCCGTATTATCACAAGGATATCACTAGCGCGTTACCAATTTTGAGACTTGAAGGTATTATCTCACATTACCCAGTAATTTTATTGCCTCTCTTACCCTTCAAACCGGAACACAGCAATACCAGCACTACAATAGGTTAGAGGGACTAATGCGGACGAACTTTGTATGACGCCTATCTATATAGAGCAGTAAATGCACATACAAGTACTTTTTTCTACTAGTTCAAGACAAGATCTAAGCTACATCTGACGAATGTTCGATAAATCGCATTCCATTTATCGAAGTAAAGTATTTTCGATTGTGAATGATGGAGGTAATAAACTATTGAGTACACGACTTATCGATTTGATAACATTCGATTACACATATTAAAGCTTTTTATATTCGAGCAAATGTTATTCGATTTGGCATAGAGGATCACACACGAGGATTTTTGGTGGAGCAACAAGATCGAACAAATTTCTTTTGGTCAATACCTGTTTATATTTATACTATTTCCAATTTATTAATAGCAATACAGATCTCACATACGATAAGTGGTAATCATCGTCAACATCATCACGTCAGAGGAGTAGGCTCTAAACTCTAAAGTATGTTTAGGCATATGATACGAGTCAAGAGGATCGGGGAAAGTATTTAGTAAATACATTTTTCGTTCATATTTTTGAGGTGTATTGTGTGCTATATATGCATATTATTGTTGTCAGAACAATAATAGTATTATCAGAAAGTTAAACGTATTTGTGGTCAGTTGTTTATTTTTAAAATTATTTAGATTGGACCCAGTATGCAGCATAATTGTCGTTTTTATATTTTGATATACATGACTCTATTTAATTATTTTTATTAAATTATTTGAAGATATAATGTAATGAGTATCTATGGTATTCAAAATAGGTAAGATGTATTAAATACATTTTTTTTAATTTTTGTTCTTAAATGCATTCACGAAATATCATCCTTTCACGTTAATTATTTTGTACTTATATTTGTGAAATGTACCGTATAATTGACCCTGTAATATTGCAAATGAATACTATACACTAATTTACATACGGGAAAATTTACTTAATTCTTATAAAAAATAAGAATTAACTTAATTTTTACACTTTACACTGCGTCAGTCTATCTAAGATGAAACCTAAATTTCACATATCATTTATAAAACCATTATTCATAGTGTTGCATTTTAGAAGAAACATTTATGTTCTAAAAAATCCTACCCCCGTGGTGTGTGGAGGTACTATATATATATCATTGGTATTGTACACAGTGACAGAAATATTGAAGTTTTTGTTATGAGCACCATTTATATCCGAAGCGGCATTGTGGAAGGAAATAGGATACATTATTTGTGCACCTCCGGCCTCCCCCCATTAATTCGGTGTGTACCTATGCTATGACAGTTTCCGGAACCTTCGTTATTTCCCTTGTTTTTTGTTTGCCCAGAATATTAAATGTCTATTACGGGTTTTGGGATAGCGAGGTGAATTGTTAAATTGCGTAAAAACGAGCTTTGTTGATGTTATCTGAACTATTTGTTGCCTTACCGGAATAAAACCCTAGTCGGACATTATTGTATGCTTTGGACACAATTCTCTTCCTTTAGTTTAATTCTTCAGTTTATCTTAGTTGTGGGCTTGGTAGTCTACTTAAGTTATGTGTTAGCAGTTTTTAAATTATGTGTTGTTAGTTTCGCGAATGTGGCTTCTACATACGTATCTTCTTACTCATTAAGGTGTGACGTGTGCTATCAGACGTATTTATTACTTTAACAGGGTTTTTTTTATTAGACCAAGTCGTCAAACAAGCATACAGTCCGCGTGATAGTAAGCGTCACTGCAGCCTATAATTGCGAGTAATATCACAAACATCACTAGTGCTTTGCTAAACTTGATGATGTTATATCACATTACCCAGTAATTTCACTGCCTCTCACACCTGTCAAACCAGAGCTCAGCAATGTAAATACTGACATTTAGCGGTAGAAATAGGTGAGATTGAGGTACCATTGAAGACCACCTTTGTATCAGGTCTACCTTTTGTGAAGGGTATATAGTTTTTATTAGCATCTGGACTGCTTAAACTTAGCGAAGGATGGACAGGCAATATTTGACAGAGTTGCGTTTATAATCCTATTAATATTATGAACTGAAATGTTTGTAAGTTTGTACTCTTTTCACGCGGGAAAGGCTGTGCTAATATGGATAAAATGTCATACAAAGATAATTGATCATCTGGAATAGCACATTACCTTCTTTTCTGGCTTTCTTTTTTCTCCAAGGAATCGACACAAGATTTTACACAACTAAGCGACATACGAACTACTTTAAGAGAAGCTGATTGACTGACTGGCTAACATATTTATGTAGGGCCTAGACTAAAAGGGTTAAAAACATAAAATTTTGAAAATTATAAAGGAGGGGAGCACTATGAAAGTGTATGCCCCCCTAAGAGAGTAAAACGGGAGTGTAAAATCACTATGAAAGTTCTCCAATTTTAAAGTTGTTTAAATTAAATTATTTATCTATACATATATAAAAGGAAAAGCTGACTGACTAATATATTAAGGCAGGATCTATCAAATAAGATAAAAAATTTCAGTACATACCCCACTTATCGAGAATGGTTAAATAACATCACGGTCATGGACCAGCCGTGACAGCGTAGGGTAAATTATAGTAGGTTTGTTTTACAACAACGCGGGTGAAACTGCGGGGCGCTACTAGTAAAATATAAAGTTTTAGTATAAAAGTAGAAATTGTGGTTGACCGTAATTCAATAACAGAGTTACAGGACTAAAATAAAAAGGCTCCCTGAAACGAGGTGGCTCATAACAAACTGATAATATTGAAATGAGTAAACTAGCGGAGTGGTCCGCCGGATCCGGCGTTTCCCTCTCGTGGTACCGCCGCCACAATTTTCATTTGGGTGGGCTTAGCCGCCAATAGCGACAAAATCAAATTGTATTCCACTAATCTTTTCATCGAGCTCGACTGCGGCTCTCTGCGGCTTTGTTTTTAGAAAAACGTTGCGTCCCTTTTTTCCATTTGTATTTTACGTCAATGATTGCGTTATAGTAGAGAGTACTATAGTAGTAGAGAACTATTTGGAAGTATTTTCAAGTTTATTATCAAAATAGTTACATATAGATCTATCTAATAGTGTAATTTTATCACAACTAATATCATAAAGTTGAAAGGTTTAATTAGTTGTTTGTTCGTGACGGATAGATGCAATAAATACTAAACCAATAAAAAAATATTTCTCTTATAGAAAGCTATTGTAGTTTTTTAGCAAGTAACATAAGTTAAATAATATATGGAGAAAAGGCTGAAAGGATCATAATAAATCGATAAGTAGATTCGACCCCCCGCCCCCCAGCGCCCAACGTTTCTTCCACGTAAAGTTGTTCAACTTCCAAACCCCCTTCTAAACCCCTTTTAAGGTATGATTTTAAAAAAAAATGTTAAAAAACACATGTGTTAAAACTTTTTATTTTTGAACTTTTTAACTTTAAATTTAATTCGAATAACTTCAAAAACAGCAAAGTTTTTACTTTAACTTTGCAAAAAATCCTTTCTTAGTGCGTTTCTTTTCCTGCGTTATAAAAGAATTCCTTTCGAAAAGTTTCAAGTTACTGACCCCTATATTATATAGTTTAGGCCCTGCTTAAATATATCAGTGAGGCCTCTATATATATAGATTATACATGAGGTAGATCTGGTCAAACAAAGGTCTTCTGTATTGGTGCTTCATTCTCACCTATTTCTAACGCCAAATAGCAGTGTTCGCATTATTGTATTCCGGTTTCAAGAGTGATACAGGCAGTAAAATTACTGGGTTATGTGGCATAATATCTTTAAGTCACAAGTGATATTACGAGTCTCCATAGGCTGTTGTAACGCACACACGCGCTATATGCTTGGATGTGACTGGTCCAATAAAAAAAACCTACCAATTGTCTCGAAAAAATTCCGATACGATTCCTTAACAAAGCGATCGAATTATTTGCGTAGTAATAGTTTAGGAATTAATGAAAGGCAAACATAATTTAACATAAGAAAAATGTGCAATTACTGCGTCATTGATTCGCTTTTGTTTTTCACCAAGCTGCAGTGATCCTGCTGATTGATCATCTCTTAATTAATTCTTGTACTTAACACACAAATAAAGTTTTCTAAACGAACGAAATCGCGTGCAACAGCCAGTAAGCAAATACACTCAACACATATACCGTACGCTCACCTAAAATTTCAGAAACGCCAAGATTATATTCAGCAAAAGGCACGATTTACAAAAGGCCCCCCAAATCAGATTTCGGGACGAGATGAAAAATGTATTCAGTGCGATAACCCTTGTCGCACTACCTACATAAATTAACTGACCGGGAAAATGCCACCTCTACCTAGCAGGAGAGTTTATTTTCGAGAACCTTCTTCTGAGTTTCTATATTTTATCTTTGTAACCACATTTCTGGCCGCATTGTATTACTCAAATATTTACAATATGTACGTTGACTAACTCACCAGATACCACCGCGCAGTATTTTTCATAATAAGTAATCGAAGGTAACAATTAATTCACACTTTTTCTTCCGATTATCATCATCATCATCATCATCATCATGAAATTACCCGTTTAATGTCCACTGTCGGACATAGGCCCCTCCAAGAAGGAGGGTTTTTACCCGTAATTGCCACGCTGGGCAGGCGTATGTTGTGCTCTCTTGTTTCGGTTGAATATACCGTTCTAGTACTTTAGTCTATATTTATGTTTCTTCTGTGTCTGGCTGTTAAATATTATAGTATATTTGTGATTCCTCAGTTGTCTGATATTCGTAACATAAGTGCTTTAAGCGACTCATCACGGAGTCAGGTTAATTAATGAGACGCTGTGGGAATTTAGACAAATTCTACGAAACCTGTTTCAGGGGAAAGTACTTATCTACTCCGCCGATGCTCCACGACACTTCCTCTGATTAGGTTGTTATCAATTAGTCCCGTTTCTTTAATTCAATATTTGATTGTAACAAGTAAATACCCCATCATCATCATATCAGCCGAGGACATCCACTTCCTGAACTTAGGCATCAATAGATAAAAAGTTAAAGCGCTATGTTAAAACACTGGTAAACAAAACTAATTAATGGTGGATATGTCATAAATGAAGTTTTGTCGTCCAAACGCTCATATGAAAATAATTCTAAAACAAAACGTTAATAGATGATAGATAAGTTTTATCGGAATATTCTATAGAGGTAAAATTATCTTCGAAACTAAAATGTGAAATCTTGTCATTATTGTCAAAAACTAAACAGCCTATTGCTGATAAATCTAAAGGAATACCGACTGTCGGACAACGCTTGCAGATCGTCAGGGGTATTTTGTAATGGCCGTGCTGTGCAGGCGTGCTGCCTGGAAAAGAGACGGTTCTGCTTTTTATCAGGTACTGCTCTTTTGTATTGGAATTACGTTATTTTAGATCGATATAGACCAGTATCCCTGTCGCCACCACGACACCAGTAAAAAGGTAGTTACTAAATACCTACGTATTTTTTATATTACTAAGTCGGCCAACTAGCAAATGGTCTGCATATACTTGATACAATATATGTGAAAATATAATCTTTAGACACTATTTACACCCAGACACAGAACAAATTTATCATATAAATATATGTACTGGGGATCGAACCCGTGACCTTTGGCGCACAACGTAGGGTCACCACCGCTTGCGCCAATGGGTCCGGCAAAAATTAATTACGTCAAATTAAGTCGGGACAACGGTTAAAACGTAAAAACATAATGGACAGACACATTGCTTTATCTAATATATAATAGGATTTAGGATGGATTGTATTAGGCCACACCGCGTTTTTTTTCAATTAGTACTGCCTTTAATTAAGGGAGCAAGTAGTACGCTCACTTCGCGTAAATTATATTTCATTTATTGTAAATCATCTGCAGCCATTCACGAATAACATAAAATAATTAATTTATTACACAGAATTTATAAATAAATACAATAAAAGCTAATCACGTTGCAAACGCAATAAAACACACAGATATCTGATAATTACGTGGCACAATACAAACCAATAAGCAGTTTATTTTTATATGGTAGTGTAGGCTCGTATCTCACATAATTTATTTGAGGTTAACAGCAATAAAAAACGCTGACAGCCAGCGAGACGCCGTTATCTTGGTGTATCTATCTTTTTGTTCGTTTACTGGTTCGTTTTTGTTATTGAATAAGCTTTCTGTTTGCAAGTTCATCGTAGCCATTGGAAGTCCACTGTTGGAAATAGGCCTAAGAAAGGGGAAATTTGCCAATAATTGCCGCACCGGGCAAGCGTGTTGGAAATCGTATAGCATAGCTTCGCGACGGGGATGTTGCTACCCATCCACGCTCAATGCATTCGAGCTGTTACGGATGTTACCGCTTCTTACGGCACCTGGTACTGGGGTAGGTGCTATTCACAAAAACGGAACTAATTAAATATTATATTTATTTCGAAGACCCGATGGTGCATTTCGTAGTTTTCCGAAAGTTCACTGCTGGACATAGACCTCCCCAAGAAAGGGGGAATTCTGCCGATAATTGCCGCGCAGGGCAAGCGTGTTGGCAATCGCAGAGTGTAGCTTTGCGACGGGGATGCTGCTGCTCATCTTCGCCCTGTGCATTTGAGCTACACTGTTTTGGATGGATATACTGCCATCCGTCGGTTCTGCAACCTCAGCCGCCTCTTACGACACCTGGTACAGGGGTACTATTCTACTCAGCCGGTACCTGGCTTTCGGCCGGCGGGCTTAAATTTATTAAATAAATAATATTACGAATGTATTTGTATGAGTAATGTTAACGATTTATCAAATGATTCGATTACTAAAAGTGCATAGCATAAAGATTTTAACACATTCTGAGTTCTATGTCAATATTTGAGTAATGAAAGGGCGATTGCATAAGATTTTACATTAAAATACCAGGCGGCATATTAGGCTATAAATAAAGCATATAATGTTCAAGATTAATTATCAAACGTCCTGGGATTGACTGGAATGCGGAATGATATTGATGGAACCTTTTACCACCACCAGTTTTTCTAGCAGGTTCATATCTGGTGGCTCGTGTAACGACCTCACATTAAACTGAGTTTAAGAACCATCTGGTGTCGGCAGTCTAGTTAGTCCTAAAATACATAAGTTAGAAGACTTATGATCTCGTAGGGTCTTCAGGGTCATCAGTATTTTGAGTATAATATAATCTAGTAACCTATCACGATATAAAAGTCTTTATTTGCTTGAAATATGAGTTTTGAGTTTGAATTTAAGTTTAAAGTTTGTGTGTAGAGTTTAAGTTTAGAGTTTGAGTTTTGATTATGAGTTTGAGTTTATGATTGAGTTTGAGTGTTTAGTTTGTGATTGAGTGTAAAGTTTGAGCTTGTCAATATTTTGAATGATGAAATATTCAACCCCTAAAGATGCAAACCTCGTTCCACATATTCAGCCCACTTACGTATTGCATTACACAGGCGTTATTAAATAACGTTAATATACGTTTTCCGGGCTATAACGTTATAGAAACGATAATAAAAATAAGGGGAAACAGCGCGCTCTCGCTCGTTGAGCCGATATTTATTTATATTTTATTATCATTGAGAGGCCATCGTCTATAAATTACAGGCGTTTAACTGGGGAATACTCGATAAACAGGATCAATGTTGTTAATAAGAAAATGGGAAGCCGAAACGTAGCCATTAATAGTGCTTATGGTGACCAAACTTTTGTATAATGATATTGAACAAGCTTTGAAAACATTTGGATTGCACTGTCATTTGTTTGATAGTAAATCCGCGAGTTTATGGAGGCTTCTGGATTCACAGCTTTTTTACCACTGGGGCTGATTACAAAATTACCACCCTATTAAAAAATAAAGAATTTTATTGGTTGTATCCATGAACAGAAATATGAATTATGTATTAAAAAAATCTACATTGAAAAATGTAGAGAAACAATAAAACATTGCAAAAGTGATTGATGATGATGGTATTGAAGAGATAGCGCTGACTTATCGGCATAAAATGAACACTACGAACGAACTTTGTGATAAACATGAAAAAGCGTTTCATCTATGAAACGTGACGTCATATAACCTAATGTATACAATTGACTACCTTTCATCATATCTACATCATCACAGCAGCTGTAGAACATCATCTATTATTCGACATAAAAAAGATACCCAGGACAAGGGGGACCTTTGCCCACACTGGGCAGGCGAGGTGACAATTGCAGTTTCGCAGGGGAAATGCTAACGTGAGGTACCGACCGAATATTACTTCTGCCGGGTGATTTTTCTGGCGACTAAGGCGAAACAACCAAACGAAACAGCTTAGCAGGTGAAGATGGTCAGCAGCATTCCAGATTACCTTTCATAAAACGTCTAGTGGTGGATATAGGCCTCCCCTAAGAAGGGGCTAAGAAGGGGGAATTTGCTCATAATAGCCGCGCTGTGCAAGCGCGGTGGCAATCTTAGAGCGTAGCTTCGCGACGGAAATGCTGCTGTTCATTCCTGCCCTTTGACCTACACTGATTTTGGATGGATATACAGCCATATGTCAGGTACCTCGTTCGCCTCTTACGACACCTGCTACAGCGGGAGGTATTATTTTACTCTGCCTACATGGCCATCTACATGGACATCTGCCTTTGTATAACTGTTTATAAAGTTAAAATTTGTTTATTGCAATTAATTGAAAAAACGCCAGTTCATATGTTTTGTTATTATTTATCAAATTAGGGAAATCAATATCTAAAAAACTAGTTACTTATACAAATTGTGAACTTTCTGATTTAGTGTCGTCGATGCTAAATAAAATTATCAGAAAACACAACTGACAGCCATATTTGTTTAAATACAAGTTAACGTACCTACATACAATATTCTACAAAACTGTACAAAACAAATGATATTAAGAATCTCATTTGTTAATAAATTCTAATTGCTAGCTAGGCATTAGTTGCAATTTTTTGACTGACTAATAAAAAGTTAATATGTAGCCTTCTGCATACACCATACTCTGAGTAGATCCCAACAACGAATTTCACAGTGAATTTCAAAATACTCGTAACAAGTACATTTGATAACACTGTCATCTGTCATCTGTCAACAATTGTCAATAGTCCTTATTATTGGTACTTCTCACACTTCCGCTCTATATATTTGTGCAGTCATTTTACTTTCATCCATCCTTCCTGCGCATTCAAACTATCTCAATATTCTTTTCTCTATTGTTGTCACAACATCACACCATATTAATCTCTTAAACATTAAGCAAGTATTAAGGAAGATCCTCCATTATGGTAAAACTACCAAGGGATTTAGTTCTCGGCCAGTCGCAAGTAATTATATTTTATTATTTAATTATATCAATATTCAATGCTACTGACCATAAAAGAAGAAGAAATACCACAATACTGGTGCCTTATTAAATACTGCACCAATGGAATATTTACATAAGCTATCAGCTTGGTCCTATCGTAAAATATCTGGAACAGGAAACAGACAGATGTCTGAATTTTGTTAAAAGTAACATATATTGGTATACATAATACTGGTACTTATTAAAATTATGGACTTAATTGACAATTAAGCGATTGTAATTTTAGAATAACCATGAAGTTATGCTACTTTATATTTTAATATGAGGAACATTTTACCACATAATACTTTCACTGATGCTAGTAAAGTATCTTTTATCTGTCCGTCATTTGTCCCATCATAAAATTAATTTTATAGCCCGCTCGTAACTCTATAAAATATTTTTATGTTGTCCCTCGTGATATACACTCACATTACACCTAATAAAGTATGCAGTAGATAGTGAGCACGTTTTGGGCAATTTAAATTGTTTATATGACAGTATGTGGTCCATAAAATAATTCTAGTGTGACAGTGTAGCGACACTTTACTTCAATTGTTTTTTGTAAGGCTTTGTTGGTGCTGTGGCTGACACAACGTCCTTGAACGACCTGATCAGTTCTATTTTCGACAGGCTCTAGGTAGTAATTTTTTATGTCATATGTATTATCAGATAATTAATCATAACGCTTAAAACAAAATTATCTAAAACGGAATTTCAATAAGCTACAATAACATAAATAATAAATAAATTAATACTCAAGTACTAAAAAAAATACTAAAACTAAATACTAAATAATAATAAAGAATAAACTACATTCCTTTAAGAGGTTTTATGCTACCGAGACCTTATTGGACATATTGAGTTTTTCCTATTGTTCTTTTTTGTGCTAAGAAGTCACCACTTGCGAACACTCAAATAACAAACTTTTACAAGTTTGAAGCAATCGATAAAGAAAAAAAAGGTTACGTTATTACTTTGAGAGGTTTTATACATAGAAAATGCTGGATTATATATAAAAATCAACTTGTCTCAGATGTCAGGCGGGACTCAAACCTGTATATTTTCCATACCCTTTTTCTAGTGAATATCGTCTTAAATACTACAATATGTTAAAGTTTAATATAAGATATTCCTAGATTAAAAATGTCCTATAAAGTATCTAATTAATAAAATTACCATTGCCTCAACCGAAATATCGAACATAAAAATCTAGTTTCTATCCGTTAAAAATAGTTTTATTATTAGTTCATGCTTCTTTTAAAAAGATAATAATAAGGTGTAAATTTGGCTCCGAGTAGCCGAAGTCCATTTCGTCATCAGCTCCCTTCCTCCTCGATGTTTTTAATTTGTTTGGGTTACAAAGATTATTAATTTTTCCGGAGGCGCTCAATCTTGTAATTGAGTTATACAGTGATGCTTGGTAGCATGGACCAAGTCCTCGTAGTTTTAAAGAAAATTATACGTACGTTATAAATACATAAAAAGTCAATTTTACGTAATTGTGGGAGGTACTATTCTACTCTGCTGGTACTGCACCAGGTTTCGCAAGAGCCGATTAAGGTACCAGAACCGACAGATGGCAGTATATCCATCCGAAACAGTGCAGCTCAAATGCTCATGATAGGCAGCAGCATACCCGTTGCGAAAGTTGCACTCTGTGATTACCAACACGCTTATCCAGCGCGGCAATTATGACCAAAACTCCTCACTTGGAGAGGTCTATTTCCAGCAGTAGTCTTCTAACAGCTGGTATGATGATGATAAATTCAGACAGCCTCTGTATGAGGTCTACCTCATGTGAAATACTTGCGGAATTAATATTTTTGCATAAGATTATTATTTTTGGAATAACAATCATAAATTAATTTTTACTCAAAATTCGTTTTGCAGGTGCAACCAGTGATGGAATCATTATATATTATTCATCCAGAACAAATATGTAGTCAAAAATATATCTTTTGCAAACTAATCTCATAGTATCTTAAGATCTTGGCCCGTACTCTACCGCGCTTGATCACTGAAGTTCAGCGTGGGCAAAAGTAGGTCAGTCCTTCGACGTTGGATTGGTTTTAATGAAGCCTTTGTCTTCGGGTTGCAATTTGTTGTAGATAACTTAAACGTTAGCCCATTAATTATTATACAACAAGGATATAGGTTTATTAGTCCAATTAATAATATTTTTTATTTGGTTATTGGTAGAGATTTCGTTCCTGTGAGATTTTTTTAAAATTTCTTGCTTTTAATGGTTGACTAACAGTTCATATGTTTTCAGACAGATCTTCAGGGAGATCATTTGAGCAAACATTTTCTCAAGTTAGGTATTGAGTTTACCATTGCCTCTTTCATTCCTCAATCTGAACCGAGAGTGGCAAAAGGCGACTGATACACTGGAAACTCAAGATGGCGGTACATCTATCAGAAACAGCGTGGATCGAGTGCTACTTCGCTGAAATAGATAATTTACGTGACTAAGCTACGCATTGCGATATTTACCTCGCACGATAATTATTATGGGACAAATACTCCCATATCAATCTACGCTATCTACACTAATATTATAAAGAGGAAAGATTTGTATTTTTGTATGTAGCGAATAAACTTAAAAAGTACTAGACCGATTTTAATAATTCTTTTTTTATTATAATGTTACATTATCATTAATAAGATAGGCTATATTTAGTACTAGATTACTTTAAAAATTCCTATTAAAACCAACCAAAGGTGTAAAAAAAAATGCCATAAAATGTCCTTTAATCGCATACGCTGCGAAGCATATATTAGGACAAAAACTGTTAAACAATATTTATATATCTACAAAAAACTTCGCAAAACCATATGTCTAACTATTGTAGTTACGTCACTATAACAACTTTTTTACATTTAACAAATTGATAGAAATGCCGATCAAAATCAGACCGTGTTATCCATACCATTTATAATTGTTCATCCAAATAAATAATTTAATATTGAAGACTGTCTTTATACACGATGATTACTTTTTGAATGATTGAAATCGGACATTCCATTCAAAAGATATCATGAAATTAAAATAAAAATACATGCCGGCGGCCACCACGCAGCGCATCGAGTAAGTAACTCGACGAGAGCAATTGTATTTGGCACTTTCTCGAGTAGGATCACCTAAAAAGCAAAACGCTTCGTTGCCACCTACAAATACCACAGCCAACGTAGTGTACAGGGAGGCTTTAAGATAAGCATAATTTTTTTTTCAAATTAGGGTTTCATGGTTGTTTTAATTAGCATGATTATTACTTAAATATATGTACCAATTTATGTCTACCCGTGCGAAGCCGGGACAGGTCGCTAGTGGGGAATTAATTAGAGTAACTGCACAAATATATAGAGCCGAAGTAAATGGAAGAGTTGGTAAAGAACATACTTTAAGTAGGTAGAAGAAATATTCAAAAAAGGGCCCAGACTGAAATACGAAGAAGCTTGTATGAAAGGAATAATGCGAATAAGGGAAATGAGAGAGGTATACCAAGATCATAGTTAGTGGAGAAGCATAGTCTCGGCCTACCCCAGGCGTGATACAGGCGTGATACAGGTGTGATGTATGTATGTATGTATGTATTTACTCCGATATGTCTTGGGGAGATATGCCCGACGTCTAACGGCTGACCACAACCATCACTCGATGCGTTAAAAAAGCAAATTAATCGTGTTGATCTGCCATCTTAATCTTTAATATTCTCACGTCGACTTTCGGACATTCTATAAAGCAGTGACCATTTCGGATTGCTTGCCCGGATAATGTAAAAGCAATTGTGTTAGACTCCGCTGTTTCGTTTGAGAATTGATGCTCATTTATACAGGCAATTTCTTCTTTTTATGTAGTTGTCGCAGTTCCGGTAACACTAGAAGTGCGTGAAAAAATATCAAATCCATTGCTGGAAATATAGGGCTGTATAGTTCATGCTTGAAATAGAAAAATAACTTCGTTTTTATTGTTTTTTAATATTATGGAGGCAGCAAACAAGCATACGGTTCGCTTAATGGTAAACGTGACACACACAGTCTAAAGACACAGTCTAAAGACTTTGAGTCATCACAAGAATATCACTAGCGTGTCAACGATCCTGTGAACTGAAGATAATATGTCATATATATTTATCCAGTAATTTCTTTACCTTTTTCACCCTTCAAACCTGAATACAACAATGCGATCACTTCTATTTGGTGGTAGAAATAAGTGAGAGTGAGGTACCAATGCACACGACCTTTGTAAGAGGTTTACCTCATGTGGATGATAACAGTGTTACACTAAATGTAATACATTAAATTATATTTTCTTAGGTGTACATGTTAGGTGTAAAGCGTGGTTTATTTATACTTTTATTACCGACTTCAAAAAAGGAGGAGGTTCTCAATACGACATATTATATACATTTTTTATTTTCAGATTGACTCACGGTTACCTCATGGTAAGCGACTAAGGTATCAGAACGAACAGATGACGGCATATTCATCCAAGGAAGCGGGGCTCCGTCGCGAAAGCTGCGCTTCACGATTGCGAATACGCATGCTCAGCGCGGTAATTACCGGCAAAATTCTTTCTTTCTTGGGGAGGCCATGATGATTACCGTCAAGTTCTATTAAACAGATTAATATAAAATACTGAACTAATAGGAGACTTGACTAAACTTTGGTAACAAATTTATATTAATGTTTATGTCATAATAATTACCCTACATTGATTTTTGATAAATATTTACTGTATTAATAACGGCAAAAGAATGTTAAAAGCGCTAACAACACTGTCTTCGTAATGGCGCCGATTATGTGTCACGCGTGACGTCATATCCTAGTAAACACTTGTTTAGAGTGCAGCTGTTAAGCGTAATTTAATTGTATTTCTTCAAATTTATCACGTAAAGTGATAAATAAGTGGTGTGCCACAATACGACTATAAAAAGACATTTTACATTTTTTGTTGTTTCAAAATTAGTATCTGCGATACAAAAATATCATTTTTTTATAACAGGTCATTATTAAAATATATTATGTCCTTTGTTTTTAACTTGATGAAGCATTTGATTTCAATAATGGCATCTTTTGGTACACCATCAGGAGAAGCTCCAATCATTGATATATCGCCCATAAGAAATAAATTCTTTTTTCAACTTATTACCAATTGTCTTCTGGACAGACTGTTTTAAAGTTCCTCCTCTCTTCATTGCAACTGTGTCAGGGATTTTTGCACCCATTAAAGTAGACCAAAGAGTCATCTGGTGTGTGGACAACACTAACCTCATGTGCCTTGCAGGCTGTGATACGTCATATCTCAGTTCATACCATAAGCTGCTCTTGTTTTGGTTGCGCGGTGCTTCTTCAATGCTGATTATCACTGCTTTTGTGAATGTAGCTTTTAGGTTTTCAATAAGCATGTCAACATCTTCTGATAATCAAATTATGCTGACAAGTGCACTGTATCAATGCACAAAGTTTCACATTCAGCAACTCGCAGTCTAAAATTTTTCTTTTCCTCGCCTCACAAATAAATTCAGTATAAAATGATGGTGCAAGTACACCATCTGTGTCTGTGTGCTACTTCCTTATGGGACATCTGATGAACAGTAATGTACTTCAAGGTAGATCTTACTTTGGAGAATGGTTTTTTCCGATAGCACTCAATAGATACTCCCATTGTTGGTTCCTCGGATAGGCCCATAAAAATAGCGATGGCATACATGAATCCACCAGCGGAAGCAGCACAGTCGTGGCATTGACAGCTAGTAATTTCGCTGTCATTCTTATTCACTATCATCATCACATTATAGGCTTTGGTTCTAATTTTATGTTCTGGTCACATTTAATAATTAATTTTGCAAAACCTACGCTCACGTACACGCCGGTGTAGTTGGACATGCTCAATTGCATCATCTCTATAGAACTCCCTTGCAGACCAATGAAATTTGCAAAAAATTGCAGACACTGTGACAAAGAGTATATACAAAGGTGCATCTTGCAACTGAGCAGTAGATATTACATATTCTACTAATATAAACTCTATATCCATGGCAAAGTTTTAACAGTGAGACAATTATACTACGAAGAACTTGTTCTCAAACAGCATAAACTGTATAAACCTGAAAATAACCTAACTCATAGCAGACGAAGGTATGTGGATTTCCAAAACACCTATACATCAGCTATGTCGTACACGGTTCGCACAGTGATTCCCAAATTTTGCAGGACCATTTATTTATAATAAAGTTAACCAAGAAATAGATATTCATGAAATGAACAAACATACATGCAAAACAACAATAAGGGAATGGCTCTTGACATTAGACTACAACAAGTCTGAGGAATTGCTAACAATATTATGCTAGACTGGACTATATTTATTGTTACTATTATTGTTTATGTATATTGTATATATACAGTATAACTTCATATTCTATGTATTTATGTAATATATGCGTAAATAATATGTTGTATTAACAAACCTTGTATTATATTAGACCATATACACACAAATCCACACCTACATGTACAATACAGAGCATATTGCCCTATAAGAACAGGCTAGACCTAGTTTAGGTACTTAAGTATCAAAGTGTATTTTAGTTTAAGTTTCCTTTTGTTGTTGAATTAAGTTATTATTATTGTTATTATTCAACAACATAACCTAAAAAAACTTTTACCATGTTTATAAATTTTAGATTAATCATTTAGTTATAGTACTTACTTAGCTATTTTAGTGCAGTTCCGCAGCATAGTAATCTTAATTATTCTTAAAGAAGTGTGTAACCATAACGGCAAGTTGCTGATGCCGGCTTTCACAAAATTTTGATCCATTTTTAGAGGTGTGTTAAATTGGTATTACGAAAAGAGATGTAAAACACCACGAAAAATATCAAATTAATTTAATAGAATGATGAAAACAGTTGTTACGAGTAACATCGAAATACTTGTTTACATGTGTGTGACGTTACTCGAGGGTCTACCAATAACAGGCCGGTTCAAAAAATATAATAATACATTTTCTTTATTTTGCAAAAATCACACATGTTTTACATCAAAATAAATTTTCATAATATTATCTTTGTGTATAACCACAATTTGACGTATATTTCTAATGTAGTCAAATAGCCTATTGTCAACAATTAATGTATTTCATAAAAACGGAATGTTTATAAAAGTAAACTGCCCGTAGATAATAACAGTGCATTAACCAACATTTGGGCACACAGACTGCGATCATAATTTAATCTAAATGGAAATCTTATCAGCACCGGTGACAAATATTTAATCAATAATGGTGTGGCTTGGCCCTAGAAACGTCAGTAGGTCAGACATGTAAAGTGGATGGTGTAAAGATTACGTTTTACTTTTACAATTTCAAAAATTTAAGACAAAACTTTTGAATACGCCCTATTTACATCATTATTTTTAGTTTTAAACCGTTATGCTCCTTTCATTTATGACGATTAAAAGGAGGAGAAGGAACGAGGGAAGTTCTGATAATAATTAAGTGCCCTTTGGTATCAGCAGAGTAGAACAGTACCTCCTCCACCTGTACCATATATTGGTTGCGGTACCTCTGTACTAGTGCCTATAGTTACGACACCTGACACTGCTGGATACCGTTCTATTCCGCCAGTAGTCATTACATTGAAGGTATTATAACCGACGCCGCGAGGTACCGGCAGAGTGGAATAATACCTTTCCCTGCACCAGGTGTCGTAAGAGGCGACTAAGCTACCAGATCCGACAGATGGCGGTATGGTATATCCATCCGAAGAAGCGTGGCTTAAATGCACAGGAATGGGATATGCAGCGTCTCCGTCGCAAACGGGTACAATTTCCACTCTCTTTGGACTATGTCCAGCAGTGAACTTCCAATGGCGCAAGATCGCAAAAAGACCATAGTTATGATTATATTTGGAAACAGCTTGCGCGTTTCACTTTACAATTAAATTCGGACAATTTCATGGTATTTACATAGATACAAAATGGGTTAAAACCAATAGTGTTAGGGACACTACCGCGTGCGCCACCAGGCTTGTCTTGTGAGCTAAGAGTCGTTGGTTCGATCCCCACCTAGGAAAAATATTAAATCATGAACGTTTGTGTTCGTTCTGTGTCTGAGTGTTAAATAGTATTTAAGTATGATATTTGGGATTCCTCTCTTGTCTGATATTCGTATCACAAGTGCTTTGAAAGATTATCTTGGTGTTAGATCAATGTATGAGATGTGGTGTGTAGTTATTATTTATTTTTATTTAATTCATGATCATAGCAGCCATACATCTTCTTCTGTTGGACGTACGCTACCAGAGATTTTTGATGAGACGGCGTGAATGCATTTACCTTACGACCTCTGAAAATCATTATCATATATACCTCTTCCTCCCCTCCCCTCTGCCTCCTGCCACTTAATTTTATTGTAATTAATAATTATATTAACTGTATAATGAGATTATGTAGCAATTTTATTCTCTTTGTGTACCAGAAGTTAAAAAGGATATGTAATAAATATGAATATTAATGTTATTATTTTTAAGAATAAAAATAGACATTACTAGTAACAGCGATGAATATACTACAAACATAAAATGATTACTTATTTATAAAAAATAAATGGTTTTATTTTATTTGCTAATAAATTATTTCCATGTTTTTATCAGAAACCTATAACCAAGTAAACCATAAAGTGGGCATAAAACGTACACAAAGTACGTATCAAATCTTACAAAATTTTACAACCAATTATGAACTCAAATGTTAGCTCCTAAAGTTTAATATCGATTGCAAAAGTTTTACATATTCATATAGGTTGAAGTTGCGATGTGTACTTAGTTGATAATTGTTAAATGGACTTATATTTATCTACTACTTCAAGTATAGTCCAACTGATTCTTTAACTGGCTTCGTTAGACATTTTAATAATGTTATCATTATCCCTAATTCTTTTTGATGAACTTAATGTACGTATATGTTAATTCCGGCGCCACCGAAGGGTAGGCAAGGTCGCTCGCTCATTCATGAACGAGCTATGCCTGAGCGCAGCGGTAGGGCCGGTCAAGGGTGCTACTGAGGCCGAATATCGGCTTAAATGGCCGTTGATTGGGGTCATTTAAAAAAAAGACTGTATAAACCGGCCGCACTTGTGCGATCGGTATTCGCTGCAGAGGCAGACTGCACGGCAAACGCGTTTACTGCTGAGGAGTGACAGTAAAAGGCGATAAATTGTAGCATTTATAGATTGAGTCTATAGGAGGGCGATATAATAAACATAAAAATTCATATAGAGGAATATTCCATCTA
>JACJUM010000875.1:13375192-13402981 GCA_020976665.1 Heortia vitessoides | reverse complement strand
CGTTCCTGAACGTAGTCATATTGCGTAACTATTCAATAACATTTGCGTTTCTGAACCCGTCTTTGACAGATGCACAGGATAAGTAACTCTCAGTGTCTGAATACTTTCCAGCAGGGGTATGCTTTCATAAAACATAATAGAAATATAAATTTTAATACAATCAACATCATCATATCAGTTATAAGACGTCCAATGCTGAACATAGGCCTCCCCGAGTAATTTTCAATAGGACCAGTTGTATGCGGCCTGTGTCCAGCGCGATCCTGTAGTTTTAGTCA
Organism: Heortia vitessoides; assembly: GCA_020976665.1. Lineage (NCBI taxonomy): Eukaryota > Metazoa > Arthropoda > Insecta > Lepidoptera > Crambidae > Heortia > Heortia vitessoides. The sequence goes on along the minus strand of JACJUM010000875.1, from coordinate 13,402,703 downwards.
GATCGTCGGTCCATCTTGCGGGTACGCTTACCCGGACGTGGTCTCCATTCCAGAACCTTACAAATCCATCGGTCATCGGTTCTGCGTACCAAATGCCCTGCCCACTGCCACTCCAACTTACCAATCCGCTTAAAGTTAACTTACTAACTTTAAAACAATACCTAATTTGTTAATATGCAAGGTTCTACTGACAAACAGTTGTGATATTTGAAAATTCACTACTATAGATCCAAACAATGCAAGTATTATATATATAATTTTTTTTTAATAAGACTTCATCATAAGACTGTCTTTTTTTATTCGATCATGGTTTTATAATTGAAGCATAAGTGTTGTTGTACCTATTTGCGTAATAAAATAAGATATTTTGGTTTGTAAATAACTTATTAATTTTTTTTCAGAAGAAATTAGTTTCAATGTTCAAGAATAACGTTTTCAATGCTTATAGATCTGTTTAATGATAATTTATTCTGGAAATTCTATTCATAATGTAAATATAAATGAACGTGGGCTAGTATTTTGTCAAAGAAGATTCTGTGGGTTGCGATACAAGGCCCGGACAGGCAGCTAATATCAAAATAATTTAACTATTTCAGTTCTTTTATTTGCTTTGGTTTTAACATTTTATAGAAATATCAGTTATTCAAAAAGATCATAAAGAGACATCAGAAATTAAAAGTAAAATAACGGCTTCAAAAATTAGTAGGCAAAGGTATTCTTTATATAAAACTCATATAATCATCACTTTCATCATAGCAGACCCAAACCGTCCACTGCTGGACACATGCCAACCCAAGAAAGTGGGAATTAGCCTATAATTGCCGCGCTGGGCAAACGTGGTGGCAATCACAGAGCGTAGCTTCATTCAGCTGTTGCATTTGAGCTATCCTGTTATGGGTGGATATAAGTCGTACAATAATGTATATAAAATATAATAATCTATTTTTTCCTTGGATTATTACGCTTGAACGGCCGGACCGGAAGAAAAAAAAAAGAAAATTAAGAACACTTAACGACCAGTATTAACTTTTTTAATCACCTTATGACGACACTTGGAGCAATTGATAGAAAGTGCACTGGAAACATCGTTTAAAAAAATCAATCGTTCAACATCAAAACAAATCAATCAATTTTTTTTATTCATTACACCATTTCGAATTCATGCATATAAAAGAAGTCCCCACTGATATATAGACGCACAGCAAAGCACAGTCGTAACAGCTAATGGTAGAGACGTCAAATTTGAACAGTCGTTTTAATTCAAAATGCGGCTGCACACCAAAAAGGGATTTAAAAATATTAATCCTATAGGAAAAACATTGGAGATTGCAACTTATGGAATGTATGGAAAAAAATTGTAACGATTTTGAAGAAACCTGACATTTATGCTCTTAAAAAGTTAACGTTAAGTACATGTCTTATATCAGGAGTTGAAACTTTATATAAAATATATTAAAAATCCGCTCGAACTTTTTTTTAGAAATTATAATAATAATATTTTATAGTTAAGTTTATTACATACAAAACTTTTTTATAAAGTTACTATCCGAGCAATAAGAAGCCCGAAGCAATAAGAAGATTGTATTTGTGATTGTGTTTAAATATACAAATTGCCGTTATGTACCGGCAGAGTAGAATAATACCTCTAACTGCACCGGATATCGTAAAAGGCGACTAAAGTACCAGAACCGACAAATGGCGGTATATCCATGCGAAACAGTGTAGATCAAATGCACAGGGCGGGGATGGGCAGTATCATCCCTGTCGCGAAAGCTGTGCAATGCGATTGCCAACACGTTTGCCCAGCGCGGCAATCATGAAAAAAAATCCAACTTTCTTAGAGAGGCCTACAACTAGCAACTGCTACTCCAATGGCTGGTATAACGATGATTTTGAAATTATTATTAAATACCCGTGTAAAGTCGCTAGTATAGAATAACGACTGTGAGATATAAGACTGAATATATAAATAATCAAGTGACGAATTAATTTTCCGTTTCTTTTATCAGAGATGTTTTCAGGTTTGTTACTTTTTAATCCAACATTCGGCTTCGCCGACTGCTGCTACTCTAGTCTGAGCGAGTGGAAGTGATAGCTCAAGCACGTGGTGCCCAGTGCTTACAATTGGATTGACTCGGATTTCATAAAATAGTTATTGTTAAGAGAAAAACAAAACAGGATCTAGGAGCGGGATGTGTCCATAAAATTTGATAGCTTCTGCTTGATCCAGAATATTGGTATTGTTTTGCTTTTTATACGCTTTCTGAGTAGAAAGCGTATAAAAAGTTTTTGTGTGTTTATTTTAATAATATTATAAATCCGAAACATTGGAGTGATGACTCAAAGAAACGATACTGTTTCAATTAAGACATCGTCTTTATCCCTGCCTGCTAATACACCTGCTATTTAGGTTTCTTTCAGTTTTTTTGTTGTAGTTTTGTCCTAGTGAGTTGTTTTGATGTATATATATAAGAGCTAAAAGTTTAATTATAACACACCAACAAAATATGAACTGACCTTAAACTCTAATGATTTTATACCAGGGTACCGGACACCCTAGACCAAAGACAATTATTATGGTATATAAAAATGGGGTAATAAATAAATAATTCCGATACCAGGGTGTTAAACAAAGTCGGGTACAAAAAACCCCCAACTGGCTGATTGACTTTAGATGCATCTATTGGCGTTCCTTGGATTAGTTCTTAAGGGACGCCTGGACCCTGACATGGCATGGTCAATACAAAGAGTAATTTGAAATAATAACTTTAATAATTTTGCAGAGTTAACTGAAGTTAGGTACCAGTAATATAGAATTTGAGTCGAAGCCCAACAAAGGCCTTCTTCTATAAACGCTTATGGGTGGATGACGCTTCTCGGTGCCACCTCAATTCTGGGTGAGATTTTTTGTATGTAACCAAACCTACACATTTAATTACCATCATCATCAATGGTGATATGGATCAGCCATAAGACATCCACGGCTGGACATAGTCCTTCCCTTCAAAGTTGTCAACGTGCAGACTATGTCTTCAGAAAAGCGAGTTTATTGCTGGGCGCTCTTGTTGTAGTCGCATTCAGCTCGGCTGTGGGAGTTTGCGAAATAATAATTACCCTACCTTTATTTCTGTAGATTGTGTGTTTTCTTAACTAGGGAGCCCTACGCTCTAGGCTAAGGTTTTCGACGGCATAGGTTAAGTTGTCCAAACTTGGAGTTGTGGAGTCCACTTTAATACCCGGTCTGAGGGTGGCAGTCTCAGACCAATTTTTCCATTCTCAAGCCCTGGTGTATCCTTGAGTTTTGCACTATGTTCGGTGCACCAATGATAGTTCGTAGCAGACGAGACGCTAGGATTGGAGGCGGTCTTTCTTCGACCAGCGAGTGAGTGCCGTGAGCGAATACCAGGCTAGGGCTGCGTATGACATTGGCCTCCCCAAGAGATTTTCAAAAGACCGGGTATATGCGGCTGGCACCTAGCGCGATTCTGCGGTCAAATCCTCTGATCACCACGCACCGGCAAGTGTAAATGTCCGGATATCTTCATTAAAGATCCTCGCAGCTTCATCGACAAACGTTTCTGCGCCATTTTAACTTGCAATTCCACCAGGCTTTGTCGGTAACTTTGCTTCTTTTACGGATCTCCTCATTCCTATTTCGATCTCGCAAAGTAAGTAAACAGTAGGTACCGACAGTCCACAATTTCTTGTTAGACTAAAGTAGTGGTACTTACAACCTTACAGTGACAAATATTTATAAAAATGTTTCAACTTCATCCTTGTTGACCTGTTATTTTCTTTATTGTAAGTTGTGTGTGACTTAAACAAAAATATTGTTTGAGCTCGGAGTTTCTAGTTCTACTCATAAATTATGCAATTCACGAAGATATTTTTTATGTGACACGTAACTTTGCTCTCCGAACTTACAGCTTTAGTTCTCTCCTGCGATTCATGTTTCTAACAATAAACTATAATGCTTTATGGAACTGCAGTTTTTACTTAATTTATGCTGATTCTAAAGTGACAACTCGACCCGACAGGCGTTGTTGAGCCGACACTATGAGTATTGAATTAGACTTTGTATAATTAGGAAAATAATATAATTCCGATGGCGATGGAACTGTTTTAAACGATAGTTGCGAGAATGCGCGCTATTCTGTCAATTAACCAACAGTTACATCTAATGCCATAATGATGGTCAGAAATTAATATGGCGTAGGTATGATACATATAGACAAAAATGTTTGTATTTATTTATTTCTGACATTTGATAATACTTTTAAGTAAAAGAGAACTCCATTTTAATAATATTTGTACAAAAACAAAATAAACGTAGGTAATTTGAATATAATGGGTAGGAGTAAACATTTCAATCTCTTATCTAAAGCCTATTCGAACACTTATTCTTTTTTCTTTTAAAATACTCTTTACAATATTGGAAAAGCCGCTGCGGGCGTTACTATAAAAATTACACTCACTCCAACGTTTACCAAAATAAGGTTAATGTTTTTCATCTTACAAAAATTTCTTTTACAACGACTATAAATTGCTTTTACTATTTAAGTAGGAACCATGTGCTATTAAAGTTAAACTAAGCTGTGCACACGCGACCTTATAAAATAATAATTTATTTTAGGACTTGTAACCTTTTTAGGTAACACAACGGTATGATGACAATGACAATATGATGACGGTATGTTGTAAAGCATATCATAGTTTTAAATGCTTATAAATATATACTTTACAGGTAAGAAACTCTAGCTACTCTTGTATAAAATAAGAAAATAAGCAGTCAAGATTTTGCGGTCCTTTTTGAAGCATTCGTGCTCTACAATGGCGCCAAGTCTATTAATCTTAATGCTTTTAAATAATTAAAAAAAAACGGAGTTTGGATGTGTTTTTCCGTGTATTTTATAATGTTGTGAAGTTCTTTAACCACTAGCTTTAATAAAATTACTCTTTTAATGGCCCTAGAGCGCGGTTTATGCTTTAGGTTAACGTTTGCCACAAGGTCCGTGACCCAAAGAATAGAAAAAGTTAAATTAACCACGTTTTAAAGTCGTAAAAGAGTAGTTTTATTTTGAATAGTGAACGCGTAAATATTAGAAAAGTTTAGACTAGCTAGCTCTAGATTTAAGTGAATTTTGTTAGCGCTGACGACGTTAGCGCTTAGCACTAGGTGGTGATGATAGAACCTTTATCACGTTTTTCTTGGTGGAACCTTTCTGGTGAGTCGCGTAATGAACCTGCAGTATACTTTAGTGCAATTACGCGGCCAACTTGTATTCAATAAAAAAAAATCTTTACCTGCTTATCATTTGTTTATTTGTATAACTGACGATAGAATTTTACTAACCTACATTGTATGATTATTTGTTGCACACCCATATAGATATTATTATCATCTCTACCATAAGGCTATCTAAAAAACGGCAAGTTTTTGCATATGACTATGGCAATTGCCACGCTGGGCATGTATAGAGGAAAACGAAACGGAAAACCATCTCTACCCTGCATTTGAACTATGCTATTCCGGATAAATATACCGCTTTCCATCAATTTCGGTATCTGAGCCGCCTCTTATGACACCTGGTAATAAATCAAGCAATTATTACAGGTACTTTCCAGTTAATTACGCGTTAAAATGCTATATTTATACTACACTTATTTTAATAGGAGTGTCATAGATAAAATTATCATATTCAGATGTTGTTAATCTTTAAATAGCCTATTCAAAATTAAAATTCTGAACATGATATTATAAGGAATAAATAGCTCACAGACTGTATAATTAAATATGGGTATCTGGTATATGGTAATTAATCATGGCGGAAGTCATTCACAGTCGGCAAATGTCATTTCGGCCTGAACAGACGATAGCCCGTCAGTCGTATAGAGTGTGGTGTCGATGTGTCCGATAACGTGTCCGGGTCTTTGGTATCCACCACACGGTCTCATTTGCACCGTTTGCATTATTCGCGTCGTGGGACTCCGCAAACCTTAGCTGAATACTAATTATCACTATCAATTAATTAAATGAATTTCGAATATGTTAGGACGCTGAAGAATAGTTTCATCTATCAAAATTAAAATATCTATATACTTTCTACTATAAGAAATACGAGTATAACTCTTTTTTTATATAAATATGCGGGTTATTTATTGTTTCCGAAATAAAATTGTTATTTTATTATCTGTATATCACGTGAGCGAAAACGCCGGCCGACATTTCAAATGAGTAGCAACAAACAAGTAACCTACAACAATAGAGAAATTTTGATCTCTTTAATTCGAATTTGTGGCTTGTTATATTTTTGCATATTTAATACGTTATTATTTACAATGGAGGACGGATTTCTCTTATTTAATTTAAAATTTCTCATATTAATGTCATTTAGAACTCTGGATAAAACTAGCTACTCTTGAAACTTTTCTGCTGTCTTCAATGTTGTGTTGTTACAATTCGGCACTTTACACCAACGATACGTTAAATAAAAGCTTAATTATAAGTTAAGAAAAATATAAAGTTCAATGCACTGCACTCACACATTTGACATTTATTTGTTTCAGTTCATATGGCGTCATAATAATGGCGGCTGTCGTTTTGGCGTTTAAACTTTTATCTTTGTATAAAGCGATATTATTTCCAGGAAATAAAAATACCAGTTGACTATCAAATGGATACGAACATTTTAAAATATGTTTAAAAAAAATTAGAATAGCCTATTGCTAGTTTCTGTTATGTTACTTTACCGATTCTAATTAATTCTAGGTAATTTTTTTGTTTTATTTGTTGGGCGACTTAAAAGTTTAATTAAATAAAGTAAATTTAGATTTATATAAATTATAAACTCATCTACCTATCACTGTAGTATTTAGCCATGGGCGAATCTAGGCTTAATTTATAGATGGAAGCCTAGCCCCTGACACTTCATAACCGATGCGATGACGCACTCACACAGTCGAAACACAATGTCCAACTTTTCCAGTCGGAAGCCCAACATCCTGGGCACAGCTTATCCTGCCCCCCCCTCTATATACGCGTATGAGTATTACGTAGATTATAGTTAGATTTTCTTAGTATAGTACATATAACGTAGAAACTAATATTCAACAAGATTAAGTCATAGTGATTCTGGAAATTTAGGGAAATATAACCGTAAATTGGGTTGGTATTTTTTTTTGGGGCGGCCATTTGCCTTTTCTTATTCGTAACCTTAATATCCTTACTAATATTATAAACTAATAGGCAAAAGTTTGTAAGTGTCGATGTAGGTTTGTTACTCTTTCATGTAGGAATGACTGTATATATCTGAATGAAATTTGGTACAGAGATTGTTCATAGTCCGGAATAACACAAAGGCTAATTTTTATCTCAAAACCATGTTTCTATGGGCTTTTTTATTTTCCTCCATGGAATCGGAACAACTTCTTGGCACTGCTTAGCTGTCAAGAAGTGGCATAGAATTATTCTCAAAGAAGAGTTTCTCAGGAAAACGATAGTGGTGGCTACGGGTGGAAGGCTAGTTAAGAATAATTCCTTCCTATATATAGATGTATATGTATATGTATTATTTTATAAATAATATTATATATATATTTAATGAAAGAAGGTGCTGAAATGCTGACTGAAGCCTGATATATAGACGTAAAGCCTAAACTAAAAGGTCAGAAAATTCAGTATTACATAGTCCACTTATCGAGAAAGGCTACATAACAACACACCAGGACCAATGACATCGGAGCATAAATTATACTAAGTCTGTTCTACAACTTAACGCGGGTGAAACCACGGGGTCCCGTTAGTCGAATATATTACTCTCGTTTAATACCATATCGAATTTCATCTAAAACACGCTCCATCCCGGGGACTGTTCAAATAAAGATTCGCGGCGGATCCGGGAGGCTTAAGTGTGACACATCAACTAATACGAGCGCTGCTAATTGCGACTCGAAACGGAACACTGCGGAGCGACACGTAAATAGCAGATTTATGTTTTGCATAATTACAACATCATGTAAATATGCCCTCTGGCGTATTAATTTCGGATATTGTACACGACATCAATTTTGTGCGTCCAATTTTAGAGCGCGATAAATTATTACTCCGGCGCGAGATACAGGATCATTGACAGGCTGACCGATATTAAATAATGTCGCTACATTTTGAACAACATGTTTTGTGTTCACAAGTACACTATATAGTACAGTAGCACTCTGCCCCAGTTGGAGGTACCCGAACTGTCAGGTGGCGGTATATCTATTTACAACAGTGTAATTCAAATGCACAGGGTGGGGATGGGCAGCAGCATTCTTGTCGCTAAAGCTGCTCTCTGCGATTGCCATTACGCTTGCCCAGCACGCCAATTATGAGCAAAATTTCCCTTTCTTAGAAAGGCCTATGCCCAGCGGTGGAATTCCGACGGCTGTAATAATTATGAACATGATAGTACAGTAAATCCACTTAAACCCCTTTGACTCATTTAGTTAATAAACCCTAAAAGATAGTTTTTAAATTCCAACTATGCGGATAGACTAGATTGAAGTAGGTATAATTCAATGACTTGTATTTTTTTAAAACGGCATCTAAGCATTCTCCTGACTCGGATATAAGTAGCTGTGGGTAGCAAAACGGTGGTTCAGTCCCCAATAAGGGAAAGATGCAGGTTCGAGTTCCGCCTGATACCTGAGACAGTTGATTTTTTTCTAGTAAATATTTTCTTAAGTATAATTCGGCATGTTCTATACACAAAACCTCTCAAATTAGTCTAGGACAGTTTTAAATAAAATAATATATGTCTTAAAATCTGAGTTGTATGCTGTTGTGGTAAGTCTTTATTTTATTATTATGGGCCTTGAAAGAGTAACAAAAAGACAGACATGCTCTTGCATGTATAATATTTTTATCTTTATATATAAAATTGATGTGTCGCGGTATTTGCCCGAGATGAATTACTCATACCGTTTTAATACATTCTTACTTACTGTGTATAGTGTGATCCAACTTTAGCGATAGGATAGTTTATAGCTCAATTTTTTGTCACATTATTTTTTTCATAATTATATTTAAAACAGAAAAACGTCTGTCGGGTTAGCTTGTATTATTTATATATATAAAAAGAGAAGTTAACTGACGGACTGAGATATCAACGCAGCGCCTGAAGTTTAAAGGTTTAAATTCTTATTTCGCTGGCATATAAATCTGAGTAGTTCATGAAATATAAATATATGTATGTATGCATGTGAAAACCATTCTATGTGTATAATTCAAATTTAAAATGTCTAATAATATTATTTATAACATTTAAACACAATTTCTTTAACAGACTTTTGAGAATAAATCACGTGTGCACATGATTAAATGAAATTACTTAAAGTTAAATAACTACGTAATTGCGTTTCACTGTAAACCTGTTTGATTTACAAGTAACAACATTCAACCACACGAAACACATTATTTTTGAACAAAAGATTCATTCATCTGTAAAACGAAAGAACCAACAGATTATCATTTCTGGACATATGCATCCATATTATATAGAAATAAATTTAAAAAGAACACATTTCTATCCTATCTGTGTTAGATGACTTCTATGATCCCTTGGGTCATCAAAGTCATCTATATTACATATATATAAATATGCATAAAACTACTTCCTTTTTGGAAATATCAATGTTATTATTATAACTTAGGTATTTTGTTATTATTTTATTGACGATTTAAAAGTGCTTGTAATTTAATAAAGCCTACTTAAATAAAGTATATTTGACTTTGACATTAACTCCGAGGTAAGTAAGACAGACAGTAATTAACTAATGGGATAAAATCCCGCTGACCACTAAGCATCACAAAGCAATGAATGTTCATATACTCCTGTATTGTAACAAAACAAATAAACTAACCAACAAGTACCAATAATAGAAGTGACCCTCGACCTACATATATCATAGTCGCTTTGCATATTCGAAAGGGATGAAAGTTAGTGTAATCGGATTGTTTGTCGACGCCGCCCTCCCGCGCCGCGCCGCCCGCCCAACCCTGCATGCCTGAGTACGGTCCAGCCCGCCTGCACGTACATTACACAATGTTACTTATCTTTTAATTTTAGGCACCGGCCAAAAGGAACTTTATACAGAATAAATTTGTTTAGCACGACTCTTTAAACAGCGACTTTTTAGGTCACGTGAATGTTGAAAACGCTTGACTGCTGACAGGCAAATGTTCGATGTCAGGGTCAAGTATAATAAATAATAATAAACAATGAAAAAATCTCACAACATCTCAAACATTGACCTGATTCCGTGGTAAGGCTCACAAGTATACTAATTAAATACATATATTTGATGATATTTGTGTTTGTTCTGTGCCTGGGCTTAAGAATTATATTTGTGATTCCTATGTTTTCCGATATCCGAAACACAAGTCATTTTAGCGACTTATTTTGGAGTCAGGTCAATGTAAGATATATTGATTGAATTGATCTTTATTCTATCTTCTTTTGATATATACAAGGCCTTTTTGAACTGCATCCTGCGTATTTAAAGGACCTCTTGACACTTGTGGCTGTCTATGGGTAATATTGTTATATCTACCACCATCCATTCGGTCTAGACGACCAAACTTCTCAATACCGACAGTTGTTTGCAATCTAAATAGTAGTTTTTAAAAATCTCTGTGGGAACTAACTCTTGATGTGGAATGCAGAGAGAAATCCCCCTTTCTTGGGGAAACCTATGTACAGCAGTGGACGTTCTACGACTGCTATGATGATGGCATTGAGAACGATAGTGATGTGCCACCTATGTACTATTCATACTATTGACTCATATTTTATAAATTGAATTTGCATTTAGAGATGTCACGTCTGGCAGTTCAGATATGTGACTATCATTATCATCATCGTACCAGCCATTGGAAGTCCACTGCTAGACATAGGTCACCCAAGAAAGAGGGATTTTTTTCCATAATTGCTGCACTGAGCAAACGTATTGGCAATCGCAGAGTGCTGCTTTCGCGATGTAGAAGCTGCTGTCCATCCCGCTCCGTGCATTTGAGCTGCACTGTTTCGGATGGATATACCGCCATCTGCCAGTTCTAGCAAATCCCTTACGATACCTTGTCCAGAGGTAGGTACAATTCTACTCTTCCAGTAGGTACCTCTAAGCTTTCTACTCTGCCGTTACCTCACGGCTTATTTATCTATTAATATAACCAGTCAATAATTGTCATTAACAAACCCTTCATTAACGAAATAACAGAGTATAAAATGTAGTTATAACGTGTAGAGAATGTTTTTTTGATTGTTATTGTTTCAATAATCATCGCCATCATAGCAGCGGCATTACAACTGCTGGAAACTGGCCTCACCAAAAAAAGAGGTATATTGCCAATAATTGCTGGGCTGGGCAGGTGTAATGGCAATCGCAAAGCATAGCTTCCTAACGGAAATGCTGCTACCCATTCCTGCCTTGTTAAATTTTATCTCTTTCTTTATGCTAATAATTGCGCAAGTATGCCAGTTTATCTATTGTTACATTATCGGTTTGTTACACTTTCTAGGCTTAGGCAAGTAGTAAGTAAGGTAGATAGTTTCAAGGGAAAACTTTTCAAAAAAAGGTTTTTTGGCAAGTTCTCATGGGACTGGATACGAAGCGGCTAAAGTCAAGGCCATGAAGCTAGTATAGAGAAAATTTTCATTGCGGGGTTTATTTAACTTTGTCATTTTGTTCGACGCTCCACTTATCTTGCGATACCGTTTTCAGATTACCGTTTTTAAGAGTGAAAATAACATTGAATTGCCACGTACAACATTCACTCGACATCATTAATGATAACCTGCGCGGTATATGAGAATTAATTACTGCGAACGAAGTGTACTACTTACACAAAGCGTGCAGAATTGCAGACGCGGCATAAATGGCGTCTAATGAATATATATAAAGCTTAGTAGTGAATTAATAGAACTCTTGCAGCTGGCGAGCGGGCGAGGTAAGCTGATTACTGGAGACGTACAAAACATTTGTTTCCATGTGTGCCTTCCTTTATGATGTTTGATATTTACTTAAAGATTTTAAGAATATATATATAGAGATTTACCATTCTATGCTATAACCATATACATATAATATTAGGTAATGTATGAATATACACTTAAGTATATATATATATATATATATATATATATATATATATATATATATATATATATATATATATATATAGGTATAGCATAGAATGTTATATCTCGCGGTTTTTTGTTCGCTTTACTTCTAAAGTTCGAGCAAATATTGTCAATATCGGTATCGGTGTGTTTGATATCCCTTTATTGCTTTACTTTTAACTTTAAAGTAAAAATAGGTACAGGTATCAACCATACATACATACTTTCTTATTTCTGATTGTATATAATAAATAAATAAATAAACAAATCTCATGACCTGATTTCGATATGAATTACAAATATTATGCTTAACAACACTCAGACAAAGAACAAACACAAATGTTCATAATACAGGTATAAAGCCGTAAGATGTTGGTGAAGGATCACTTTCTTTCGTTATAGTTATATCTAATTATATTTCCTTAAATATAATCTATATATGTTATCTATATTAAATATATTTTTCTGTCGATCTAATGACACCTCTTTACTACCTCTTTTTTCATTCACTCTTTCGATCCAAAGATTGCCTGGAATAAATTATTTTATTCGCTATTGGCGATAAGGCCGCCCATTGTTCTTTATAATTACTGTTTTTTTCATGTATCTCTATGTTTGGTGTATAATAAAGTATTTATTATTATTATTATTAAGATGCACTTGTAACCATTGGCGCATAAGATGGCGACATTACCGAATGTGCCATCAGCGTATAACACTGCACTTGCCTACTGTCAATTTTGTTTATTTTTAGGTTAAACATTCCATTCCTATTGTTATTTACTATATTATTTTAATATTATATTTTTGTTTGTTTATAATTAGAAACAATTTTAAATTGTTTTCTAATACGCTCTCCTAAATAAATTGTATATTGTATGTTTTTTCATTGTTGTTCAGATTTCAAGATACTGATAGCACTTATTGCGTGGATGGGAACGCGAACGTACAAAATTAAAAACAAAAAAAATTGTGAGTGTAATAATTGTTAATGTCATCTCCTGACAACATTTTTTGTCAATCTTGAGAACTGTTGCCGCAAAGTAACTAAAGCGTTGATCTAAACATTACAAGTTAAATAGAATGCGTTTTAGAGCCAAGCTAAAGGAGTGGTTTTATTATATTGTTCTATCTATTTTTTGTTTTGAATAATCGCTGAATAGAACGATTTTGCGGGCTCTGGTAGATAGTATAAAAAAATATAATTACGTGTTCTGCGAAGAAAGTTATAAATAGAATATTATTCGGATGGAAATCATTTGTAAACAACTTTCGTATTACTCCAGAAAAAAAGATTTACCTAACTATATAACTTTGAACATAAAAATACATAATTTTCTGAATCAAACAACTGTCTACATTACTTACGTCTGAAGTCCTGCCGAATATTTCCACCTAATAAGACAACGTGCGTAGGTAATCCGAACCGGAGGAGAGAAAGGGCGGCGTAATCGGCTTGTTTATGCGCGCCGCCCGCCCCAGGCGGATCCATTTAGTGCTCTAGTTTATTAAATAGCGCCTTCGAACTGTGAATATTAAGTTTAGTAAGTACTCAGCAGTGAGTAACACAGCACCCGCTACATACCCAGACAGTTACAACCTCATTCAAATATTTGGGGCTAAGTGATGGGGGGGTAGTCTGTATTATCCAATTAAATTGTATACAAATTTAACTGACCTGATGTGACTTAAATATTATTTCTTCATCGAATGCAAAATTATATGGTCATAAGTTCTATCACGAGCGTTCACTTACGTATTTGTCTCTGTACTTACGTATTTGTATCTTTACCATAGCGCGAAAGCTGGACATTAGCTATCCCAAGAGATTTCCAATAAGATTAGAATAAGAATCTTATTCCTAATTCGATTTAGCAAAAAAGAAACTGGCACTTTGTATTAATTAATTATAAAAGATTCTATAAAATCCATTTTGTACTTTCTGATTGAAAGACGAACTAATATTGATACAATTTAATAAACATTTGCTCTTATTAATGTTGAAATTTAAAAGGAAAATTTTAAATAATGAATCAGATTAACGGGTAAGTTAAGTGAGTTTTTATAATAGTTTTTCAAGTGTCATGGTTATATACATAAGGAAGAGATTTTACAAAATTCCCATCGCAGAAAAAAAAGCGCTCACTAGACTTATAAGTAGGCACGGTAAGTTCGTACTAATTGGTTTGCCTTCGCCGCCCGCTTTTTGCCCCGCCCGCCATCCGCGCTGCTCGCCAGTCTTTTTATTTGTACATCATGTCAGCAGTTTCTTTACTACACGGTTACTTAGTAGTTAAGTTTTCATTTGCCATGTTTATCTATGTTATCATTGTACACAAGTAGTATATAATACAATATCTGTATTTTGTTCTCAAATTATATCTATGTTTTAGGTATTGAGTTGAAAATAGATTTTTTTTTATTTACGTTTTGTGACATGATTTGTCTTAAGCCATAGATAAACAATGCAAAAAAATAATTCATATTGACTTGTTTATGCTCTGGTCTATACTAATTACTTTGTTCTGTTTATTTTCCTGTATCAGAATAATATTGGCATGAATAAGGAAATTTTACACTTTTTATAATTTTATAAATTATGTAAACACACTTTTTTATGTAAATAAACTACTGAATTGAGGCAAGAAACTTTATCATCATCATCATTATTACATTTATTACTTAAAAAGCATTTCCATGATAAACCCTTAAATATAAATTTTAGTGCCTATGCAGGCCATTCTATAAACCAAATATCTAAACCTAGACAATACTACATAACGCCTCGAAATATGCGCCTATCTATCATTTATAAATAAAAATAAATTCTTTATATCTAAAGAAAAATGGCCGACTGCGTATAAAAAGTAAAAAATAAAAAGATGCATAAGTAAGATCGTAGTGCTCGACCTGACAAATGGAAACATGATCCACAAAGACGTCTTAGTTGGTAGCAAGAGAGTACTGAAAATAATAGCTTATAACTTTAACACCATTTTAGAGAAGGCACTGTTGACTCCATCACAAACGTATTCTAAGGTCTAAGGCTAAGGAAAACTTGAATTCAAAGTTAGGATATGAAGTAAGCACAATAGCACCCAGTCATAACCACTGTGGGTTACTGCTAGAGTACTATATTACCTCCCAGTGTACGAGGTGTCATAAGAGGCGGCTGAGGTATGGGAACGCTGATTGAGGTATATCTATTCGAAACTGAAATAAAATCAACAGGGCGGGCATGGGCAGAAGTGTTTCGTCGCAAAGATAGGCTCTGCGATAAAGTTGCCTATCCAGCGCGGCGACTATAGACAAATCCCTCTTTATTAGGGAGGCTGGCCATACCCATTCGTACCTTTGTGACCTTAGAGAGTTCTATCTGAATTTATCTTCAGACTACTAGAGTAGTACTATGTGCAGTCACGAGTTTTAAAATACTTTAATACATATTAGTATGGATAAGGGAATATGCCGTGAGGTACCGACAGAGTAATCATCATATCAGCGATTAAAAGTCCACTGCTGGACATAGGCCTCTCTAAGGAAGGAGGTATTTGGGAAAGGAGGTATCGTAAGAGGCGATTAAAGTACCGGAACCGTCAGATGGCGGTATATCCATTCGTGTAGCTGATATGCACAGGGCGTGGATGTGCAGCAGTATCCCTGTCGCAGAAGCTGCAACCTGCGAATGCTAATACCAAGATGATGATGATGAAGTAGTTATAATTGAAATGTAAATACAGAAAAAAGACAAGCCAATTTGAAACATTTGTCGGCCACGTAAAAACTGTAACGGTGTAATGAATTCGTTTCTTGACATTTCAATTTATGATGTAACGTATTGAGGGGATTTTGAAATAATTCATAAGTACACGCTTTATTTTATACTCTCTTATCGTCACGAAGGAAGGCATTGTGATGAAAAGGTGGAAAAAACAAGGAAGAAATTACACATATAATACTTAAATACATATCTAACACCCAGACATCAATCACAAATAAACCCACGATCCTTGGCACACAATATCACCACCTGAGCCATCAGGCCTGTCAAAATAAGTGACGTATATATTGGGAACTTATTCAATGAAAGTAGCCGTGGAAAGTCTACTGCTAAACATTGGTTTCCCAAAAGGGAAATTTTGCCCATAATTGCCATGCTGGTCAGGCGTGGTGGTAATCGCGTAACTTCGCGTTGGAGATTCCCGGCCCTATTGCATTTCAGGTGAATATAACGCTATCTATACTATTTTTATTTTAGTATCATCATAGCTGGACTTAAGCCCTACCCAAGAAAGGGGGATTTGCTCATAATGACCGCACTGGGCAAATGTGTTGGCAAACGCAGAGCATAGCTTCATAACGGGGATGCTGCTGCCCATCCCCACCCTGTGCATTTGAGCTGGTACCTTAGCCGCCTCTTACTACACCTGGTATAGAGGGCGGTTCTGCTCGGCCGTGACATATATTTAAGTTAAAATCTATAACACTGAACTGGTAACATTCTTTGGTGAAATGATATTTTTTGCTTGTTATTAATAAATAACAAACAAAGTCGCTTACAGGACTAGGGAAGTTCGTTACCCCCTAACGAGATTTAGTTCTTAGAACGTTCAGTATCATGCGTTGTTAGGCCATACGGCTTACAGTTCGTACGGTTTTTAACGTCTGCTCTAATTAGAGCAGACGTCAGACAGCTAATTAGCTTTGCAATGAAGGCGTTACGAAATTATCACTGTGTTAGAAACACCGATAAATGTGAACATTAAAAAAAATATATTTGAATGTTACCAGATTGACTATAACAACAAAGACTTATTAACTTGTGATGCGGACACCAGACAACAGAGGAATAAAAAATGTATATCTTAAATACATTTTTAACACCCAGACATAGAACAAATACAAATATTCAACATACAAATGTTTGTTAAGGGTGGGAATTTAAACTTTAGCGCTTAAGATAGGATCATCGGCCTGTCAAATATTTGTACCTAACCAGCTTCTCAACTCCTAATATATTATTTTTTCGTTCGTACTAAAATCCATACTCGAGTACTCTAGCAACAATTTTCTTGTTTGTATTCTTTTACAAGAAAAAGGTACAGGTGGGTACCGGCAAGGCCGTGAGGTACCGGCAAGGCGGCGAGGTACCGGCAAGGCGGCGAGGTACCGGCGGAGTAAAATTGCAGTACCGGGTGTCGTAGCGACTAAGGTACCAGAAACGACAGATGGCGGTATATCCATCGGTAATAGCGCTGCTCAAATGCACAGGGCAGGTATAGGCAGCAGTATACCCGTCGCGGAAGCAGCACTCTGCGATTGCCAACATGCTTGCCCAGCGCGGCAATTATGTGCAAAGTTCCCACTTTCATGAGGAGGCCTATGTCCAGCAGTGGAGTGGCTGACATGATGATGATGATGATGAAAAGTTACAGGTTTACAAGAAACATTTTTGTAATCATCCGATTTACCATCGACCAAGATTGCTAGCGCAGACTGCACAACGCCGGAATGCTACGGCCGCTTGTAAATCAATAAGGCGTGCATGTTAATTTAATTTGCATTACTAAGTTACAGCTCCTGACTCAACAGTGTTTAGCATAGGCTAATGGGAGTGACATAGGTACAAGACGTGCACCCTACCTACATTCACACGGATTGTAAGTTTTCTTTGTCTTTATTCGTGGAGTTAAAAAAATTCAACCTTTTTTAAATAATTGTTTCTTTTTCAAATACATATTATTTATTATTTTAATAAATATATGCATTCCATAAAAGAGAAATGTCCGACCCAAAGGTCCCCAGAATGCTTGCAGCATTTCCACGCTGCACAGCAAGCGAGATGCTCTGCATCAGAAAAGCCCCGGAGTGGTAGTCAGCAGTTTCCTTATTTATTTCATACACCAGATTTTTCAACAGCAACGGGCACGAAAGAATAACTATTTTTGACAAACTGAACTTTAAAGACAATGGTAATTATATCTAGGTACAAATAAATAAAAATTATTTAATAATTAGTCCTTTATTTCTTTTATTCATCCCATACGTCTTTTCGGTTACGCGTGCCCCCTCCTGTTAGAAATGACCGCGCACCCGCATGAAGGTTAAGGAATTGCGCGAATAAATTAACGTGAAATTTGACACGGTTTAAGTTAATCTAGAGAAGAAGCACAGCTATTTATTTTATATGTTATGACAAATATATTTTTATTTATTTAACTTATTGCACATATATAAATGGATAAACACATGCCGAACTTAATGCCAAGTATCGACCAGTCAACCATCGGGCAAAGCTTATAGCTGCATTATTAGTATGACATTACAGACATAAACATCTTTTTATCACGGTTAATAGCATTGTATAAATCGTTAGCCGTTCACTGCTAGACAGAGTCTTCCGCAAAAGATTTCTGATAGGAAGATTCTTTGCATATAATTGTCTCACTACCACGCTGGGCAAACGAAACTTAAGAATTTAACGCTTGCTACGCGACGCCAGTAGTCTTTTACGATGTCTGATACAGAGGGAGGTCCTATTCCGCTCGGTAACTGAGACTCGAGTGTCTATAGGCTGCGGTCACGTTTATCATCTAGCGGACCGTATGCTTGTTTGCTGACTACATAATTTATAAAAAGTGTTCTTTAATATTATATGGCATTTTCATAGTTTCGAAGTTACGGCATTTTTAATAAGACTTTTAGAATCCCATTTGTCTTGATTTTCATCATAGACTCGGTGATGGACGATGATAATTTGACCAATTACTTTGTTGTTAGTCTACTAATCATTATTAATGTTTTTTAATTGCTTTTGACGTTTGAAACGTATTTATCCGAAGCTTAATTCAGGAATTCCTTTTGACCAACATATTAGAGCGTTCTTTCTCAACAATAACAATTAATGCATTTTCTCGGGCTTTCGTTGGAAAATCATGATTTTTTCCCACAACTGCTCTCTCGAGGGAAATAATGCAGCTAAATACTAAAGTAGCTTACATTGTATGTACATGTGTATTCTATTCGCTTTCTTATAAAACAAGATAAGATACAGATTTCTCGTAACTAGGCATGAGTTTTCAACACTCATGTTAGACGTAGGAAGGGAAGAAATGAGAAGTGGTCAGGCTTCTTATTCTTCTACATCGAGTTACGGCTTGTTGAATTTGTCATATATATTCATGATTTGTTCTTTTTTTTACATGATATAGTGTCTGAAGATAAAGCTTTCTGGCTTTAGAGAAGTAGCTTCTTCTTAACAGGAGCTAATAAGAATTGGCTAATTCCATAAGTAATTTTCTACAAAATTTTGTCTATGATACTATGATGAAGCTGCATAAGGAAATTTTTTATTCAAACAATGTAATCACATGGAGTTAGGATTATTTTTTTTTGTCTACTGTCTATACTATTTTTCGGCCCGCAACTTTATCGCGTAAACTTCGCATCCTGTGAAAACTTTACCGGGATCCAAAGTACCTTTGTTCTTTCATTGTGTTCAAGCTCTCTGAAGTAGATAATTTCATCAAGATCCGTTAAGGCATTTAATCAATATAAGGTGGCAAATGAACAGGTAAATATATTCTTCCTATTTATATTATAATATAAGCTTGGATTAGATAACAAGTACTTCGCATAAACTCGTGGAATCTTCTAATAAAATAATTTTGAATAGGAATTCAAAGCTTCCATTAAATATAAGTCAATTGGAATGATAGATGTCAATGTAATGGCGTCGTACAAGTTAATTATATTAACATTCCGGTATGAGAAATTGTTATTTATATTGTTTACATTACTAAAAATTCAAATATAAAGTATATAATTCAAAATCTACCTTAGAAAAAATCCATTGGAATAATTTAAAAACACGTTAGTTTGACAGCTGTCATACCAATCGAGCTGTATTTAAAAGGCTATAACATTAATAAAGAAAGGGAAATTAAAAAAAAATTATACAACGGTGACAGCTTTTCAAAGAATGCCGTTTTATTTATATATTGTCGGTATACATACTAGTTTTTAATTTTGTTTGTCTAACGTATATTCTAGATATATATGTTTATATAGTGTCTTTTTATGTATTTAGACATAAAAATGTTTTCTATAAATGTAATGAGATGCACAATACGTAGTGTCTAGACAAACAAACCCATAGCGTGCGTCTGACTCCGCTTAGTCATTGGGAATCCCGTGGGCATTTTTATGGCGAGTGCCTTATCAGGAGGGGGTTAAATCAGAAACTCCTTGATTTAATTACGCGGGTAGGACGGGGCGGGGCGGGGTGGCACATCCAGTGCCCGGGCCGTGAAGCATGGCTCACGTTTAATTTCCTTTTCCCTCTGTTTTCCGAGGAAATACAGTTAAGCACTCCTGTGATATCGATACAGATTAAGGGACGCTTTGATGTGTGGATGAACAACATTTATAATAATATTCAAACAACATCTGATACATTAACCTGACTCCATTCCAATTCGTGTTACGGACATCAGGCAACAGATCCATCACAGATATATTACTCAAATAATATTTTTAAGCCCCATGGCGATTAATCCCACGACCCATGGCGCATAAAACACGATCACTACCATCTGACTTCACCCTTTGGCACTTTTATGTTTTTCCACATTACATTTTTCCACAGATTTATATCAGACATTAATAAGTACTTACAGTAAATAACAATACACACAACATTACATATACTCGTATTCACCTGACTCTGAGATAAGTAGCTTAAAGCACTTGTGTTTCAGAAATCCTGATGTCCGTAACAGAGGTATAACGACTAATATTTAGGATTACTAGACACAGGATTAAAACAAATGCTTATTATATATATGTTTTGTCAAGAGTGGATCGATATCACCCTTGGCGCGTTAGATATACAATTACATGAGGTAGACCATATACGAGTAAAAAGGTCGCCTGCATTGGTACCTCACTTTTACCTATTTCTACCGCCAAGTAGCAATGTTTACATTGTGTACCGGTTGGAAGGGTGTTAGAAGCAGTGGAAACCCTGGGTAATGTGACATAATACATTTAGCATTATGGCTGGTGACGTGCTAGACCATACGAGCGTCAATAGGCTATGGTGCCGCTTTACGTCACGCGGACTGTATGGACATGGAGTTTAAAAAAAAATTGATATGGACACTACCGAAATGAATGCGCCATCGGACCTGAAGCAACAATAAATAATAAAAAATACGAGATTGAAATCTACTTATAAAAATATTAAAATATATATATAACGTGGAGTGCATAATATTTATTATTTATCTACCGTTTTATGAATGAAATATGTAGAATATATCAAGAACCATTCAAAAAACGTCACTTAAGCTCTCACGAACTCGGCTTAGTATCACTGTCATGTTCACTTCCTTGTAATAGTATGAAAGCCAATTAGAATAAGCTTCTGCGATGGAGCCCGAAGCATGCTAGTAACCACGTAGTTCTGGTATAACCTTATGCTTAAAATCCCTAAAATAGTACTATGTAATTATAGGCGTGTAGAGGGGGTGAGGGAAGAGGGGCCCCCACCCCTGCATGTTGAGCTACCGAATCTAAATGTTGTACCTACATTGAGCGACGACTGCGTGACTGAGTGCGTCATCGCATCGGCCGTGGCACGTCAGGGGCCAGGCCCCCCCATGAAGATTAACCCTAGATACGCCAATGTATGTTGTGTATAATAATAATAAATTCCCACAACATCTCATACATTAACCTGAATGCGTGATAAATCGCTTCAAGCGCTTGCGTTTCGGACGCCAAACAACAGAGGGATCACAAATATACTACTTAAATACATATTCGACACCCAGATACAGAACAAACGCAAATCATATAAAAATTTGCCCAGGGTGAGAATCGAACCCATGATCCGTAGCCAACGGGCCCGTCAAGTATATATGCTAGTGTAGTTTTAGTATAGGTTATGATTACGAGAGACACTCAGAATAGCTAGTCGGAGTCTCGTGGATAAATCTCAGGATTTACGGGATCAGTTTGAAAAATTGTTCGGTGATTTATTTTATATTAAAGACGCTGGGGATCTGAACTTAGTGGGATCTTTTCTCTATTAACCTGATCAAGGGTCGAAAACATATTCTGACACAACTTTAAGTTTCCGAATCTATATCTTATATATATATATATATATATATATATATGACTACCAGCGCCCGCAGCTTCACCCGCGTTAAAATGTGGAATTTTCATAATAACTTGCAACCCTTTTAAGGGATGGTTTACAAAAATATATATTTTACACGATTTTCATAACTTTCAACGAAACATCTTTATTCTGAAATCATTCTTAAAATAAAATTTCTTTGATTTTATGTTTCAAAGAATTTTCAAGCCCTTTCTTAGTGATGCCCAACGTTATAAAAAAATACCTGTGTAAAATTTTAAGTTTCTATCCCTTACAGTTTAGGCCCTGCGTTAATATGTCAGTCAGTCAGCCAGTCAGTCAATCAGTCAGCTTCTCCTTTAATATACACAGATACAAATATATTTACAACTTCAAATAACTTGTAAATCGTATATTTACTGTTTTGCTCACGCAGCTGCTGGTCAATATCAAGAATTTCAATATCATTTAAGATTTTTGACAGTTCCGATTAAGTTTTTCAGTTGAGGTGAATAGGAATTTAGATCTTAATGGATTGGTTTTAGTTTTATATTTGCTCGTATCCTTAACCGTGACTTCGTTCGTGTTCCTTTGTTAATTTTGAATGAGTATTTATGATATGATATTCATAATTATATGGGCAGAAAATAACAAAAAATCAATTGCCGCATGATATAATACATTGACATGGAATACTAAGCTTAAAGGGAGAAAGTTTTACTTGTGTCGGAGAACAGAGGAATTACAAATGTTATACTGAAATATATAAGTATGTATGCAACAGTCAGGCACAGAATAAAGACGTGTTTTTCCTGGGTGTTATGTATGTTTAAAATTTACTGCAACATCTCATACATTGACCTGACTCCGTGGTAAATCGCTTAAAACACTTGTGTTACGGACGCCAGACATTATAGAAATTACAAATATACTACTTAAATACATAATCAGCTCCCAGACTCAGAACAATCACAAATATCAAATGTTTTTTATGAATGTTGGTTCTGGGTGCAGATTGAACACTTATCGAATGGGTCATGAGACAGAGAAACAAACAGATGGCGTGCTTAGATTATTCATCACATTTCAATCCAGGAACATTACAGGATCTTAATATTATCTGTGGATAATTCCTAAATCTGATTCCTATTTTTCCTGCCTTTTGTCTTATTTCTCTTCTTCTTGCGTCAGACGTTATTTACAGCTACACCAGGGTAGGTAGATAATAATTAATAAAGGCTTCAGTGTTGTCATGATTTTTAAATATAGCATATAAATATAAAAACTCACTGTATTTTTTGCGTTAAAATGTATATGCGCATAATTTTAGAACAACTGCGTCAAATGGAGATTTTTTTGTTGTGTCAAGACCAGGTTTTTACAGGATCAACTGGATAAAATTATAACTATACATTCAGACAAAATTGGGACTAGTACTATAAAAAATCTTTACTTATTGTTAGGAGATCCTTGAATAATAATAATTCCACATAAATTCATCATACATTGACTGACTCCGAGATAAGTCACTTTAAGCACTAGTGTTACAGACATCAAACAACAGAGTAATCTCAAATGTCGTACTTCACAATATAACACCCAGACACAAAACAAACATAATGATCATCTAATAAATATTTATCCTAGGTGGGAATCGAACCCACGACACGTGCACTACACAGGTTCACTGTCATCTGATCCATCAGGCCAGGCTATGACTAAATAATAAACAATAACATTTTTTTTGACTTGACCATTAACATACAATCTTAAACAACTTTATTACTTGGCAATAGACAAGTATATGGCATCTCCATGGAAAGGTTCAACAATTGTCGATGAAAGCTTTCACCTTTTTATTTATAAAAAGCAATCAAGTATTTAACAGCATAACATTCCTTAATTAACGGCGAACCAGCGTTTATGCATCGTAAAATTAATTTATTTCACAGAGTATTATCGGGCCCGTTATGAGTTTTAATTAGTTGTATATTACGATTGTCGCGATGACTTCAGCCCGTCAAGATTTGTTCCATTGTGCTTAATTAGGACAATAAACGTTACATCACAAAGTAATTAGTCTTCGCTGTTGACACGCGGAAGCGATGTGTGGTGGTCGTAGACCAGACCATTAACAAATGAACGTGAATTATTTTGAGCATTGTTTATCTATGGTTTAAGATTATTTTGTAGTAGATTGGTGTAGAATAGTACACCCCACGTACTAATACTCTAGGTAGATAGACTAGTACCTCTTACAAAGGTTGTTTACGTTGATACCTCACGAGTGTCTCTTTCTACCGCCAAATGTGTTCGTATTGTATCTTCAGTTCACAAGTTAGCGATACGCCAGTGATATCTTTGTGATGACACGAACGTCTATAGGCTGCAGTCGAGCATAAAATCAAGCGTAGTGTATGCTTGTCTGGTGACTTGGTAACATGAAAATGGCAGCGCAGTCGCGGAGCTACGCTTATCAATTACCACTAGTCCAAAGCAGTAATTATTTTCAATATCCCCGTTTTCTTGGGAAGGTCTATGTCCAATTCCTCTACAGTGGACTTCTGTTGACTGGTGTGATGATGATTATATAGCTTAGCGTGAATATACTAATATTTTGAATGTGAGAGTCGAAAGGTCTGCTTGCTACAGAATCATAGCTTTACCGGTAAGTATTGTGATAAGTTAAGCCGTTTTAGAATATTTCACTTGATGTGATTAGTTTTTATTTATACAGATTTCTATCAAAATCAGTATTTAAGATGTAAAATAGTCCAATAAGAAGTGAAAGTTATCTATTGCTCAAAGTTACCCTGTAATTACATTGCCACTATTTTAATATAACATGCTAATATTGTTTCTTCCTTCTTTTGTTTCTTGTCCGATTCGTTCGTCACTACCGAGTGAAACACTTTGTACTTTTTTCTCTCACGAAAGAAAGGTTTTGTCGTGACCTTTACAAGGCTGTAGATTTATTTAAGCCCGCTTCCTCTAAAACATGCTTGAAATAAGCATGGCTTTTACAGCACTAACATTCCACTGCACCGCGCGCCTTTAATGGAAACGAGGCCGTGGATTTTTCTGATATAATTAACATTTTTTGACTATACTTTTTTTTAATGATAACGGAACTCTCTCTCTGCTCGCAATATCACTTTTCTGTTATTAGGAGTTGTTTTTACGTCTAGTGTTCTTATGAATATGTTAGTTATTATTATGGGAGTAAGTCTGGACTATCGACAGCTTACCGAGTAGCTAAATTAAAGAATGTATTACTCTACCAGTAAGTACATCATGTACCTACTGATAGAGTATGATAGAGTAATACATATTGGCAGTACCTGTTCTAA
Source organism: Heortia vitessoides (assembly GCA_020976665.1). Lineage (NCBI taxonomy): Eukaryota > Metazoa > Arthropoda > Insecta > Lepidoptera > Crambidae > Heortia > Heortia vitessoides. Next base: position 13,377,048 of record JACJUM010000875.1, on the reverse strand, counting down.
TTTAAACACGAAAGTTTGTCTATTCATCTGTCTATTTCTAAACTCTTACGCGGTTTGATTAATGTGCCGACTTTCGCGAAATTTGGAATGTGGGTAGCTTGAACTACAGAATTGATCATTGTGTACTTTTGACATAGCAAAACTTTATGCAGTACTTCATATTAAGTGAGGATAGATACATATATTCAGTAGCCATTAACCATAGTGACCAGTACCTGCTTTTAAGTTTAATAAAGCCAGAGCCGGGAGACACCGTTCTTCTTTAAAAAGATAGTCAATATTATTACATTATATAGTATTATATAACCTACATTTTGATCATATGTGTATATTTTTGTAGCGTCTCTATCTCATCATAGTTCATCGCGAGCATTTATATAAATTAAATAATTCATACTTTGTCTCATACATTGACCTGACCTTAAAGTGTATGATATCCCATAATGATAAAACACACAATAGGAATAGTACATACAATAGTACTCTTCCAACCGGCAAACTTCAACACCGCTACATCTTTGACGGTAGAAACAAGTGTGAGTGAGGTATAACTCAAATTCATTATAACCTTTTCCTCCTTTACAGTATTTTGTATTACTCCATACATTTTTATTTACTAGTCTAAAATAAGGTCAAATAGTGTATTTTGCATATTGAATAAATATTAGGGCGTGGCTAATATTGGGAAAATAAGCTATGTGCTAAACGAAGTTGCTGCGTTTGCTCACGATGGTGCAAACAGCGTCGTAAAGGATGTTTCTATCCAGTGTTTCACAGCAGTAAGACCGAGTGTTTTATCACGACATCTAACACCGCGTAATTGTCAATGCAAAAAACTTTAATAATAATAATAATAATATGACGGGCCCGATGGCGCAGATGGTAGTGATCCTGTCTTGTGCACCAGGGATCGTGGGTTCGATTCCCACCCAGAGCAAATATTTATATGATATTTGTGTTTGCTCTGTGTATGGGTGTAAAATATATGTATTTAAGTAGTATATTTGTGATTTCTCTGTTGTCTGGCGTCCGTAACACAAGTGCTTTAAGCGACTTACCACGGAGTCAGGTCAATGTATGAGATGTTGTGGGAATTTATTATTATTAGAAAAAAAATAAAAAATCGTAATGGAGGAAAAGCGTTTAAAGAATTTTAGGTTGACCTCATAAAAAATCGTCTGCTTTGATACCTAACTCCCACCTGTTTCTACCGTCAAAGATGTAGTTGTGTTGAAGTTTGCCGGTTTGAAGAGTGTCGTTTTTGGTGAAAGACAATTTTTGGTGAGACGGAAACACATTTAACTGCGAATATAATGCAGCCTTTTGTAGTGTTTAAATTGAAGTAAAAGTGTATTTGCTTCTTGTGATCGCTTTCAAATATCTAGTGAAATCTCAAAAAAAATTGTAGCTAACCATAATAAGTAGAAAAAGTTAAAAGGAACTAGGTTCATTATTATATTCTACAGGTCCAACAGATAGCATATGTCATGGTTGAAATAATCTGAGCGCCAAAGGTCTTGGGTTCGATCCTCACCCAGAAAAAATATTTATTTTATGAATAATTGTATTTGTTCTCTGTCTGGTATTATTTACATGTATTTAAAAATTATATTTATAATACTTCCGTTCTCTGATATCTGTAACACAGTGTTTTTAACTATTTTTCTCGGAGTCAGCTCAACGTAATAGATGTCATGTCGTAAAAAAAGAACTGATACTCGGTTTAAGTGTGCGACTCCCGAACAGTTGATCGAAGAGGGATGCGCAATTCTGCACCAGTGTCTAACATACACTCGTCTAGTCTAGAATAGACAGGCGGCTGGAAATAACTAAGTAGTCGTTAACCGCCACTCGAT
>JACJUM010000875.1:13354382-13370895 GCA_020976665.1 Heortia vitessoides | reverse complement strand
CACCAGTTCTTCTTATAGGTTCCTTTCTGATGTCGCGTAATAAACCTGCAGTAAATTTAGTTTTAAACTCGTCTGATACCGGCAGACTAGTTTAAGGTAAGCCAAATGAAATGAACTGTGTTATTTGACTTTTATGATTCCTAGGGTCATCGGGGTCGTGTGTATTATATATAAATATACCTCAAACCACTTCCTTATTAGAAATATTAATGTTATTATTATTACTTATTTTATTATTATATAATTGTAGATTTAAAAGTGCTTGTAATGGGCCTACTTAAATAAAATATATATGACTTGTCATAGGCCACCTTAACTAACTTCCAATAGGACTGATTATACATATCGTATTCGTTGCACATAATAACGCAATAGGCAAGTGATTGAATACGTATTCACATATTAACATAGCAAGTATAAATTTTCAGCATTTCATTCATATTTTTAGCGTTCTAATTAATATTATTACCCGGATCAATACTGCAAAGATATTATCGAACATGTGTGTATCGTATCGCAGATTAAAGTTATTATAAATAAGAAATAATAATAATAATAACTTTATTCAACAACAAAAGGTAACTTAAACTAAAATACATTTTGATACTTAGGTACCTAAACTAGGTCTAGCCTGTTCTTATAGGCACCTATACTGGCGGACTTCTGCGTGTAAAGCAGATGTGATATTGGTGAAATATTCGGTAAAGCAACCGGTACGGTAATAATTATCAAAAAAATTGTGTCAGTTTAGATACAATGTGGGGACGGGCGCTGTTTGGTTTACTTCTAGCAATGTGTGCAATTTCTCTGGCAGAGGAACGCCAAGCTTAAGAGGTCAAAACACCTTAAGGTCCCGTAAAAGGGTACAAAGAACCTGGTGATAATGTGTACGTTTTTTATGGTATTTCTTACGCCACAGCTCCAAAGGGGCCGTACAAGTTTAGGGTAAGTGCCGCAGCTTTTGTGCTCTCTTAAAAAAGATTGTTTTCAATAAATTTGTAATCATTATGCGGAAATAATAATAGCGATTTCTTATTAAAAATTTAAATTAACACAACAAACACGATATTAAAATAACAACATAATGTCCCTACACAATATTAAAATTGATTTAAGACATTTGTATTGAAATAAACCGTACATGCCAAAGGGATATGGTTTTTTAATTGTGTTTTGATATTGATATACATCTAAAGAAGTAGTGAATTATGAACATGTTATATGCTGCTGAATACGAGGTAGTTATGAATAGCAGAACCGTTAGCACAATAATTTCTTAGATAAATTATATTACATTGTAGATTGTCCTATACTAGATATTTGCTTAATATAACCTCAATCGCCTCTTACGTCACTTGGTATGGAGGGAAGAACTATTTCACTCCGTCCGTACCCTACGGCATTCTATGTTTAGTGTAGCATAAATATGAACAACTAACGGCCCGCTCTGACTTTGTACCGGTACATAGCAAAATTTGTAACCTGTTAACGTGGGCCTTTTAATCCCGGTCTCTAAAATTGAGACATATTTATTTTTGCATACAAACTTTTCGATCCCTTTGATTCCCCTACAGAATTATCCAATTTGGCTTAGTCGTTCTAGAGTTATGCACGTATATACAATTTCGCGATTCACCGTGGGAAAATTTTAAGTTGCTTAAAATAAAAATCCAGTCGTAACTGTCTGGTGGTTAACTTTACTTTTGGAATTCCTGCCACTAAAACTGACAAACCATATATTACTACATAAGAAGCCTATTAAAGCAAAAAGATGCCTAATTGGTTCAAGTTATGAAAATATTTTATAAATTTAGAGTCGATCTTTTCTTATATCAATAAAAGATTTTCCTTACAAACTTGGACCCTCTAATTCACTGCTATGTAAGAATAATTAACTACTTTCTAATTTACTTCAATAATGAGTAATTTTGAAAACCTAACAGTAATATTATAGCAGTTTATTATTAAAATTGGTACCCTTCTAGAGGGTTCAATTTTGCTAAATCACTTTTCGAAATTGGCTCAGTAATCCTTGAGATTTTTGTTACAAGCTACTACCTTTCATTATATTAGTTCAGGTTAACTATCTACTATCTCTGTTTAGAGAAGTACATACTATCGCCATAGATATAAATTATAAACACAACAGTTAGTCAGCAATATTTTTATCTTTGATTTCCAGGCACCTTTGCCAGCTCCGGCATGGTTCCAAACATTCGAAGCCGTCAATAAAGATGTCATATGTCCACAACTCACGATGCCACAGATTTCATTTAACAAGACAATGCATGAGATCTGTTTAACGGAAAACGTATATGTTCCAAATATAGAACAACAAAAAATACCTGTAGTTGTGTACGTTCATGGAGGAGCCCATTACGTCGGATATTCCAATTTATTGGCGCCAAAGAATCTCGTCAGAAGCAAAAAAGTTATCGCTGTGAACTTCAATTATAGATTAGGTGTATATGAATTTCTATGCCTCGGCACTAAAGAAGCACCTGGTAACGCTGGACTGAAAGACCAATTTGCGCTGCTCCGATGGGTTCGGAAAAATATTGCGAGCTCTGGAGGTAACCCTGACGACGTCAGGATAGCTGGCTATAGCGCCGGATCCCCTTCAGTAGATCTTCTGATGCTGTCAAAATCTGCAAACAGTTTATTTAACAAAGTGATCCCAGAAAGCGGAGCTAATCTCACACCTTTTTCAATACAACCTAATCCCCTTGAAAGTGCCAAAACCTACGCTCGATCTAGGGGATTTGAAAACGTCGACGATGTGTATGCGTTGGAAGAGTTTTTAAAGACTGCCACTTTTGATCAATTAATAGTGAACGAATTTCTTTTTCAACCTGACACTGTCTTTCCTTTCTCACCGTGAGTAGAAAATAATTCTGGGGATGGGACCATTCTTAACTGATATTCCATATAATATTTTAAGAAATGGAAAATATAACCAGGTTCCTATGTTCTACGGGATTGCTAAAATGTAAGCCAATCAGTCAGCCAATCTTCGAAACTTGGATAGAAAAAATGAATGCAAACTTTTCCGAGTTTTTACCTGGAGATTTCGAGTACGTCTCTCAGGAAGAGAAAGAAGAAGTTGCCAAAACGATTGAATCTTTCTATTTTGGGGAAGAGTGAATGAAAATTGTATTTTGCCTTTTATTGGCTATTTTACTATTTTTGCTTATCCAACAATGAGGGCCGTCAAGTTACACGTACAAGCAAGGCATAACAAAATATACCTGTATGAATACAGCTTCGTAGATGAGTCTAAGCCGACAATTCCACATACTAACAACTTGCGTGGTGCAAACCATGTAGCTCAAACAATTGCGGTTTCTGATGGAAGACAACTCGGAGACGTCGACGAAAACACTTTATCTGAAGATTTTTTGAAAGTGAAAACTGTGATGCGAGAAATTTGGCTAAATTTCATAACAACCGGGTGAGATTGTAATTTTTTGTTTTTTTACCTACTCAATTAGTAAACTATTAGAATATCTATGGATCATATAAGTCGAATAATAACGTCAGCTGAATCTACACTCACGTAAAAATTTTATTTATACGCACAAAATTTCATCAGGATATTTTCTAATTACCATAATATATTCGTATCTGCAATATGAAAACTGAAATCAATTTTTATTTGGTAAACAGATAGTTGAAGATCGACCCTAGTTATATATCTTATACTAATTGTACATTACTATAAAAAATCATCTTCAAAATTTTAACATTTGGCCATTGAATAATATGGCACACAACAATATAGTTTCATTCTATAGGTCCATTTTTATTCTACAACATCGACATCTATTTTGATATCATGACAAATTGCAAAACCGCTTACCGCACAAATATATTATTTTAATTCGTTTTCGCTGAACCAACTGTCTCGAACACAGGAACAAACAGAGTGATAATATTTTAAATTCCATAGGCATCCTATGCATCACTATTTATGGGAATTACTAAAAGTTACATTAAACTATAAAAAATGGAGATATCGATGTATAAATCAAAATTACTTAAATAATGGATGTAAGTCTCCGAATCAAGTTTTCTATAGGACGTCTACAATTGAATATTATCATCTAGCAAGAGATACCCAATAGGACCAGATATAGGCATTCAACATGATCCAGAGGCTATGATCACAATCACGGTCACGATCCTAAATCAAATCATCTGCTCAACTCGTGGACAGCTAGTACTGGTCAACAGGGTCGATAAGTTCTCGAATTAAATACATGCATTTGCAAGCACAGTTTTTATACTTGTATTTAGTTGAATTAAATGAATGTGCTATAGCAAAGTGGCACAAAAATAGAGGTTTAAAACAGCTTTTAAAAATTCGAAAAGGAACTAAAGATAAAATTCCAACTCTTTGGAAAAAAATCTAAAAATTCAATCTTAACTATGATTGACTTTCATTATATAGCATTATCTTAAGGCCTACTTGCATTGTTCCAGAAATTCAGTATCGCCAGGGTCATCTTTGCCCCCGTGGCCACCAGCTCAAGCCAACGGGTCTCCTCACATGTCCTTAGAAGTCGCCCTGCTGGAATCTCGAGCCAACTTCTGGCACGAAATTTACGATCAGTACTACCGCTTCCCTGTGCCACCCCCTAAGCCGCCTGCTAGACATTACGAGTTATGAAATAAGTGAAAAAATAAATATATGTATATATAAAACCAGTTGAACTTGAGTGTTTATTTTATCGATTACTCCTAATGCTAATGTCCTGCGCTCCCTTTTAAAATCATGATCAATGAATTAAACGACTTGGAAGATATTCTAAAAACTTTTATACTCTAATTTATATTTATTTGGTATCTATTAATAATTAACAAGAACAGAAATTGAAAAGAAAAAAACGATTCAGAGGCATTCCCTTAGAGTTCAGGCGTACTGAACGACTGAACTAATTTTGACTCGACACTGCAGATATGAGAAGAGTGAGAAGCGCACGGTATATTTTATCTTTATAAGATCATCAGAGGACTAGGCTCGACTTTCGTGCTGTCCAAAATTCAGTTTTAAATACCGAGAAGATCGCCCCTAATTCGTACTGAAATAACTATGTTTTATCGCACAACCCGACATACAAGTTCTCTCGAGATTTTTATGGTAAAATCAACGATATGCCCGTTGTTCTCAATTTATAAATAATTTGAAAATATTACGAATATAACTTGGGTATGCTACCCCGATATGTCACAGTCGTGACATAGTTATGTATGGTTATATAACTAGGTACAACACACAGTAATTCTTTTAAGTGACATCATAAGGGTGATCCAACATTTTAACACGTTCACGCATATTATTTTGATTTTCTATTTAACCTAAAGTAATGAATATATTTTAAGTTACCTTTAATAATTGTTTACCTATAGCATAAAATTACATTCCCTCAGTACCTCTTTCTTGTGTACATTAACTAATTAATATAAATAAAGTGTATGTATAAATATCCTAGAATAGAAGAGTAAGTAATTTAGAGATGTGAATCTAAATAAAGTAGAAATGAAGAAACGTAAATAACAATTTTTACATAAATTTTATTGATATTAGCTGCCATTGGACAGGCTGTTTACAAACGCTCCCATCGATTCACTCGGGGAGGCCTGTGTCCAGCAGTGGACATCCTACGCCTGATATGATAACGATGTTGTGAAATGATGCATTTGTGTATTCTATCATTTATCGTCGAAATCATCCCATCCCATGATGAATATCATCGAAAAATTAATCTACAAAATCGCAATCTAGATGTATCTTTCTTTCTGTTGTCTCCTTCATAAATTAATTTGTAGTTTGAATTTAAATTCTTTACACACTCCCTCTTGGTATTCAGGACAGAGAGCAGTGCGACCTACCTTTTGTTTTCCTAGGTTCACTTTAATTTAGCCTAAGTCAAGCGCAATTACCATCAGTTCGCTCACAGAATGCGCCGTCCGGTTAAGCGCTCGTAAACCGCAGCGCATTTCCGCGTGCCGTCGCATTGTTGCGCTGACGCGTGTATAACGTACAAATGCTTCTATTACTAATAATACGCCTAGTGTTGGGTACTGCTTGTAATTTTATACTGGAAAGTGCTCCATTTCAGAGGCAACAAAGGCGTCTTAAGTACAGCTTTGATATTCAATTACACCTATTAGTTTAATAGCATTTATTTTTACGAGGTCAAAATCAAATATATCTTTATTTAAGCAGGCTTTTCATAGGTATTTTTTAATCGTTCTTAAACTTTGAACTTAAAAAAAAACAAAAAATTTAAGAATATATATTTGCTAATTACAATTTTACACAAATGAGCAATGGCCCTGACAACCCTTTTGTTATTATAAGAGTCATATACACAAATAGGCCATTGAGTGTCGTACTTTAATACAAATCTGCCGGCACCAGACGGGTCTTATATCTATGTCCATTACGCGAGTCACCAGAAAAGAACCTGCAAGAATTTTACACAAACGTTGACTCTGACCTTATGGTGTTAAAATAGTCATTTTAACAAATAGGTCATTGACTGACCTACTTTAATACTAGTCTGTCGGCAACAGACGGGTCTGATAACTAAATTGATAGCATGTTCATTATCCTAATACTATCTAGTAAATATTATCTTTAAAACGAATTTTAAAAATTATTATTTCAAGTCATATGAATACCCACTATACCATAAAACTCACAAAACGCCACTTTATTAAATAAGTATTAAACGCTGTTACTTAAGCTGACAGTCGCCCGGAAGTCGCACGTCGACACACTGACAACGCTCCCGGGATTATTGGTCAGATGATACATAGGCCCCGAGTATCCCACGAGAACCGATCTCCTACTCATTTCTAAATAGATGTCATACATCAATGCACCAATGGTTATTTTATTGAGGTCTATCAAATAATATTTAGTATATAATATAATAGTTAGATGAAAGTAGTTTTGATAGCATTTCCATCGTTTGTCATCTTTTCAATTTATCATTATTTAATGTATCGTGATTTACTCACTTAATATTTGTCAAGTCGGTAAACTTACAGTTATACAAGTAAAAACATAATGCTTTTTTAAAAACCAAACAAATGCTTCCAGCATTATGTTTGTCCAAAACTCTTAGACATCAATCAACCACCACTGGAGAGGAAGTAATTATATGTGTTCGAAATTTCTCTGTGTAGAAAGTAGATTTTATAAAATTACGAACAGTCCCAACCGTTGTATGGTATGGTATGGTTGTTATTATATATAAACATCCATACTAAAATAGACTTAACTATGGTTGTTTATATACCTCTGTTATTATTATTTCATATATACATATGATAGTCATGACAATATTGCGCATATAATTGAGATTTAATTTATTCTGTCGCAAGTTGGATCAAATTGTACATACATTTATTTAAATCGGTTTAGTAATTTAGAAGTTCAACAACACCGCGACCTTTTTGAGTAAAATCGTAACACACTATCAAATCTTTTCTATTCATTATGTTCGTATAAATGTGGGCGATGGAAATTAAAAAAATAAAGCAAACCTATACCGCGAGAGCCAAACATTCTTCGCATTATCACTATGCCAAGTGTCATCCAAATCTATTCAAGCTTACTGAATTGATAGAGTAGATCTTTCCAAATATTTTCAGTTAGATAGGGACTCAAAATATCCAAAATTCACATTAGCCAAATTAAAAGCTTCTTTATATCTTTTTGTAAGAGATTCCATAAGTTTTAGATATAGAGTAACATCTTAGACAATCTTAATATTATAGAGACAGAATTTTTTTTTTTATTTAGTCAAGCGCCTACACGTTTTATGCTAGCAAAGTATCTTAACAATGTAATAACATACTCGTACATGTAAGGTATTTAAAAGTATGTAATATTAACTTTTGTCTACTTATACCTATTTATTATATCTGTAGAGTGGATGATTTTTCAAATTAGGCAATCACATTTAAATACATATGCAATACACCGACGCAGAGAAAAAACGATGTATGTCTATTTTCTTTTGTTTAATGTATATTGAGCGGTGAGGTACCGGCAGAGTAGAATAGTCCCTACCCCTGTACCAGGTGTCGTAAAAGACGACTAAGGTACCAGAACCATCATATGGCAGTATATCCATTAGAAAGTACAGCACGACTGCACAGGGCAGGGATGGGCAGCAGCATCCCCGTCGCGAAAGCTGCGATCAGCGATTGCCAACATGCTTGCCCAGTACGGCAATTATGGGCAAAATTTCCCCATCAAAAAAATGATGATGATAATTGTCTATTGTCCTATCGAAACGTACAAAAGTCACCTCATATTTTACCTGTCGCTCTACATGGAATTCCTATCATTAAGTTTTAATGATAACTCTGGCTACCTCGTTACTTTGTTTGATGGCAGATACTCACCACGACAGGGTCAAAGCTATTCTTTATGCCAATCTAGATTAAAACAGAACTTTTCATCAAAGTTCCAGTAGAAATTGTCCGATCTGGGAACATCTTCATGCATCCGTATCATATAACATCTCCGATCATATCTAATTATATGATACATTTATTTTTAAATAACACTATTTCTAGTTTTGTAGTTCCAGTCTTCATATTTCGGCCTCATTGTCAAATCTGCTTCTCATGGGAAATTATGTAATTATATTTGATATAAAATTTACTTTACAGTAGGTACGTTTTTATAAATTGATTTAAAAGAACGGAAAATGAAACATAAATAACAGCACATAGAACTTAAAGTAGCGAAACTTGATTATTTGTTAAACGCCGAAACCTAACCATAATTGACCGTACATACAAAAATGATCTTTTTTTAGCCAGGCCTGGTTCATGGCCTTAAACGGTAGTCTCGTCGTAAGTTAAAAATAATAAACATTCAATTACTTTAACCTTTTGATATTCTTAACGTGTACATACTAGCAAATATATATTGTATTTATACATATTTGAGGTCTTGTACCTTACTAAAATAAAATGAAGTTATTTAGTAGCCTTATTGACATTAACTATGTAGGCTTTTCTCAATAACGTGAGGAGAAAATTATTGTTAGTTTTTTATCGAGTCAACGAGTATACGCAAAAAATAGAGACTTCTCTGTATCCTTGTTGTTCTCGCGTAGTTTATCTATCACAATTGTACCAAAATGTGGGGGCATGCACATTTTGTGTTCGTAAGAGGGTACAAAGAAGCCGGGGATAGTATTTACCCCTTTTATGGCATAGGTACCTTACGCGACTGCTCCAACGGGACCACACAAGTTAAGGGTAGGTAAGAGTTGCAAATTGTTATCTCTTAAGTAAGAATTGTTTTGTGGAGCCTTGATGATATACCGACATAATTGAAAACATCAGACATGCACGCAGAGTGTGCTGAAATTACCTCATAAATTAATTAACTGCAAGTGATTAATAATTTGTACAGTACATAAACATTTAGTAACAGTGAATACTTTATTAAGACGGACAATTTGTGCAAATAAAAAAATTCCAATCGATATTAATCTTTAAGTACGAGCAATTGCGGTCGAATTTGACTGTTGCCAGATATATAACATACCATGGGAACCCTTTTCTATGGTTGGATATGTTCCGTAGACTATACTTCCCCAGGTAGATTATCCAATTTGATAATATCTCAAGTTTGAAATCCGCCGGTAGCGCTAGCGCGAACGTCCTTGAGAATATGTACTTGTCATTCCTTCAGAATGACGCCAAATCATTACACATACTAGCTGTGCTCGCGATTTCCTCCGCGTGGAATAGTTTTTTCGGGCATCATACCTTTTTACTTCAACTTATATAAACTTTGAATGTCATGTTTATTCATATCGAATCAATGGCCTGAAAAATAAGTTTCAATTTTCTAGCTCTATAAATAGCGATACTTCCATGCAACTTTTCACCTCCCCTTTCGACCCCTTACAACCCTTATTTCTTTGCATAAATTAAAATAGGTCTAAAGATTGTCTATGCCAAATTACATCAAAATCGGTTGAGAGGTTTAAGCGGTAAAGCGTAACAGACTGACTGACAGACAGAGTTACTTTCGCATTTATAATATTAGTAGGGATTAGTGCATATGTATGTTGTACCGTGTAGAGCCGCGGCGAATCTACAGTCAAGCTTACAATTTAACCACAAGGAAAATTAATCTATGAGTTCAAATATTTACTGTGCTTAAATGTAGCACAATTATTATTAGCCAGTTATCTTCCTGAATATAGTATACTTGATAATTACCGCGACAGTTACGCAAATAGCAACTGCATTATTTTAAACAATTATTTTAATTTTGTTTTTAGGCGCTTTTGGCAGCTCCATCATGGCTCGAATCATTCAATGCCGTCAAAATGACGTCTTTTCTCCGCAAGCCACGATGCTAGGAATATCACTCAAAGATAAGATACTATATACTATACAACAACCGTACAATATTATAAGAGAGAAAAAATATAACCAAGTACCCATGTTGTACGGGTTTTCTGATATGGAAGGATTATTCCGTCTGCTTATGTTCGAGAGTTGGCGAGACAAAATGAATACAAAATTTTCCCAGTTTTTGCCTGGTGACTTGGAATTTGTTACTCAGGAAGAGAAAGAGAAAATTGCCAAGAGGATTTAAATAATAATTTTATTTTACCGTTTATTGCCTACTTTTCCGATACAATGTTTACTTATTCTACAATGAGGGCTGTCAAGCTTCACATACAAGCCGGGCATAAGAAATTATACCTGTATGAGTACGGCTTTGTAGATGAATCTGAGCCGCCAATTCCTCTTACCAACAACATACACGGAAGTCCACTCCTAAACTTAATGGAAGATAACATTTCTGAAGATTTCAAGAAAGTAAAATCCGTGATGCGAGTAATTTGGCTTAATTTCATAACAACGGGGCGAGAATATTATGTTCATATTTTAACACATAGATGCCTCATTTTCTATTATCAAATATTTGGTAAAACTCATGTCAAGATTTCCGATTTGGCCGTTTTGAGGCAAATGAATAAGAATCCAATAGTTTCAGTGTCCTAATTAGTATTATTACCCGATTTATCACCGCAAAGATATCGAACATAAGTGTACCATTTATCTTATCGCAGATTAAATTTATTATAAATAAGAAATATTTAGTGAAAAAACCGGTAATAATTATCAAAAAAAATTGCGTCAGTTGTGATACAATGTGGGGACGGGCGCTCTTTGGTTTTCTACTAGCAATATGTGCAATTTCTCTGGCAGAGGAACGCCAAGCTAAAGAGGTCAAAACACCTCAAGGTCCCGTAAAAGGGTACAAAGAACCTGGTGATAATGTGTACATTTTTTATGGTATTCCTTACGCCACAGCTCCAAAGGGGCCGTACAAGTTCAGGGTAAGTGCCGCAGTGTTTTGTGCTCTCTTAAAAAAGATTTGTTTTCAATAAATTTGTAATCATTATGCGGAAATAATAATTGCCATTTCTTATTAAAAATTTAAATTAATACAACAAACACGAACATAATGTACCTACACGATATTAAAATTGATTTAAGACATATGTATTGAAATAAACCGTACATGACAATGGAATATGGTTTTTAATTGTGTTATTACATCTAAAGAAGTAGTGAATAATTATTAACACGTTGTATGCTGCTGATTATGAGGTAGCTATGAATAGCAGATCCATTAGCACAATATTTTTTTACATACATTATATTTCATCATCAAAGTATATTGTCTTCCAATAGACATTTGCTTCGCGCACAAATGAGAAAAGAGAAGTTTTGCGTTATAGCTGCCGCGCTGGGCGCGCCCAATGTGTAGTTTATAACGCCATCTGTCGGTTAATCAGTCCTCAATCGCCTCTTACGTCACTTGGTATGGAGGGAGGGACTATTTCACTCCGTCCGTACCCTACGGCATTCCATATTTAGTGTAGCATAAATATGAACAACTAACGGCCCGCTCTGACTTTGTACCGGTACATAACAAAATTTTTATCCTGTTAACGTGGCAGCTTTAATACCGTTCTCTAACATTAAGAAATATTTTGTTTCTATACAAACTTCCCGATCTTGTTGATGCGCCTACAGTATTATTAAATTTGGTGCAGTCTTTCTAGAGTTTTGCGCGTACGTCTAGAGTTATAATTAACTATTAATCCCGAGAAAATTAACAAAAGTCTATAATGTAAATCCAGTTGGAATTTGTCTAGACAAATGGCTGACCGCCAGAATTCCTTTGAAATTCCTGCTACTAAAACTGACAAAGCTTCACGGAAACTGCCATCAAAATTTTATTACATAATGAGCCTATTAAATTAAAAAAAATGCCTAATTAGTGCTAGTAATGAAAATATTTTGTGAATTTGGAGTCGATGTATATAATAAACGATTATCGATATAAAGTTAGACCCTCTTTTTCACTGTTATGTAAAAATACTTAACTACATTCTAAGCTATTCATTTAAAGCCCTACCACTAAAATTATAGCAGTGTCTTAATAAAATTGGTACCCTTCTAGACGATTCAAGTTTGCAAAATCACTTTTCGAAATTGGTTCAGTAATGCTTGAAATTTTCATTAATAACGTGCAAATATATACATAGATATATCTTTCTTACATTATTTCATTTTAGGTAGGAGTTCCTATTTTTTGTAAATTATAATATAGACCAGTTAATTAATAAATAAAGCCTAGTATTAAAAGAAATTACATAAATCTGCCCCTTTTTTTAGTTGAATCATACCAAACAAAAAAATACAAAGAAGCTTATACCCTTCCTTATATTAGTTTAGGTAATCTATCTACTATCTGTGTTCAGAGAAGTACAAACAATCGTTATACAAATTATAAACTCAACAGTCAGTCAGCAATATTTTTATCTTTGATTTCCAGGCACCTTTGCCAGCTCCGGCATGGTTCCAAACATTCGAAGCCGTCAATAAAGATGTCATATGTCCACAACTCACGATGCCAGGGATTTCATTTAACAAGACTATGCATGAGAACTGTTTAATAGCGAACGTATATGTTCCAGATACAGAACAAAAAAAATTACCCGTAGTTGTATACGTTCACGGAGGTGGCTATTACATCGGATTTTCCGATTTAGCGATGCCCAAGAATCTTGTCAGAAGCAAAAAAGTTATCGCTGTGAACTTCAATTATAGATTGGGTGTATATGGATTTCTGTGCCTAGGCACTAAAGATGCACCTGGTAACGCTGGACTGAAAGACCAAGTAGCGCTGCTCCGATGGGTTCGGAAAAATATTGCCAGCTATGGAGGTAACCCTGACGATGTCACTATAGCTGGCTACAGCGCCGGGTCCTCTTCCGTAGATCTTCTGATGCTGTCAAAATCTGCAAACGGTTTATTTAACAAAGTGATTCCAGAAAGCGGAGCTAATCTCACACCTTTTACAATACAACCTAATCCCCTTGAAAGTGCCAAAACCTACGCTCGATCTAGGGGATTTGAAAACGTCGACGATGTGTATGCGTTGGAGGAGTTTTACAAAACTGCCACTTTTGAGCAATTGACAGTAGACGAATTTCTTTACCAACCTGATAGCACCTTTCCTTTCTCACCATGTGTAGAAAATAATTCTGGAGATGAACCATTCTTAACTGATAGTCCATATAATATTCTAAGAGATAGAAAATATAACCAGGTACCAATGTTGTACGGGTTTGCTGAAATGGAAGGATTATTTCGTTTGCCATTTTTTGAAACTTGGTCAGACAAAATGAATACAAATTTTTCCGAGTTTTTACCTGGAGATTTGGAATTCGTTTCTCACGAAGAGAAAGAGGAAGTTGCCAAAAGGATTAAATCTTTCTATTTCGGGGAAGAGCCTTTGAATAAAAATAGTGTTTTGCCTTTTATTGACTATTTTACCGATGTTATGTTTGCTTATCCAACAATGAGGGCTGTCAAGTTACACGCCCAAGCAGGGCATAACAAGATATACCTGTATGAGTATAGCTTCGTAGACGAGTCTGAGCCGCCAATTCCTCATACTAATAACTTGCGTGGTGCAAACCATGGAGCTCAAACTATTGCGGTTTCTGATGGAAGACAACTCCTAGACTTTGACGAAAACACTATATCTGAAGATTTCAAGAAAGTGAAAACTGTGATGAGAGAAATTTGGCTTAATTTCATAACAACCGGGTGAGACTTTTCTCTTTCTGTTTTTTTTTATTAATAAATCACCGCTTATACTACACACCTCAAAGTTTCAGATTTATACAAGTCAAATATTAGCGTCGGCTGAATCTGCACTCACGTGCAAATTCAGCTGAGGTTTATGCATCCTTAATATTGGGAGATGGAAAACTATAGAAGGCTCACGTTAGATCGAGATATATCATAGTTACGAATATAAATGCTTTAAAAAACCGTACATCAAAAAATATAATAATCACTAAAATATCACATAAATGACATCTTTTTGCAATATTTGCAACAACTGTGTCTAAGATCCTATTTATCATCACTCATGTGGAATATATCACAAATGGTCAAGAGAAAATCTTAATAGAAAACACTTTTTAATACTCCAGATTTTTTTCCAGCATGGAATTGTAGAACTAAGCACAAGGAACAAGAAAATGTATAAGTGCCCAACTTTTTTTAGGCCATCGTCTGTGTTATATTTTTTATTAAAAATAGACATATATACTTTTAACACAAATAATATGCATCATTTAATTGATCAACTCTTGAAGTACACGTTTTATTTATGCATACAAAATTTTCTCAGGCATCCTTATAATTACCATATATTCGTATATGTGGTAAGAATACTAAAAACAATGTGTTATTTAATAAACAGATGGTTGAAGATCTAGCCTAGTTCGTATCTGATGAAAATATTATATTACAATTAAAAATCATCTTAAAATATTATAAAATAATATATCATTAAAATATTTAAAAAAAACACTTTTAATTTAATAATATGGCACAAAATAATATAGTTATATTTTAAAGGTTTCATTTTTTATCAACTACATTGACACATTTTCAAAACCACTTACCAAACCAACAAAAAGTATTTTAATTAGTTTTCACTACACAAACCGTCTGGAACACAGGAACAAACAGAGAGATAACATTTTAAATTCCATTGTCACCATATGCATCGTTACTTCGGGACTTTACTAAAACATTAAACAATGAAAAATGGAGATATCGCAATAAATGTGCTATAACAAAGTGGCACAAAAATAGAGTTCTTCTTAATGGCACAAAAAACAGCTTTGAGAAATCTGTATATGAACTAAAGATAAAATTACCACTCTTTGGACACAATCTAAAAAATTCAATCTTAACTTCGTTTGACTTTCATTACATAGCATTCTTTAAAAGGCTACTTGCATTGTTCCAGAAATCCAGTACCGCCAGGGTCATCTTTGCCCCCGTGGCCACCAGCTCAAGCCAACGGGTCTCCTCACATGTCCTTAGGAAAGAACTTGGAACTGCGAGGCGCCCTGCTGGAATCTCGAGCCAACTTCTGGCACGAAATTTACGATCAGTACTACCGCTTCCCTGTGCCACCCCCCAAACCGCCTACTAGACATTCCGAGTTATCTCTATTTGATTATCTGTTTTTATGTATTTCCAAAATGTTTCTTTGGGTTTGGACTGGGTTGTAACTTTTGAAATAAGTAAATTATACAGCTTAGGGGTAATTGATATTATCTTTCACATACTGAATACAATTTTTATATTATAATTATATTTGCAATTCATAATAATTACATAGATTTTGCCCCCAATCGATAATGAGCCTCCCCAACTTATGTATAAGTACGTTGAATAGTAAAATTTTAACAGGTTCCGTAAAATGTTAAGTGTCCTGTGGAGAGCATGTTGCATATTAACCCTAATAATACCCTGCGCTCCCTTTAATTTAATATCATGGAATGAGGTATACGAATTGAACGACTTGGATGACATTCTCAGCCACTTTTCTGGCACTCTGAACTTATAATTTAGACAAATGCGTACCGCGAAAATATATCAAAAAACAATCTCAATATGTGTATTCCGTATGGTACACTAAAGGTAATAGTGCTGATATAAAAATAAAGCAAGGCTTCACAACAAATTTAAAATAACTAAGTTTAAAAATGATTTTATTGATTTTGCTAACAGTAGATTTCGTCTATATAAAAACTATGGCTTTTTTAGATTGTGCACACAAAGAACACAAAATTTAAATTCAACTTCAATTTGCAAAAGGCCCGTAATCTTTTTATCAATATAATATTTTGCAAATTAAAGAATATAGAATAGATAGGCCGACGACTATCATTAAGGATGGGAACACTTAAAACTGCTAGGAAAGTGGAATGCCCGGTGACCATAGTAAATTAGGCTCTCGGTGCACAGAAGTGAAGCGAACAATAATATGTAATGCCATAAAACAATTGGGCAAAAAGAGGTCAATAAAAATCCTGGGGTAATGTAATTTTTATTTTTTTATTTTACA